>CM062816.1:637941510-638541510 GCA_031772625.1 Pinus tabuliformis | reverse complement strand
CAACTAACGAAGTATTACTATAAGTCATTGCAATTTTATCCATCTCCCCAATCTTGAAGTCCCCTTGATTTCATGATGTGATGGTTTTCAAATACATATTCATTGCTCCTCAATTTTGGTTCAATAAAACCTCAATTGGCTATAGCAAATGCAATGTATGGAGCCTCCCAAACTGATGTCAAAGATAGCATTGGTTCATTTTTTTTCAACTAAAGGTGTTGTTTCCATTGGTTTAGGAGTAGCTTTGATTAGGTATTAAGGTTGGTAAGTCTATAGATGGCCTTCTTACGAGAGAACTAAATAATATTCGTTGCAATACAGAAAGGTTTTGGCTAACAACAATAGTTACAGGAGGTGTGGATATGCTAGTAAAATTACTAAAAATGGCCATTATATTGCTCAAGAAAATGCAAGTTTTCTCCTTACTAGTATGATGTTGGTAGAATATTTTTTTTGCTACCAGGTTTTGCAAGTTAGAGCTACTAAGAAACTTAAGTTTTTTCATCTTGGAAATGAAATCTAAATTTTAATAGAGGCTTCTAGTGCACTCAGAACTATTTCTTGGAGTTGAAGGATGCAAGAAGTGATATTCTAAATGCTAATGGTATTTCAAGTTTGATAAATGCAACAATTTCTTGTTCAAAAGAGTTGATGCAAGGAGAATTTGCACAAGCATTTCAAGAAAATGCAATGTGTACTCTGGCTAACATATCAGGTGGACTATCTTTAGTAATTTCAAGTCTTGGTGAAATTGTTTAGCCTTGCACATCAGATTCTCAAATCACTGATATAATTTGGGCATTAGCTTCAACCCTCACAATCAGTGAGGGAAGTGAAAAAAACTCGAGTGGTGAATCCAATATTTACTAAACAAGTATTGACTAAGAAATTCAAGGCTCAATCATATTTTCTTTTTCAAGAACATACAATAGAAACCTTTACTAGCTTGTAGAGTAATAGGCACTTAAGTAGCAAGCTCCAAAATGTAGAAACAAAGCATTTTCTTGTGGGATTAATCATAGTGGTTGCAGATGAAGTTCAAGAGGAGCTCATAAGGTCTCATCAAATTATTTGCAACAGTGCAAGTAATTTTTTGAATGAAATGATAGGGAGAGGATTGGACCTCACTACATTTACTACATTGCTATTATTACAAGTCACTTTAACACTGTGAATATGCATGAAGCATATAGGATTAAGAAGGAAAGAATAAAAAAAAAGCAAAAAGAAAATGAAGGCTTTTAGGAATATAAATATGGTGAGTAGCATCTAGTAATGGACGTGCAATATTCTTCATCATCCTACTCAGAGCTATGAGTCTATATCGACAAAGCAGGAAAATAGGGAGAAGACAACTTTGGATAGATCCAATGTACCAAAGTTGGTGCAGGAAATTGAAGAAAAAATGGAAAAGATAGGGCTTTAGAAGAATGAATTATCACTCATTTGGAGTCAAATAGTTGCCAATGGCTACTTATTTTGAGGGATCCTTGTTGCAACAAAATTTTGGATATTACAAGTGAAATACCTTACAAGTATGTGCCTTAGAGAATGTCTCGATGGATTCCAAACCATCATTGTGTTGGAAAACTTAGATTATGACAAAATTTAATTCACTTTCTCCATTCATGAGAATTATTTGTGATTTATATTGTTCTCCTTCTTTTTTATTCTTGTGTTTTTATCATCATATAAATTCCAAAAAAAGAAGATCACAACCATACACAATGAACACAAGATATAGGCTCTAAGCGAGGGAAAAAGGCCTCGAAAGCAAAAACCTAGAAATAACTTCTTTTCTTATATAATGAACTTCAAAGGAGACTTACAAGATCAAGCCCTAGACCCAGGCTAGCACCAGGAACCAAATCAACCAATCAATCTTCTCTTCTATAATTCAAGACAAGATCTCCAAGGGAAGCAAGGAAATATTTCTTCTAGCCTTTCATCCTAGCAAAATATTCCTACAACATCTTTGGTAGTTTCATACTTAATGTAACCCTAGAAACCCTAGGGCACTCGCACATGTGAGCAATAGATAGCAAGATTTCCAATCTTCACTTAGTTCTAGAGCTTCTTCCTTCTTCACTATCCTTCCTTTGTCTTCTATGATCCTCACATTCCTTTTTCATTTGTATATTGAACCAAGAATGTGCTTTCTTTAGTATCTCAAAAATGAGGTTGAATCCTTCCTTCATATAGCCTTTCTTAGGGCTCAAATATCCCTCACATGGTCGACTTCATGTAGGCTGGACGACTTGGTTCTTAGGAGCCTTCTAGACACTTCCATATACAAAATAATTTTTCTTTTAATGATAGAATTTCCCAAAAGGATCTTTAACAATAACAATGACTCTTTGACTCATGATAAACCTAGGAGACCTAATGAAAAAGCAAGAAACCCATGCTTTTCAAAAATATAAATTTTCCTTTGTTATTTACATCATTTTATTTCTCCTTTTGATTGAGAAATAAGATTTACATCATGACAAGAGCCAAATGGCAATTACAGAGACCAAAACAAGTTATAGTCTCCAACACTCCCTCTCAACTAGGGAGGTATTCATAATTATCCAACTGATACAAGGAAAATTCTCCCTACAAAAAGTTCTCATAAGAAGGGTCAGATTGATAAGCCATCTATAGGCATCAAAATTATGATCAACCAAAACTATATTTGAGGCCTAACAGTACAAGATCTACTTAATTTAAAAGCGTTATGATGGTAGGATTTATGTCTGATACCACACTACCTCTACATGGTACATATCCCATCTAGATGTCCACAAGGTATGTCCTTTTAGGACTATTATTAGCTTTTACTTCCAATCCTAAATACTCAAAAAATAGTGGTCCTCTTCAACCAGTCTTATCTTGGATACCTTTCCTATCCTCAAACAATTTTAGTTTCATTTCTTTCTTGTATGTTCCATCCTCAAGGAAGGCACAAATTTTTGTCCAATCCTCCACCATTATCTCTTCAAGGCCTTCGCTTAGACTTATGGCTATTAGTCTTGGTCAAGTTCCTCACACATGAAGATGATAATTCACATGCGATATCTAGCATCACTCCCTCTCAATCAGATGGGATATCCCTATTATCCTTTTATCTTGATAATAGATCCTCACTCCTATTCAAGGAGACTATTTCACCCCCTCTCAAATCTAGAGGAGATTACTTACTTCCTTTATAATTGGGAAGCCATATCATAAGATATTTATCTTGTCTTTATAACTAAAACATGGCTCCTTCCTTCTTTTTCATTTCATCAGATTGATCCTTCTTCCTTCTAGGTATCATAGAGCCATCTTCTTCCCTTAATCTTAAGATAGGTTCCAAGTCATCACTCTTGCATAACACTTTCATTTTGTCATCATTATATGAAGGCATTATATTTATCCTTTCCAGACTTCAAGCTGATCATAACTTTCTAATGAAAGTGAACTACATTGACCTTTAGGTTATCCTCTTCCACTGCTACCTTTCAATCCCAAGATGAGTGCATCTTGACTTCACAATTGTCGGGTACTAGATATTGTGATTCCCTCAATGTTCTACATATAATGCCATTATGTATTCCTAGAACATCCTTCTAGATAGAAAATAATATGTTAACCAGATAACCAATAATAATCATTAACATTAGACTTACCTCATCGAGACAAATTTCTCATCATCAACATCCTCAAGGTTTATCTCCACATGACTCTTCCTTCATGCATCAGAGTTCCCAAGGATCGAACTTGATTACCAAGTTACCATTTTTCCTCTGGAGATTATACTAGATGTTGATTATTATTCTAGTGAGAAAGTCTTAATATTCCATTTATTCTAGAGTAAGTAAAATTCATCCTATTAGGCATAACATAACCAAATGAAATATTCACCAGGCATGACTTATGACCAAATTTTCTTATAGGATTATGTGAATCCTTCCAAAAGTTATTTTAAACATGCATTCTTAATATTTTACATAATATGCTACACGTCAGTCTGTTGCCATGACACTTGATCAGTTTATGGATATTTTAACCATCCGTGAACATGTTGAAACCAGCTCGTTTAGAAGTCAAACAACTCAAAATATGTTAAAGTACATGAGAAATTTGGGTCAAATAGCTTTAACACCTTGTTAAGTTCCACATGCACCAATTTCTATAGAGTTTCCTCTACATGCGCTGAAATTGACTCTGAGAACAGTGCAGAGCTATGCTTTGTCTATAACTATAAACCCACGCAGGCGAATTCTATCAAGTAAAAATAAAAAGTACATTCTAGAAACATTGTTGGTTGAATATTTCCCAACTAAAAGCTTCCATGCGATGACTACTCAAACTATAACCCTCATAAGATGCATCCCCATCACTTTTCTGATGGCAACCTCATCCCTCATTAAAGGAGTTTCATCCTCTTCTTAGGAATTTTAAGCTTCCTCCTCTTTGATTTATAAAAGGACTAGAGGGTTGAGGGATGAAGGAGGTCGGAATTGAGAGAATAGAAACTTATGTTGTTAGTTTGAGATTGGAGTGTTTGTCATCTAACGAGGAGATTGAAGGCACTTGGGAGGGACCTCAAAACATCAAGGTGAACATTGTAAGGCTCCTCTTATCTTCTAATTAATACAAATGAAGACTTTCTCCCATTGATTTTGTCTTTTGTGGATGATGAATGGTTTGAAATTATTTATTATATTTATTAAGATAAATTCAATCCCTAATTTCCTTGATCATTAGGCTTAGTTGTTTGGATTATTATATCACATGTTATTTTTATCCTTTTATGGTTTATGTTTGCAGGTCATATCAAGCATTGAAAAGTTGGTTCAAGTCACAACTAGGGATCTTCATTAGGTATTTCATGAAACCAATAATAGGTCTATCCATTAGCTAGACAACTTATAATTTGAAGAGGTTCAACTTAGGGAAAGAGTCAGTTCATTTGTCATGATTGTTTCTAGTGTCATTTTAGGATCTAGGGAGATCACTCTTGTATGAAAGAGGGATTTTTCGGTGTAACAAACTGCCAACCATACTGGGGAACATCTCTCTTCTAGTCTTTTTCCTTAGCCATCATTTCTGATTTTTCTGATTTATCCAAACCTGAGTCTTCAGGTTTTCTTCCTTGTTCTATTTCTGTCTATACATAGAGCACAAGTTTGTGCCCTTTTTACCGTAGCAACTGAGCGCATGCACTCTGTTTCCTATGGGAAACCCGCGCAGGCCTTGATTTTTAAAAAAAATTTATCGTAGCTTCAACCCAGACCTAAATTTGTCTTTCTAAAAGTGTCATTCTATTTGTTTGGACTGTGTGTTGTCTTTTCTAAACTCAGTTGATTGCTTTGTTGATGATTTTTTGAAGATTAGGTCTTCTTGAAAGAATACCTTAGGGTTTTTCCTGGTTGATTTGTTGATTGATCAAAACAAGTTTGAATGTCTTTTTGTAAGTGATATTCTTATTTTGTTATGTCAAATACACTGGTTAAGCCTTAAATATTGCTTATTTGTAGTCAAAATCACTTTGAATTGCAAATTAGGGTTTCTGAAGACCTTGTGCTTTTGTGAAAGAATTGTGGTTATTTTTGCTTGATAAAAGGAGTTGTTTCTTTCATTTTGGGAAATTTTTTGTGATTGCACTGTTATTGTCATTAAATCAAAGCATTCATAGGAGAATATGTCTTTTCTCCAACCTTCTTGATTGATTTCTGTATGCTTGAAAGTTTTGAGTGATTAGAAGAAAATAGTGTTTTAGTTTATTTTGAT
Organism: Pinus tabuliformis; assembly: GCA_031772625.1. Classification (NCBI taxonomy): domain Eukaryota; kingdom Viridiplantae; phylum Streptophyta; class Pinopsida; order Pinales; family Pinaceae; genus Pinus; species Pinus tabuliformis. The sequence continues at coordinate 638,535,750 of CM062816.1, read as the reverse complement.
AATTAGGGAAATCTGGAAATTAGTTTGCTGACTACATTTTCATTACAAAATAGTGAAATTGGGTGCCTTGAGAAAATTGGAAAAGTTGTGAGTTGTTGCATTTTATTTCTCAAAAATTGAAGTAAACTCTTCCTGTTCTCTAAATAGGATTTCATCGAAATTGAAATTTCCTTTTACATTTTAGAGTGCATTAAGATTTCAACTCGTGTCACAACATCATAAGTTTCACCTTCATCACCGATTGAGTAAAGGAATAACTTAATCATACAACATTAATTAAAATTCACCTAAAGTTTTATATTTTTTAGGGCTCTTTTCACCTACAGTATCTTAAATGTAGGGCTTTGGAATAGGGAAGGAATTAAACTTTCGAAAGCTACAAACGAACAATTTAATCTTGAGTTAGGGAGTGAAAATCCAATTATTTCCATTTTTCTCTAGGAAGCTCTTCTTAGACATGGATTAAGCACGAGGTCGTGTCAAATCTGGTGAAGTGATCTGACCCACTTCATTGGCCTAGATACAGTGATTTACACATATTACAATGCTGCCGAGAGGTACTTGGGGTCACTTGAAAGTAAAAATCCAATTAATCATGTGGAGGAGCCTTCAAGGGGATTGAGTTTGTTACTTTTCCCTTACGTGTACGTCTGATCTACCACTGTTCCTCGAGGTGAAATTGTTTATTTGGTGAACATAGTGACTATAATCCTAAGGCTCTACCTAAGGTGACAGAGGAGGGAAGGTCCTTATTGAGGAAGATTAATTACCTATCATTTAATTGTCAACCTGAGGGTTCCGTAAAACTTGCGAAGCATGCGTGCATTGTATATGCTAGAAGATAACTTCTGATTTAGATCAATCTAGCTACTGAACCAAATAATGACAAACCAAATTCACCTATTCTAATTCAATAATCAATTCAAAAGAAATTATAGTAATATTATTGTACATCGTGCAGAATTGAAATATTAATCATTCACACTTGCAGAAATTGAAATTTTAATGTACCACACTTGCAGGAATTGAAATCTTAATCTACAACACTTGCAAGAATTGAAATCTTAATCTACCACACTGGCAGGATTTGAAATCTTAATCTACCACACGTTCGAAAATGAAATTACATGAAATGAGATCTATTCTAAGGGATAATGTATGCATTATCAAATTAGGATCCTCTGAAATCAATATCATAACCAAATGAAATCAAATGAAAGTAAAAGCAATCATTCTTAACCTCTCACACAGGAAAATATATGAAAGCAATAAATCTTAATATATGAAAAATAATAAATCTCACACATTGTAGGTGGACAATCCACAAGAATGAGAGATGGAAAGTTGAGAGGATCAAAATGCAAGCATAACAAAATCAAAGTGAACATCACTCATCAGCATGGTGCCAAATCCAAATTACATATTCAAAACATGAGAATTTCCCAAAATTTACACATGCATTTGAGAGGAGAAGGCTATCCGATCAATACAAAAACATAATAAGGGGCCTCACTAATGGAGGTCCATTATTCTCTCCTTATATCTCTAGAAAATCTCGTAGAGTTACAACTCAAATAGGTAATGATGAGACACATATCCTCTTTGACCTTTATCCAAATCTTCTTCTATATCCTGAAGGGAATTCGAATTTGAGCATTGGAGGCCACATAAGGGTGACTTGGAAGATTCCAAATGACCTACACATGTCATGAAACTTAAGCCACTTTTAAGTATTAGGAAGTATATGTCATTTTTCTAAGTTTTAACCAGAAATTTACTTAAAATACTAGAAATCATTAGCTTTTGGAAAACACAAAGGTAACCCCATGTAATCATGAAAATGGAGGCAAATGAAAGATTATATGGCTATGGAGTTGCGACATGTGAGTGAAATGGTGGTGATAAAGGTGAAAGTGGATGATATTTTGAAGACATTTTGGAGACTCCACATACCCCCCAACTGACATTATTGCATGTCCTCATGCAATCTACTGGATTTCTTAATCATGATTTGCTTTTGAATGAGATTGGCTTATAGAAATTGTCCTTAAACTTTGCATTTGACAAATTCATTTCTTTTCGCAAGGTATTCCTTGGGATACATTGAATTGCAACATGTTTGGTTGGTTCTTATGTGACAACCGAATCTTAATTGGTATTGGTTCTTGTGTTACAATACATTATTTTTTTGTTGCAGCAAGATTCATTGGACATATTTAAGAATGAATCTTTAAATCAACCATATAATATGCTCATCTTTAAGGAATTTATTTGTAAATCACATAACTTTTGAACCATAATTCAATCAGAATTGATTAGGATAGGTATGTTAGGATGAAATGAAGTGAAATGGAATGAAGTGATATGAGAGTGATCATCAATGTATGTTCCTTCCCCCCAACCTAAAGGTTTTTTATGATTTTTTTCAGATGAGAAAGGAAATATGGTGAAGTATTTTCCAAAAATTATAATTTTAGTATTCAAGGAATTCTCTGATTAAAAGCTAGAAAAGAACATACCTTTACTTACCTAGGAACTGGACGAACTATGCATGTGTATAGAAGTTGTAGTTGTTGCTGGATCATGGAATAGAATGTAGAATCTCATCTGCTTCTTGGTTTCATAAATGGTGGATGAGGTGGTGAAAGTGGATCCTTTATTGCTTCTAGTAAATCTATTATATATGCTGCAAAATGTTGAAATTCTATAGTCTTCACATTCTACAAAACCCGATGGTACAACTCTAGTCATGTGAACAAATGTGTTTTTGTGAAGCACGAAGAGAAGTCATTAGATTACCGCCCATTGATGAATGTTGTGAACCAATGTGAGGAAAACTCGCAATTAATGTCAACAAGTTGACAAGGTACCTATGTACATCTTGAAAAGTGCCAATAGGTGAGCTAATGTCAAGCCACTTGCAAGATCCAATGACAAAGGGACATTGATGTATTGCCATGATTGTTGGTGAGAGAACTTGTCATTGATGCATACAATCCTCAAACTACTAATAAGGACTCTAGCCCTAAACCTAGATAATGTGTTGATGTCGTTAGGCGAAGACTTGTTAGAAGGGAGGCATTAATGAATCCTCCATCATCTAATGTGAGCATAAAACAATAATTTTGATGGACTATGGATGAAATTTTTTACAGTGGATCAAGGTTTATTTGATAAAGCAAAAAGGAAAATGGAATGAATAATCTTTGCAGGGGAGATGAATGGTTTTCTTGATGGGTTTAAAGGTTAGTGAAAGTGAGGTAGGAAAATGATCGTGAACGAAAATGAGATGAAGATTTTATTGACTGAATAAGTAGGAATGCAATGGTAAGACTGGTATCTAAAAGGCTTTTAAATGGTGTGATGGATCTGATTCGACATTATTTGTCCAAAAAAATGTGCTAATTCTTGGATATTTCATCTTTATTTTCCTCTGATCATGTTATTTTGAAAGAAATGTGGTCCTTGAGAGACACTCTTTGTTTATGTCCATCTGTTTATCTTCTCGGAACCTTCAAAAACTTAGTAATTTGTCTGGAATGGAATGTAAGATTATTGGAAGAGAGAGGTGATTAATCTCTCCATTTATGGAATTTACACAAAAACAACTAAGAATTGGTACTAGTAAAACAAATTCATGAAAGAAAATCAATTGAATTTTCACCTGTTTCGAAACTAGTGCCTCAGGTTACCTGTCATGTCTTGTCAGCAACTTCTTCATTCTTTCACTATTTCCAATTATGCCAAAATATTTCTCATTGTGTATATGTCTTCGATATATTTTCAATGATGTTTGAATCATTTAAAGCTGATGTAATATGAGAGAGTGATGCTTGTCTGAAATTTTTATGAAATAGTGAAAATTGTCATGCTTAAGTGTGGCATGGGAACATGATGTTAATGTGAAGGATGAAGTAGGCAAATTAGATCGCATGTTGCTCATGAATTTTGATTAGAATGCATTGTCACAAAACAAATCATTGAATTAATTATAGAACTACATAATCGTTTTTCAGTTGGAGAATTGTTGTTGAGTTGCAGAATTGCGTAGTTCCTGTAGCTAATTTTTTTTTTATTAAATCAAGCACTCTCATAGTTCCTCTTCCTACATCATACATGAAAATATAAGAATTATTTCACACAATTGTAAATATCAAAACTCATTTAAACCAGCAAGTTTCCTTCCAAGATTTCCGGCAATAATTTAACTAATCCAACCATTTTGCTGAAAGATTACTGTATGGTTGTCAAAATGTTGAATGGAAACATAAGTTTCTCCACTTGAATTGAACTCTTGACTCACCTTTTTCAAATTCAAGATGTTACCATTATGCCAAAGGTTTCACATGTGTTATAAAGTGGCGAAGTTAATTTATCAAAAAGTTAATCAAAAAATGGACTCTGAGATCTCTCTCTTTCTTTGAATCGATAAACACATTGCAAACACATGTTGCTTATTGTAAACCATCCGCAGTGTTTTATTTCAACTTGAAACCATTTTTCAAGTCTTCCGAACAAATTTTGATTTGCATAAAAAACGTTTGGAATTTTTTTTCACATTACATGTTTTTGTTTGTAGGTAAGTGCCGAAGCAGGATTAGCAAAAATGAGATTTGATACCCATATTCATGGTGGATATCCCTCCTTTAGATCAGGAAGATCAGATTCTTTCTAAATTTTTTGAAGGAGAAACCCGAATTTTCTCCTTCCATCATGGCTGCAACTGTCTCTGCATTTAATTGAAAACCGTTTTTATCATGCAACCTCGAAAATAAGGCTCGAGAGAACCCCAAAAACCTCAAATGGTTATGAAGTTTTAAGAAATATCTCACAATAAGCATAGTTCATCCCGTCTAAGAAAAACTCATGTTTTAGATTTTTGAGATTCATTTTCATTTGGTCACAAAAGGCATTTTAAGAATGATGCTTTTAACCTCTATGTATTTGGCCTATGCTCACGGAACTACTAGGTGAAATTCGTTTTTCTTATTGTTTGTTGTCCAGAATTGAATTTTTGGAACAATGTTCATGAACCAGACAGTTCAAGAGATTTGCAATTCTTTCACAAAATGCAATCTTGCTAAATTGACCTCCCACAAGCGGTAACTCTAGCGAAACATATCTCCTTTGGTGCAAGGAAAATTTTGAAAACAGAAAATAACTTGGAGGAGGAGAATAGGAATAGGCCAGCCCTGCCTAATTCTGGGTCACAAAGATATGTGGGGAGAATGCACAACTATCTTTCATTTTTTGAAAATTAGGAGAATGCACATATATCTTTCATTTTTTCAAAGTCACACATAATGTTTGAAGCAATTCGTTTCGTTGGCTTACATGATTTTTTTATTGTTTTATTATTTGTTTAAAGTTGTTTTATTCTCAATTTTTTTTTGCGTTTTTATTTATTTTTATTATTGCTTTGTTTTTTATTGTTGTTTGGGTTTTGTGTTTTTTTTTTTTGGTTTTTTTTTTAAAATGAGCTATTTTTTTTTTTTCATGATTTGTATTTTAAATTATTTTTTTTTTTAATTTCAAATTTGTTTAAATAGACAAATCTCTTTGTAAAAAAATTATATATATATATATATATATATTTGTTTAAATAAACAAATCTAAAAAAAAAGTTATATGTTCTATTTTTTCTTAAATATATACATATATAAATTTAGAAAGAAACAATTCACTGTTTATTATTATTAATATATATTTGTGTTTCAAATTACAAGAAAATAAATATAATCTAAAAATTTAAAATTCTAAAAAAATGAAATTAAGAAAAGAATGCAATCAAACTTTAAAAAAATGCAATCGAGCTTGATTTTATTTTCGCTAAGTTATCTACTTGATTTTTTATTTATTTTTAATTATATGAATGTTTCCAATGGAACCATGTGTGTAAAAATATGATAGATATACTCTTATGCAGGTTTGAAATATATTCTTTGATATGTACGAGTGTTTGAGAAATCAACTGCCTTGATTTGAATAATGTCAGAAGATACTAAAGAATAGAATCCTGAGATTAGATAACTGTCTTAGACCAAGATTCAATGTAATCTTATCCTCCTTGGTTTTCTCAAAGCATGCAGTACAATTCTTCAGAGAGGTTATCTTCGTTCATAGAATCAAATGATAGACCTGAATATTTTTCCTCTTCTGATTGTTGTTCTTCAATGGCAATTGGTGCTTTATTTTGCAGTACCTCAACATTATGAGTGGATTGAGGTGATTTACTGTTGGGGATTTCAAATGGTTGTGCAGGTAGTGGAGTGGAAATGGATCTTTGGGGTACATGTGCAGATGGTAATGGTTGAATTGAGGTCAATTGAGCTTGAAATGGATGTTGTGGTGGAGGTGAATAGTATGAATAGAATTGAGCTTGGCATTGAGGATAGTGAGGAAAATATGGACAATATGATGGATTTCTTCTGTAAGCCCCTTGCCAACCGTGTTTCCAAGATTGGTTTTGAGGTTGGGATTGAGACGTCGAGGGTTGCCAAGGCAAAGGTGTTTGCCAATTACTGAGAGATTTTTTGTGCATCATCTTGAAATTGTGCACGAGGATATTGCATCATATTGGGTTGATAACGCTGGGCCATGTTCCTCTTGGAGCTACATAACAGAGTTTCTCTTTTGCTTGATTCACTCCATTAACATTTTGGTGAATTGCCTTTAACCCTAGAAATGAGGGGAAATCTTTAGTAGTATGTGATCCTGCACAAATTTTAATGTTATCAAGTGGACATTCATGTAAAGAATGTTTTTTTGTACATTTAGGGTAAAATAAAGCAACATTTTCAACTTTTTGCTTGTTTTGCATTTTCAGCATCTCAATTTGTTCATTTAATTTACCAAGAATGTTTAGCAAATTGTTAAGTTTATTTTGACTTACCAATCCCGTTGTCAACTTACTTTCCCTTGCCGTAACTAGTTCTTGACGAGATTTTCCATACTTTTCTTTTCCTCTTGATATGTTCTTGCATAGTTCACAAATCTCTTGAAATGAAAATTGATAAACATCTCCTTTTCCCACCAGGTTAAGAAGATCAATATATTCATCCTTCATAGTATTTAGTAGGAGAGTCTTTAATATATTTGATTCTAAATTATGCATTTATATCTTTTTATATTATAAGAAAATATCTCCACTAGGTCTTCTAGATTTTCATCCTCTTTTTGATTCATCTTAAAGAGTTCATTTCTAAGGTCATGGTGTTTGTAATTATTTTTATATTTTTCCAAAAATGCTATTTTCATATCATCCCATGTCCTTATAGAGTTTGTTCCTAAATTCATGAACCATTTAGGAGCTTTATCCTTCATTGTTCTCGGAAACAAATTCATTTTTTGAATGTGTAATGAGTAGCCCTAATATCTACAAATGATTTCAAATTCAAAAAGAAAATTCTTCAAGTCTTCTAATCTTATACCTTTGAAGTTAGGAAGTACAGATGGAGGGATTTTTATCATTTGAACATTGACATCAATTTCTTGAAGGGGAAATCCAAAAGGATCTTCCTCATTGTCATCATCTCCATCCATTTCTTCATCCTGATTTGTCATCTCTTCTACCTGTAAAAATAAAAAATTCATTATGTCAATGTGTGGCTCCTACTGCACCACATGAAATAGTGGGGGTGGTCGGTGATTGAAGGTTTATATATATATATATATATATTTCTAAAAATGATATGCAGTTAAATGATTTTTGAATCTACATGTCTTAATCATGCATCTAAAAAGGCTAAAATAAAAAAATAAAAAATTGAACTCTAGACTGAAAGCTAGTTCCTATGAACACTTCCCTCGAAATTGTGCCAAAATGATGAGGGAAATTAATTACCTATAATTTAATTGTCAACCCCAGGGTTTTGTAAAACTTACGAAGCATGTGTGCATTATATATGCTAGAAATTAACTTTCAATTTAAATCAATCTAACTAAAAAACCAAATAATGACAAACAAAATTCACCTATTCTAATTCAACAATCAACTCATAAGAAATTATAGTACAATGCGTGGAGTTGAAATATTAATCTTTCACACTTGTAGGAATTGAAATCTTAATCTACCAAACTTGCAGGAATTGAAATCTTAATTTACACATTTGCAAGAATTGAAATATTAATCTACCACACTGGCAGGAATTAAAATCGTAATCTACCACACTTTTAGAAATGAAATTGCATGAAATGAGATCTATTCTAACAGATCATGTGTGCATTATCGAATCAGGATCCTAAGAAATGTATAATTAAAACCACATGAAATGAAATGAAAGTAAAAACAATCATTCTTAACCTCACACATGAAAAGATATGAAAGAAATAAATCTTAATATATGAAAGAAATAAATCGTAATCTATGAAGAAAAATAAATCTCACACATTGTAGGTGGCCAATCCAAAAGCATGAGAGATGGAAAGTTGAGAGGATCCAAATGCAAGCATAACCAAATCAAAGCAAATTTCACTCATGAGAATGGTGCCAAATCCAAATTCTATATTCAAAACATGAGAATTTCCCAAACTTTACACATGCCTTTGAAAGGAGAAGGCTCTCCTATTTATACAAAAACATAAGAAGTTGCCTCATTAATGGATATCTATTATTCTCTCCCTAGATCCCTAGAAAATCTCATAGAGTTACAACTCAAATAGGTAATGATGAGACACATATAGAGTTATAACTCAAATAGGTAATGTTGTGACACATATTCTCTTTAATATTTATCCAAAATTTCTTCCATATCTTAAAGGGAGTTCGAATTTGATCATTGGAGGCCACATAAGGGGCCTTGGATGCTTCCAAATTACCTACACATGTCGTGAAACTCAAGCCACTTTTAAGTATTAGCATGTATATGTGATTTTTCTAAGTTTTAACCATAAATTCACTTAAAATACTAGAAATCATTAGCCTTTGGAAAACACAAAGGTAACCCCATGTAATCATGAAAATGGATGCTAATCAATGATTATATGGCTATGGAGTTACGACATGTGAGTGAAATGGTTGCGATAAAGGTGAAAGTGGATGATATTTTGAAGACATTCTGGAGACTCTACAGTCCTGTTGTACATGGGAAAGACATTGGTGAGACTCACTTGGACTCTATGGAGGGTAATCTTTGCTCGAGATGGTTTATAGCATAGTTACTTTCACTAGACCGTTTCATTAAGTAGGTTGTCAGGGTAACTAGTTCCAAACACTCATTTTCTATAAAACATTTCACCTTGATATCTTTAATGTTGGATTTCATCACGAACTAGTAAATATTGATCTTTGTGAAGAGTAAGTTTGTATGGTTTGAACTCCTAGATTTTTTAGCACGTATTTTCTCTGTTGTTTTTTTCTTTTACTTTTTAGATTCTTTAGGTGTAATTTAGATATTGTTTGATTAATCAATTGAAAATTTTTTATTGTAGCAGAACTACCAAGAAAATCACATAGGATACTCAGGGATCCCCCTAAGTATACACCAAGTCAGTTAGAAAATATTAAAGTAGAAAAATATAAATCATTTGAAACTGGAATTCCAGCAGACACTAAAACTTCTACTTTTATAGATTCTAATGTAAGAGGAACTAAAGTTAATCAACCTGTAACATCTACTATTTTAGATCTTGAAGTAACATAAATTTAATTTTATCAAACTCAAAATTTAACATCACACCCAACAGTAACTGATTTAAAAATTACTGAAATCATTCAAACTGAATTAGATATTAGAGAATCTTTTGATAGAAAACCCATTTCCAAACCAGATATTGACGAACCTGAGTCTGATATTTATGAGGCTGGAATTCATACATCTACTACAACACATATTTTTGATCCTCCACTTTCACCACGTGTGAAATTTATTATTACTGATAGTCTCCCTCATGGTCTTATTTCCATTCAAGAACTTGTTTCGAATGAAGAGCAAGAACCTATAGTTTCTACTAGTGAACTTGCAAATATCTCAGAACTTTTGTTTTGATCTCTTCACCCTAAACCTTGGTATTTTACACCCTTGAGCTTTTTAGGGAAATGGATTCCGCGTTACATGACTCCTTATTATACAGTACCTGGTTTTGACTAGTCATCAATGATTCCTAGAAGTATTATGTCAAATACATCTATGTTTTCCACTTCTCCAGAGTCCACATTGTATGGTGGTTTTTTACTACTTGGATATCACTCTCTCACATGATCTTATTTAGGAGTTTCTTCCTCGAACTCATCTTAAAACATCTCAGCTAGTGTAATTAACCCTAAAAATGAAGGTTTGGCATCTGAACAAGCGATTAATATGATTTCTAGTAATATTGGTAATCCACGACCTAACCCAACAAGTGGTTATTATTCACCTAGAGGGTAACCATCATATCCTTCACCTGAAGGACAACCTTTTGGTGGAACTTATCCTATAGCTAGGGGGAAACCACCCACTGAAAACTACTTTAATTATGTTCAAATGGGTCAAACTAGTTTTGCTGAGCCTGTTATGCCTCAACACACTGTTGGAATGCCTTACCCTGGATTGAATACAATGTGGAACCCTTCTCAATATTCAATTCTCATTGCTTCTCAAGTGCCTTCATATCAGCCTGACCAACCTCTTGGACAACCTATGCAGAAAATTCCTTTTAAAGGTATACCTTTTCAAGTCTAAACAATTGTCTAGATTAACCCATCGACACTTGTCCATAAATCACTTCAGAAGTCTACCCCAAGTACCCATCAACAATAGGGAATTCTACAATGCCAACAATTTCATAGGACCCAAGTTCAGGATCACGTCAAACTCCCATTCTAGGAATATCACTGTCAATTGTGCCACTTACATCACATGTCATTATGCAACCCCTTGTTCATTCTTTAACTCGGGAATTTAGTGCTCAATCCATTCCTACCATTCCTTTATCACCTCAAATACATGTTGTTCAGCCTAGCATCCCATATGTGAAAGTACCTTTTCAAGGGCTACCTTCCCAAGGTTTACCCTAGAGTTAGTTTGTTCAAGGTACACCCTTTCAAACTAAATTTCTCCAAGGTCAACCCTTGCAAATTCAACCCTTTCAAGGATAATTTGTTCAAGGTCAAATGGGTCAGAGTCTCCCCTTCCAGAATCAACCGTATATAGCTCATATGCTTCAACAACCTATTCAACCACAATATGGTATGGTTCATCATAGATACCCAGGAGGTATGCAGATTCAAATTGCTCAGGCTATCCCAGGCTATCCTGGATATCCTCCTCCTAGTACAAGACTTATCCCTTACGGTTATCAATATCCATCACAAGACCCTAATCACCAGTCTCCCTTCATTACAACTTTGGATTTTCCTAACCTTTCTCAGTTAACTAACGATCCACATATTTATCTTCCCTATTGGATGACTATTCCTACTAAGTTTCTGAGTGATATTCCTAAGTTCGAAGGTAAGTTGGGTGAATATCTATCCAATTATGTCATGACCCACCATCTTTAGTGCATGTCCAACTCATTAAGCGATGATTCTGTTAGATTACAACTTTTTCAGCAAACCTTGGTGTTTTTGGCAACCATGGTATGTATAATTTCTGCGCAATTACTTCAACACATTTAGTGCTCTTGCTACAAACTTTTTGAGCCATTTTCAGTTACCTGTTTGGTATGAAAATGGAACTAATCTTTTGAATTCTTTGAAGCAGTCAACGTCAACCCATATCTCAGATCACATTCACGAATGGAGGTGAAGACGTCGCTTGATTAAAGTTTACATTCCAGACAAGATTTTGGCTTAATGGTTCATAAAAGCTCTTTTACAAGTAATAAATGAAGATGTCGCCAAAGGGGGTGTTGTAACTAAAGAGTAGGTAATTTCCCGTGCTCAACATATCAATCTTGTTTATACCAAGTATGGTACTTTGTATGAAAAGATCCCAAATTTACCCTGATCTACTCCACATAATCCACCTCTTCCACCATCACATGCTACATATGGCATGATTGGTTCTGTGAGCCAGAAATCTAAGAGAAAAAATAAAAATTCTAAGTTCAGGTTTCGATGCTATCTAATTCACCTGACAAAGATCCTTCTCCCAAAATTACATCGAAAATCAATGTCGTAGATTCCTCTACTGGAAAGAGTAAACCACTCGAAAATAAGGGAAAGGGAAAAGGAAAAACTAAACAAGACAACCGCTCTATAGGGAAATCAACCAAGAACGAACCATCTGACAAAAATAGGAAGACTTTGCTATCCTTGCTTAATTTGTGAGGAAGACCATTATACTAAGGAGTGCCCTCATTAGGCTAAAGTTTCCAAATTCATGAAAGGTTCACCCACGCCTATTGTTTTGAAGAATCCTTTTCCTCCACAAGAGAGTAAAATTGTCTCTCACAACCAAACCTCCTCATCCCCATCGACAAATATCATGATGATGTCTTCCAAAGTTATGGTAGCAACAAGATCCAAAGATTACACGTCAAATATTCCTCTTGAAAATGGATATGACTCTAGTTCAGTTGGTCAAACTTCTACATCTACTCCTCTTTCTTTTGAAACATTACATATTGAAAAACTAAATCATGATATAATAATTCATCCACCTCATAAGGGTATGCTTCGTAAGTCAGCCTTTAATCCTCATGTGAGGTCTGCCCAAAATTATAACATTGTCGAAGATCTCGCTATGTCACCTTCGTCCATATCTACTCTTGAAGTTAAATAGACCTGTCCAACACAAAGGAAAGTATTATTATCATAGATAGGAGCTGTAGATCCTCAAGACTCCCATTTAATTGTTCTTGATCTTGAAAATCATGCTCCATGTCTCCCACATCAACTGGCATTTTAGATACCAGTTCACATCAAAACTTGACGATTTTTTCGAATAGTGATTGATGAAGGAACGCCGACATGTATTATATCCATTTCCTATTGGAAAGACTTGGGTTCTCCAACAATCAATCAATCTCCCACCATGTTGAGAGATTTCTATGGAAGAGGTTTTCGTCCGTATGGAATTTTAAATGTTTTTCAAATCGATTTAGAGGGAGAAATAGCTGCAATAGATGTTGAGTTGTTGATGCTCAACTTGACAATAACCTTTTTCTTGGTCGGAGCTAGACTTATGCCATGGCGACAATAGTATAATCGTATTTTAGGATGATTATGTTTCTTGTAAAAGCAAGAATTGTGAAAGTGGATCAATTGTCTAGTATATCTCTAACCCTAATTCTATGGCAGTATCCCTTTTTTTAGAAAATCCACCACTCCATATGAGGAAGTTGGTGTTGTTCTGCTCAAATACTCATGTTTGATGGGAACTTTCATGTTCCCTTCACCCATTCTTCTTAATAATAAAGTATAGATTAACATTATTACATAAAGTACTTTTGAAACGGGAGATCCATGGAAGGTACTGCTACAATCAGAAATGATCTTATACGGAGATGAAATGCCTTGTAGTCCTTTTGAGTTAGCATATGAGGCCATTCATTATTTTTCTAACCCATCAACATCTGATGATGATCAAATGAATATGATCATTGATGAATATTCTCATTTGTCACGCTTGGAACCAATCTCTATGCATGATCCTTTTAACAAAGAGTTTTTAACAGATGAAGGGATTATTGAAGTTATGGCATTCAATGAATTGTCATGGAATTATACTCATCATCGTTCAACTTTCTTACCATCCTTTGATAAAGTTAAGAATAATTTCTCATCATTATTTTCATCTGAGATCCTTAATGATCCTCCAAATCCAATATCCACCCTTTCTTCCACTTCTGGATATAATTTAGGGAACATATCAGCAACGATACCTATCGGTATCTCAATGAAACCTGAAATAATTCAAAATATTCATATAGGAGCTTCTTGTTTGTTAGAAGATATTTCAACTTACAAAGCCCTATTTCAAGAATTTCGTGACAATTTTGATTGGTCCTACGAAGCGATGCCAGGAATTGACCCTAGCATTGTTGTACATGAAACAAAAACTTATCTAGATTCTATGCCAGTTAGACAACGATTACATACTATACACCCAGGAAAATCTATTGCTATCAAAACTAAGATTGAGAAATTGTTGAAAGTAAGATTCATTTACCCTGTTCCTTTAACTGACTGGGTTTCAAATATTGTGCATGTTAATAAAAAGCAAGGAACTCTTCCAGTATGTGTTGATTAGAAATATATCAATAAATCATGTCCCAAGGACAATTATCCAACTTCGTATATCGACCAAATTGTCGACGATTGTGACGGAAATGAGATTTTTTCCTTTATGGATGGATTTTTTTGGCTACAATCAGATAAACATACTCCGTGCGAATCAATATAAAACCCCATTGATATGCCCATGGGGAACCTTTTCTTATCACAAACTCCCATTTGCCGTAAAAAATGTTGGTGTAAATTTTCAATGAGCAATGTGTTACACATTCCATGACATCAAGCATATTGTTCAGCCTTATTTAGACAACCTCCTATCTCATTCCATGAAACAACAAGATCACCTGTTGCACTTAAAAACGATTTTCATTAGGTGTAGGAATAAACAATATTTTCTTAAATCTGCACAAATGTGTCTTTTGTGTACAATCCAGTCAGCTTCTGGGTTTCATCATTTCGAAGCAAGGTATTTGTTTCAATCCTCTCAAGGTAGAGGCAATTTTGAATTTTCCTGCTCCTTCTAGCCTTACTCAAATCCAACTTTTGCAAGGGAAGGGAAACTTTTTGCATAGATTCATCCAGAATTATGTTGAGCTAACATAGGGTTTTACTCAACTGTTGAATAAGGATATTCCATTTTTTTGGCATGATCTTACTAATAAATCTTTTGATACATTAAATCATGCACTAACTAATGTTCCCTTACTACATCCAACTGATTATCATCAAGACTACTTTTTGTACCTAGATGCATATGATGCCACCATTAGCATGGTGTTAGTCCGAGATGATGATTCTAGTAGCAAACATGTGATTTACTATTTCAGTAGGAGTCTCACTAAAACTGAGATTAAATACCAACATGTGGAGAAGCTAGCCTTGGTAGCTATACAAGCTATTCAATGATTTCGTCACTACATACTTCTTTGAAAAACCGCTTTTATTTCAGATTTCAACCCCATGATGTACATTCTTACAAAAGAATTGCTAGGGGGAAAATACTCGAAGTGGAAAGTCATTCTACAAGAGTTTGATTTGGATGTTGAAAAGTTGAAATCAAAGAAATCATTGGTTGTCACCGAAATTTTGTGTGACTTCCCCCATACTAATATAGAAACTGTAGTAGAATATTATTTTGTTGACGAATCTCTCTTTCTTATTAGTACGTTCAAACTATGGTATGGATACATCATTATATATCTCCAAACACAAACTTTTAGGCCTGAGTTATCCAAAATTGATCATCGGCGAATCTCATACTAATCCCAACAATACAACATTATTGACGACACTCTTTATTGTCGTGGTGCTGATTTTGTATTCTGACATTGTTTAACTTTTAATGAAGCCAAAAAAACATTAAATGACTATCACTCTGGAGTGTATGGTGGTCACATGTCTCGGTATGCTACCACCCAAAAGGTATTACATTTTGGCTATTTTTGGCCGTCAATGTTTAAAGACTACATCACTACAGTTTGAAAATGACATAATTGGAAAATTTATGATCATGAAATGTGAGTACCTCTCGCTCCTCTTCATCCTATCATAGTTGTGAGTCCTTTTTCCAAATGGGCCATCGACTTCATCACTTGTAACTGTCACTCACCTAGGGGGCATGGATATATCATCCTTGCAGCTGATTACTTTACAAAATGGGTTGAGGTGATGCCTACATATTGAGATGACAGTGAAACTGCAACTATTTTCATTTTCAATCATTTGATTGCTCGGTTCATCATTCCACAAGCTATTTTTGCAGACCACGGTAGTCATTTCATAACTTTATGATGGTCAAACTATCCATGCAACTTTGCCTTCGCCATGATATCTCTACTCTGTATTATCCACAAGCCAATGGTTAGGTCGAAGCTGTCAATAAAGTTTTAACCAATATGATTAAATGGATAGTTGGTATGCATAAAGGAAATTGGAACTCTATGCTCTTTTCATCACTTTGGGCTTACCGTACTACTGTAAAAACATCAAACAGTTTTACCCCTTCCCAGCTTATTTATGGTTTGGAAGTCACATTACCTATTTAATGTGAAATTCCATCTCATAAATTAGCTATCGAATTATTACCTGCTACCTCTCCAGAGGAAGAACACTTTGTACATTTAATACATCTAGATGAAAATCACCTTAATGTTGTATTGGCTAGAGAAGATCACCAAAAACATGTCAAATCCCAATACGATTAGAATGTTAATCCTTGTACACATTCAGAAGGTGACCTACTCTTGGTATATGATAAAGTTCATGACAAGCTAGGTGCAAGGAAATTCGAGCCCATGCAGCATGGCCCTTACATTATAAAACACGTATTAGATAAAGGTGCCTATGAGTTGGTAGATTATGATGGTGTTTCTCTGGGAAAACCTAGAAATGGTCTTTACCTTAAGAAATATTTTGCATAAAATGTTGGTGAAGACTTGTACATTATTTACCATTTTTAGGTATGTGTGATAAATTAGTTTTTCTTACTACTTCTCATTCTTATCTCATTTTTACACTTGATTTGCATATGTGAATGTTTTCTTCAACTTACATTGGCTTTGCTGAAGGCACTAGTCATAGTACTCAGAATTTTTCTTCCACCGTCTGGGTTATCTATTCACCTAATTACGAGGTAGTCTCTATTCACAAAATATGTCTCGGTCAAACAACAAAAAATATAACAGAATATAGTAGAGTCATTAGCTATTAGTTGATGGCATTACAATTGGTATCTAACGCTTGATAATTAGGTTAGATTCGTAGCTCATAGTATTACATTTAAACAGTGTCTATTCAGTAAGGAGTCCAACCATGTTAAGGGTATTTTTACGAGTCCATCTCTTGCAAAGGAAATTTTATTATATTTTTTTTTTTTCTCTGTAAAAACTATCTAAGTAATATATTATATGTAAAAAAAGATTACAAACTGCATGACATGCCTTCCAGAGCCTGAAGAGTAGCCCTGGGACTCCTGACTGTAAACCTTATAGCTCCCTCGCAGGGGCAGCTTCTCCAAAACCAAACTGAATTATCCATGAAAACAAAAAACCCATACAGGGGCAGCAACGAACCAAACTCTTAAGACAATAAACTAGACACATGATTGCCCACGCAGGGGCTAGCAGCAGAGATAGTCTGACCTTTATATCTGAAAAATGTAAGCGTGACTGTGTTACTGATGTCAGCTATCCAATTCGACTTCCCAATGATGAGGCAAGACCATAGACATGACCAAAGACTCAGAATTAACCAGGACCAAGAAGTAAGAAGCGAATGCCAAAAGATTGAGACAGAGGAAGCAAAAGCCAGAGGACCAAAAGACAAAATCAAGACGTTACCCGCCACAGCTTCAATCTTGGGGACGAACTGAAGATGGCTGGATGGACGCGAAGTATGCATCTGCCGCCTCAGCCAGGCTCGGATCTTCCACGACATAAGCCCACCCGTCACCTTCCGCGCGCCCTTCCCACATTTTCCGCCATGTATCTTCTTCCACACTTGGAGGAGGTGGCCCCATCGGAGGGAAGCGGTCTTGCAGACTTGATTCCCCCTTGCTTCCAACAACAGATGCTGGAAGCACCTCAGCAGCGTTCTTTTCCACAGACGAGTGTTCTTTTCCAAGACTGATCTCTCTGCCCGAGTCTTCCAGTTGTTTTTCCTGCGGGTCCTGGAGATGTTCTTCATCTGGAATTTTTGTAAACATGATGGAGATGTGGGCGTTAACGCCTGCATTATCCTCGGTGCTTGGCAAGGTGAAAACCACGGAACCGAAAGCCGGGAGCTCCGTTTTCCTTTCACAGGAACCCCCAACCTCCACATATTGTCGAATGGGAAGCGAGGTTGCTCTAGCTCTCCTGTGACAGTAGCAGCAGCAGCAGTGGTGGTGCTCATCTGCTGCAGGTGATCTTGAGGAGGACCCTCTAGATGGGCCTCTTCTGCATGGTTGTCGTTCGCGAAGTTTAGCCATTGTAAGTCTAAAGCTACCTCTGTATACTCGATGGTGAACCTGGAATTGGTAGCAGCAGCAGTTTCCTTCCAATTCACTCTCAGATGCCCAGCTTTCCCCTTGGCTACCTTCGCTTGAGAGCCAACAATTTCTTTTCCAGACTTGATGCTGCAAAGCATCAAATTGCCATCTCCTCCCAACCCAGCAACCAGAATGGCCACCAAGACAATTCTCCAGGCTGTAGGGGAATGAAACGGTGCTTGGCCGGAGCTTGCTATGCTTCCACGACCGCCAACTTTCCTCAGGCCAATATGCCTTGAACGAGCCATCAAACCTGTGATATTTTCCCCCAAATTCTCATTGCAGGTGCACATTAATGCCGCCCTACTCCTCCATCTACCCCGCCTCTTCTTCATTGAATGCATTATCAACTTGGGTGGCTTAATTGCCATACGACGGCCTCCATCGGGGAGCTAAAGGATTTACACGAGGCAGCCCATGCGCTGCATGTGGCGTGCCTGTACTTCTCGACTCGACACCCGCATCCGGGGGGAAATTTTATTATATTGAATATCAACACATTCTGAGATATTTATACACATTTAAGATGCGTTGGAAAATCATGTGTTAAAAAGACATTTGCAAAATTTGTAAATTAAAAACAATATTCATTCATACATTGATCGAGATAAACATAGATAAAGTAGTAGTTTTTTCATTAAAATAGAATCTGGGTGTGTCTACAAAATATCTCATTCAAGGACATAAGGTCCTGTGGCCTTTTATTTTTTAAATATGCTGACACCAAAAAGTCAAAAATGTTCCTATAAATCAAAACAACTAAGCTTGATGATGCTCATGATAACACATGATAGCATGAGCAACTTGATGCAACAAACACTTGAGAGGCCTTGGAACCCCAACTATGTGCCTCTGGTAGGCATGTGGAATGTCCTCGACTCCAGTCTCTGGGATGTTGCAAGTCAACCTCTCAAGGTTGTGCTTCAACTCTGTCAGGATGTCGTCTTCCTCTGGGTTCACTACCATAACTAACATAAGCTTCTCACCTTGTCTATCATACTATCTCATCCCAGCTGGTTGAGTTGGACCGAAATCTACACATGCATTTCGGAAAATTAGCCTCTAAAGACAAAAACACTTAAAAAATTAGAAAATTAGAGAATATGTCAAAATAAGAAATTGTTACCTAGACCATTACACTGAACCCTAGCTAGAAGTGGGATATCAGGATTACCTCTGTACTCTATCCTGGAATACAAAAATTTCTCGATTGAAATAATCTGTTGACTCAACCAGTCAAAAAACTCTATCGTATATCTCACTACCAACCCATCACCACCATTGCGTGCCATTAGTACAACCCACCTCATCAAGCATGGATCCCTCGAAACCCTATCATATGCCAGAATCTGCTGTGACCGAAGAATAAGAACCCTCTCTAGGGAAAAAACAACTAGAATTGCACCATAACCAAAATGTTTCAGTTTACCATTCTTGCACCTAGTCAACTAGACCTTCATATTTACCATTACTATCCCACACCAAGTGTGTAATGCGGACTCCCAGAATTCCACGGTTGTTTGCATCTATGCCTGTGTGGCTAAATGAAGGGTAGCACTACCGCACAGTTTGAAAATAGTGAAAGCAATGATCCTCAAGGGTAAAATTTTGATGGTTTGAATGTCAATCCGTCCATATTTGGGTGGTGCACCCCTAAAAAAGCATCATAAGTATCCATCAGTAGTATCTCCCCCTACTCTCGATCCAAAAAGTGAAATATCGGCTCCCCAATGAGACAACCTAGTCACAAAATAGATGTCATCGACATCAATGATAAGGTGATGATTAACAATCACAAAACACTGTTCCTAGACATTCTAGGTCCTCATCAACCATGTTGTCAAATCTACCTGGGCTTTCATCCCATTCATTAGTTAATATTTCAGGAGGCCACAAGTACTGAGAGCCTGCAAAGTGGCCAGATCCATCAAAGTAGCCAAATCATGGGCTTCATGCTGTCTTTCCCTCCACTCCATTTTTGAGTAGTCAAATGGCCTGAAATGATTGTTTAAAAGAAGTTAGAAGAATTCTTAAAACCCATTTCATTTTTTTGGGCTTCAAAATTTGTTTTAAAAATAGCCCACGATGCATGTGCAGCTGACCTTTTATGGACATTTTGTAGCTGCACGAAAATTTCTAGTAGAATTCCGCACTGACAGAGAATTTTCGTATGGAAAATTTTATTGGCCTGCACAGGCCCGATTGAACGAAACCTGCGCAGGGTAGAGGGTGCATTTTTGGAAAAATCATTGTCCCAAAAAACCAAATGAAATCTTAAAATGAAAAAATAAATAGATAGAATGCTAAGTTATCGAGATATCTTCTACCTGGAGGAAATGGTGCCTGATTTCGTCCACCGGTTAGATCATAATCAATCCTAGAATTTTCACGGTAAAAACCCCTCTCTGCTATGAACTCGTGAAAATGAAAATGGTGAAAATAAATTATTTTTTCCCACTTCTATAAGTTTTTTAAGCTTGAAAAATATTATTTTTTTATGTTTTTGAATAACTTTTAGATAAATCATTTTTGAGATTTTAGCAGAATTTCATCGCTTTTTATGCTATTTAAAAATTACGAAAAGTGAAAATCATGGAGTCTTCTTTTAAGCCCTTTTTATACTTTTTCAAAAATGAAAAGATTTTCGAGTACTTGCTTGTTCGAACTCGTAAAAGTAAATGAACAACCGTCCACTTAGTATAAGTTTACCCCTTTTACGGACTAAGCCAGGATTGTTTACGAAAAAGGTATACGTTGATCGAACATGGTCAATAGAGTTCTCTCTTGTATTATTTTATCCTTTTTCATATCCGAGAGACTAAACTTATGAAAAAGAACTTTAAGGATTCTACTTATGTTTTTCTTCTGACTCTCTAAATATAAAAAATGATGATCTTTACTTTCTCCCAGCTCAATAAAATTTTATGGTTAAAGAGATGAATGTGTTTTCTTTTTGTTTCTTTTCCAATTTCTTAAAAGAAAACGACATCAAGTTACCCTTTTACTGGACTCGTAAAAAATTAAATAGTATAGGACTCATTAAGCATGACGAGACCAAATCATTCCTTCATAGGGTTGGTTGAAAATACTTTGATGGACTCATCTGAAGGACAAGCTTACATTCCAAGCATATGTTATCCTCCTCAAGCTTGCAAAAAATAAAGAGGTACTTGCCAATAATGGTGGGGGGATGTTAGGAAAAGTGTCCATTTTACATCATTAGTTAAAAGGTAGCATATTTCTCTTGAACATGACACTCCATAAAATTCATGTCTGCATTTGAAAATCCATTTGCCTTACAGTTAATCAAACCTCATTGAAAGTATTCATGGTTTTGGGTATTATCATTGAGTCAAATGCTAACAAATTATTATAGTGTCATTATGTGTTCAAGAGATGTTCAACCTTGGTTCAAATCCCTTTGCACAATATTTACCTTCACTTGCGTCAGCCATCCTTGAGTAAGTCCTTGCAATTATTTTCAAAACATGATATCATGTTTTGTCTCATAGGCTTTCCTATGATGAATCACTTCCTATCGACTTCAGCTGATTATCTAGGAAGCTGATTTAAAAGCATTTAATACCTTGAAGCATGCATGCCTTAATGGCATGTTTTTCTCTTTCAATGATAGGTTCTCATCATTGGCCTTCAATGGAAATATTATATAACTGTTCGACTTCAAATTCCATATTCGCACTTCATAGATTGTACTGGGAGTACCTTGAGAACCATTGTCGTTATTGACGGCTTCTCTCACACTTGTTAACAGTTCACATCATTGATGGGTAATTAAGTGGTTTTTTCCATGTTCAACTTTGATACATTCAATCGCATGGTTATAATTATACACTGGATTGAGATTTATAGATCAAGAACTTGGATTTAGTTTCATCAATCCATGTTGCGACGAGATTTTATATTCATTATTGGGTAGATAGATGGTTGTGTCCATGTTGTGTCTACCATTTATATGATCATAGATTTTCCATGTCTACTCATTGAGTTCACTTTACTCTCAGTATGGGAATGCCTACCTCAAATATGGCTTTTTGATATATTTTTCTTTGTATTCCCTTGAATGTTCCTTGCCATTTTCTCACCACTACCTCTAATCTGATCCTTAGAATGATAAAGTGCTTCAATATTTTCAAATTATTTTTCATACTTCACACTTTAGGGGGAAATCTGTTACACGTCAATTTGTCACCATGAAACTTCATTAGTTTATGGATTTTCTTACCATCCATGAACATGTTGAAACCAGCTCCCTTAGAAGTCAAACAATTCAACATATGTTAAAGTACATGAGAAATTTGGGTCAAATAGCTTTAACACCTTGTTAAGTTCCACCTGTACTGATTTCTCTATAGTTTCCCACACATGCGTTGAAATTGACTCTGAGAACAATGCAAAGTTACGCTCTGTCTATAACTATTAACTCACGCGGGTGAATTCTAGAGAGTAAAAATAAAAATTACCTTCTAGAAACATAGTTGGTAGAATATTTCCCAACTAAAAGCTTCCAGGTGATGACTATTCGAACTATAACCCTCATAAGATGCATCTCCAGCCCTCTTCTCATGGTAACCCCATCCCTCATTAAAGTAGGTTCATCCTCTTCTTAGGAATCTGAAACTTCCTCCTCTTTGATCTATAAAAGGACTAGACCATTGAGGGATGAAGGAGGTTAGAATTCAAAGGATACATACTTATGTTGTTAGTTCGAGACTAGAGATCTTGTCATGTGAGGTGGAGATTGAAGGCATTTGGGAGGGACCTCACGAAATCAAGGAAAAGTTTGTAAGGCTCCTCTTATCTTTTGATTAATACAAATGAACACTTTCTCCCATTGATTTTGTCTTTTGTGGATGATGAATGGTTTTCAATTATTTATTATATTTATTAAGGCAAAGTTAATCCCTAATTTTCTTGATTATTTGGCTAAGTTATTTGGATTATTATATCACATGTTCTTTTGATCCTTTTATGGTTTATGTTTGCTTGTCCTATCAAGCATTGAAGAGTTCCATCAAGTCACAACTAGGGATCTTGAATAGGCATTTTGTGAAACTAGTAAGAGGTCTCTCCATTAGCTAGACTGCTTATTATTCGAACAAGTCTAGCTTAAGGAAAGAGTCAGTTCATTTGTCATGATTATTTCTAGTTTCCATTTAGGATCTAGGGAGATCTATCTTGTTTGCAAGAGGGATTTTCCAATGTAACGTAATGATCTAGATATATCTATTTCACAATGAGCTTGTGATTTAGCAACTGCATTCCTTCATTCCCTTTTAGAGTATTGTTTCCAATAAATATGGAGTATATACTAAGCTTGTCATAATGCTTCTTCCAAGTCTCTTCCAAAATGATGACTCTTATAGGATAATGATGATCCATCTAAGAAAAATGACTTCATATAACATAATGTTAGACAATGTATGAATGAACTCTTATGAAAAATGGTCCCTAGGCTTTTCATTCTTAAAAGAGTAGATGATTAAGAAACTGAAACGAGTGGAATTTTAAATATGCTACTATCATGTGCTTCTATTTATGACTCCATAATAAAACAAGATTCTAATGATACATTCTTACTCCTTTGATGACCTTGTTAGCATCATATTTTCAGGGTCCTTACAGTTCCTTCCTTCCATCATGCTTATTATTACCAAGGATAAGGATTGTGTTACTTATCCATCCTTTTCATTTTTCTTCCTTCATTGTGTATCTGCAACATTCCTTGACATGCACAACCAAGAAAAATATATACAAGAGCATGATGACAATATAGGGTTTCCATGGATTCCTTAGAGGGTGAATTCCTATGGTACTTAGACACAAACCCTAAAATCCTTGATATTTACACTGGAAACATCAACCCTAGGGTTTAGATGTCATATCCTAGATTTCATTCAATTCCACCCCTCCTATGTTTTACCATATACCATTAATTATCTGTAAACCTTAGAAGTCAAGAGATAAGGTTTCTTATGAGGGAACACATAGATTAGGGTTAGGGTTTCCTACTAGGATTTTCTTATTCAAGTTTCCTCTAGGGTTTACAATCCGTATATACCATATATCTTCAACAATATGAGGCTTACAAACCCTAGATGCAACAAAACCCTAATGCATACTTTATATACACCCTTAAGCAAGAAAAATTTAAATGAGTATTTGTTACCTTGAGATCACACATACCTTCTTGTAGCCTTACCTCATTCTTCAATTTGTCTTCAATTTATTTGAAGGAGACTATTTTGCAAGGATTCCATCTCATAGTTAAAGTTTTCTTCCTTTAGAACTGCTTGAACAAAGGCTTTCAAAGATGTCAAGACAGGATGCTCTTCTCAAGGTGACTAACCTCCTTCTCCTCTTTGACTTCTGGTAAGGGAATGTTGTAGATGCTACTACAGATCCTTAAACTAGATGTCTACCATAGTTCCTTGATTTAAATGAACTATTGAATGACATTCATCAATCCTTTCTTTCTTTAATTCCCTTGTTGATGGAATCAATCTTACACTATCATAGTAGAACATCGTCCTTTTGGTTAGGGATTATTCAAGTCCATGTTAACCCTTTTTATAGGTTCCAAATAGGCCTCCTATAGTTGCAACCTTCTTTTCTTAGACTCCTACTTCCATACACTAACACCTAGGCTAATATCCAGTTGAGAAATAAGTCATTTTGGAATCCTTCTTTTCCATTTAAAAATGTTTGGCTTTTTTGCAATTTATTCCAATAGACTTTGACTCATACCATAGAGAGAGATTCCACTTGTACCATGCAAATATAGTCCAAAAAAAACATTCAAATTTATCCTTCAAGTCTCAACTTGTTCCATAGATTAATTCAATCCTCAAATAATCATGAAAAAAATGCTCCATTCAAATCTTTGTGTTTCAATTGTGGATGCAACTAGGCTTATTTATTCACTCTTTTCTTAACTTGGGTTATGTGCACTTCTTTGAGAAATTAAACCTCTAATTATGGAAGGTTTTAACCATTGTTACAACTCTTCTAACTTGGCCTAATTCCTTCTCGACTGACCGTGATTAGGTTTCTTTAATAAGGTTCTTAATTCATCGCCCCTTTAGCTCCTTTCCAGCTTGCTGTAAGATTTTTCTCGCCTTCAAGAAGACACTTGCAGATCACGACCTACACCTAGGGCATACTATAGAGAACACATACCTACTTTTTTATTTTTAAGAAAACCAAGTTACCAATGACATAGCCCATTTTCCTCCTTCTTGGTTGTTCCTTCAACCTTATTCTGTTGTGACAAAGGATAAACACAAAATAATGAACATCTCTTGACATGTGATGCTCAAAGAAACATGTCATCAACCCAGACTCACATGCCACATTTATTCTATTGTCCTTGATTTCCCATTCAGATAAGGACACTTTCCCCTTCCATTATTACAATTCTTGCTGCATGCTATACTAGAATTTTGGTATTTAATATTACTATTGATTCTTGGAAAATGGGATTCCTTGAGAATAGAAAGAGATTGATTGTTTTGAGCAATCTAAACAGGTGAAAAAGTGGAAAATTTTCTCTTTTCCTTACTTTCTTAAAATTATAGGACTCACTAATTAGGAATATCCTTTTACTCAACATTTTCCATATTTTTCTGCTACTATATAACCTCTAATAGATGCCTAAACTACTAATTATTTTAGAAAAATTATACTAAGTAACAACAATATGCCTTGTTGCCTCCTCTAGTCCTATATCATTGAATGTTGGCTCTTGTTCTCCAACAACCATGACTTTTATCATCTAAATCATTGTGTTCTTTTCCTTATTATCACATTGGTCTAACATCATCAAATCAAAGACCACCAAAAAATCATTTATGTTCATTGGTCTAACATCCTTTTATTAGAGGTCATTGAAAGTGCACATATGTTAAGGTTTTCAACTAATTTTTTTAAGAAATTGAAATGTCTGAAGGAGGTCCAATTATTGTTGGATTTTCACTAGAGTGCTTATAATTTTTGTAATTTGACCTACTAATTTATGCTCATATCCATTAAATACGGAAATGGAAGTGAGAATGGAAGCTTTGTTACCATCTACCATGTCTTCATGTTTTTGTAAAATCCTCCTTAGTTCTAATAAATTTGACCTGTTGTGAGACATAAATGAAAAGCTTTTAGATATAGTTGAAGATTGTATAGAGAGAGATTGAAAAGGCTTCAAATAAATATGTTTTTTCCAGTGAGCAGGCATGACTGAAACCACAAGTTGCAAATATGTTGAGTAGTAAAAATTTCTCTGTACCATTTCCTTGGGGCTTAGAAATAGATCCATATTCCTTGAAACAAAGTATAGACATTGGGAGATCATCCATTACCTGAGTAAAAACAAAAATCAATAAATAAAGCATCAACTGAATTTTTATAAGAAAAACTACTTGTCTGAAAATCAATATTGGTTGTAGAGGCCAAATAAAAATATAAGCCCAATTCCAGGGGGTAAACTACGAATATTTAGACTCAAATGCCCAATCCTATGAATTTCAAGTTCAAAATTAGTATGTCCATATCCAAAGAGATTAGATATATGAGAAGCCAACTTCTAATGACAAATTGTACTCAATAGAAGAAGAAAAAACAAATTGAAAAGTAGAAACCAAATCAAACCTAAAGAACATTACTGAATTCATGTAGAGATGTTTGTCTTCCTCCCACTAGATTGAGGATGAATTTTCCATTATCCCATCTAAGTCAAGGTCAATTAAATTTAAACCTTCATTACCACTCACCTCCCCTACCTTACACATGTATGAGGGGGCTTTAAGTCTCTTCGTGTTTATTTTTGTGTGTTGATGGATGGAATTGTGCATAAAAGACACATTGACTGATACATTTTAGGTACCTAGCATTTAATTAGCAAGGGAGGAATTATGGAATAGATTGGGGTAGCTAGAGCACCATTTATCCAAAGATCCCAATTTTCAATACTATTACCTTGCTAGCTAGTGAGTCCACTTGGTGATAATGGCTCCTTATCACATTTTGTGCTCATGTAAAAATTGAGGTAAGTTTGTGATCAGCCAGACATAGTTTCTTGATCACTGACATCAAAATTATGGTATAGTTCCCCGAGATAATTAGTTACCAGATATGTTTTTCAATCTCCATTGCTAATATTAGCCTCTGGAGCAATGAGTAAGCTACTTATTGGTTATTGGATGGTGTTCCCAAACTCCAAGTGCATGAAAATTTAGTTTTTCCTCCAAGATCTGTGAAGATCTCCCGTGCACCTACCACCCCTTTTAATTATATTGTTACCCAGAGAAAGTGTTCATGGATACCACATTGGTACTTGGACCATGGCTCAGTGAGTGCTCTAGGTTCATATCAAACCAAGTTTTAGATGAGGATATACTGGTATTCATATTCAATGCACCTAGTGCATCAAATAGATAAAATTAATTTTTTTGATGAAGGCCTAGATTTTAGATAACTATTACCCAAAGGAAGCGTTGATGGCTACCCCAACTCTACCTAGATGTGTAGACTAGTGAGTTCTTGAGGTGCATTTCATACCAGTGTATATGATAATGTGCTGCTATTCATATTTAATGCACTCAGTGGATCGACTAAATTTAATGCATTGTCATGTTGAGGGATATCCCTGTCTTTCATAGACTGTAGAGCACTCTGCTTATGTTGGTCCAATGATGGAGTTAAATTGGATACTATAAATATTCTTGCAGTAGAGGCTTCCACACTAAATTTCATAAATCATGTTGGAGATATAGTGGCATGGATCTCAAATACGCTTCCATCCCTACTTTTGTATGTCCATCCTGTGACTCATTGAAAATTAGACTAGTGATGCTTTTTTTCTTTTTTCAACTATTTGTTATTATTGGAATTCTAATGTATGATCCCCATGGCATTTTAATGTTTTCACACTAGGTGGGATACATTCCTTACCATTAAGTGGAGTTACCTTTGGCTATTAGGAATTGAACTAGTGACTAACATGATTTCCATCCAATCTTGAACTCCAAGGAAAATTCTATCTTCAAGGTGGGGGAACTTTCCAAATTCCCATATTAAATGTGAAAAAATTGGACAGACTAGGGATTGAATGAAAGTCATGTCCTTGTTTGAAAAATTTTCAAAGTAAGTAGGTTTCTTGAATGAGTACCTTACTTTGGATCATGGGCTTCACCAATTTGACTATGATGCAAACAATTTGGGGGCCTTCTTATCCAAACCTCGATTGAATAGGGCTCAATATACCTCTTGATAGCAATTTCACACTGAATGCTTCTATCTAAAATTAGCCTCCAAACACATTTTTATGTGAAGGCTCTGGAAAAAATATTAATGCCTTTTAATCCCAACCCTCCAAACTCTTTTTCAGTAGACCACTTCTTCATTTATCCTTTCACATATAAACTTGTCACCAACTCTCTTTATATTTTCTAAGATACCCTTAGGTATAAAATCGAAAGGCATCCAATAAAGGGGAATAACTTTTAAATGTGGCTTGGATATGTATCCCTTTTCTAGATAACCATCTATTGCACTAGACTAAGAGCCTCTTTTCAATTTTAGTATATAAACAATCCCAATTTTTTATTCGACAATGATTAGGTTTTTATAAAAAAACCTAAGTACTTCAGACCATCTTGCAATTCTACTTATTGATATGGAAATAACTGAGAAAAGAATCTAATATCCTCATCGCTACTCCCACACATGATATAGATGATATGTCAAGATCTACTTTCATATCTATAGCAGTTCACTGTAGGTCTATCATATTCTTAAGCTTTAGATCATTCCTTCTTGATCCATCACGAAACAATAGTATGTCATCTACAAATCAGATATGGGACAAATGGATATTTCCTAATCTTAATGTGCCTGAGGGAACCAATCCTCTTTGCCTCAAAAATATATATACAGAAATTGTAAAAGAACATGTTACATTATATTACAATATATAATGTATTATATGTTATTCCTAAGTTGTTTAATTGATTTATATCAAAATGGGATATTGATAAAAAATAATTGGATCTTGATTTCATATATGTTTTGCATGTTTTAAGTTTTTACTTTTCTCAGTTCCATATTTAACATATAATTTGTGTTCGTATTTACACACATAAACTGACAAACATAGATTTTGTAAGTGGTTTTTGCATACCACCATGCATCACAAGTCTTGGAAACTTGCTTGTGTGTGGGGTCATTTGATGAAACCTGGAGTAATGAACATGTACTCTATTTGTACATTTATTGTTGTTATTTCTTTTGCATGGTTTATCCTAATTTGTTCACTCACCCACTTTATTGCATTTTATTGGTGACATGGTCAAACTGAATGTTGAAAATAGTAGCGAGAGAAGGTCTTATTGACTTGTGCCTTAGTCAAGAAAGACCTGGATCAATCTTTTCTTTAACATGCATGGGTTTGTGGTGATAGGATGAGTTCATGGAGCAAGTTAATTCATGTGCATAGTTGGAGGCTCATTTAAGTGGTTCTCCAGGTGCAAAATCATATTTATAAGGGGACAAGTGAAGAGCTTCAGCCTTGATTAAAGCAAGGATGTGATACACTGGGAGTTGACATAGTTGACAAGTTGAACTCAAATTTTTTTTTTTTAATTATAATTTCTAGATATAGCATGATCAAATTTCTTAAAACGAGGACAAAATCATATCTTTGAATCATTATTATCTGCACAAGTTTGTGTGAGGAGAGCTTATTTCTACGAGAATGTATGAAGGAGGATCATATACACATATTTGAGACAAAGAATTCCTTGAAATGTTTCACGAGGATTTAGGAGAAAGTTACTAAATAATCAGAGTCTATTCTACACTAGGAAATAAGATATTTCTAGTGCTAGGAAATAGGGTGGAAACTGTGCAAGAAAGGAGGATATGGTTCAGGGTTATTTGCAGGATATTTCAAGCTTAGTCTAAGCTATGAGAAAAATTGTTTTTTTCTAGTAAAATGATATTTCCTTTTAAATAAATCTTATTTCTCAATATTCTCTTAGTAAAATATACAAAAAAGAGAGGGTTTTCCTAGTTGGGTTCCCTAGAAAAATTATTTTGTTGAATCTGTGTGATTGTGTATTTATCTTTGTTTAATTCTGTTGCTTCTAGTGTTGATAAATTATGTGTCTTGGTGAAAATAATATTTGGTTTCAGTTTGTTGTTGCCATTAGTTTAGATTATTCATTCAAGCAGTTGCAAGATTTCATGGAAATTCAACACTTAATATGAATGAGTGCACATATATATAAATAGTTCTGACAAAATCCTCTCATGCTTGCATACTTGTTGTATTGTGATTTTCTTATGTGTTATAGATAATAAGATAGATAATTTTATGAAGGTCCAACAAACAACACAAAAAGTATTCCAATGAAACTAGAAGAGTATATCGAGTGTAGCCAAAACTGTGCGTGTCTTTCTCACATCTTCTAGTGTTGTACACATATCAATTGCTATCGATTCGTGATATGTACATTTTTATTTTTTCCCTTCCACCTTATTTCTTTTGGGTTGCTTGATATAAATTGATTTCTCACCCACTTTATTCGTGGCATGTTCAAACTTGATCACTTTTCAACAATTTTTTACTCTTTCTATTTCTTAATACTAAGGAGTGTACATATACATATATGGTTCTGACAATATTCTCATATTTGCATGCTTTCTCTTTTGTTATTTTCTTGTGTGAGTATATTTCTTATATTTTCATAATTGTGCATATATCAATTGGTATTAGAGCTAAAATAATTGCATCCTATAGATCTAGTCACCTCTTAAGGTTTCCATCTCACACTGCTACAAGGTCTAATACTGGTGGGTTTGTAGAATCAAGGGCTCTATACCATGGCTCATTGAGGTTTTTACTTTTCAACTTCCACTAGATCGACTCCCTTCAATGACCAAAAGAATTGTGACATGCATAATTTTTCACTAGTGTGGATGACTACATTCAAGTTGAAAGATACAAAATGTTGGCCCCATTTCCACATTGGGGTCATAATAGTGATTTTTTGTAGTATTGTAGGCGTTATGCCCTCAAGAGGTTGTCGTTCAAGAGGTATTATTAATGAGCCTCATCATTGGGTAATTATATGGGCCTTAACTCACCTCCTAGATTAGTCAAACCAACTATTCTCACAGATTATTGCATATTTTTTATTATACTTTGTTTATGAGATGAGTTAGAGTTGGATATTTTGCTTTGTGGTCTAATGTGCATTTAATGTAGGATTAAAGGATAAAAATAAGGAATTTTACCAAAGACCTTGGTAAAAATTCGAATGGGACAAGGGAGAGGAATTATAGAAGGGAAATCCTCCTCATTTACTACCCCTTCATTCGAATATTCCTCCATCAGCTCGCAGTACAACCAACCACGTCGTGAGGACTAGAAGGCAACCGAGCAAGTGGACGTCAAAGCACTAGTTTATCTCTAGTTTGGGAGCCGACCCTCCCTAATTTTAAGGAATTTGTTGGAGACTTCAGATGTATAACTAGGGAGGCATAGGACCTCATTAGGATTCATACTTTTGATTGTAAAACTTTACGCTATTTTCAAGCTGCAAGACTTGTGATAGTTTTTGATGTAATCCATTATTTTGATAATGAGAATGAGTTTTTTTTTAGCCAACACTGAGTTAACTCAGAGGGCTAAAGCTCTTGGGTTAGGGCCCAACCTTAGTAGCTAAGGCTACTCTTTATTGTACATGTATGCTAGCATAGATTCATGGTTTAATCGTTCAGTTGCTTAAGTAGCTACATTTCCAATATAGTAGTGTAGAGCAGATTGGTTGTGTTTCATATTTCTAGTTATTGCATGAGCTTTGGAGTTTGTTGTCTTTGTTCTGTACTTGGTTCACTTCATCATTATCATCTTCAATCACTCTCTTTCTATTATAGATCTCGCTCATATTCTCATTTCCTTCAGCATGAAATTCTTAAGTAGAATCTCATAAAACATGTCTTGATCCGATTATACCCGTAGATTTCTTGTCACAAGAAACTTGACCAACCACCGTCAATCACTTGTTGCAAAGCTTCTTCATATTCCTTTCAACGTTTGACTTTATGTGCTCCAAATATGCACCATTTGTCTTGCTTGATCGAACGGCTATCGCATAATCTCGATACTTTATGTAGTCCAAATCTCCACCGTCGATCTTCCTTGCTTGATCCAACAACCATTGTGTCACTCGATTGCCAATTAGCTTGGCCGATATCCACCATTGATCAACCTCACATGATCCAATGGCTATCGTACAATCTCACATGAATTCTTGCATGATCGATATGCGCCCGAGACCATGTCAGAAAAGTGGTTTTCTCATGCTACATGTCACCCAGTTAGGCTAATCGTGTAAAATTTTGGAATTCTTCTAACCACTTTGAGGGTGCGTGAGAAGTTGCTTACCACCTACGAAGACCACTCCATCATTCTGCACATTTTTCCCATGATAAGATCTCCGTAGCTCATCTTCCATTAACCCTATTTTTTCATCTATTCACTAAATCGCTTGCGATAAGATGTCCGCCAGTCATCTTCCGTGGATCTTGTTTTCCCAGCTATTCACTTTATACCCGTAGATTTCCTGCCACAAAAAACTTGACCAACCACAGTCAACCACATGTCACATAGCTTCTCCGTATTCATTTCAACGTTTTACTTTATGTGCTCCAAATCTCCACTGTCAATCTTCCTCGCTTGATCCAACAACCATCGCGTGACTCGATTGCCAACTAGCTTGGCCGATATCTACCGTTGATAAACCTCGCATGATCCAACGGCTATTGTACAATCTCACGTGAATTCTTGCATGACCGATATCCACCCGAGACCACATGAGAAAAGTTGTTTTCTTGTGATACATGTCACCCAATTAGGCTAATCACGTAAAATTTTGGAATTCTATTGACTGCTTTAAGGGTGCATGAGAAACTGCTTACCACCTACGAAGACTGCTCCATCATTCCGCACATTTTCCCCATGATAAGATATCCATAGCTCATCTTCCGTTAACCCTATTTGTTCATCTATTCAATAAATCACCCGCGATAAGATGTCCGCTGCTCATCTTTTGTTAATCCTGTTTGCCCATCTATTCACTGAATCGCCTGTGATAAGATCTCCGCCACTCATCTTCCATTAATCATGTTCGCCCATCTATTCACTGAATTGCTTGTGATAAGATGTCCTCCACTCATCTTCCATTCGTCCTCTTCATTGATCGATCCACCCTTCTATTAACGTAATCTCTTGTGATAAGATATTCCCTGCTCATCTCCCGTTAATATTGTTCCTGACTAATCTAAAGCTTCCTAGGAAATGATGCTTCATTACATCATCCCTTCACTGATTCCGATCTTCGATTGATTTTTTGGTTGACTCCTTCTTGAACTTTGTTCCACATACCATTTAAGAGTTGCCACTTCTGAGCTTCAATTTGGTTATTTAATTAGACTCTAACACTATCTGATCATAAAAAAAACCCAAGAATGTGAAAATAGACTTACTTTAGTTTCCTTCCTTACTTATTAGTTTGGTTTGACGCTCTTTAATTCTGTAACTTAGGTAGTAGCATTTTGTTATTGAGGATTTAGCAATTCTTCTTAGCATATTTATTTAATTGGTTAGTTAGGATATGGTGTGATTTATCATTACATGTTATTTTCTTCATTAGTACAGTAGAGTAGCTATCTTAGAATAGATTTTCTCTTCTACCATCAAAGAATCAATCTTCTTCTGACTCTATAGAAGTCTTCGTTGGAACCCCTGGGGTCTCTTGCCAAATGAAAAAGTAACAACAGGTAGGACCTTCACTTCTACTTATGCATATAGCACTATCACCTCTAAGTTTGTATGAACACCGGGTTGATAAGTAAAGTTGGTAGCCTAGGAGTTGTAGCATCCTTGCTGCAATACTAGCGCTCATCACTTTTTGGCACCGTTGCAGGGGAGGTGTCGGAGTAGAATGTGATCGCTAGTTTCTTTTCTTATATTTCTAGTCTTCAATTTTCTTCCATTATTTTATTTCTGTAAAAGTAATCTAGTAGCTTCCTTTCATTCATTTGTCATTGTATGCTTTCCTTTCCATTCTGGAAGTAGAATTTCAATTCAGCAAGTAGCTTTTGTTAGTGGTTTTCATTCAATCAGCAATTTCATTTTTGCAAAGTACTTTCCTACTAAGAAAATCTTCTAAAAACATTTATTTTCATGCCTTGTAGGAATAGGGATAATTTAGCGAAATTCTTGCAAAATACCCTCACTGCATCTAACAACCAACCTTCTCTCTTCTTCGGTGACTGTGAACTAGAGGAACCTTTAGGTGAGAAATCTGACATATTTGAAGAACTTATAAGGGAAGAAGAAGAAGAAGAAGAATCCATTCCTACTGAACCAATGGCTGAAAAGTAATATGACAGAGGAAATAGAGAGAGAATTTAGGGTGCCTTCCCCATCAGGGAAACCAATTGGGACACTAAGATGAAGAATATAAGCCCCTGTTCTCTACCTCATTTCCATGGCTTGACCAAAGAGGACACCGACACTTTCCTATTTGAGTTTTCTATTATATGTTGAACCTATGACTATACGGATGATGAGAAAAAGTTAAAATTATTTCCATATAGCCTCAAGGATGTATCATTGCACTGGTTCATGGGTTTACCTGAAGATAACATCACAACTTCGGCTCAAATGTAGCAAGCTTTTAACAAAAAATATAGGGACTACTGTAGGTCAAAGGATACTAAAGAAGATATTATAGGATGACCATGGGCCAGGATGAATCCTTAGAAGACTACAAAGAAATATTCTAGCTCAGTTACAAAAGGGTTAGGTGCACATTTGACCCCAAGTCACTAAAGCTGGTCCTCCTTAGAGAAGTAGGAGAAGATCTTTTGGACACCTTACATTTGTTAGCAAGAGGAGATATCTACCAATTACCCTATGAATATATCAATATTGTCTTTAGAAACCATTCTAGGGAAGCTAGGAAAAAGGGTAGGAGTAGTCAACCTATGGCCAGTACA
Source organism: Pinus tabuliformis (assembly GCA_031772625.1). Classification (NCBI taxonomy): domain Eukaryota; kingdom Viridiplantae; phylum Streptophyta; class Pinopsida; order Pinales; family Pinaceae; genus Pinus; species Pinus tabuliformis. The sequence goes on along the minus strand of CM062816.1, from coordinate 638,500,486 downwards.
TCATCTTCCAACTCATCCATCAACGGTGAAATTGGAAATATTCTAGAAGATTTCAAACGTGAGATGTTGCAAACCCTTGCCTTGCAATTGGACACCATGAACATCAAAAGGAAACAAGAGGAAGAAGAGGGAACATTGGCCATATTTTTTCATAGATGCACTAGGAAGCATCCTAACAATGAATGTACATTGAACTGCATTGAGATTTTCTCGGTCTGTGAAGAAAACCACTCCACAGACAAGTGCCCTTATTTACCCAGACTCAAAGTTGTATTTCAAGGAGCTAAGGGGGTCACTGAGCAACTTTGCTACATCAACCAAAGGATACTTCCTGGGCTTAGACCATACGAGTAGGGTATGCAAGGGTCATCCCATGCATATTACCACCCCAACCAAACCATAGCTATACCTTCTTGGGGACCCCTTGCTCACCCTTCTTGGTCTACATCCCCTCCTTAGTCCTATGCATCTAAGTATCATTCCTAGCCAACCAGCCAATAATTTCAACCTTATGTTCTGCCACAACCTTAGTGGAATACCACATACCAGGGTTGGAGGCCCCAATACAACAATGCTCCAGCTCTATTGCTTCCACCACCTACTCAACCACAACTCCTACACTATGCTCCACCCAAGCAACCCCAGATGCTTGCCCAACCAACTCTAAACCTGAAAAATAGGTAGGCTCAACAAGTATTCAGTGGAGAGACATCATACCCACCTTATGTTGTAGAAATCTAGGAGATCAACCTAAGATCTGGGAGAATTCTCCCAGATAACCAACGTCCATCCCCACATAGGGAGGTTGAGGAAGAAAGAGAGGAAATCAACCTTAAATTAAATCCACCATTTTCTAAGAGATTAGCCCAACCACTCTAGCCTACCCTATAAGAAACTAAACTTCTGGGAAAATTGAAAAATCTATGTCTAAATATTCCCCTTCTCCAAGCAATAAAAGATGTTCCCATTTACAATAACTTGATTAATGATAAGTGCTTCAAGCATCTAGGAAGAAGAAAAATGAATGCCCCTACCATTAATGTCATTGGGTAGTTGTCTGACTTAATGCTAGGGTAGGTAATATATATGAAATATTTGGACCCTGGAAGCCCTGTAGTAGATGTGCACATCAATGGCACCATTGGCACAGTCTGATTGATCTTGGGGTTGCCATTAATGTGATGACCAAGGACGCCATGCTCAAGCTCAACCTCTAAGGCTCAATGAGGAAGACCACAACAGTTGTGCAACTTGTAGACCGTTCCACAGTTACCCCTGAGGGAATTGTGGAGGATGTGATGGTCTTCATTGACTCCTGGGAGTACCTTGCAGATTTTCTAGTTATCCAACATAAAGCTAGGCTTACTAGTTACCCTCTCATCCTTGGGAGGCCATGGTTGGCCATAGCCAAAGCTTACATTAGCTGCAGAGCTTTGAATATGGCCATTAAGAATGGGCATATGTCCAAACAATTAGTCCTATACCCTATTGCTCAACCTTCTCTAGAGAATGATTTACCTTTATGGTTGGAGTAGCAGGAAGGAGATCAAGTTTATTCAGCTCAACTTTATGCTTTAGAAGCAACCATAGGATGAGGACAGAAAGATGAGGATGACTTATTTGGGTACCTTCTCCAAAGTCCAACTCCTAGTTCATTACCATTAGAAGAAGAAGTAAGGGAAATCCAAAACAATCATCCAGTTGACTTATTCTTAGCCAATTCCAACCCACTCCTTGTCAAAACCATAGAATTTGGCCCATAGAAAACTTTGAAAATTAATCCACCTCTTTCTTCTCTCAAAGAGGAAAAGCTATGCAACATGTTGAGAGAAAACCTAGAAGCCTTCGCTTGGAGATATAAGGAAATGAAGCAAGTACACTCCTTAGTGTGTACTCACCACATATACTTTAAAGAAGGTTGCAAGCCGGTCTGGAAACCACAGAGGAGGATGAATCCACCTCTTAAAGACATAGTCAAAGAAGAACTACAAAAACTACTAGATGTAGGATTCATTTACCCTATCTCTGACAGAGAAGGGGTCTCTCCTTTAGTGTTATTTTCCAAGAAAAATAGTACGTGGAGGATTTGTGTCAATTATAGGGAGTTGAAAAAAACCACATAGAAGGATCATTTTCTGCTACCCTTCATTGACCAAGTGCTAGATTGCCTGACAGGGAAGAACCTTTTCTCTTTCCTAGATGGATTCAGTGGGTACAACCAAATCCAAATCTGCCCAGAAGACCAGGATAAGACCACACTCATCTATCCTTGGGGTACTCTTGCCTATAGGGTCCTCCCTTTTGGCCTATGGAATGCTCCTACCACTTTCCAGAGAGAAGTATTGAGTATTTTCGCTAAATTAGTACATGATGTAGTGGAAATCTATATGGATGATTTTACACCTTATGTTTGGGTCCACCTGTATTCCTTGCTGAGATATTGAATGGCCTAGCACGGTCCCTTCAGTCATTATGTTTGTGCATTCATTAAAAAAATTTAAGCATTACATTACAGGCTATCAAACATTTGTGCATACTGAGCATGTTGCAATCAAATATTTAATGAACAAACGAGATGTGAATGCTAGAATTATAAGATGGTTTCTTTTATTACAACAGTTTGATCTAAGTATTGTTGATAAGCCTAGTAAGGAAAATGTTGTTGCGGACTTTCTATCTAGGATGAATCTACCTGTAGGTGATGAAGGAATGGTGGATGACCAGTTACCAGACGAGCATTTGTTTGCTATTTCAGTTCTCTCCCCATGGTTTTTTTATATAGAAAAGTATTTTGTATCAACACAATTCCCACCAAACTTGTCCTCGGAAGAAAAGAGAAAGACAGTTAGGAAAAGCGCCCTCTTCACCTAGATTGGGGGCAATCTTTTCAAACTTGGCCCAGATCAAATCTTGAGAATGTGTGTAAGGGAAGAGGAAGTTTTTGATATCCCTTTAACCTGTCATGATGGGCCTTATGGAGGTCACTTTGCAGCAAAGAGGACAACATTCAAAGTGTTACAAGTGGGCTATTATTGGCCCACTCTTCACTAGTGTTGGAGAGGTAAATCCCCTCTACGGATAGAGGTGATCCCTACTAGCCCAAAATGGGTCTAGCAACAATCAGTCAATGCTACTATGCAAGTTCCTAATTGAAAATAGAAGGTAGGCAATGAACACCTACTTGGATTCCAACGCTATTGTTTGATGAAGAGCCGTCGCTATCGCTCCTTCACTTTGGCCGCTCACGATCCTCCACAATCCTCGTGGATAGACACCTGCACACACAAAGGGAAATACAAACACAAGCGTGAAATCTAATAAATGCAATTATACATCAGTCAGAAAGGAAATAACTCACATTAACCATTACAAAGACAAATGAGAGTGGAACCATAATAGTAGTCATCTATTATTAATCAATAATAGAGAAGAGTACAACCAAATTTCTGACGGCGAATCCTTCTCAAGAGGGTCCAGCCAGCAAGCCTCTTAAGCATTCACCCTTGGAGGTAGATCTCCCAAGACAAAAACTCTCTCTCACACAAGCAACACTTCACAACCTTACTTAAGCTCTCTAGCAATCCCACACTTGTCACACCAACTACCTACTAGCAGCAGCACTCTAAGCACTATCAATTCCACACTGTCAAAAACTAGCTGCTCATGGCAATGGCAGAGGCTTAAATAGGAGAAGGAATCTCTATGAATGGTGGGAGGATGAGCTTATCTCCAAGGAAGGTGGCTCAATTGACGAAACAAACATGCCAGAGAAGGGAGGGCGACATTTACAAGGCCAACAACCAGGTCTGGAGTCATCTGGAAGGCCGGCTGTTAGAACAAACTCGCCCAAACTAGATCAGCGTGGGTGTATAACTGCACTGGAGCGCTGACATCGCATCTGAATAACAGAGAAGGTTATGTCAGCGCGACTCAATATAAACAGAGGATGCGTTGGTTCATGAAATTCGACCAGCGCGGAAAACACGTGTGCTTGAGTGCTGGCAGCGCATTCGTTGTATTATGAGGTGCCAGTCAGCGCGGTTATTTTAATAACAGTGGTAGACACCTGCACACACAAAGAGAAACACAAACACAAGCGTGAAATCTGATAAATGCAATTATACATCAGTCAGAAAGGACATAACTCACATTAACCATTACAAAGACAAATGAGAGTGGAACCATAATAGTAGTCATCTATTATTAGTCAATAACAGAGAAGAGTACAACCAAAGTTCTGACGTCGAATCCTTCTCAAGAGGGTCCAACCAGCAAGTCTCTTAAGCATTCATCCTTGGAGGTAGATCTCCCAAGACAAGAACTCTCTCTCACACAAGCAACACTTCACAACCTTCCTTAAGCTCTCTAACAATCCCACACTGTCACACCAACTACCTACTAACAGCAACACTCTAAGCAGTATCAATTCTACACTGTCAAAAACTAGCTGCTCATGGCAATGGCAGAGGCTTAAATAGGAGAAGGAATCTCCATGAATGGTGGGAGGATGAGCTTATCTCCAAGGAAGGTGGATCAAATGACGAAACAAACATGCCAGAGAAGGGAGGGCGACATTTAGAAGGCCAACAACCAGGTCTGGAGTCATTTGGAAGGCCGGTTGTTAGAACAAACTCGCCCAAACTGGATTAGCGCAGGTGTATAACTGCACTGGAGCGCTGACATCACATCTGAATAACAGAGAAGGTTATGTTAGCGCGACTCAATATAAACAGAGGATGCGCTGGTTCATGAAATTCAACCAGCGCGGAAAACACGTATGCTTCCGTGCTGGCAGCGCATTCGTTGTATTATGAGGCACCAGTCATCGCGGTTATTTTAATAAGAGTCGCGATGATGGAAAAAACTTTGGCAAAGTGGGTCACTTGGAAGCATTAGAGAGCATGAACATGATTAATTTGAATTCATGACATAGTAGGGAGACTGACAGGGAGACAGTGACAAATTACTGTGTAACAACTAGGATGTGAAAAAGTACATTAGTCAGTGTGATCAGTGCTAGAGGATGGGAAAGCCTACTCTAAGAGATGAAATTCCCCTACAACCTCAAGTGACTTTCGAGCCACTTGACAAGTGGGGCATGGACTTCATTGGGCCTATCAAACCTACTTCAAAGAAAAAATGATACATTATTGTGTGCACTAATTATTTGACTAATTTGGATGAAACCAAGGCAATTAAGGCAACAACAGAAGAGAAGGTGGCTAAGTTCCTAAGGGAGAATGTATTCTAGAAATTTGGGCACCCGAGAGAGCTAGTCACAGACCCAGGCAACCCGTTTACCTCCAACATGATTGAATAAATGCTCAGCCATCACAGAATCAAGCATAGGACCTCCACTCCTTATCATCCACAAGCTAATCGGCAAGTGGAGGTAACCAACAGGGAACTAGAAAGCATATTAACCAAGGTAGTGAGCAACAATAGGAAGGATTGGGTAGAGAGACTAGTTGAGGCCACTTGGGCCCATAATACAACATGGAAGACCACCACTAGATTTACACCCTATGAGCTAGTCTACGAGAAAAAGGATTTTTTTTCCATTGAGTTTGAATATAACACATTGAGGATGGCAACCCAACTAGATTTGGATCTCAGTCATGCACAGAAAGAAAGATTTTTCCAATTGAATGGCTTGGATGAATTTAAAATGCAGGTCCTCCTACATAGAGAGATAGTTCAACCTCAGAGGAAGATTTGGCATGATAGACATATTAAGGAGAAACAATTTCAAGAGAGTGATTGGGCATTCTTATATGATTTTAGGTATAAAGACTTCAATGGAAAGCTAAGGACAAGATGGATCATACCTTATGTGGTGGAAACATGCCATGATAATGGTTCAGTACAAATCAGAACTATAGATGAGGAAGCCATTCCATTGCTTGTTAATGGACATCAATTGAAAATGTACAAGAGGCCTTTATCAAAACAAGAGTTCATTAATAGTATAAATAAGACAGTGATGATGGTGGAGCAAGTTCCACCTCCACCCTCATCAGGTCACTGAAAAAAATAAGAAAAAAAAGAAAAAGAATAAGGATTCAAGTGAAAACCTCCATGAGGTGCTCGAGTCCCTTCTTTGGGTTGAAAACCTTGTGATGCAGCCCAATGATGAAAAAAATGAAAAAAGAATAAGAAGATCCTTGGGTGAAAACATTCCTTGAGGTGCCTAGGGAAAACATCTAGGGTGAAAACCTCTTTGAGGCAGCCTAGGTGTTTTTCAAAAAAAAAGGAAAGGAAAAGAGAAAAAGTTCATAATTGTTATTTCCAAGTAGGCAAGAAAGAAAATCAAGGAGCAAAGAGAAGATCCAAAGGGAACCCTGCCTCACATATATTCATGTCCTCCACTCCTTACAATGCATCCCTCCATCACTTCCATTGTTTTTTTCACTTCATTGCTTCAATTCAGGTGAAGACTGTGTTTTCTACAGGATCCCTTGTACTCCTACAGGATCACCTGAAAACCTACAGGAAGAAATGCAAGGGTGAATGGTAGGTTGGTTAGGTCCTATAGCAGCCTATCCCACAAAATATCAATCATCAGCTATAGGTCTTCAATAAGATAATCCAGAAAACAGATGACAGAGGAGGAAGAAAAATGACCATGCAACAAATAAACAACGCTACACATATGATCTTTGGCAATTGCAGCATGGAATCGAGACCACAGGTAAGTATCCTGCTCACTCACTCATGTGCATCATTTGATAAAACGTTGTAATGGTTACGAGGTAATTGGTTTACAAGTGAAAAGGTTGCCACTTAATTTGGCCACCTTTGTTCAGTCATCACATACAAAACCAGGTGTCCTCTCACACATGGCTGTAGTCAACTCAAAGATAGGGGAGGAGTAAGAAAAGAAGTGGTTAACTACGAATCTATGAGGTGGGAGATAATTATTAGGAGTGGGAAACAAAACATCATTTGCATGCATTCATGCATTACACCTCTTCAAAACTCCCTCATTCAAGTCACTCTCATAACTCTAGCCACCCACCAGAAGTAAGGATCCATCGTTTTGCAAGAGAATTTCTACAAGAGCATGCACAGGAACAGTCTACATGATACACAGAGGCAATCTATAGGATAGCCTATTACACAACATTTTGTCATTGTCCCTATACTCACCATTCGTTGATCCTAGAGGACCTCTACAGTGAAACCCGCATGCTTTTCCTTAATGGAGAAACTCCCATTATGTCCCTCTTCATGAGCATATCATTTCCCTTTTGCACGATTTCCCCTGAAACTTTGGTTTTGCCCAATTTACAAGGCCAACACTAATGACCTTTGTCTCCCCCACGCTGATTTGCAAAGATTAGCACCATTCCCCATGCCGATTGGTGCGACTGAGCTATGTTCCAGTTGCGCCAGTCCTATTATGGAATGTTTTTTAAATTAAAGCCGAAGCTTCCATCTCTAGAAGCTCTGTAATAGAAGCTTCGTAAATGGTTTGGTTGGATGGGGTCAAGGATGACAGTTTGGGGTGCTTTCCCCTATAATGATAGAACTAGCTCAAGGGATAAGTCCTTCTCCCGTGAGAACAGGATTCATCTCCCATACATATTTCCTATATAAACCTCCCTTCTTCCCAAGCACAAACTAGTTACAGAGGTAGAGTTTAGCTAAGTGTGAGTATACTATTTTAGAAAAGAAAGCTATTACTAGTTGTGAGAGGGAGAAGTGTGTTTCGTTTAGAGTGAAACATAAAGGGAAGAGCCTTTAAACTATTGTTGTTTAAAGCCATCATGAAGTGCTAGCAGAAGTGTGTGGGAACCTAGTCTTGTCAGAGGAAGATTGCAACGTGAAGACAAATGGTTCTTATCTCTCTTTGGTATTAATATATGAAATTATCAATTGATTTCCTACATTTTTTGTAATATTACATATTCGTGTCTTAATGCTTCTTGACTCATTCAGTAGGTTGAATTGCAATTTGTTTATTATTTTGTTTTTGTGTTGTTGTTGTTTACGTATTTCAGGAGCTTGAATAAGGAAGTGAGAGATTGCTGGAGCGAGCAAGCGAGGAAATCATCAAGCAGGATAAGTGACCAAGAGGTAGGCCCTCTTGATTGATTCTAACCTAAGGAAATCTTCCCCATAATGTATCTGTTGTGGCTAGACCCATTATTATGCTAGAGGAATTTGTTCGTGTCTGCACTAATAATTTTACTTCACCACAAATTAGTGACTCTGCTGGGGAGATCCCATCCTTTTTTTTGTTTTGGATTTCATGATTTTGTGAGAACTTAGCTAGTTTCGTGTTTTCACTTTTGTTTTGTTGCTTTTCTCTTGGTTACTGATTTAAGTCCAAATTCACAGCAGCAGATTTGGTCCTTGTTTTGAAATTTTTTTTTCTTTAGTTCCCTCGGATAGTGCATTTAATCGGTTGACAATCGCATCAATTAGCATGAATTATGGAGGAATAGTCATGCTAACCAACCTCTAGTGCTTGTTGTCAGTTAGGCAGCCATGCTGATCCGTATAACTGAAGATTAGGTCTAGGCCCTAATATTGGCCAGTGTGTTCTGCTCTTGTGTTTTTGACCACGTGAGTCCTTCTGACTGTTTTCTCCCTGATTAGGAAGATACATTTTATTTGGTCTTGCTTTCTTGTCGGCTTGTCATCTTGTTGTTTGATTGATTGAGTCATTGAGTGGTCTGTGACACTAGAACATCTAGTTAGTCACCCATTCAGTAGCTTGTGGACTCATCGAGCCTAGTTGTAGATGTGTTTGCTCCTTGCATTTGTTTTTCGGTCCTCTTCACGATTTTCACCTCTTTTGCATAAGTTTTGAAAAGTTTCATTTACTAAGTTGAACGTCTTTTACAGCATAGATTACATTGTCGGTCTTGTGTTTAAAAAAGATGGTGTTTCATTCATCTGAATGAACACCTCTTTTCATGTTTTCATCTACTTAAAGAGCTCATAGTCTCAAAAAAATTTCATTGAAATATTGTATGTGAAAAGTTTGTTTCATTTCTTCATGAGAAAATGCGAAATTCTAGCTTGTTGCATCATTATGATTTACATCACTTAAAAAAGTAGAATTCCATCAACATTTGAAATAGGAAGAGAAATTTTTTCATTTCAAAGGACTGATAGATAAGTGCTTGTGAGGAAATTAGGAATTGGAATGCATTTTTCATTAGTTTATTTCTTGAAAAAGTGAATTAGTGAAAGATCATTTCGTTCTTAGATTCTTGATTGTTTGCATTTGATTGAGTAGTTTCTACGCTCTCTAGTGTAAGCATTGCATCGAATTGAAAGGGTCTTGTCCCATTTAGTTGCATTTTAGGTTTTTCGAGTAGCATCGCTAAGACCTGAAAACTAAAACTTAACTCAAGATGAACTCTAAAATGAATTTAAAACCTAAGGTTCATTTTACATTAACGATCATTTCTAGAAGGTCTAGGCTAGAGACGTGTTCTGGCATCTGTAAACCTAGCAGCTGTCATTAGCTTTAACATTAGATAGTGCTAGCATAGATTTGTGCTCCATGTATTATCAAGTTTATAATGGGAGACCCCACTAGGCTGGAATCCCTTTGTCCTTAGAAATCTGAGTCAATCGCCTTGTGAGCGTGATACACCGAACATAGCATTTGGGGAGATTCACTGCTCGTACTTCTTGGTTTTCCAGGAGGTATTCTAAGTTCACGGTTGCCTCGTGATCCTGTTTACCTAGATCATCTAGAGTAGTCATTTGATATTTTTGACTCTTTAAACTTAAAATATCATCCGAGCACTTGTCCTTTCGAGCTCGTTTCCAATTGAAATTGATAGAGTCATCTTTGTTTCTTTGTCGACTCTTTGAAAATGAAAGAACATCAGTCTTTTACGCATCTTAATAATTGATTGCCCATGATCCAAAACATCATGTTAGTCTTTTTGACCAATTCGTGAGTTCCCTTAAAAGGAAAATTTAAAGCCTTGAAGTTACTTGTTCTATCGACTAAGGCAAGGTCATCGTGGCTGAACCATCTGGTTCACCCAATTCCTCTTCCTCCCCTCCATCTGAAAGATTGTCTGAGGAGTTGTTTCCTGAGTTACCAGAATCACCTGAGGACCAAAATGTTGGAATCGAAATTGTTTTGAGTGTTCAACCATTGTCATCTCATCCTCCTCCTACTTTTGATTCAAAGTCATCTGTTGATCTTGGCCCAGAATCTCTGGATAATCCTTTTTGAACTCTGGAGAACTCGCCAGCGTCCTTACAATCCATATGACCAATCGGGTGTTCCTTTGGAACTATCCTGTAGTACACATTTGTCTATTCATCATTGTTCATTTACAAACATGAAACCTGAAGGTGATGCTCCAGTCACTTCTCCAGATGAGTCTGAAGTCTCAACTCCACACACTATTGAGGGGGGAGAATTTCAATTGTAGTTCCTTCCCAAGGGTATTCTCGCTAGCTTGCCACATGACTATGTGTATTTAGGGCACTTATTTTTAGGCACACATAATGCCTCATCACTCTACAACAATTATGTTTGGGTGTCAAGTGTCAGGCCTATGTCAGGTCCGTTCGTCATGAACAAGACTTCCCAACTAGTTGTTACTTCAGTCCCAATGCAACTCACCATCTTGAACACTCTTGTATCATCGATCATAGTTACGTGTCGGTCTTAACTGATGATTTGAAAGATTGTCTCTACCAGTTCTTCTATCCCATTAGTCAGTGGCCAGATTTTTCCACCACCTAGCGGGTAGAACCTGAATGTCTCTATGGTGTTAGGTGCCACTAATGTGAGCAGCTCACAAGCTCACATGCTTGGTATAAGCCAACACTCCTCTAGTATTATTTACAACCCTGTTGACCCTACTAGATCAGGCAATTTCCAATACCAACAGTTTCAGAATCCTGGTGGTCTGTCTAGATTCAGCAATGTTCAGCATCAATAACCCTATAGGGATTTAGTCTAATACCAAAATCTTTACGTTGCATATGGTTCTCAAGGATTGGTTAATCAACCTTACACCCTCCAACCTGGGTATTACATCTAACCTGGCTACGACCAGATTCAATTCGGTAATTTCTCGAGCATTGTTCAAATACCCTTACAACAACAAGGATAGCCTTTACAACAACTCGAGAAGCCTTTGTTACAGCAAGGGAAACCCTTGTTGCAGCAAGGGCTTTCCGTGCAACATCAAGGGTAGATTATCTCTCAGTAAGGTCACCTACAAAGATTGTGAGGTCAATCCTTACAACAGCTGCAGTAGGTCACGCAACAGTAGATGCAATATGCTCTGCAACTCATACCCTTGCAGGGCCAACCTCTGCAAAACCAGGGACAAATTTTGCAACCTCAAGGTTAATCCTTGCAACAACAAAAACAACCTAGGTAGCAACAACCCTTGTATACATATCAACAAGAGAAACCCTTGTAGGGACAAGGTCAACATCAAATCCTGCAGCAACAGGTACAAAATCATCCTATCCGGGGCCAACAAGTTTAGAACCCTCTCGGTTAAGGGCTCTAGGTAAAAAACCCCTACTTCCAAGAGAAACAGGCATGTCAAACTTATGCCTAAGGACTATAGGTCCATAACCCTCTTGTTCAAGGAAAACATGCTCAACAACCTTATGTTCTAGGATAGCAGGTCCCATATCAGTACGTCCAAGGTTAAGAGGCTCAACAACCTTTCAATCCATATGTTGCCTATTAGCAGCCTATGCCTAGATAGTTTGAAGGTGTTCAAGGTTTGAACCCTCCCTTTGATCAAGGTAACCCGCAATGGGGGCAACCTCAGATACCATATGGCCACAATCCCCCACTCTGGGGCCAAAATCCTTACCAGGAAGGATGGGCTCCTCCTTATGGGCCCACTTATCGGCCGCCCATGGCTTTTAACACTCAGTGATCATTCTTGGCTAACCATGAGTTGCTAGATGTATCGCATCTTACGAATGACCTGATACTCCATTTGCCATACTAGCCTCTAATGTCATCCAAGATACCATCAGATTGCCCAAATTTTGATGGAAAAGCTAAAGAAGATCCTCAGGCCCACATGATGAAATATCACCTCTGGTGCTCGTCAGACTCATAGGAAGATGATTCCATTCATATTCATCTTTTCCAATGGAACCTCACGGGTGCTGTAATGAGATTGTACATCGAGCTACCTCGAAGTACATTTAATGACTTCAATTCATTAACCATGGCCTTCTTCATTCATTTTCAGCTACTAGTTCATTATGAAACAGGCACCTATTTTCTCAGATCGCTTAAGAAAGACACTACGACACACATCTCTGATCATATCCATGAATGGGGTAGTAAACGTTTCCTAATAAAGTTCGATATAGTTGATTAGTTGCTCACCGAATGGTTTACCAAATCATTTGCAGCCCTAATTTCTCACGATATAGCTATGGGTGGATGCGTCACTTAAGAGCCATCCATCACTCTTGCCCAGTACTTGGACCTAGTCTACTCTGAGTCTTGCACCTTATATGAATTATTACCCAATTCTTCATGGTGATCATCTGATCTCGTAGCATCAAAATCACCTGATGTCCATCCCGTTGATGGAGTTATTGGTTCAGTATCCTAGGCCATTGCTAAAACTTCTTCCAAACAGAAGTCAGTCTTGAAAGTTGCTCCCAATAGTTCATCTCAAAATCCTCCAAGCCTTGGTAAAACCTCAGAGGTCCTTGTTTTCCAGTCTACCGCAGCAGACAAATCCTCGAAAGGAAAAAAGAAAAGCAAAGGCAAAGCTAAAACAGATGCGCCGAAACAAGGTCCTCCAAAATCATGTGCCGGTGAATCCTCACAATGGAAACGTATGTATCCTTGTCTCATTTGTGAGGAGGATCACTATACTAAGGATTTTCCACAATGATATGAAGTTAGTCACCTACTCAAAGGGATCCATGACATCATCAAAGGGTCATTTCCATCACAGCAGACTCAGATGGTAGACCAACCCCGATTTGCTTAGTCTGGATCTCATGTGTTCATGATTTGCATGCCCGTTAATGTGGCTACCCAATCAAAGAATTATCAAACTCCAACTACCATGGTATGGAAATAAAAATAAGTTGCACCTTCTACTTCTACCTTGAGTTTTGGCCCTTTACAAATCGAGTTTGCTAACCCGATTCTGCTACACGGCCACCCTCTTAAGGTGTGCTACAAAAATCCTTATATAATCCCAACGCCTAAGCCACTCAGCACTACAATATTGTTGAAGATTTGGCTCAGGTGTCATCAGCTATGTTATCTCTTGAGGTACTCTAAAGCTACCCATTGTAGCGGAAATCTTTGTTGTCAGCTATCGGGGGCATCAATCCCACTGATTAAAATTTGATCTATTTCAATCTAGAGAACCATATTTTGAGGCTCCCTCATCAAATTACATTTCTTCTTCAGGTAATCATTAATGAGAAGGCCATCCACTTCATTGTCATTGATGAAGGTGGTTCCACCTGCATCATGTCATTTGCCTGTTGGAAGGTTATTGGTTCCCTTGCCCTGAACCGGTCTTCGAACGCGTTAGAAGCTTTTGATGGGTGTGAATCATGACCCTTTGGTGTCTTAACCAACCTTTCCATCACCCTGAAAGGCAAGACTGTGCAAGTCAAAGTAGATATTGTTGATGCCAATCAAAATTATAATCTTCTACTCAGCCGAAGTTGGACTCATGCCATGCATTCCATGGCCTCGTCTTTGTTTCACGTGATCCATTTTCCCCATCATGGGAAGATTTTCACTGTTGATTAGCTGTCTTTGTTTGCCTCTTCCTCATCGGATGGCAATGTTCCATACATTAAGCACTCTGGTGCTCCCTTTGAGAGTGTGGGGGCAGGTCTCTTCAAGGATTTTGCCTTAATGGGAATTTTTCCACTCCCACCTCCTCATGTTGCCTCCATCAACATGATCTTGGTCAAATCTGATCCCTGGGTCATACCAGCACCAGCTCTTGTTGATTCATAGGGTTAAGTCATGTCGCTTAGTCCTACCGCAGTCAATTACGTGGAAATTATTTCCGCTTTGAACTTTGCATTAGTTGATTTTCATATATCGAATACCTCTCTCATGTTATAAAACATATTATATATGACAGAGAAATGCAAGACATATAATATGTGGAAAAACAAAAACACATAAAACTGGAGAGACACAGATATACGTGGTTCACCCAGTTTGGGCTACGCCCACCACGAACAGCTAATCCTTTCTTTCTATTATCCAACAAAATGAAGAAACACAACCTACAGCAGATCCACTGTAATATCCTCTATTTTCTCTCAGTCTCACCTATCTGTTTCTCGCTCTAAGAATACACATATATTCCACAGCCTCAATACAATACCCTCATACAAAGAGAGGGGTTGCCTTCTAGGGAAAAAACCTAAACTAAACATAAATTCTACTATCAGATCATTCGCCTAATGAACGGCCTAGATTGACTAGAAATTACTATACTTTTACAAGGCAATTTTACATCTATTTTTAGCTTTAGGGGCGTTGCCCCTGAAATCCAAGCCAGGGGACCACTGGCCCTCGGACTCCCCAGCAGGGGGGGATGTGCCCCCCCCCCCAAATCCCCCTGTGTGGAGGGGTGTACAATCTTCCTAGGGTATACATCCGGCTGAAACAAAGACCTCTAAATTAATATGATAATCATGCTCCACACCCAACAATCCCCCACTTGGAGAATGATTGTAGCAACTCCACCGTTGCTTCATTTGCTGGGCAATGTCTCCTCTTTGGACCTGTTTGTTTCTCATCTTCATCGTCATCCTTGAAGACCAATTGAAATTGAGCATATTCTCAGTTTATCCCTGGTTACAACTTTTGTTATCATATCTACAAGATTCTGGCTAGTGTGTATCTTTTCCTGCTTCAACTCTCCATCTTCCAACACTGATCGTATGAAATGGTACTTGAGCTATATGTGTTTAGTCCTAGAATGAAATGTTGAGTACTTTACAAGATTAATAGCACTTTGGCTATTAGTGTATAACGTTCCCATATCATGCTTCTTACCGAATTCATCCATAAATCTTTGTAACCAAATCATTTCTTTACTAGCCTCTACAGCAGTAACATACTCTGATCTGTTGTTGAAAGTGCAACAAAACTTTGGATTTTTGAAATCCAACTAACATTTGTTCCACCTATAGTAAATACATATCCTATAGTGCTCATCATGTTATCTCTGTCACCTGCCACATCTGCATCAACGTATCCCTGTAGAGAAATGTTTGAACCACCAAAGTATAATGCTTGATTTGTGGTACCTCTCAAATATTTGAGAGTCCATTTCACTGCCATTCAATGTTCTTTTCCTGGATTGTTCATGTACCTACTTACAACTCCCACTGCATGTGCAATATCAGGCCTTGTGCATACCATTGCATACATTAAGCTTCCAACTACTTATGCATATGGAACTTTAGACATATAATCTATGTCTTCTTGGGTCTTTTGGCACATCTCCTTACTAAGTTTGAAATGGCTAGCAAAAGGTGTACTAACTGGTTTTGCATTGTGCATATTAAACCTTTTAAACACCTTTTGTATGTACTCATTCTGAGACAATGTTAATTTGTGCTTTTTCCTGTCTCTAGTTATTCTCATACCAAGGATTTGTTTTGCAGCTCCCAAATCCTTCATTGCAAATGAATTTGCCAATTTTATTTTGATCACATTTATTTTCTGCATATTTTACCCTACAACAAGCATGTCATCGACATACAATAACAATATAATGTAGCTTCCATCATTTTTCATTTTCAGATAAACACAATGATTAGAGTGACATCTAGTATAACCTTGTTTAGACATAAACTTGTCAAATTTCAGATACCAATTCCTTGGAACCTGTTTTAAGCCATACAAGCTCTTCTTCAACTTGCACACTAGTTTCTCCTTCCCTGTTATCTCATATCCTTGTGGCTGCTACATATATATCTCTTTTCCAAATCCCCATGGAGAAGGTTGTCTTTACATCTAACTACTCAAGATGCAAATCTTCAACTTCTACTAGACTTAAAATAGTTCTGATTGAAGTCATTTTAACAACAGGAGAAAAAATTTCATTAAAATCAATGCCTTTCTTCTGTACAAACCCCTTCGCCGCAACTCTAGATTTGTACCTCTGTTTTCCTCCATCTTCTTCCTTCAGCCTGTAAACCCATTTATTATGCAATGTAGTTTTACCTGTAGGCAACCTGAGTAAGTCCCAAGTCTGGTTATGCATTGAGGAGTCCATCTCTTTTTCCATGGCTAGCTCCCACTTCTTCTTTCTTTCAACTTGCATTACTTCTTCATAACATTCAGGTTCACCAGAATCAGTCAACAATAAATAATATAATGAAGGAGAGTATCGTTCAAGGGGTATACTTATCCTGGTAGATCTTCTAACACAACTTTCAAGTGTTTGGGGTGCCTGTTTCTGTTGTGCTGGTTGTTGTTGTTGTGGTTGTTGATTATTATTATCTTAAGGCACCTTTACATTTTCAGTAATCCCATCAAGAACTATGTATTCGTTGTTTTCTTTTTCCTGTTTCTTTTCCTGCAACTGATTCTTATACAAGACCTTTTCATTAAATATTACATATTTTCTCCTAATGATTTTGTGATTTTCATAATCATATAAGCGATAACCAAAATCATTAACACCATATCCAATAAAGGTAAATTTCTTTGATTTTTCCTCAAGCTTTATTCTATTTTCTTTATTAATATGGACAAAGGCCTCACAACCAAATGTCTTTAAAAATGATTAGTTTACCTTTTTACCTGTCAATTCTTCCTCTCGAATACCACCATCCAAGGAACTTGAAGGCCCTATTTTTATTAGATAAATAATAGTATCTACATCATCTGCCAAAAAATTGTAAAGACAATACTGCATGCAATCTCATGCACCTTGCACACACCGTGATTGTTCAGTTCATCCTTTCTGACACACCATTTTCTTGTGGTGTTCTTGGAACTGTCTTCTCTCTACAAATTCCATGCCCTGAACAGTACCTATCAAACTCTTTACTACAATATTCACCTCCATTATCTGATCTGAGACACTTCAATTTCTTTCCTGTCTCAATCTCAACCAAAGCTTTCTATTTATTGAAAGTACCAAATACATCATATTTATTCTGAATACAATAAATCCAATTTTTTCTATTTACATCATCAATACAAGTAACATAGTAATGAGAGCCACCGAGAGACGATAGTTGAGCAGGTCCCGATACATCTGTATGCACAAGCTCTAATTTTTCACTCTTCTTTTCTTTCCCAACTTGATAAATTTGACTCTCTTCTGTTTTCCATAAATGTAATTCTCACAGAAGTCCAAATCAACATTCTTAAAACCTGGTAACAAATTCCTTGAGTGAAGAATCTTCATCCCCTTCTCACACATGTGACTGAGCCTATGATGCCATAATGCTACATTTGCTCATTTGGAAGTTAAAGCATTAACAGAGTTAGAAATACCATTGCATAAATAGAATTTACCAACCTTTTCACCTTTTTCTATTATGAGGGCTCCTTTGGTGACCTTCCAAGCTTTATTTGTGAAATTTTTCACACAACCTTCACCACCTAACCGCCCTATTGAAATCAGATTTTTCTTAAGATCTAGAATATGCCTTACCTCCTTTAGTAGCCATTGGTTTCCATTCTGCTATTTTACAGGAAGCTTACCCATTCCAACAATTTTATAGGGTTTATCATCACCCAAACGAACTTGTCCAAAATCTCCTTCAATCTACCACCAAGGAATTAGTAATATTTTTGAAGGAAAGAATCAAAGCATCTTGTAACACCTCACCAGTCACGTTTGCTTCATGATTGTTTCTTGTTGTGCATCTCCTTCGTTCCCCTTCTGACATCTACAGTCTTTCTTTAGGTGTCCTTTCTTTTCACATTTCTAGCACACTATCCCCGATCTGCACTTGGATCTGCCTTTCCTTTATTTACTGTGATATCCTGAGCTCTTTCCTCTTTCCATTTTTCTTCCACTAGACTCTACACTCAAAGCATTATCCGATGTCTCATAGGATCTTTTTTGTCGCATTTCCTCGCTAAGGATAGTGTTGAAAACATCATCAAACTTTAAAGTACTAAATCTAGAAATAGAGTTACTAATGGCCATTACTAAACCATTCCAACTTTTTGGCAATGAGAACAAGAATAATAGAGCTCTAACTTCATCATCAAAGTTTACCTGTACAGAACTTAACTGACTTGTAATTGTATTAAAATCATTTAAATGTCTACAACAGATCCACCTTCTGGCATCTTCATATTAAATAACCATTTCATAAGAAATACCTTGTTTGAGGCAGAGGGTTTTTCATATAGTTTCACCAACACCTGAATCAAAACCTCTGTCATTGTTTTCATCTAAATGTTGAAGGTGACTGACACTGTGAGGCACAACTGTATTGTTCTGAGTGCCTTTCTATCGATAATGTTCCATTCTTCATCAGTCATAGCTGTTGGCTTATTTTTTTTCTGCTGAACGGTAGGTACAAATATTTCTGATACAGATAATCTTCCATCTACATCTTCCACAGTGGGAAGTTTTGGTCGTTAAATTTCTTGACCCTAAACTTACAATCTTCTGCCATTTCTCCCACTTGAATGAGAAACCCTTCATTCCTATGAGTTTATTAGCCAAATAGACCTTTGTCTCTGATACCATTTGTTATAAAAAATATTATATATGACAGAGAAATGCAGGACATATAATATGCGGAAAAACACAAACACATAAAACCACAGAGACAGATATAAATGGTTCACCCAGTTTGGGCTATGTCCACCCCAAAAAACCAGTCCTTCCTTTATATTATCCGACAAAATGAAGAAACACAACCTATAGCAGATCTACTGTAATATCCTCTATTTTCTCTCATAGTCTCACCTCTCTGTTTCTCACTTTGAGAATACACATATATTCCACAGCCTCAATACAATACCCTCATACAAAAAGAGGGGTTTCCTTCTAGGGCAAAACCCCCTCAACTAAACATAAATTCTATGGTCAGGTCATCCACCTAATGAATGGCCCAGATTGACTAGAAATTACTATACTTTTACAAGGCAATTTTAAATCTATTTTTAGTTTCAAGGGCGCTACCCCCGAAACCCCTGCCGGGGGACCGCTGGCCCCGACACCCCTAAGTTGGGGGGGATGCCGCCGCCCTGAACCCCCCCGCATGGAGGGGTGTACAATATTCTTGAGGTATACACCCTACTGAAACAAATACCTCTAAATTAGGATGATAATCATGCTCCACACCCAAGATCTCGATGTGTATTCTCAATCCCCATGGCTTGGCACTTTGGAATCATCAGACCCCTTAGCTGATACCGTCCTTGCCAATGAAGGTATCATGGAAATCATGTCTCTCAAGGAACTGCCATGGATCTACACCCATCATCGTTTCCCATTCCTGCCTTGCCTGATGGTCATGTCTACAGCTTCCGAGGAGTCTTCTCCATTTATGCGACCGACCAATACCCGTGAAGTATGGTCGGAAGGAAATTTGGGTAATATTACCCTAATGATGCCGATTGAAATTTCTATCAAACCTAGAGTCATTGAACATCTTCATATTGGGGTATCTTATTCTCCGGATGAGATAAAGATATATACTCATCTTTTTCAGGAATTCCATGATGTCTTTGCATGGTCCTAAGAAGAAATTCCTGGCATCGATCCCAGCATTTTGGTGCATGAAATGCCAACATATATTCATGTGAAGCCTGTTTTCCAACGGATTCGACCGGTGTACCCTAGGAAGGTCACTGATATTAAGGGTGAAGTCGAAAAGCTTCTCAAAGTTGGGTTCATTTGTCCCATTCCCCTTACAGATTGGGTGTCTAATATTGTCCCTGTGACTAAAAAACAAGGCACGATCCACATCTACATGGATTATCAAGATCTTAATCGTGCCTATCCTAAAGACAACTATCCTACTCCTTCAATTGATCATCTCATTGATGAATGTGTCGAGAACGAGATCATTTCCTTTATGGATGGTTTTTCTGGTTATAACCAGATTAATATAGCGCCTGCCAACCAAGAGAAGACAACCTTTATCTTCCCATGGGGTATGTTTACATACAAGAATCTCCATTTCAGCTTCAAAATGTTGGGGACGCATTTCAACTGGAAATTTCCTGTGCACTTGATGATATCCACAACATTTTCTAGCCTTACTTAGATGACCTTCCTATGCATTCTTGTAAGTTCCAAGATAACCTAGACCATCTTTGGCATATTTTTCAATGCTGCAGAAACTACAACATCCGGTTAAATCCACACAAATGTGTTTTCTGCCTGGAATCAGGATGACTCCTCAGCTTCATCGTTTCCAAGGACAGGATATGCCTGGATCTGCTAAAAGTCAAGGCCATTGTAAACTTACCCCCTCCATCTTCATTGCACCAACACTAGAGTCTGCAAGGAAAGGCCAGCTTTCTTCATCTTTTTATACCTAACTACTCTAGGCTAGCTACAGGATTTACCCGATTGCTCAAACAAGGAACACACTTTACATGGGACGAGACAACTAAAAAATGTTTTGATGATCTTAAGGTTGTTCTCATAAATGCTCCTCTTTTGCATCCACCGGACTATTATCGAGATTATTTCCTCTACATAGTCGTAGCCCCTAGAACCATAGCTATGGTGTTGGTTCGGGCTGACGACAAAGGAAATGAACATGTGATCTACTACCTGAGTCAAAAGCTCCAGGACACCGAAACACATTATGCACATGTCAAGAAGTTGGCTTTGGCCACCGTTCAAGTTGTTCAACGTTTTTGGAATTACATTCTTTTACGTACAACTACAATGATTTATGAATGCAACCCTATGACCTATATCTTGCTTCATGAGTTGCTGGGGGCAAGTATTCTAAATGGATTGTTATCCTCCAAGAATTTGATTTGGTCTTCACTAAGGCCAAATCTAAGAAGTCACCTGTTTTCACTGAATTGATTTTTTCCCTTCCCTCCAGAGCTCTCCCTAATGGTGTAGATGAGCACCTTCTAGATGAGACCATGTTCCTAATTAGCACCCTTGGTCCATGGTATGGTGATATCATGTAGAATTCTTGTAGAAGCTTCGATAGATCTGGAATTCTAGTTAAATTAAACACAAGTAATTTGCTAAGATTTAAGAGAGGAGAGAAAGAATTTTCTCCATAAAATCATTGTATTAAATTAATGAACAATAGTAATACATGAGAAACCAAACCTCTAATCCCAAAGGGAGGTGGTTATATAGAAATTGTTGAATCTATAAAACTAGGAAAAAATTAGTAAAAAACTATAAAAGGCTAAGAAAAGCTAAAAGGAGGCCTAAAATAGCAACAATGACTCAGGACAACCTATGCCAACTATCAACCATAAGGGAAGCATGAGGAGGGGTGAATTTCCAAAGTAAGACAACTTTAAAACATGCTAAAATGGTCAGGGGGGCCAAATCCCTTGATTTAAGGGGGAATCTTCATGTGGGGTGCCAATCCTCAAATAACTCAAGTGGATGAGGTGTGGTTAGGTGTAAACATTCACTTATATGTCTAAATGGTTTAGGAAAGTGGTTGGACCAATATATCCATAATATTAAGCTTTTAAAGGCAAAAAACAAGGGAAAGTTGGTCCACCAAGCTAGTTTACCAAAAACCAAGTGTGAACATGATTTTTAGTGCATGTGGCTAAGTCAAGGATACCTAGGCTAAAAAATAAATGTAAATGTTAGGATTATATTCCAGCATCCCCCCTTCATCCTTAATCACTTATGTAAGCTGAGTCCTGACCAAGATGCCATGTTAGGTACTCAGGTACAATAAATAAAAGATCCTCATAAAATGAAGAAAGAGGAAAAACCTCGTGGGAAAAACACCCCCAAAAGAGGAAAAAGGGGCTAAGTGGTTGGAATGGCCTACTCAGTTGTCTCCACCACTCCAAGCATAGCTCTCAGTTTTAAAAATGTATTTTCAGTGTAAGACTTGGTGAAGATGTTAGTAACCTGTTGCTCAGTGGGGTAGTACAGCAGTGATATGACCCAATCACGGATTAATTCACAGATGTAATGCATGTGAATCTCGACGTTCTTGGTCCTCTACCTCTAAACTGGATCAATCGATATCTGAATTGACCCCTGGTTGTCACAAAATATGACAGTCAGAAATGGATAATGAATACCAAACTCGAAGAGAAGTCCCTACAACCAAACAACCTGTGTAGTAGCATTCACTACACCTCTATTAGGGGTGATTTTAGGGGTGAATGTTCGCCCTTTGGCGAAATTAAGGGGTTTTAAATTTTTAGTGGGTGAATATTTTGTATCATAGTACATTTTTACAAATCAACTCAAATAGCCCACCTTATTTTAAGGGAGAGGGTAAAAAAGGTAAATTTAGCCCTTGAAATTAGGAGTTACAACCTTCCTGTTACACAAAAATATCGTCACCATGATTATTTGCAGTCAGTATGGGTCTATCATCACTTGTACTGTCCTCCTAAGCAAGTATCAGGCCTCAGCTCTTCAAATCAAGCTTTGGAAATGAGAGAAAGACATTAAAAATCAATGTAACTCTGGTTCCACACTTTCTCTCATGGTCACCTGCGGTCCCGCATCTTCTGTGTACAAAAGCTGCGGACCTGTCCGCTCTCTCCCTAATGGTGTAGGTGCGGACCCCTGTGAAAGTGAAAAGGCGCAAGTTTTATCTTAAAAAACTCACTTTGGGTTAATTCTAGAGGTTTCTAGAAGGAATTTTGATGTGGATTGTTCGCTCTGAGGTGGTTCATGCATCCCAAAAGAGAAGGAGCTAATCCCTTGATGAGAGGAGATATCCCTTTGAAGGAGGGATTTATCCCTTTGAAGGAGGACCTAGTAACCTCCCTCCATTGCACTATAAATACAGGCATTGGGCTGGTTGCTAGGGAGGTTAGAAGCTAAACATTTTTGTGGGTAAATGCCGGTGAAATCAAGACTTCCTAGTTGAGCTTAAGAGGAGAGATCAAACATCTTTTTGGCTTCATTGGGGAGTGAGGGAAACTTGTCAAAGTAGAGGATACTTCTTGCTAGACCCTGGGAGGAGCTTGTACAGCGTCAAGGCAAAGGTTGTAAGGTTCTTCTTCTTTTGAATTAATACAATCAAACTCATTTTTCTCAACATGTATCTAATGTTATTTGTTTCATGGACTCCTTGACTTTCATGTTAAATATGTTTTATGCAATTGGCCTTTCAGGTGCTATTTAATTTGTTTGCCTTGTTTGTGTTTGCATATTCGCGAAAAGGAGCTCATTTGGATCGAAGGAGCGAGGGCATCCACAAGCTAGCGTTGGACCTAAGGTAGGCCCTAAAAACACTTGTTTGCTATTGTTTATCAAAGCATATTTAGAGAAAGGTAGTGTCTGGTTGGTTTGCTTGTCATTAGGTCTTCTTTAGATTCTAGGAAGGTCTATCTTGTCTGCAAGATCGCCTTATTCTGTGTGACAAAATGGCGACTAAGCTGAAAGGGTTCTAAATGACTGTCACTCTGGAGCATGTGGCGGTCATATGTCTGGGTATGCCACAGCCCAAAAGATATTTCGTACTGGCTACTTCTGGCCATCTTTATTTAAATATTGTATCACGGTGATCCAAAAATGCCACAACTGCCAGATTTTTGATCGTAAGATGCGCGCTCCACCTGCTCCTCTCCACCCTATAATTGCCGTTTGTCCTTTTGCCAAATGGGGTATCGATTTTATTACGTGAAACCCTCACTCAGCCGGGGGGCATGCATATATCATCCTTGCGGTAGATTATTTTACTAAGTGGGCCGAGGCGATGCCTACATTCGAGGCAGATGGCAAGACAACTGCAATTTTCATGTTCAATCATATAATTGCTAGGTTTGGTGTCCCACAAGTGATAATCACTGATCATGGGTGTCATTTTCGAAATGTTATGATGACCGAACTTACAGGCCAGCTTGGTTTATGTCATGATAGTTCAACGCCTTATTATCCACAATCGAATGGTCTGGTTGAGTCCATCAACAAAGTTTTAGTTATCATGATCCGACAAATCATTGGGATTCATCGGTCGAATTGGCACAACATGTTATTTTCAGCGCTTTGGGCGTACCGAACTTCAGTAAAAACATCAACATGGTTCACTCCTTTCCAACTAGTCTATGGATTGGAAGCCGTGTTACCCATTGAATGCGAAATCCCGTCACTGGAAATGGCCATCGAGTTACTTCCAGCCACTTCTGAAGAGGAAAAGCGTTTGTTATACTTAGCTCAATTAGATGAGAATCGATGTGATGCTGCATTGGCGATCGAGACTCATGCAAAATGAATGAAAGCTCAGTATGATCGAAATGTGACCCCTCGAAATTTTTTGGAAGGAGATCTGGTCTTAGTTCATGATCAAGCTAATGATAAATTAGGCACTGGAAAATTCGTTCCTATGTGGCATGGTCCCTACGTTGTCAAGCGAAAGCTAGCCAAAGGGGCTTATGAATTGGTAGACTTTGATGGGGACTCTTTGGGTAAACCCAGAAATGGCCTTTACTTGAAGACGTATTATGCTTAAAAGAATGGGTATGGAGATTTTTAGTTAGGATAGTTTTTCTTTCTAGCTGGTGTGTTTTAGTTTAAACAGTGTGCTTAGCTTAGAGAGTGTTTTTTCGTCATTATTCCTGCTTATCTTGGTTTTACTCTTGATATTGCAGATGTCGATGCCTCTCCAAACATACATTGGTTTCGCTGATGGTGCTTGTCGTAATACACGGAACATCTCTTCCGCAGCTTGGGTTATCTATTCGCCCTCTAACAAGTTAGTATCTATGCATGGGGTAAGCCTCGGTCAAACAACGAACAACATTGCCGAGTACATTGCAGTGATTGAGTTATTGTCTAAATCTATTTCATTTGGGATTCAGAGTTTGATAGTGATGTTAGATTCTGAACTCGTTGTATTACAGGTTAATAGAGTGTATGCCATTAGAAATCCAGTGTTATTAAGATTATTTTTGAGAGTGCGTCTGTTGGAACGTGAATTTGATTACATTGAATATCAGCATATTCCGAGATCTTTAAATACATTAGTAGATGCAATCGCTTCTCGAATGTTAAATAGACATTTGCAATAATCATACATGTAATTTTAAAACTATTCCATAACATGATTTACAAGATAAGACGGTAAGAGTGATATATATATATATAGGAGTGTGTCAAAAAATACATCGTCTTCGATCATAGGTTGAAAAACACCTTATGATCGGAAAAAATGATAAGTACAAAAAACAAAAATGTCGCATGTGCCCACAATAGGCGATCATCCTATCACTGGTGATGATCTCTATAAGAAACCACTGCACAGGCCACCTTGCAAAGGAACCTCCTAAAAGGTCCCGAGACTCCAATCACATAGCGCTGAAGTCGACGAGGAATGTCGTCTATAGTGGTCTCAGGAATATCTCCTGTCAAGTGCTCGAGATGACCCTCCAACTCGGCCAAAACCTCTACTGATTCGTCCTGTGGGGCTGGCGCGAGTGCAACTGGTTGCCTCCTCTCGAAAGGCCGGAGAGCGGCTGGTCACTGTGGACCCACATCTGCATTTTAAAATTTTTTACTATCAGTTTTGAGACGATGGAAAAATAACAAAAAATTTTAAAATAGGAAAAATGTTGAAAAGGATTTTACCTGACTCGTCCCACTGCTCTCCTAGTGGAAGAACCATCTCTGGGTCACCATGAAAATCTATCCCAGCGTAAGGGAAGTCCTGAATAGAAAAGACCTAGTTTTCCAACCATTGGAAATACTCAGGTTTGAATCAAGCAACCTCTGTCCTCTCGTCCAGGTGACAGGCCATGACTGCGACCCATCACATCAGTTTGGGCTCTTGAGGAAGCCCAGCTCCAACAGTAAGGTGCTGTGGGATCAGCATAGGAACCCTCTCCAGGCCAAAACTCACGACCAAAGCCCCATAACCAAAGGTCTTTAGTCGTCCATTCTTGGCCCTGGTCAGTTGGCCTTTCACATTGGCCAACACGGCATCGCACCAGTTGAAGATGGTGCCTCGAAAGCAATCAACTGCCATACGCATCTAGGATCCAGTGGCAATATGTAATGCGGCAGCTCCACAAAGTCTGGTGATAGTGAATGCAATCACCATGAGCTCAGGATGGGATATCGTGTTTATATCTGTCCCTTTGTCTCTAGCCTGGCTGTTGCAGTACTCTAGCCGGAGGCTATCGACAGACTGGCCACCTGGCCTAGTCCCATGCAGAGTCAAGTCTTTGCCTCTCTTAGGCAAACCAGTCAAGAAATATATGTCCGCCGGCTCGATTTCGAGTTGGTGGCCGCCAATGAAGAAGCATTGGTCCTGTATGCTCCATCTGTCAACCAGCCACTGTAAGAAATCCACCTGAGCCCTCATGCCAGGAATGGCCCAGAATTTGTACAATCCTCACGCCCTCAAAGTATCAAGTGAAGGCTGATGATTCCATGCGGCAACATCCACATCCTCATGCTCCCTTTCAGCCAATCTAGCATGATGTACTCTCTGCATCAAGTATAAAGACAAATTAAATTGCTAGAAAATATTTTGATTGGTCCATTTTTGGGAATTTTTGGGTTCAAAACCCTTGCGGCGGGGTACACACCCTCTGCGTTAGACACAGTGTGTGAGACCGCACTTTTTGTACATGGAAGGTGCGGACCCCAATCTTTTTCCCAATGGAGAAAAAGTCGGGGTCCGCAGGCCCGCAATGGTAAACCTGCGGGCCCCCACGCGCGGATTTTGTGCCTAAAAGCCCTCCCAAAAATGAAAATAAAGGACTAAAACAAAAAATTAAGCGGTTAAAAATGAACAGTAGGATGATGTGGATTACCTGGAGAAGACGGCGCTCGATTCCGATGGTTGGATTTTCCGAAATCTTCACGGGAAATTTTCTGAGTAAAATCACTATTTTCTCGCCCAAACTCAAACGGTAAAAATGAATTGACAAGAGGCCATTTTTATAAGTTTTTTGAGTAAATAAATCACAAATTTGCTTATGTTTCACTTTGAAAAGGTATTTTGCGATATTTTTATCCATTTCAAACAGGTATGAGTAATGTTTGTATTTTTGTGTAGAATAAAGGATTATTCAGGCGAAATCTATCATTTTCAACAGAAAAACATGTAGAGTCATCTTTAAGCTCTTTTTTGACTCCTAAAACATGAAAAGATTGCCGAGTGCTTCTTTTAGACTCATTAAAATGGAATTAAAAGACGGTCCACTTAGAGCTCTTTTCCGACCATAAAAACATGAAAGGATTGCCAGATTTTTGTCGTTTCAAAGTCGATACTGGTTATAAAACGACGTGTCATGATCACTTTTTTACTTTTTCGGGTCAGAGGCACTAATAACGAAAAGTACTCCTTGGTCGTAAAAGATCAAGCTGTTCTCTCAAGTATTATTTTATGATTTTTCGGGCTTGGGAGACACAAATTTACGAAAAAGGTCAACCCTGGAGTCTTCTAAAGTTTTTTCAGACTCTCTAAATTGAAAAATGCTAAGTTTCTCCTATACTGGACTCGTTAAAATTTCATAGTAAAGGACCTGTTCAATTACAAACAGGAACGAACCACTCCTTCTTAGGGTTCGAATTTAAACTAAGTTGGACTCATCCAAAGGATGAGCTTATAATCAAGCAAATGTTATCGTCCTCAAGCTTGTAAAAAATAAAGAGGTACTTGCCAGAAATGGTGGGGGAAAAGAGAGAAAAATGAGCCTGTTTGTCATACTTTGTAACCACTCTTGAACACGACACTTTTATTCACCTGGGTTGGAAATCCTTTGCCTAATAGTTGATCAAACCACATTGTAAGTCTTCAACTGGTTTCTGGGTATTAACCTTGGGTCAATTGTCACCAAGCCCTCTGTCGTGTCGTTATGTGTTCAAGAGGTCACTGCCAATAAGCCATTCATTTGCAAAATATCTGTCATCCTTCTTGACCATCGTTGAGTCAGTCCTTGCAACTAAATTTCTTCAACTTGATCTATGATTTCATGTTGTGGGCTTGCCTACGACGGATCGCTTTTTATCGACATCAGCTCATTATCTAGAAAGATGATCTAGGAATCGTCAGTACCTTGAGATCTACATGCATCAATGGCAGGTTTCTTGCCTTTGACGACAGTTTACATCATTGACTTTCGACCAAAGGATTCTATGACATGCTTGACATCAACACATTTATTCGCATCTCATGGACTGTACTAGGTACTTTGAGAGCCATTGACATTACTGGTGGTTAATCTCACACTTGTTAACAGTTTACATCATTGACTGGTAATCAAGTGGTTTCTACCATGTTCAACATCAACACATTTATTCGCATGGATAGAATCATACTGTTTCGGGAAGTAGAAATGAAGACCCTAGATCTAGTTTCCACAATCGAGGCTGCGAGGAATTTTGTATTCATTATATAATGGACTATTCATAAACAGATGGCTGCGTCCATACTGTGTCCACATGAGTCTATACTTGTGATGTTTTACAAGATCATTCATGTATCAGAACAGTAGTTAGTTTCTAGTCAGTTTTTATCTGAGTATGGGAATGCCTACCTCAGCGATGATATGATCTCATATATATATCTTGCATTGAATGTTTTTATAGGTTCTGTTATCACTGAAAAGATTTCAAAGGAAAAGGGTAAGGTAAGGGAGAATTGGTGTTGGTTATTCTCATACTCCTTTCATGCATAAGAAGCACTTGGCAAACTCAGGGTCAGCATACATCAGAGTTCTTTGAAGGCTCAAGCAAGGCATGTAAGGTAATCCTAAATTTTGATATAGATTACATTTTGAAAGTTTTCCTTGAAGAATGGTGTTTATTATATTCAGTTTTGAACAAGCTTCATGACATATGGAGAAATCCATTTCAAGAAAAAGAAAGACTCAAAAAGGTTAAATTTTGGTCTTAAAGCTGTGTTTTGAAATTACACAGCAGTTTCGTAGCGCGCTATGAAACTGCTGTAAGTGATGCCTAATGCACAGCAGTTTTGTAGCGCGCTACGAAACTGCTGTAGCTGCATATTGTGATTTGATGGATCATTTTTATAAGACAAAAGGATATATTTTTGAGGATGGGCAGCTGAAAGGGATTACTTACAAGGTATAAACATCAAGCAAAGGCAAAACAAGGACAGGAAGGACATTCATGAACTCTAAACTCTATGTTATGAAAATGGTCATTATCTCATAGTTAGTATTGATTCATAATGCTCCAGGCGCCATTAAAGAATTTTTGTCTTAGCACAAGTATTTGAGCAGGGTATATGGTTGATTTAATGCATTTCATGTGGTTAAAGAGACAACATGGTCAGCAGAAGGATTCGAAGATGAACATAAGAATGAAACTCTAAAAAGGAGGAGTTTTGTTTCCCTGTTTTTACTAGTCAACTTCCAGAAGAGTTTCTGAGCAGTTGAAAACTCATCTCTGAAAATTGAAAGAGGTTTTTATTCATAAGATACTAAAGTACAAAAAAATCTTCCACTTTCTTCAAATCCATTATGATCTGGGAGAAATGAAGGACCAAACTTGCGCTACGAAACTGCTGTAGGTGCAGTTTTCTACAAGCTTATTTCTCTGTTTTACACCTGTTTTTCAAAGACGCATTCTTGGCGGTAGAAAACGTGTTTCAAAAAAAAAATAGAGGTTTTTGTTAAGCACGGATTGGTTCACAAAAACCTCCTTCAGTTTTTTAAAATACATTTTTTACGAGAAGTTATGACCTCTGTCCCAAGACCTATTTTTCAGCCAGAACAGAGCAAGGGACAGTTTCCTGTTTGACACGTGTGTTTCAAGGATAGATTCTGAACATCTGGAGGAATGTTTTAAAAAACTAGGAGAGGTTTTTGTTCTATAAAACATTGGCTACAAAACCCTCCTTCAGTTTCATAAAATGAGTCATGGATGAAGAGATAAAGGCTCTGAAATTTTCAAGGATCTAAACCTAAAAACAGGGAAACATGTTCCCTAATTTCTAGGGTTTGTCATTAGCAGTTGGGTGACCACGTGGGAGGCTTCATCAAATTCGACTTCATGGGCTGTTAGGTGTCAAAGAATGCTTTAAATTTTTAGATAAGGTTGTTGTAATCATAATAAGGAGTTACACTCCTAGTTGTATTAGGTCACTAGCACTCCTAGTTAACAGCTAGTTCTAATTAATGGTTTGTTTTATGGTTAGAATAGGTGTCACTGATAGCAAATTCGAATTCTCTTGATGAGGGATGATGGAATACTAATTGTAAATGCTTTATATAGAGCAAGAGGTCGAATTAGCAAAGGGTTGGAGACTTTTTGGCTCAGCTGCTGCTCTATGTGCAGACTGTGTATATTTTTAACCTAATGCAGATTTCTACTTAGACAACTCAAGATTCATGAAGAGTTCTTGTATGTTCTTGTTATGATGGCATCTTCCAATACTTACATTGTAGTGGTGTTTAATTATGATACTCAGAACTCATCACTGATGCTCTGACTTCCTTCATAGATAAACTTACTATGTTTCACTGTTTTGTATTGTCATTTCTACACTCGAACTCTATAATGCCTTGACTTCCATGCTATGTAGAATGCTTTGGCTTCACTACTCAGGATTCATGAAGGATTTCTTATATTCAGAATGTGTGTTGTCCTTTCCTTAGTTTTGTTTACAGTGGTATGGATGTATAATCACTCAGAATTCACTGAATGTGCTCTGATTTCCTGTATGCATCTATAAACTGTGTGGTTCCATATGAGTGTATGTTCTGAATATTCAAATGCTAAATGCCCTGACTTCATGTTAATCTGATCTTGTTGTGGTACTGAAACATACTTTGACTCCATAGCCCAATGGTAGCCAGCCTTCATCTTTCAACCTATAAACATATACAATTACAAACCATAGAGTTAGCCATCTATTCATATCTTTAATCTAAATCATTAAGCCTTTGAGAGAGCCCTCTCAGGCTGAGGAGGCTAAGCCTCAGCCTAAAGTAGGTCTGAAATAGTTACTTGAAGTCTTCCTGGT
The DNA here is from genome assembly GCA_031772625.1 of Pinus tabuliformis. Lineage (NCBI taxonomy): Eukaryota > Viridiplantae > Streptophyta > Pinopsida > Pinales > Pinaceae > Pinus > Pinus tabuliformis. The sequence continues at coordinate 638,469,400 of CM062816.1, read as the reverse complement.
CTGCAGCCTTCCAGGGCCTGATTTTGAGATAGCAGGTTCCAACCAGGTTCTCCACAAGATGATCCTCGAAATGATAAAGTACTTCACTCTTCCTAAATGATAAGAAATCCTCATCTACTACAGACTTGACACTTTAGGGGGCAATCTGTTACACAAAAATATTGTCACCATGATTATTTGCACTCAGTATGGGTCTATCATCACTTGTATTGTCCTCCTAAGCAAGTCTCAGACCTCAGCTCTTCAAATCAAGCTTTCGAAATGAGAGAAAGACATTAAAAATCAATGTAACTCTGGTTCCGCACTTTCTCTCATGGTCACCTGCGGTCCCGCACCTTCTGTGTACAAAAGCTGCGGACCTGCCCACTCTGTCCCTAACGGTGTAGGTTCGGACCCTTGTGAAAGTCAAAAGGCGCAAGTTTTATATTAAAAAAATCACTTTGGGTTAATTCTAGAGGTTTCTAGAAGAAATTTTGACATGGATTTTTCGCTCTGAGGTGGTTCATGCATCCCAAAAGAGAAGGAGCTAATCCCTTGATGAGAGGAGCTATCCCTTTGAAGGAGGGCTTTATCCCTTTGAAGGAGGACCTAGTAACTTCCCTCCATTGCACTATAAATACATGCATTGGGCTGGTTGCTAGGGAGGTTAGAAGCTGAACATTTTTTAGGGTAAATGCTGGTAAAATCAAGACTTCCTAGTTGAGCTTAAGAGGAGATATCACACATCTTTTTGGCTTCATTGGGGAGTGAGTGAAACTTGTCAAAGTAGAGGAGACTTCTTGCTGGACCCTGGGAGGAGCTTGTACAACGTCAAGGCAAAGGTTGTAAGGTTCTTCTTCTTTTGAATTAATACAATCAAACTCATTTTTCTCAACATGTATCTAATGTTATTTGTTTCATGGACTCCTTGACTTTCATGTTAAATATGTTTTATGCAATTGGCTTTTCAGGTGTTATTTAATTTGTTTGCCTTGTTTGTGTTTGCATATTCGCGAAAAGGAGCTCATTTGGATCGAAGGAGCGAGGGCATCCACAAGCTAGCGTTGGACCTAAGGTAGGCCCTAAAAACACTTGTTTGCTATTGTTTATCAAAGCATATTTAGAGAAAGATAGTGTCTGGTTGGTTTGCTTGTCATTAGGTCTTCTTTAGATTCTAGGAAGGTCTATCTTGTCTGCAAGATCGACTTATTCTGTGTGACACTTCCATTCACCCATTTTCAAGAATAGTGTTGTCGGGAAAAGTATCCAATACGGAATGACCCTATCCCACTCTAAGGGTGATAGTACCTCAGCAACAATCGAAGCAAAGCTATCTAAGATTTCTTCTTTATGAAAGTAAAATAGGGGAGAAAGAGATCCACTAACCGATGTCTTCCGCTAATGGTTGATCCAATCTTCTCTCCTTGCTGCTTGCTCCCAGCTCCTTGCTCTTTCACTGGCCCAGCTACACCAAGATCCTGCAAAATGGCAAGAGAGGGAAACTACAAGAAGCATACATTCATAATTGATTCAAGGATTAGAATAAATCAAATACACAAGTATAACAATACATCATTGAGATACATGCATATAGAAGAACCTCAAATGCTTTATTAATGGAAGAAGTAAAGTTCAGGAAGTGATACAACCATAAAAGGCCCAATCCAGCATCACCTCCCAGCAGAAAGAAATCTCCTCTTCACCTCCTTCAAAGCAAATCACCCAATAGTTCTAAACTCAAACCAACAGCACTTCCTTACATTCAAAAGATTCCAACCTGTACCTGGAATCTGCTGCTATCCCTGTTTATCACTCGTTCCTCAAAAGACGAGTCTTCTTTGAGCTCTTTTCATCTGACTCGTAAAATATGAAAAGTTTGCCAAGTTTTGGCCTTCCAGCTCGTTAAAGTGACCGGAAGAGCTATCCCTCCTCTAGATTTTAATCTTTTTGGACCTGAGGGATTATTGCACAAAAAGGTCGAGCGCTTGTTTTATTCGGCTCGTTAAAGTTATCGAAAACTCATCCCTTCTGTATTGTTTTATACTTTTTCGGACTTAAGGGATTAGATGACGAAAAAGGAATTTTGGAGTTAACTTTCTGTACCTTTTCAGACTCTCTAAAAATGAAAAGGACCGAGTTTTCCTTGTCGTTAGACTCGTTAAAATGATTAAATAGCGACAAACTTGTCTTTAGACGAGAACGAGTTTCCCTATCGCTAGGCTCGTTAAAACATAGCGATGGGCTTGCCCGAAGGGCAGGTTATAGAACAAGCATATGTTATGCCCCTCAAGCTTGACAAAAATAAAGAGGTACTGGTCAGAAATGACTGGGGAAAAATTGGGAGAACCTCAAAGCTTTAACGGTAGCAAAGTCGCTCTTGATCATGACACTTTTCCTCCGTATCACATCGGGTTGGGTTGTTTCATTCACCGCTCTCATCACCATGGTCTCGCCAAACCATCCACATTTGGGGTAATGCTACCGATCCATCGCATCAGTGTCGTTATATGTTCAAGAGATGTTGTTCAGAAAGAGTCAACCGTGTCCCATCCACTACCATACATTATCCTTCATCCATTCATGACCGCCACCCTGAATCATATGTCACAGATTGTTTTCACCTCCATTAAAATCATTAGCTCCATTCCGTGTCACTGATGTGGGATCCATTAAGGCCCTCCTTTGATGGATCGCTCCTTCTCGACATCAGCTCATTATCCAAGAAGTTGATCTAGGAACAACCCCCTCAGTACTTTGAAGCTTGCATGCCTCAATGGCAAGTTTCTCACTTCCGGCGATAGGTATACATCAATGACCTTCGACCAAAAGATTTTGCGTGGTGTTCGACGCCAAGTCATTTATTCACACCATGTGAATTGTACTGCAGTACCTTGAGGGTCATTATCATTATCGGTGATTCCTCTCGTGCTTTTTAACGGTTTACATCATTGACTGGTAATCAAGCGATGTCTTTCCATGTTCGACTTCAGCGCAATTCTCACATGGATCGACTTGTACTTAGAGTGAAGATCGAACAAGTTTGAAGACCTCGGATCTAGTTTCATCCATCCGGGCTACGATATAAATTCAGGACGTATAAAGACATTTGACATGTACATCATTGCAGCAGATGATCATCCTACTCAAAGGATGATAATTTCAGCAGAGAATTATCAGTCTACCATCAGACGATCGTCTGTTCTATGTACTAGAATGAATTTATAAAGCTGAGCATGGGAATGCCCGCCTCAGCTAGATCATGAAAGCAGAATGAAAAAATAATGTATTGTATTGTATTTTATTACGGGTCACCTCTCAGCAATTGAATGAACTTCGGATCCTCCTGATAAAGCATTTCACCCGATAAACGACCTCATACTTTAGGGGGCAACTGTTATAGACATTTTTGTGCCTTACAGCATGAAGCATGAAATGTCCATAATCTAAGGGATCCAAAGTCCCTAAACATGTTGTTCCTACCCCTAGAGGAACAAGGTCAGCAAACCACAGCACTGAATAGCAGTTCTCCACCTGAAAACACTAAAAAACAAGGCAATTCTGGATCATGTCAACTGCTCCACTAAGCATCTGCGTTGAATGTCAACTGCTCCACTGTCTACCCACGCTGAATGTCAACTACAAAGAAGGCTACCTACGCTGGGTGAATTGGGACATGTGGCACAGTCATTCCTCGAGGTGTCAATGCCCAGGAAGCTTCCAAAATGACACTTGGATCAAGGAATTCGACTGGTGATGAGTAAGAGGGTGTAGATCTCCAAGTGGAAGCAAGAACCTCCAAGTGGACTCAAGAACTGAAGAATAACTGAAGTGAGAGAGGACACTAGTCAGCTTCATGCCAGCCTCAAGCTGACTCATCCTTTCTCCAAAACTCCTATATATAGAGCTCTCCCATGAGGTCTATTTGTTGCTGGGAAAAGTATCCAATATGGAATGACCCTATCCCACTCTAAGGGTGATAGTACCTCAGCAACAATTTAAGCAAAGCTATCTAAGATTTCTTCTTTATGAAAGTAAAATAGGGGAGAAAGATATCCACTAACCGATGTCTTCCGCTAATGGTTGATCCAATCTTCTCTCCTTGCTGCTTGCTCCCAGCTCCTTGCTCTTTCACTGGCCCAGCTACACCAAGATCCTGCAAAATGGCAAGAGAGGGAAACTACAAGAAGCATACATTCATAATTGATTCAAGGATTAGAATAAATCAAATACACAAGTATAACAATACATCATTGAGATACATGCATATAGAAGAACCTCAAATGATTTATTAATGGAAGAAGTAAAGTTCAGGAAGTGATACAACCATAAAAGGCCCAATCCAGCATCACCTCCCAGCAGAAAGAAATCTCCTCTTCACCTCCTTCAAAGCAAATCACCCAATAGTTCTAAACTCAAACCAACAGCACTTCCTTACATTCACAAGATTCCAGCCCCCTTAGACCTCATGAGAGAGATCTATATATAGGAGTTTTGGAGAAAGGATGAGTCAGCTTGAGGCTGGCATGAAGCTGACTAGTGTCTTCTCTCACTTCAGTTATTCTTCAGTTCTTGAGTCCACTTGGAGGTTCTTGCTTCCACTTGGAGATCTAGACCCTCTTACTCATCACCAGTCGAATTCCTTGATCCAAGTGTCATTTTGGAAGCTTCCTCGGCATTGACACCTTGAGGAATGACTGTGCCACATGTCCCAATTCGCCCAACGCAGGTAGCCTTCTTTTCAGTTGAAATTCAGCGCAGGTAGACAGTGGAGAAGTTGACATTCAGCGCAGATGCTCAGTGGAGCAGTTGACATGATCCAAAATTTCCTTTTTTTTGAGTGTTTTCAGGTGGAGAACTGCTATTCAGTGCTGTGGTTTGCTGAGCTTGTTCCTCTAGGGGTAGGAACAACATGTTTAGGGAATTTGGATCCCTTAGATTATGGACATTTCATGCTTCATGCTGTAAGGCACAAAAATGTCTATAACAGTTGCCCCCTAAAGTATGAGGTCGTTTATCGGGTGAAATGCTTTATCAGGAGGATCCGAAGTTCATTCAATCGCTGAGAGGTGACCTGTAATAAAATACAATAGAATACATTATTTTTTCATTCTGCTTTCATGATCTAGCTGAGCCGGGCATTCCCATGCTCAGCTTTATAAATTCATTCTAGTACATAGAACAGACGATCGTCTGATGGTAGACTGATAATTCTCTGCTGAAATTATCATCCTTTGAGTAGGATGATCATCTGCTGCAATGATGTACATGTCAAATGTCTTTATATGTCCTGAATATATATCGCAGCCCGGATGGATGAAACTAGATCCGGGGTCTTCAAACTCATTCGATCTTCACTCTAAGTACAAGTCGATCCATGTGAGAATTGCGCTGAAGTCGAACATGGAAAGACATCGCTTGATTACCGGTCAATGATGTAAACCGTTAACAAGCGCGAGAGGAATCACCGATAATGATAATGACCCTCAAGGTACTACAGTACAATTCACGTGGTGTGAATAAATGACTTGGCGTCGAACACCACGCAAAATCTTATGGTCGAAGGTCATTGATGTATACCTATCGCCGGAAGTGAGAAACTTGCCATTGAGGCATGCAAGCTTCAAAGTACTGAGGGGGTTGTTCCTAGATCAACTTCTTGGATAATGAGCTGATGTCAACAAGGAGCGATCCGTCAAAGGAGGGCCTTAATGGATCCCACATCAGTGACATGGAATGGAGCTAATGATTTTAATGGAGGTGAAAACAATCTGTGACATATGATTCAGGGTGGCGGTCATGAATGGATGAAGGATAATGTATGGTAGTGGATGGGACACGGTTGACTCTTTCTGAACAACATCTCTTGAACATATAATGACACTGATGCGATGGATCGGTAGCATTACCCCAAATGTGGATGGTTTGGCGAGACCATGGTGATGAGACCGGTGAATGAAACAACCCAACCTGATGTGATATGGAGGAAAAGTGTCATGTTCAAGAGCGACTTTGCTACCATTAAAGCTTTGAGGTTCTCCCAATTTTCCCCCAGTCATTTCTGACCAGTACCTCTTTATTTTTGTCAAGGTTGAGGAGGATAACATATGCTTGTTCTATAACCTGCACTTCGGGCAAGCCCATCGCTATGTTTTAATGAGCCTAGCGATAGGGAAACTCGTTCTCGTCTAAAGACAAATTTGTCGCTATTTAATCATTTTAACGAGTCTAACGACAAGGAAAACTCGGTCCTTTTCATTTTTAGAGAGTCTGAAAAGGTACAGAAATTTAACTCCAAAATTCCTTTTTCGTCATCTAATCCCTTAAATTCGAAAAAGTATAAAGCAATACAGAAGGGATGAGTTTTTGATAACTTTAACGAGCCGAATAAAACAAGCGCTCGACCATTTTGTGCAATAATCCCTCAGGTCCAAAAAGATTAAAATCTAGAGGAGGGATAGCTCTTCCGGTCACTTTAACGAGCTGGAAGGCCAAAACTCGGCAAACTTTTCATATTTTACGAGTCAGACGAAAAGAGCTCAAAGAAGACTCGTCTTTTGAGGAACGAGTGATAAACAGGGATAGCAGCAGATTCCAGGTACAGGTTGGAATTTTCCAATCACGGCAGTGTCGCAAGGATGGCTAGGTGAAATCACTCTTCGCAGCTGTTCCTCAAAATGGGTAAACAATCATATGGAGGTGAACGATCGGCCAAATGACGGTGGAGGTGGAAGGTGCAAACACGACCAAGGCTTTTTATGGCTGATAAATTTACGATCACAAAGGTTATTTACGGGAATAGGTTCATTTTTTATTTAAAAATGAGCTTAAACTCTGGGGGAAACATTGCTCACTGCTTTTATTTATTTTTTAACGAGCATGAAGACCGCGTTAAAAATGCTCAGATCTTACGTTTATTTTTTAACGAGCATGAACTTTATGCTAAAACTGCTCGATATACCAGTCATAAGATAAGAAATGTCCACTGTGAGATCTCTATTTTTTAAGGAGTTTCATCTTCACTAAGCTTTACTCCATGTCCTTTCTTTATACAAGTTCGGAAACGACTAATCCAAAAAACAGAAAAATAACCGCTCTTTGCTTGCACTCCAAAAGGTTTGCATGCCCCCAGGTATAAAATACAATTTCAAGGCTGCCCCTCCTCCTTCCCACCTCTGTTTTTCTTTGGGTGTTCACAGCTACTTGTCGTCTTTCCAGTCTAATGTTAACGATACTTGTCTTCTCGTTATTTTTAACGGGTCTTATGCGATACTTGTCTTCTCGTCAGCCCAACTTTTAACAGATCTTTCGCAAGATCGCAAGAGAACAGCTACTTGCGACAAGAGAGCAACTACTTGCGACAAGAGAAGAACACTACTCAAAGACAAAACATTTGTGTTATTGAGGGAGGCTTGCCTCTTTCTGGTTACCCAAAGATTGTTTCGTTAATCTTTCAAACAAAACATTTCCTCGGCACTGTCTACCGAAATAGACAAGGGTGAATGACTCTTGTCAAACACGTAACTTTGACAAAAGAATCCTATCCTAGAACAACCCCTCTTCCATCCACGGACGGGGTACGGACTAGTCATATTCTCTCGCGGAAATTCTATCTTATACCCAAATTTTTCTCCGCCCTAAGCAGACGAGGATGCATGCCCCCTGGGTTCCAGTCCCATCTTTCCGAATCACTCGCACTCATCGGGAAGAAGGACTGGGGGTGGAGACATTTCTTGATTGAATAGACCATTCAGGGTTGGTATGTGACTATTTGCGATGCGTGATCCCGGAAATGAAAGTTGGTCTATGAGCTTGACCATTCTTCCTTCGTGTGGAAAACACATTACTCTAAAGAGTGAGGAGACTATTGCTCCCATGCAATATATATAGTCTCGTCCAAGGAGTAGGTTATAATCCAAGGGTCCTTGAACGACCATCACGTTCATTTGAATGGTCTTCCCTTTCAATGTAACAGGCACATTGGGGAGGATCCCTAATGGTTGACTGGTTCCTTTATCGAAACTCGAGAGATTTCTTATCTCAGGCAAAAGCGTCGAGGAAACCAGTGCTTTCCAAGCAATAGAGGAAAGGATACTCACAAATGCCCCTTCATCAATGATAGTGCCAACCATTACCATTCTGTATATTTGGACTATGATTCTGAATGGTATATGGGCTGGTAACCGGGGTCTGCCCAGTTGATTCCAATCAAAGGATACAACCAGGTTGCTTGGTGGTGGGACCGAATATACGGCCGGATATGATCCTGACGATGTTCCTTACTGCGATAAAGGAATGGGCGCATTGCCCTGATGCTCATCAGACTCTGTGTTGATGAAAAGAATCTGGATGGTGTCATCCTTATTCTCTTCGGTGAGGGTGTCATTTGAAGATGAATCTTCAGTGACGGTGTCATTTGACGATGAAACTTCTGAAGGAAGAACCGGGTCAACTGCCGTTTCGACCTTTCGAATTTCATCCAATCTGGATTCAGTCGGTTCATTTTCAATGACTGACGCTTCTGCTGACCACTTGAGCGGGACAGCTATATTCTCAACCAACGAAGGACTTGGCACGAGTTTTTTGTATCCAGGAGGAAGTCTCAACAGTGAAACCGGACGATCTTCCAAAACTCTCTTCGCTTCTTCTAAGAAGGGACAACGGTGGATGGCGTGATCGCCTTCACATAGTCTGCAGGGGGATCTTGCTCCCCCTCTTTGTCTTGAACCTTCACTTTCGCTGGTCGACGGTAAGCATTCAACATGGCTATCAGAGGTTGATGCTCCCGAACTGTGCAAACGAGGGGACCAGTCCCTTAGTATCCGGGGAATACAGAGACAATCTCTATGGAAGTGGTCTCCTCTACATATGACACATGGCGATTTAGGCTCGGTCTTTTCTGTGTGTGGATTTTTGTCAGATGTCTTTTGCTTGCCCCCAGTCGCCTTAGGCTCCTTCTTCTTCTTCTTCTCTCTTCTTCTTCTCCTTCTTCTCCATGGGAGCTTGGCTTTTGCTGGCTCTACCTTGCGAAGATGAAGGATTGGAGGAAGAGTTATAGGAAGTAGAAGGCTAGTGGGCAGCTCTAGACTGATCTAACTATTGACTCGACTATTCAGGAACCATGGTGTTCTGAACTACATTGGTTGAGAATAGCCAAATTGGCAGGCCAATTGTCAGTCCTGGAAGCGACAATGTGGCCATGTGGGGTGCACCAACTTTTCCCCAAGAGGAGAAAGGACTAGGATTTCCATCATGTGGAATTCCTTGGTTGGGGCGTTCCATGTTCTCAACCTACAGATCAATGCAGGAATAGGAGGTGATTATGTTCCGTTTAAAATAAATTTTATAACGAGCTTTAGACACAACTTGCTTTTTTCACTTTTTAAGAGTCGAGAAAAAGCTAAAGATGACTCTAGTCTCCTTCGATGTTTTAACGAGCCCGAAGTGACAAATGCTCGGATGGACTTTTTCAGTTATAGAGTTTGAAAAAGGCCAAAAGAAACTACTCTGGAGATCTAGGCAGAGGGTGTGCCAAACTTTTCGCAAAACCACAGAATACGTTTTACGGTACGAGTGGTCGATCTTCGTGAATGCTGTGTTCACTGCATTGCGATCAGTAGAGCGGCTGACACGGCTTCCTATGGATAAAGGCTTTGTTCCTATAGGGGTCTCCCAATATATACGTGACGGTACGTGGGAGCACAAGTCCATATTAATACTTATCGCTTCACCGTGGAGGAATCACCCAACCACTCAATGCTAAGATATCACGTTTAACGATGCCGGAACACGTCTCTAGCTTAGACCTCTATGTGTTTGCGTTATGTTTCAAAGCGTTTTTATGTAAATTCAATTCATTTTAAGTTGATCTTGTTTAGCAGTTTGCCTTTATGGATCACCACGAGATGTATAATACAACTTCCTAAATGCAGTCTAAGATGATAAGAAAGCTTTTCAATCTTTCAACTTTGAAAATCCTAATTACTGAGGGAAAAGAAAGACATCATCTTTTCACACAGATCATAGAGCACACATTAATGCACTTTTCCCTAAATCAACATACAAGCTGTCAAAATGCACATGCACAATGCAGGTATTTCTTTTCTCTTTCTTAATGTTGATGTACTACAAAAAGAAAGCTGTTGTATAACTTTGAATTCAATTTCAAGTGAAAGCAAACAAGCTTTGTCCAAAATCAAAAGACACCTTAAGATTTACTTGTTTCGACACTAGAAATGCATAAATTCAAACCATATGACGAAAGAAAAAGCTCAATTAGCTATGAACAGCAAACAAACTAACTCTTAAGATCAAAACGACACTTATCACAGGTCTAGATCTAACAGGCCACAACAAGACTAGTTCACTTTTCGTTATGGGAAACTGCAAATGATATAAGAAATACACAAAGAACAAATACAGTTTCTTTATACAACCGAGGCGGAATAGTGGTAAAGAAAGGTGGTTTCAGATAGGTACATTGACTGATAACAGGCTGCAAAAACAAGGATGAAAATAGGGCAATAAACAGCAGGGAACCCCAGTTGCACAAGGTAAAACTGGTTCAGCGCAGGTAGTACACTGTCAGTTTGACATTCAGTGCAGGTAGCCCCTTCGGGACCTGCGATGAAATGCAGACTGCCTTCACAGTGCCTGCAATGAAGAGAGAAACTCTCGTTTCTCTTGGTTTCCGGGTTACAGATTGCTCAAAAATTCACAATTTTTGGCCAAATCAAAGCTATCAATCAATTACACACTAAAGGATGATTAGGAGGATGAAAAGCTATCACTAAGAGTTGTTCAGAGTCCTTGTGGATCAACTCTTCAATTCATAAACATGCCCAGAAACTGAGCTAGAGTAGCTGCCCTCTACTTTGCATTTGAGAGATCCAAATGCAGTTCGATTCGGTACTCCCTGTGTTTAACAAATGAATAGCAAGAAACACAAACAACCAACAAGATATGATCCCCAGCGGAGTTGCCAATTTGTTGTTGGGAAAAGTATCCAGTACGGAATGATCCTATCCCACTCTAAGGGTGATAGTACCTCAGCAACAATCGAAGCAAAGCTATCTAAGATTTCTTCTTTATCAAAGTAAAATAGGGGAGAAAGAGATCCACTAACCGATGTCTTCCTCTAATGGTTGATCCAATCTTCTCTCCTTGCTGCTTTCTCCCAGCTCCTTGCTCTTTCACTGGCCCAGCTACACCAAGATCCTGCAAAATGGCAAGAGAGGGAAACTACAAGAAGCATACATTCAACATTGATTCAAGGATTAGAATAAATCAAATACACAAGTATAACAATACATCATTGAGATACATGCATATAGAAGAACCTCAGATGCTTTATTAATGGAAGAAGTAAAGTTCAGGAAGTGATACAACCATAAAAGGCCCAATCCAGCATCACCTCCCAGCAGAAAGAAATCTCCTCTTCACCTCCTTCAAAGCAAATCACCCAATAGTTCTAAACTCAAACCAACAGCACTTCCTTACATTCACAAGATTCCAGCCTCCTTAGACCTCATGAGAGAGCTCTATATATAGGAGTTTTGGAGAAAGGATGAGTCAGCTTGAGGCTGGCATGAAGCTGACTAGTGTCCTCTCTCACTTCAGTTATTCTTCAGTTCTTGAGTCCACTTGGAGGTTCTTGCTTCCACTTGGAGATCTAGACCCTCTTACTCATCACCAGTCGAATTCCTTGATCCAAGTGTCATTTTGGAAGCTTCCTGGGCATTGACACCTTGAGGAATGACTGTGCCACATGTCCCAATTTTCCCAGCGCAGGTAGCCTTCTTTGCAGTTGACATTCAGCGCAGGTAGACAGTGGAGCAGTTGACATTCAGCGCAGATGCTCAGTGGAGCAGTTGACATGATCCAGAATTGCCTTGTTTTTTATTGTTTTCAGGTGGAGAACTGCTATTTAGTGCTGTGGTTTGCTAACCTTGTTCCTCTAGGGGTAGGAACAACATGTTTAGGGACTTTGGATCCCTTAGATTATGGACATTTCATGCTTCATGCTGTAAGGCACAAAAATGTCTATAACAAATAGGTTTTATTTAAGTGAATCCATTCGCCCATTTTCAAGAATAGGTTTTATTTAAGTGAATCCATTTGCCCATTTTCAAGAATAGGTTTTATTTAAGTGAATCCTATGGGCCAAAGGCCCAAATACCATATTTATAAAAGAGGTATGGTAAATTAATAAAAATGTAAATAAATGAGAGGTATGGTAAATAAATAAAGCATTTTTTTATATTTACTCCATAAGTCACCTTATATACATGCAAGGGTGTAAACAAATAAAAATATAAGTAAAGTGGAGGTATGGTAAATAAATAATACCTCTTTTTATACTTACTCAAAAGGTATGGTAAATAAATAAAAATATAAATAAACTAGATGCATGGTAAATAAATAAAACCTCTTTTTATATTTAGTCCATAACCTTCGTTCTATTTATGAAGGCTCAAGAAAGAGGTTTTATTTAAGTGAATCCTATGGGCTAAATACCATATTTGTAAAAGAGGTATGGTAAATTAATAAAAATATAAATAAGCGAGAGGTATGGTAAACAAATAAAACATTTTTTTATATTTACTCCATAAGTCACCTTGTATTTATGAATGGTATGGTAAATTAATAAAAATATAAATAAACGAGAAGTATGGTAAACAAATAAAACATTTTTTTTATATTTACTCCATAAGTCACCTTATATTTAAACTATGGGACAAATACCATGGACTAGATTGTTATTAATACCATGCAAAAAAACATTATTAACCCTAATATTAGTATTAATAAAAATAAAAATGGCACATGGTATTGACCCATGGTATTCAATTGGAATGTAGCCTATTTAAATGGGGGAATTAAACCAGCATAGATCCATCTTTACTCTGGATCTACTAAACCCCGAGAGGTATCAAATATCGTGATATGCAAACTAGCATAGAGTGAAAAAATATTTGGTCCGATCAAGAGTAAAAATGGATGTTGTAATTTAATGTATGTTAAACATTTTAGCTTGGTTAAAATAAAAATAAAATAAAAATCAACTATTAATTTTATTAATTTTTATAAATTACTAATAGTAATTTTTAAGCTCCAGGTTTATGATAACCCAAGGTATTAACCCATTGTATTCATGTGAGCATAGACTATTTAAAGGGGAAATTCTATCTTAGATCTATCTTAATTCTAGGTCTACAAGTGCTCAGAGGGATTAATAGATTTCATCCCCCTAAGAGTGGTAGATGTGGAGTTAAGATGGATATAGGTTGGTTTTTATGATAATGAAGATATTAAATAGACTTAGGAAATTATATTGTAAAAACATCTTCAGGTGAATGGTTAAAGAATAGACATTGGACAAGTATATTTGTATACTTTTGTTTTAAACTGAAACAAATCCAGGGCTAAAAGGAATGGATTGATTGCACTAGTCATCCTTCTATAACTTTCCAACATATGCTAGAGTAAACAGATTGTAATTTAGGTAATTTTTCTAATTGCAAATGGGAACATACTTGTGTATTGGCAGGGTGGTTACGAGGTTCCTAGAAGTCGAGTAAACAGATTGTAAGTTGGGTAATTTTTCTAATTGCAAACAGGAACATACTTGTGTATTGGCAGGGTGGTTACGAGGTCCCTAGAAGTGATGAATTTGAATTTTTCTTGGTTTTATATATAGTATTAGGTTTTTTCTCATGCTTTTTGTGAATGGCACGGGTGAATTTTATCCTACACCCAATAGGTTATCGATATGTAATTTCGGTAATTTTGATTTCAAAAAATATTTTAAAGAAATGCAATGATTTCATTTGTGTATTCAATAAACACAAGATTTTATAATTGAGTAAAATATTCGCCATGCCTGGTGAGAGATTCACCAAAAAATTATATATTCATATCATATTATTGATAAAATCGCCTTCCATTTTTCCTATATACCATGGAGATTCACCCATTTATTATACATGTAAATTTAGGGGGCGTTCTTAAAATTTTCCCTGACCTCTATACTCTACCTTGGCTATAGATAAATAAATAAGGGATTGCTTCTTGCTAGACCAGAAAAAAGGCCCTGCACCAAAGCTGAAAACATAACCATAGGTGGACTTGCAGCCTGCACCATCACCATCCCAATCGGAATTTCTGTACCCAATCAGTGAAAGTGGGCAATCTGCAGCATAAAAGATACCAAAACTGGAAGTACCCTTCACATATCTAAGGATTATCTCTGTAGCTTTCTAGTGAAGCTCATGGGGCTCTTACATATATCTGGAAGAAACTCATACTCCAAAAGATATATCAGGTCAGGTGTGAGTAAGATACAACAAACTCCCAACCAACTATCAATACAGTGTACTGTCCACCAAAGGTTTAGTACCTACATCCTCAAATCTGATCCTCAGAAGAAAGGGAGATGTTGTCAGCTTGCATTTTGTCATCTGAAAGTGGAAAAGTAGATATGATGCATACTTAGGCTATGCCATATTGATCCCTGAAGTAGACTAAGAAACTTCAAGACCAAGAAAGTAGTGCAACAATCCCAAATCTGTCATGGAAAATTGATCGTGCAATGACGATTTTGCCGAATAAATAGCTGAGGTAAGGTTCCATATCATCAGTAAATAATATACATAAAGTAATATCAGAAAAAGGGAATCATCATGTTTTAGAAAATAAACATTTGGATCAGATTTGCATCGAATGAATCAAATGGAAAGTAGGAAGGAATCCATCTTTTCTTACCAGGCTCTGGGACCCTGTTTTAGGCCATACAAATATTTCTTTAATCTACAAATGAGGGAAGAGTTCTAAATGTATCCCCATGGCTTCTCCATATATATCTCCTCCTTGAGATCTCCATGAAGAAATGCACTCTTCACATCCATGTGATGAACTTCCCATTTGCGAGAAGCAGCAATGGCTAAAATGAGTCGAATGGAGTCCATTTTTGCAATAGGTGCAAATGTCTCTGTGTAGTCTATGCCATGTACCTGTGAGTGTACTTTTGCAATAATTCAATCTTTGTAGTTGCCGATATCACCATTTGTAGAAATCATTTTTTGATAGATCCATCGACATCTAACAAGCTTTCTTCCTATTAGAAGTGGAACCAATTCCCATGTGTTGCTTTTCGTGAGAGAAAAGTACTCTTCATCAATGTCAGCCTCCCAAAGTGGGCTTCCAGCAGCCTCAGAGTGTGACTGTGGTTGTAAACCAAGTGTCATATAGTGATGTATGGGAAGCAATGGTTCGGTGGCAGTGAGGGCTTGAGGAGCCCCAAAAAATTGTGATCTACTGCTCGCATCTGCAGGATCACCGACTAGTTCACCCGCATCTTGCAGGGTTCTTTCCTCCCAAGTTAGCAGCTGAGTTGGAGCAGCCATGACCTACTCCTCATCTTGTGAATCAAACAATATAGGATTCTTCGATGGCTTCTCTGAAGTGCTCGAAGAAGTTTCAGACTCCTCCTCATCAGTGGGAACAAGCGGTTCCTCGGCATGGTCTGCTAAAAAATCATGCAGTGATTCTTCTTTAAACTTCACACTTCGAGCTATAAGGAACTTTTTAGTGTGAGAGTCCAACAATATATATCCTTTGAAACTATCAAGATATCCAATAAAGATACATTCAACACATTGAGGCTGTAAAGTCTTCCTCTTATCAGTTGGAATGTGAGCCCATGCTAATGAACCAAAAATGTGAAAGTGCGACACTTTCGGTTTCTTACCGGTCCAACATTCAAATGGAGTGGTGCCCTTGAGTGATTTGTGAGGAATTCAATTTTCAATGTATGCTGAAAAATTAATAGCTTTAGCCCATAGCTTAGGAGATAATGATTTGGATTTTAGCATACAATTGGCCATCTCTTTTAACCACCGGTTTTTCCTCTCCGCGACACCATTCTGCTGTGGTGTATATGGCACTACGTGTTGTAGTTGTATACCTGCTTCAATACAAAGTTGCTGCACATACTTGTTGACATACTCCCCCCCATTATCAGCATGGAGTATCTTAATCTTACACCCAAACCCATTCTCAACAAGTGCTTTAAATTCTATAAGGCATTCAAATACTTCTGATTTTAATTTCAGAAAAAATACCCAAGTAAAGTGAGAGAAATCATCTATGAAGGTGAGTACATATCGAACCTTACTGATTGAAGGCTACGGGAATGGGACCATGATGTCACTGTGAATCAGCCCAAGTGAAGAAGCTCCCTATGCCTTCCCTTTGTCAAAATTTTGCTCTAGATGCTTGCAAAGAATGCATCCTTGGCATACACCGCTTGTGAATTTAATAGTGGGAAATCCTTCTACCATGTTTTCCATGTCTAGTTGATGCAAGTGCTTATATTTTAGATGGCCAAATATTTCATGCCATAACCTATTGATATCATTAGATCGTGATAGAAATACATTGCTAATAGATTTAGGAACAAAGTGGGAGAATAAAAACAAATGAGAACCGTGATCTGCAATTCCATGTGCAAGCTATGAGCTCGTGGAAATGTTGGTAATCACTGTAGAATTTGGAGTGAACTTAACCTTCCTTCCAGAGCTGAAATGAGTGATATGATATATCGAGAGAAGATTTGAGGATAGCGCGGGAACATGAAGCACATTTGTGAAGAAACCCCCTTTAAGGTGTACAATTCCTTCTCTGCACACCTTTGCAGGTGTGGCATCTCCGAAGTAAATTGGGGATCTGGTGCATTCTTTGATAAAGGAAAATCCATATTTTGATGCTTCCATATGGTTTGATGCCTCTGAATCAAGGATCTAAGATGATGGAGTGGATGTGGCAACCATTAAAGCATGACCATCTCATGCTCTCCCTCTCCCATCTCATGTTCTATTAACATCCTTCTTCTTTGCATTCTCAGGCACAGTGAAATTGTGTTGGTGCAATTGCTTAGCCATCTCATCGATTATTTTCCTCATGCAACTTTCTCCAGGATGAAAAACTTTGGAGTAGTAGTTGCAAAGTGTTCTTTCCTTCTTCTTCTTACCCTTAGGTAAATAATAGCTCTCTGAATATTGTACGGGTCTCTCCTTCTTCGATTCATTAAATTTACCCTTCCATTTTCGCTTGTCTCTTCCACTGCTCTTTGGAGCATCAATAACTGCAAGTGCTTGGTTCTTTGAATGCTTAATGGCACCCATTTGGAATAAATTAGCTTGCTCTTGAGCCAATTTTGCAATGAATTCATTCAATGGAGGCATTTTCCATTTTTCCTGAGTCAATTTAGATGCTTGGAAAGACGATAGAAATATAAAATATTTAGGGCCTAATTTCGAGAGAATCGAAAGGATGAGTTGATATTCCTCTTTCTTGACTGCACATGAATCAAGTTCAATGAGGAGTGATTTAAACTTGGTGAAGTATTCTTGTGGGATGTTGAAATGAGTTGGACTGAGGGATATGAGTTCATTCTCCAGTTGATGCACTCTCATTTCATCCTACTTGCCGAATAGTCCTTCCAATGTTGTCCAGACTACATCGGGAGTAGTGGCTCCACTGACATGAAAGAGGAGTTTTCTAGAAATTGATAGGCATATCATCCCAATTTCTTGATATAATTTATTGAAATACTTGATCTTCTCTGCTGTAGAAGTCGGTTCAGTCTCCATTCCCATTGTTACCTTGTAAAGCCCTTTGCTTCGAAGGAGGAGAGTGATCTCTGTCTTCCTTTCAAAGTAATTGAAAGGATTAAGAATGAGTTTCGTGGGCTGAGAGAGATGATCCATTTCTTCTTTATGCACCTCTTGATGATCTATACCTACAAATAAAACCATGTACAATCCAATAGATTCAAACTATCTCTGATACCATGTAGAATTCCTGCAGAAACTTCGATAGATCTAGAATTCTAGTTAAATTAAACACCAGTAATTTTTTGATATTCAAGAGAGGAGAGAAACAATTTGCTCCACAAAATCAATTTATTAAATTAATGAACAATATTAATACATGAGTAACCAAACCTCTAATCCCAACGGGAGGTGGTTATATAGAAATTGCCGAATTTAGAAAACTAGGAAAAAACTAGTAAAAAACTAGAAAAGGCTAAGAAAAGCTAAAGGGAGGCCTAGAATAGCAAAAATGACTCAAGACAACCTACTCCAACTGTCAGCTATGAGGAAAGCATGAGGAGGGGTACATTTTCCAAGGAAGGCAACTTTAAAACATGCTAAAATGGTCAGGGGGACCAAATCCCTTGATTTAAGGGGGATTCTTCATGTGGGGCACCAATCCTCAAATAACTCAAGTGGATGAGGTGTGGTTAGGTGTGAACATGCACCTAGATGTATAAATGGTTTAGAAAGTGGTTGGACTAATATTTCCATAATATTAAGCCTTTAAAGTCAAAAAATAAGGGAAAGTTGGTCAACCGAGCGAGTTTACCAAAAACCAAGTGTGAACATGATTTTTAGTCCATGTGCTAAGTCAAGGTTACTTAAGCTAAAAAATAAATGTAGATGATAGGATTATATTCCAAAAATTGAGTATCTCCAAACCTCCATGTTTCGGCCTGCGTTGAACAAAGATGATAATCGAAGGATTCGACATCATTCTCGACCCTACCGCATTATTGGTGGTACTTTATACCATGTCAGTGCCAATTTTGTTCTCTGTCGATGCCTCATGATCAAGGAAGTTGAAAGAGCTCTCAATGATTGCCACTCCGAGGCATGTTGTGGCCATATCTCTGGTTATTTTACAACTCAGAAAATCCTTCACACTTGTTATTTCTGGTCATCCATCTTCAAAGACTGCATTCTTGCTATTCACAAGTGACACGAAGGCCAAGTCTACCAACGCAAGATGCGTGCCCCACCCACTCACGTACACCCCGTCATTACTGTTGGTCCCTTTTCGAAATGAGGCATCAATTATATGAGATGTCACCCTCGTTCAACCGGGGGTCATGGCTATATTATCGTCACTGTGGATTATTTCACCAAATGGGCTAAAGCGATGCCTACATATTCTGCAGATGGCAAGACAGTGGCTTAATCTCTTTTTAACCATGTTATTTCTAGGTTCAAAGTACCCCAAGCCATTGTCATAGACCATCTCTCCCATTTAATAGATTACATGATCATAGAACTGAAATCTACATTAGGCTTGTGCCACGATAGCTTGACCCCATATTACCCTTAGGCCAACAGCCAAGTTGAAGTCATGAACAAGGTTTTGGTCACCATGCTTCAGCGTACTATTGGGATGCACAAGTAAAATTGGCATCTCATGCTTTTTTCAGCTCTATGGGCCTACCAAACTTCAACCAAAGACGCCACTGGTTTCACACCTTGCCAGCTAGTCTATGGTCTGGAAGCAGCATTACCAATCAAATGTGAGATTCCTTCACTCAAATTAGTTGTTAAACTCCTCCCTAAAAAAACACCACAAGAGGAATTCCTCTTATATTTGGAATGACTAGACAAGACTCACTATCTCGCTACATTGGTCACGAAGCACAAAAGAAACGGTTCAAAACCCATTTCTATCAGTCGGTCTCCCCTTGCACTTTCTCTGAGGATGATTTGGTCCTACTATACGACGAAACTAACGATAAGCTGGGGGATGGTAAGTTCGAACCTATGTGGCATGGGCCCTATATTATAAAAAAATTTTTACAAAAAAGAGCTTATGAGCTTATTGATTATGAAGGAAATCATCTCGATAAGCCTCGAAATAGGCTTTACCTCAAAAAATACTATGCTTAGGTTATCTTGCATGGTTACTTATATACATTAGTGTGTGATTCATTTTTGTACAGCATGGAATTGCAAGATAAGTTTTCAAACAACATTCCTATTTAGTATGCTTTTCTTGCTTCACAGATGTCTGTGACTCCTCACGTTGGTTTCGCCAATGGTGCTTCTCGGAGTACCCTGATCCTATCATCCACAACATGGGCTATCTATGACCCTAATGGTGAGTTGATTGAACTTCAAGGTATTTGCCTAGGTTGTACAACCAACAACATTATTGAATACATCGCTGTCGTCGAACTATTGTCAGAAGCCATTGCCCTGGGCATCAGGGAATTGGTTGTCAACCTAGATTCATAGCTTGTCGTCCTTCAACCCAATGGGAAATATTCCATCAGGAACCCTCAAATATTACAAATGTATCTTTGTATTTTTCTGTTGGAAAGACATTTTGATTATATTACATATCATCGTATTCCTAGATGCGTGAATACATTAACATATGCATTAGCTAATTACGTGTTGGATAGACATTTACGAAACATGTAAAATATAAGACAAACCATTTGTACCATAATAGACAGGAAAATACAACACACACACATATGTGTGTGTGTGTGTGTGAATGTTTGATACATCAAAACCCCAAAAAACAATATGTGTGTCTATAATAGCATCGGCGGCTCGCAAGCCTCATGCATCCGTGGCACGCAGCCCTCAAAAATATGCAAATATTGAACCTAGGAACTACTCAGCATGGTGTTCATGATAACATGAGATAGCTCGTACAACACGACTCAACAATTAGCAGATCCAATCTGAGACTCCCACTGGGTGCCTCTGGTACCGCCAGGGCATGTATCCTATCTGAGCATACTACGGGATACCATGAGTCAACCCCACGAGGTTCCTCACAACCTCATCCTCATTATCGCTCCCTTCCTGATAAGGGGCAATGACATCAATAGGACAGGGGTAGCGCCTAGCTATTGGGGACATCCTGGCTGGCCGCTCTGCTCCAACATCTACATATACAAGTGAAATGTTATAAGCATGCATATAACAAAAACAATTAAAAAGCATCGAAATCAAAATCTGATTTCTTACCTTCATCATCAAAGTCCTACCCATCTGGCAAGGGAAAATCCGGCTCTCCATAGAACTCAGTGCCGCTGCATGGAAAGTCTTGCAAGACGATCTTTTGTCATCGTAGCCATGAAAATAATGTCGTTCAATAGGACATATGTTGACCCCCAGTAATCCTGGGCATCAAATGACTCCAGCGGGACATCCATAGATCACATGGTGCAGGAGGATCAACCTTAGTCAACTGATACTGGAACAGTGTCACTCGTTCTAGGAAAGAGGTCTGAGTACTGATTCAAAGTCAAATTTCTTCATATTCCCCGCCTTGGCTTTGGACAACTAATGCTTGATGTTCATCTTCATGGCCTCTGCCTATTTGAAGATCGTAGAAGCTGTGAACTCAATAGCATCAAGGAAATTCAACTTGTTAGTCTCATGTTCCACCTGGGACCCCACCACTCTGTTGATGGTCAACAGAAGCACCCTTAGTGTTAGAACCCACACATTAGAAATCTCGATCTTCCCACTCTCGGATTTCAGGGCCTCAGGACAATGCTCAGCAAGTAGAGAAGATATACTTGCACCGACTAGATGTGACCCATACAAGTTCACTAGATCACCTCTGTAAGAAAATCCAATGATGAAGTAGATGTCTGAAGTTTTCAACTCTAGCTCCTGGTCCCCAATGACAAATATCTCATGATTGATGTCCCAAAGGCTTATCAAGTATCAAAGAAACTCGGGCTAGGCTCGTATCCCTGGTGTAAGGAAGAATTTGAGGAGCCTGGAAGCCCTCAAAACATCCAGGAAATTTCGATCATTCAATGCCTTGGTGTCAAAATATTCATGTTCTCTTTCCTTCCAATCCACCATTTTCGACAATTTCTCTCCTACAAAAGCCATTTATTTGAGTCAATGATCAATTTTGGCACATAAAATCCATGTTTCAATGATCAGTTCTGTTATAGAAATTTTTGGGCACTGCAACCCCAAGCATGAAATGTCCATAAAACAAGGGCTCCTATGTCCCTAAAAGTGTTTTTCTAACCCCTAAAGGAACAAGGCCAACTGATTACAGCTTCTCCCAGAAGTTCTCCATGAAAAACTGCTCAGAATTGGTCAAAACAGGATCATTTCAGCAACTCCATAGGCAAAGTGAGTTGCATCTCACCTAAACACACTGTGTGGGTGCATTGCATTTCAAAAAGCCCTTCTATGGGGTGTGATGGGCAAAAAATGACAAATGGCAGTGTCATTCCGCGAGGTGGAGAGGCAATGGAAGCTTCCAGAAACTTCTCCTGCGACACTTTCCTCTCTGAATTCGACCAAGGATGAGTAAGAGATCATCAATCTCCAAGTGGAAGCAAGAACTATTAGAGGGAAGACACTAATCAAATCAAAAGCTGACTCATCTCCCTTACAGATATCTATATATGGATCCCTCATCCCAGAGATCTAGAGGCTGGAATTTTTCATATTGTAAGGAATTGTTGTTGGTTTCCTGAGACAACATTAGATTGTTGGGTGATCTAAGCTTTGTATGAGGTGAAGAGGGGCTTCCTTGCTGAGAGGATGATGCTGGGTGAAAACAACTGGTTGTAACTCCCCTTGGCTCTTTCTTGTTTATCAATAAAAGCTATTCAAGTTTTCCTCCATACTCTTGTGTAATTTATGTTTGTTGCATTTGTATGGTCAATTTACATCTGATCCTAGATTGTTTATGATTATAGATCCATGTTCTCGTATAGTGCTATGCTACTGTGATCTTACAGGTAATTTTTGAAGCTGGGCGTGCAAGGGAACAAGTAGTAAAAGACTATCAAGAAAGAGAGGAATCGAACCAGGAGATTAGCGCAAGACAAAGGTTGGTCTTCTTTGTTCTTCTCTATCTATACTTCATAAAGAAAAAACCAAAGTAGCTTTACTTTGTTTGTTTCTAAGGCAGCTATCACACCTTAGTGGAATAAGCAGTTCTGAGTAGACACTTTTCCCTGTAACAAAATGGCGACTCCGCTGGGGACGAATTAGTTTGTTTGTTTATCTCCCTTGTTGTCTATTTTATAAATTTACAGACGGAGTGTGAAGTCGTGCCAGGTAGCTTTCGAACTGCATTTGCTATGCAAATGCAAAGTAGATAAATGTCACTTCAGTCAATCTCTGGGATCTGTTTATGATTTAAACAACTGATTCACAAACTCTCTTATTGCCCCTTGTGGTAGCTCTTAGATCCTCCTTAGATCTACCCCTTATTGTTGCATTATTGATTACCATTTGCTTGGCCAAAACCCATGAACTGAACTGTAAACTATGATCTGGAACCCAAGAAAAGTCTCGTCTCTGGCCCAACGCAGGTACTGTTTTGAGAATCTGAAATTCAGCGCACTTCCCAAGTGTAGTAGGTGCGCTACATTTGAAATTCCCTATGTTACAGGTGCGCTGATCAGACTAGGCATTGTGCAATTTTGGTTTCTGTGATTCATTCTTTCCAGTTCTATTCATGAATTTGGCTGCCTGTGATCAGTATATCTCTGTTTGAAACCCCTTTTCCTTGTTGTTATTCCGCCTCATTTGTACAAAAGAACTGTAAATATTTTTGTGTGTTTGTTGAGTCATTTTCAGTTCTCCTTTGTAAAAAGTAACATAATCGCACTTTCATCCTTTGATTTGAAAGTGTCTCAAGTGTCGTTTTCAATGATAGGAAAGAGTTTGATTGCTGTAGATAGTCGATTATCCTGTTACTATTGTTTTTGGTCTAAATTTGCAATTTTCCTAGTGTCGAAAACAAGTATTCATTTCCAAATCGTAAGGTGTTGTGATTCTCTCCATTTTCGATTTTGAAAAGAAACTTGTTGATAACTGTCACTTGAAAAGTAATTCAGATTTGTGCATCAACTTTCTTTTTATCATTTACATACTAAGAAAGTCGAAAACAAATACATGCATGTGTATTTGCATTTAGAAAGTCTGATTGGTTTGATTTAGGAAAGTGCATTTAGAGTGTGCTCTTTGCTCTTTGTGAAATGATTCTGCCTTTCTTTCCTTAGTAGCTAGGATTTTCATTGCACAAAGAAGATAAAAATATTGTTTATCATCTTAGATTGCATTTTAGGAATTATACTACATCTCGCGGTGAACCTGAAAGGAAAACTTCATAAACAAGATCAACTATAAAATAAATTCAATGAATCTAACAACGCTTTGGAACCTAACGCACAACATTTAGAAGTCTAGGCTAGAGACGTATTCCGGCGTCGTAAAGCCTGGTAATTGTTGTTCTCACTGATGGTTGGGTGATTCCTCCACTTTGAGACGATCAGTGCCAGTACGGACTTGTGCTCCCATGTACCGTCGAGTATATTTTGGGAGACCCCAATAGGCTTAATCCTTTATCCATAGGAAGCCGTGTATGTCGCCCTATCGATCGCAATGCACTGAACACAGTATTTGGGAAGATTGATTGTCGTACCATAAAAAGTATTCTGTAGTTTTGCGATTGGTTTGGTAATCCCTCTACCTAGATTTCCAGAGAAGTCCCTTTCGTTCCTTTTCAGAATCTTTAACGGAAAAGGTCCATCTAAACACTTGTCACTTCAGGCTCATTAAAAATCGAAGGCGACTAGAGTCATCTTTTGTTTTTTTCTCAACTCTTAAAAATTGAAAAAACAAGTTGTGCCAAAGCGTCTAAAATTCATCTAATTCAGAAACATACTTCCCCTTTATTTTTAGTTGATCGAGTAATTTGCAATGGTGGAAAAAAGTCAATTGAAACCCCGTCATTCACGGAGGCTTACGAGTCAACCGTCTTTGTCTTCGGAATCGAAGCTAGTACGGACAAAGCGAACTCGTTTAACCGGTTCCAAATCTCCTGTTAAAGTTAGAACAAGTGTTCCAACAACATCAGAGACTCCGGTTACTCTAAACATTTCTGGTATCCCTGTCTCTACAGAAGAAGTTCAACAGCCACAGAAGGACAGTGGTACTAATCCTAGTCTGAGGGTAAACACTTGTGTTACCGAACCAGTTCCATCTACAACTCGTTCAGAGAGTCTTGCTCCTCAAACATCTGTCGCTGCCGATTCCATACCTTCTTCAGCACCAGAAATATTCTACGGACCTAACGGTCTACCCCTTCCACCTAGTCTGATTGCTATAGAAGAGATTGGGGAAGATCCTCCATCTAATACTCCGGTGCAATTTGGAGTCGGGATCACTCTGTATCCTTCTTCATTAGAGGTTAGTCTACCGCCAGCGGAAGCTCCTGTAGAATCGCTAGGTAATCTTTTGGATAGAATAGAAATGTCTGAACAACAGTCAACATCTAGGACTATGTCATCTGGCACAGCGACGATAGAACTCCCTACTATCACTACAACAATGTTTACCGGTATACCTTCTGTCCCAAATAGCTCTCAATCGCTAGAAGGAGCACACTCAGGGGCCATTTCGATAGTATGGTCTGTTCCTGTTTGTTCATCTAGAATAATATCCAGAAACTCTTATGTTGAGTCTCAATAAATTGATCCATTTGGAGGTCAATTTGGGTAGTCTAGCCCTCATGGGCAAACCATTCCCTTAAGTACCAGATTGCCACCGTATGGGGGGCAGTATGCCCTTTCATTATCCCCTCCGGGAGGATAGCCATATGGGAGTTCACAACAAAATTCAGGTCATGCTCGAATTACTTCAAGCTATTGGGTACCGATACTACCTCAACAACCAATAGTTGTATATTCGATGCAACAATGCCTACCTATGTCAAATATACCAACTACGCTAGCTATTGTGACAGTATCGCAAGTTCAAGCACTCCCTGTTGTATGCCAACCTCAGGTTTCTCAGGTTGTAATGCAACAGCCCCTTGACCCTTCAACTCAACCACAATCGCCGACTAGTGGAATGACACAGGTTCAAACGGGTAGAATCACCCCTCATCTTGGTCAAACAGTTAGTATCGGGAAAAAACACATGGATTCACAACCATGGCTAGTGCAATACCAACAACCGCAGTTCCAACAAGTATACCAAGGTTCTGAGCAACAGATCTTTGCAAATAGTGGGCAGCCGTATATTCAAAACGGTCAAAATCAACCATTTTACAATGGTCATGCCCACCAACCTTACCAAAGTTACCAACATAAAATGCATTATGCCGGTATGCAAAGACCAACTGCTCAGGCAATCCCAGCTTATCCTGGGTATGCTTCACCTAACCTGAATGAACAGTTACCCTTCGTGGCAACTTTAGAGTTACTTGATTTAAATCGGTTAACAAAGGATCCAATCGCTTACGCCCCTTGGTGGCCAGGGATTCCGCATAAACTTCCATCAAATATTCCTAAATTTAATGGAAATCTGGGTGAAGATCCGTCGAATCATGTGATGACCTTTCATCTATGGTGTTCATCAAACACCCTAAACGATGATTCGATTAGGCTTCGCCTTTTTCAGAGAACGTTAACTAGTACGGCGGCAAAATGGTATATCCAATTGCCTAGAGCTTCATTCGACAACTTCAGTACCCTAGCCACAACCTTTTTAACCCATATTCAGTTATCGATAAGGTACGAAATGAGAACGGAACTTCTTACCAACTTCAAACAAACGACGGCCACTCACATATTTGATCATATACATGAGTGGCGACGTCATCGTAGAATGGTGAAAACGTATGTTCCTGACCAGCTTTTAGCTGAATGGTTTATTAAGTCATTACTTCCTTCCATCACAGAAGATGTGGCAAAAGGGGAGGTCGTCACAGAAGAGCAAGTTATCGCTCGTGCACAATATTTGGACTTGATTTACACTCAGTTCGACACGCTCTACGATAAAATACCTGACACCCCTAGACCGGAATTCTTAGTTCCTCCTCCTCCTAAATCAAACAATGACTCTCATGCTGACAATGGCGTGATTGGCACAACAGACACGAAATTGACAAAGGCTATATCTAAAAAGGCCCGTAAGATTTCCGGTCAAAATGCAAAAGAGGAACTTCTTGCCTCGGAAGTAAATGTCGTATCGACAAATAAAGGCAAAGAAGCCAAGCAACAAGGGGGCAAGAAGAAAGGCAAAGGGAAGAAGAAGAAACAAGAAGAATAATCACCTAAAAAATCTTCTACAAACCCTCCTGGAAATAGGAAACTAAAATATCCATGCATGATACGTGATGAGGATCATTGGACAACAGATTGTCCACACAAAGCTGAGCTTAAAAAATTCTTCAAGAATTCAAAAACTTCAACAGTGTTAACCGATACGTTTCCAAACCCAGGAACAAATCTAGTTGACAGTGGAAATGCTTCCCCGTCTCAAGTGCTAATGTTGTCGGTTTCAAAACAGCAAAATGATGCTTTGATATCGACAAGGAACAAAGATTATGGGAATCCACAGCTGTCGAACAACAAGGATAAAGATCAACCCAGTAGTTTGACAACAACTTCGACAGAAGTTGCACTGCCCATCATTCCTGAACTGACAATAAAACCGCCAAAGGGAGTAGTACACAAATTGACATTTAATCCTCGTACTAGAGTAGCACAACATTATAATATAGTGGAAAATTTGGCCAAATCGCCATCCGCTATGTTGACTCTTGAGGTACTACAAAATTGCCCATCCCAAAAGTGGGCTTTATTATCAGCCATTGGTGGGATAGACCCAAAGGACCCAATCTTGTATCCTTCGATCATAAAGGATATGATTCTCAATTACCAGCTCAACTAGCTTTCCTCGTTCAAGTGAAAGCCCTCAACAAAACTATTCATCGAACAATTATTGATGAGGGGGCATCTACATGTATTATGTCGATGAGTTGTTGGAAAACTTTACGATCTCCAACCTTGTAGCAATCTTCGACGACATTAAAAGCATTTGATGGATGAACATATACCCCATATGGTATTCTAAGTAACTTGAAGGTTGAACTAGGAGGAAAAACAATAGAAATAGATGTTGAGGTAATCGACGAAAATCTCAATTACAACATCCTATGGGAAGACCATGGATATATGCCATGGCTGCTGTTGTTTGACCTATTTTAGGAAGATTACATTTCCCTTTCAAGGAGGAATTACAATCGTCGATCAACAAAACTTCCTCCCCAATGATTCTCAAGTTACGGGAAGCATTCCTATGATCCATGGAAGCCCCCATTCACTCCAATCAATTTGGCGGAAGTAGCGTCAGTAGGAACCTACAACATGATATCTTCTAAAAAGATCTCAGAAAATGATATCATGCGCGGGTTTTGCCTCCAAGCCCAATAGAAATATTGTAGCAACCAATGTTCCTAGCATGGGAGGTAAACCCAAATCAACGCTCATCAAGCGTTTGGATAGATAGGTCTAAGGAATATGGTACCCCTTCAGATCCTTGGTCACGAGTGCATGTCACCGACGAAGGAATTGTTCAATCAATGGTAATTGAAGGAGCACCAAGGGATGATTACCACCACCGTTCCCTTCTTCCGAATTATGAAGAAAATACTCCTGATGACCTTTATCATCCTTCAGTTTTTGATTTTCTATCAAATACTGTAAACATGATGGATTCCGAGCGAAACTTGTCCAACATTGAAGAGACTATCGCCATAAATATCTCGACCAAAACAGATGTTGTAGAGAATATTTATGCTGGCAAATGTTGTTCTTCTTCAGAACTGGAAATATACAACACTCTTTTTCGCGAATTCAGAGATGTCAAAGTCATATAGTGAAATGCCAGGCATTGACTCGAGTATCGTTGAACACGAAATCAAGATGTATCCAGATGTCAAACCAGTACGACAATGGCTACGGCAGGTGCACCCCAAGAAAGCCACTGCCATTAAGGTAGAAGTTGAAAAACTTCTCCATGCTGGTTTCATTTACCCGGTTCCTCTAACCGATTGGGTATCGAATATTGTCCCTGTTATGAAAAAACAAGGAACAATTAGAGTGTACGTCGATTATAGGGATGTAAATCAAGCTTGTCCCAAAGACAACTACCCTACACCCTTCATCGACCAGATAATTGATGAATGTGCCGGATGTGAAATCTTTTCATTTATGGATGGATTCTCCGGGTATAATCAAATAAATATCCGCCCATAGAACCAGTCAAAGACTGCATTTATTTGTCCGTGGGGCACATTCGCATATCAAAAATTACACTTTGGTTTGAAGAACACAGGGGCAACATTTCAGAGGGCAATGAATTATGCCTTCCATGACATGAAAAACATCGTTAAACCATACCTCGATGACCTTCCGGCTCATTCACGAAAGCGAACTGATCATCCGCAGCATTTAAGAGCGATATTTCTACGTTGCCGACACTACAAGATACGACTCAATCCACACAAATGTGTATTTTGCGTCAGTTATGGTCGTTTACTTGGCTTTGTAGTCTCGAAGGACGGGATTTGTCTCGACCCATGTAAGGTTCAAGCAATCATAAATTTGCCTCCACCTTCAAATTTGCTCCAGATTCAGAAACTCCAAGGGAAAGCAAACTTTCTGAGGAGGTTCATTCCAAATTACGCAGAACTTGCTAAAGGTTATACACGTCTTTTGAAAAAGGAAGTACCCGTTGTTTGGGATCAGGTTGCGCAAGCATCCTTTGATGTTTTACAAGAATCCCTAATGAAAGCATCATTAATGTACGCTCCTGATTATCAAAAAGACTTTAACCTGTATTTGGCTGCAGCAAATACGACCATCGCAATGGTTTTAGTTGAAGAAGAAAACGGAATCGAAAAGCAAATATTCTTATGTTGAAAAGCTAACGCTCACAGCTGTTCAAGCGATACAGAGATTTCAACACTATGTCCTCTTTTGAAAAACTACCATTCTGTCAGATTGCAACCCCATGACTTATATATTGTCGCGACAGTTGCTGGGGGGAAAATATTCAAAATGGATAGCAATCCTACAAGAGTTTGATCTGGAATTTGTAAAATCCAAGTCAAAGAAAGATCTGGTTTTCACAGAATTATTATGCGATCTACCATCGTCATCCAACGATGAAACATCCGAAGAAACGATCGTGGATGAAAATTTGTTTCTGATATCTTCAAGCAATCAGTGGTATGGGAATATAATCATTTATCTCCAAACCCAAAAATATAGGCCAAATACCTCTCGCTCAGAACAAAAACGTATTCGATACCAAGCAAAAGACTACATGATCATTGGTGATACACTTTACCATCGCGGTATCGATACAGTTCTGAGAAGGTGCCCCATGCATGAGGAGGCCGAAAAAGTCTAGAATGATTGCCATTCAGGCGCGTGTTGGGGGCATCACTCCGGTTATGCTACAGCGCAAAAAATATTACAAGCAGGATACTTCTGGCCAACAATGTTTGAAGATTGCATAAACGCAGTCAGAAGTTGCCATACTTGTCAAATTTTCGATAGCAAAACCAGAAGACCACAAGCACCTCTGCAGCCAATAGTTGCTTTCAGGCCATTCACCAAATGGGGCATTGATTTCATGACATGTAACCCCACCACGACCGGGGGGCATGGGTATCATAGTCGCAGTTGACTATTCTACCAAATGGGCCGACGCAATGCCTACATTAGATAATACTGGTCAAACAGCTGCCCTCTTCTTTTTCAATCATGTAGTCACCAGATTCGGCGTCCCACAAGCTATAGTCATAGATCATGGATCACATTTTCGCAATCACATGATGGTCGAATTAGCTGCCAAACTAGGGTTGTCTCACGACAGCTCTACTCCATATTACCTGCAAGCCAATGGACAAGTTGAAGCAATCAACAAGGTCCTGAAGCACATGCTGCAAAGGATGATTGGATTTCACAAAAGAAGGTGGCACCTAATCCTGTACTCAGCCTTGTGGGCTTACCGAACATTGGTAAGGAATGCAACCAGGTTTACACCTTTCCAATTGGTATATGGCCTGGAAGCAGTCTTACCAATCCAGTGTGAAATCTCTTCCCTTAAACTCGCAATTGACGTCCTCCCTGGAACTTCAGAAGAAGAAGCTCGTTTCTTGGAACTAATCCAATTGGATGAAACCCGTCGTGATGCCACTTTGGCTAACGAAGCCCATAAGAAATGAGTCAAAGCACAGTTCAACAAAAATGTCAAACCCCATGTCTTCTCAGAAGGTGACTTGGTCTTGCTTTATGACCAAGAATCCGATAAATTGGGAGCAGGTAAATTCAAGTCTTTATGGATGGGCCCCTATATTGTTAAGCGAGTGTTAGCAAAAGGAGCCTACGAGTTAATGGATTATGACGGAATTCCACTGGCACAACCTCGTAACGGGTTGTACCTCAAGCGTTACTATGTGTGATTCAGTGTAGTAACCTGTATGCTTTTGTTATGTTTTTGTTTTCGCTAAAGTGTTTATTTTGGTCAAGTAATCCACTGTTTACATTTATTGCAGATGTCAAACCTATTGGAGTCATGTGTTGGATATGCCGACGGAGCGAGTCATAGTTCACGGAACCTATCTTCAGCGGCCTGGGCCATTTTTGATCCAAGAGGCGAGTTAGTAAGTTTCAGAGGGGTATGTATTGGTCGATCAATGAATAACATCACTGAATATAGCGCGTTGATAGAACTTCTCTCTGATGCCATCACACATGGTATACACCGACTTATTGTCAGGCTAGACTCACAACTCGTCATACTACAACTCACTAGTATCTACTCTGTCTGAAATCCAGCTATTTATTGCATGTTCCTAAGGGTTAAAGTTTTGGAAAGAGAATTTGATTTTATTCAATATCAGCATATTTCCAGAAACTTAAACACATTAACTGACTCATTGGCAAATTATGTGTTACATAGACATTTGCAACGTTTATAAAAAGAATCATACCATCAATATTTGCATTTGGATCATGTAACTTAACTGAAATAAAACTCTGAAAATCAAATATATATATATATATATATATATATATATATATATAACTGTTTATGGTTTACACATAATGTTCTGTAACCAAGAAAAAATTGGTCAAATGACCAAAAACTCAAAACGCCAGGGGGCACCCTAGTCTAATGATGCTCATGATAGCAAGTCACAGCCTGTGCTATCATGTGTAAGAGCCAAGTCCATCGTCTTGGCACACTAGTAGCATGCCGCTGCAACCTCAAGGGTAGCTCATCAGTCCTCACATCTGGAATACCAAGAGTGAGGCCCTCAACCCGTTCCTATAATGTTGTGAGATTCTTGGCCACATCAAGGTCGTGAAGGATAGCCCTTCCAACAGCCTCTCCTACTGGGGCAACAGCTGGCACTCTCAGGCGTACTACTAGCCGAACGAGACCAACATCTACATGAAAACATGAGTTTGATTAAGTCTTGATAGAATAAAGCACAACGACATTATAAGAGAAAAATGATAAACAAGGATATGGTCAAATAATTTACCAATGGCACCCCACTGTTCGCTAGCTGGCAGTACTAAATCTCGGTCACCCCGGAAGTCCATACCAGCATATGGGTACTCGGAATAAACCATCTCCTCACGATCAAACCACCCAAAGAAGGTATCAGAAAATGAAATCTGAGAGTGACCAGCATGCCTAGACGTATGGTCGACCCATCTGTGCATACGTGGTTCAGTCGGTGAAGGTAAATCGAGTGCAATATACTGCGGCTGCATCAGTGGTATCTTTTCCAAGGAAAAGGCGGTCAAAATAGAACCATACCCAAAGTTCTTCAACCTCCCACTCTTTACCTTGGTCAATTGTTCTTTCATCACAAGAAGTACTGTGTCGCACTAGTTGAACACCTTCGGTTGGAGACATTCCAAGGCATACTGCATATAAGATCGGTTGGCTACATGAAGAGCCGCTCCACCAGCCATCCTACCAAAAGTAAACAGAATAGTCCTGAGGGACCTGTCAGTGACATCACGGATGATGATCTTGTTGTCTTTACTCGGCTGAGATCCCTCTCTGCAATAGCGGTGAACATAATCTCTCACAGATTCACCTCCTCGGGCCGAACGTGATAAAGATATGGGGGCACCCCACCTCGACAAGCCAGTCAAGAAATAGATGTCCACTATAGTCAAGGGGATGGGTTTTCCCCTGATCTGGAACACCTGGTTGGTAGGATCCCAAGCATCGAGCAAATACTGCAGTAAGTTGATATGTTGTCTCATGCTAGAAATGCGGAAAAACTTCAGCAAGCTGCAGTTCCGCAGTGCGTTTACTGTAACCGGATCATGTAGAGCAAGCATGTCCTCTTCTTCATGCTCAGGTTCTCGCCATGTAATAGTCATCTTACTCCAAAGATCTCTGAAAAACAAACAAGAGAAGAGTTAGATCTTGATTTTGGTAAGAAACAGGCAAAATTTCCATCAAAAATTGTGCATAAAATTCCTTCTTTGCGCCCATCGCACCTACAGTAGTGCTCTGGGTGCGTTGCATGTCAAATGGCCAGTAGACAGGCCAACATCCAATGCACCTTTCGATACACAGAGCGTGCGCTGAAGGCAGAGCGAGTTTTTCAAATCCCAGAGGCTCAGAAAAACCAGGAATCAAGCTTAGAATGTAAAATGGAAAGCAGGAAATGAAAGAGCTCAAGTTTAGCTCCTACCTGGTCCAGACGGCACCGAGAATCTTCCATAGAATCTCCCGAAATCAGCTAATGAAAATCAAAGGGGGAAAGCACCTCCAAAGCTCCAACAAACCAAAGTTCAAATGAAATGGTAAAATGGGAGGTAAAAGCACTTTTACATTACTTTTTATGTAGTTCAAAGAAAAATATTAGTGTTCTAACTCATTTTTCAAGCATATATTGTTCATTTCTGACTAGTTTGATGAAGCAATTGAAAATACAGTACAATCTTTGAAATAACAAAGCTATTTCTGGTAAAGTCAAGAAGAGACCATTGTATTGAGCAGTTTTAAGACATAGTTCAAGCTCGTTAAAAAATAAACATAAGTCATGAGCAATTGTTTTCCCCCAGTGTTTAAGCTCAATAAAAAAAAATGAACCGATTTCCCGGAAAATAACCATCGTGAATGTAGTATTTCAGCCTTTAAAAGCCTTGGTCGTGTTCTCATCATCTCCTCCACTCTATATTGGCCGATCATTCACCTCCATTTGATTGTTTACCCCTTTTTTAGGAACAACTGCGAAGAGTGATCTCACTAGCCATCCTTGTAACACTGCCGTGATTGGAAAATTCCAAACCTTACCTGGAATCAGCTGCTACCCATTTTATCACGCGTTCCTCAAAAGATGAGTCTCCTTTAAGCTCTTTTCAATTGACTCGTATAATATGAAAAGGTTATCGAGCCATTGGCCTCTCCAGCTCGTTAAAGGGACCGGAAGTGCTATCCCTCCTCTAAATTTTAATCTTTTTGGACCTGAGGGATTATTACACAAAAAGATCGAGCGCTTGTTTTGTTCAGCTCGTTAAAAGTATTGAAAATTCATCCCTTCTATATTGTTTTATACTTTTTTGGACTTATGGGATTAGATGACGAAAAAGGAATTTTGGAGTTTCCTTTACGTTCCTTTTCAGACTATCTAAAATTTAAAAGGACCGAGTTATCTTTGTCGTTAAACTCATTGAAATTTTAATAGCGACAAACTTGTCTATAGACGAGAACGAGTTTCACTATCGCTAGACTCGTTATAACATAGCGATGGGTTTTCCCGAAGGGAAAATTATAGAACAAGCATATGTTATCCTCCTCAAGCTTGATAAAAATAAAGAGGTACTGGTCAGCAATGACTAGGGAAAAACTGGGAAGAAAAACTTGAAGAAACTTTGTTGGTAGCAAGTTGCTCTTGAACATGACACTTTCACTCCGCATCCAAGTCAGGTTGAGTTGTCTCATTCACCGGTCACATCGCCATGGTGCCATCACACCATCCACATTTGGGGTTAATGCTACCAATCCATCATGTCAGTGTTGCCGATATGTTTAAGAGAAGTCATTCAGAGAATTCACCTGTGTCTCACCCGCTACAATACATTTACGCTCCATTCTTTCATGACCGCCACCCTAAACCTTATGTCACCAGATCGTTTTCACCTCCGTTAAAATCATTTGCTCCATTCCGTGTCATTGATGTTGGATTCATTAAGGCCCTCCTATGACGGATCGGTTCTTGTCGACATCAGCTCATTATCCAAGAAGTTGTTCTAGGAACACCCCATTCAGTACTTTGAAGCTTGCATGCCTCAATGGCAAGTTTCTCACTTCCGGCGACGGATTTACATCAATGACATTCGACAGAAAGATTTTGCGTGGTGTTCGATGCCAAGTCCTTTATTCACACGACGTGAATTGTACTGCAGTACCTTGAGGGTCATTATCATTATCGGTGATTCCTCTCGCGCTTGTTAACATCTTACATCATTGGCTGGTAATCAAGCAATGTCTTTCCATGTTCGACTCTAGAACATCTCTCACATGGATAGACCTGTACTTCGAGTGAAGATGGGACGAGATTGAAGACTTCGAATCTAGTTTCATCCATCTGGGCTGCGATATATATTCATGGAAATAAAGACATCACATGTACATCATTGCTGCACAGATAATCATCCAATCAAAGGGATGATGGCTATATCAGAATCATCAGTCTACACTCAGACGATTGTCTGTCCTATGTACATGAAAATGAATTTATAAAGCTGAGCATGGGAATGCCCGCCTCAGCTAGATCATGAAAATATTATGAAGATAATCTATTTTATTATATCTTATTACAGGTCTCCTCCCAGCTTGAAAGAACTTCGGATCCTCATAATAAAGCATTTCACCCGACATCAAAAGATTAACAACCTCATGCTTTAGGGGGAAACTGTTATAGAATTTTTTGGGTACTGCAACCCCAAGCATGAAATGTCCATAAACCAAGGGATCCTAAGTCCCTAAAAGTGTTGTTCTAACCCCTAAAGGAACAAGGTCAACTGATTACAGCTTCTCCTAGAAGTTCTCCATGAAAAATTGCTCAGAATTGGTCAAAACAGGATCATTTCAGCTGCTCCATAGGCAAAGTGCATTGCATCTCACCTAAACACACTATGTGCGTGCGTTTCAATTCAAAAATCTCTTCTATGGGGTGCGATGGGTGAGAAATGACAAATGGCAGTGTCATTCCGCGAGGTGGAGAGGCAATGGAAGCTTCCAGAAACTTCTCCTGTGACACTTGCCTCTCTGAATTCGACCAAGGATGAGTAAGAGATCATCAATCTCCAAGTGGAAGCAAGAACTATCAGAGGGAAGACACTAATCAAATCACACGCTGACTCATCTCCCTTATAGATATCTATATATGGATCCCTCATCCCAGAGATCGAGAGGCTGGAGTTTTTCATATTGTAAGGAATTGATGTTGGTTTCTTGAGACAACATCAGATTGTTGGGTGATCTAAGCTTTGTATGAGGTGAAGAGGGGCTTCGTTGCTGAGAGGATGATGCTGGGTCAAAACAACTGGTTGCAACTCCCCTTGGCTCTTTCTTTTTTATCAATAAAATCTATTCAAGTTTTCCTCCATACTCCTGTGTAATTTATGTTTACTGCATTTGTATGGTCAATTTACATCTGATCCTAGATTGTTTATGATTATATATCCATGTTCTCGTATAGTGCTATGCTACTGTGATCTTACAGGTATTTTGTGAAGCTGGGCATGCAAGGGAACAAGTAGCAAAAGACTATCAAGAAATAGAGGAATCAAACCAGGAGATTAGTGCAAGACAAAGGTTGGTCTTATTTGTTCTTCTCTATCTATACTTCATAAAGGAAAAACGAAAGTAGCTTTACTTTGTTTGTTTCTAAGACAGCTATCACACCTTAGTGGGATAAGCAGTTCTAAGTAGACACTTTTCCCTGTAACAGTTCTGGAGGAAAACTATTTTTTTCCCATTTCAGGACACCGACGTGCTTGTTTTAGAAATAGTTGCACCAGTCAGTGTGGACAGGTGTGCAAATAGCCTTTGGCCGGCGTGATCCCATGCCCAGAAATTGCGTTGACCAAGGACGAATTTTTTTCTCAAAAACCTCCTTAAAATCCAAAAAAAATGCCTAAAAACATAAATGAATGGCATGAAAATGGAGCTCAGTGCTTCGGCTATTACCTGGAACTGAAGGCTCGTCAGTTGACCTCCTGGATCTCTCGTAATCCACTCTGGAAAATCTAGGGCAAAAGTGGGTGAAAATTCTTCACTGCAAAGGTAAAATGGTAAATGGTAAAAACATATTTACTTTTCCCCCTTTTATTCATTTTTTCATGAAAATATTAGGTTTTGTAAATATTTTTGACCTTTCTTTCCTCAAGGACTTGATAATACACTTTTCCTTACTTGTGAAACAATAAGTGATGGATCTTTGATGATGACGTTGAGTCACATTTCAGCTCTTTTCTCGACTCATTAAACTCATATGAAAATATTTCAGAGTATTTTTCCCTTTTTGACTCGTTGAAGAGAATAAAAATAGGGGTCCGCTTTCAGCTCTTTTCTGACCCTTTAAAAACTAAAAGGTGGCCAAGCCCTTGTCATTTTGAACTCGTTAATGGGTGCGAAATTTCATGTGCCCAGTATAGGTTTACCCCTTTTTTTGGGTTGGGAGGCACTATTTATGAAAAAAGGTACTCGTTAACTGAAATGGTCAAGTGGTTAACTCAAGTATCGTTTTCTACCTTTTCAGGCTCGAGAGACGCAAATGTATGCAAAGGGACCATGTGGAGTTTCATTTTACATGTCTTCTTCAAACTGTCTAAATATGAAAAAGATGTCAAGTTACACCTTTGTTGGACTCGTTAAACTATTAAAATGACATCAGATTCATCACCATGACGAACATGAGCTTCGTCTTCCTAAGGCTCATTAAACTCACTAGGTTGGATTCATTCTAAGGATGAACTTACAGTGCAAGCATATGCTATCCCCTTCAGGCTTGCAATTAAAAAATAATTGGGGTACTCACCATAAATGGTGGGGGAAAAATTTGGAAATCTATTAGTCGTGTCGGCAGCTAACTCTTGAACATCACACTCTTTGTTTTGTCTCGGGTTGGGACATCCACCTTTGTATAGTTGACCTTCCTCGGTTTAGGTTGTTCATTTGTCCTTCCATTTGATCTCTACCAAGTCATAATGACCACTGATCCTAATGGATTGAAAAGTTTCCAAACTTCCAATTGTGTTGTCGATATGTTCAAGAATTGTCCTTATGTAGTTACACTTGCTTCTGATTATCTGTATCATCCAAAATCATTTTTCATCCTCTCCTCTTGCGTCGATGGTGTGGGATTCATTATGGCCCTCCTTCAACCTGGTCATTTTCAACCCATTATCTAGGAAGTTGACCAAGAGACTCCCCTTCAGTACCTTAGAGCTTGCATGCCCTAATGGCAAGTTCTTCACACTCGGTGACAAGTTCACATCATTAGCTTTCGATTGAGTGATTTCGTGGATGTTTGACTTCAGTTCTTGTATTCACATTCTATGAATTATGCTGATAGTACCTTGGGTACCATTGTCATTACTGGTGGTTTCTCTCATGCTTGTTAATAGCTTACATCATTGACTAGTAATGAAGTGACTTTCTAGCATGATTGATGTCAAAACATATATTCGCATAGTAGAATTTGTACTTTGATCAGGTCGTGTTGGAGCAAAAGACCCTAGACTCAAATCACAAAAGTCCAGATTGTGAGGTGATGTGACATGTTTATGATGATATGCATGTTTCTATTAGATGGTTGGCTGCAACCAGACCATGAGTTATCATATGTCATCCCTCTCATTATTGGATGGCTGCGACCATACCCTGGTTTCATTATGATCCTCTTTGACAAATGGTCGTGCCCATACTTGAATCCATTTACATGATCATTCTCTAGATGGATACATCCATGCCACAATTCATGTATCATTTGACAGAGATCTCATTTTATGTATATGTATATGTATATGTACTTTCTTGCAGGTTTTCCGATGGCATACCGTTTCCCCGCACTAATTTATAAAGAATTTCATCCCTCACTCTAGCTCAGCTTTCACGCTTTAGGGGTCATCTGTCACACAACATTTTGTCACTATCCCTATACTCCCCATTGTTTGATCCTAGATGACCCCTACAGTGAACCCCGCATGATTTTCCTTCATGGATAAACTCCCATTATGTCCCTCTTCATGAGGAGATCATTTCCCTTTTGCACCATTCCCCTTGAAAATTTTGTTTTGTCCAATTCACAAGG
This sequence comes from Pinus tabuliformis, assembly GCA_031772625.1. Taxonomy (NCBI): domain Eukaryota; kingdom Viridiplantae; phylum Streptophyta; class Pinopsida; order Pinales; family Pinaceae; genus Pinus; species Pinus tabuliformis. The sequence continues at coordinate 638,430,397 of CM062816.1, read as the reverse complement.
TCAGCGCTCATGACCTTTGACTCTCTCATGCCTATGTGCAGATATTAGCATTATTCCCCGTACCGATAGGTGAGACTGAGTTGTGTTCTGTTTGCGTCAGTCCTGTTATGGAAATTTTTTTAAATTAGAGTCGAAACTTCCATCTCTAGAAGCTCCATAACTGAATTCTGGTAAATGTTTTGGTTAGATGGGGTTGAGGATGATAGTCTGGGCTTCTTTCCCCTATAATGATTTAACTAACTCAAGGAATAAGTCCTTCTCCCATGAGAAGGGGATCCATCTCCCATCCATATTTCCTATATAAACCTCCCTTCTTCCCAAGCATAAACTAGTTACCGAGTTAGAGTTTTGGTTGGGTGTGAGTATGATATTTTAGACAAGCAAGTTATTACTAGTTGTAGCCACCCAGTTGTGTGAGGGAGAAGTGTTTTTGGTTTGGAGTGAAACTTAAAGGGAAGAGCCCTTAAAATATTGTTGTTTGAAGCCATCATGAAGTGCTAGCGAAAGTGTGTGGGAACCTGGTTTTGTCAGAGGAAGACTGCAACATCAAGAAAATTGGTTGTAATCTCTATTTGATATTAATATATGAAACTATCAATAGATTTCCTACATGTTTTGTAATATGACATATTCGTGTCTTAATTCTTATTGACTCATTAAGTAGGTTGAATTGCAATTCATCTATTATTGTGTTTTTGTTGTTTACTTATTTCAGGAGCTTGAAGAAGGAAGTGAGAGATTGTTGGAGCAAGCAAGTGTGGACATCAGCAAGCAGGATAAGGGACTAAGAGCTAGGCCCTATTGATTGATTCTAACCTAAGGAAATCTAGACCAATTATCGGGCTAGAGGAATTCCTTCATGTCTGCACTTATAATTTTACTTCACCACATAGGCAAAGAAGGGTTCAAGGGAGAATATCACGAGAGTGTCCACTGTCACCATTCTAAAGAGGTAGGATCTAAAATTCCATCCCAATTTACAAGCAAATGAACTAGAAATTCTCTAAAAGCTAGTGCATATAACAATTGTAGGAGGTGAATTACATACACAGGAAACTCTGTTTTCTCCTAAATTTAAAATTCTTGTGTCAAACCTCTCATTTCCTCCTTAAGCCTCACAAGAAAGATGACAGGAGGGTTTAATAGGAGAGAACCCACAAACACTATGAGGATACAAGAACACCCCCAAGTGCTTGAAATCTTTATAAGACACCAATGGATGGGGTTTTTCGAAAAATTCACAGGGTATGATGATGAGGTGGCTCAAGAATTTTCTCATTCCCTCACTCCACACAACAGAATCCATGCCACTGTTATAGTTAAAGGGCTCACTATACATGTCACCCCAGAGCTTGTCAGTAGGGACACCACACTTCCCTTAGGATTTCCACAGAGAAAAGAAGACAAAGCAGACAGTAAGGTGGAAAAAAGGAAATTCTTTTAAAAGGTGAAGAACCCACAGAGGATAAAAATGGAGTAAGGAGGGACAGTCTACCATAACCATGGAGTGAGGTAGGTTATGAGCTCATCAAATATATCTAATGTGGGGGTAGACACAGTGTTGTTTATGGCTAACATTTTAGGATGCTTGAAGAATTATTATTTGGGGTAGAAACACCAGTTCACCAAAGACTCAAGACACCCTATTTCTTGATGCAATCACTCATAGATTCCAACAGAAAGGTAAAGGAAGGGAATTCCAAACAATTGGCTCACCATGGGTTGATTAGGATCCTCATTGAGGATGCCCTCCAAAACCTCAGCATCCCTATAAAATGGTCAGTCTTCAGAGAATTACCAGCAGAGGATGACATCAAAACCCTCACCTATGATGTTAGTCCTTTTGTCAGTGAGGAGGAGGCAAAACAAGAAGAAGAAAATATAGATCTAGATGGGAATGAGATGGATGAAGGAGAAACTAATATAGAGGAAGATGATGAAGAAAAAGAGAAGGAGGATGATGCTAAAATAGAGGAGGAAACGAAGGAAGAAACTGGTGGAGATGAGAAAGAACAACAAGAGGAAGAAGATAAGAAAAATAGAGAGGAAGAAGGCATTGAAATAGAAGGGGAATAACACAAGGAGGAGTCACGTAGGGTGTCTTCAGAGGCCCCTGAGAGGGAGGCAATAACTCCCCTCACTGCTCTCAACACCCTAGTAAAGAAATTAGGGAAAAGAAGGAGGCAAACCCCTCTATATTTCAGAACAAGAAAGGGCATAAGAACCATATGAGAGAAGCCACAAATATCAATGAAAATCCCTATTAAGATTGAATATTCCCCTGTACCAAGGGATAGAGAAGCAATAATGAGATATCAACTTGAGAAGGAAAATGCATGGCTTAGATGACAAGTGTAGGAAAGGAAAAAACAACTAGAATGAATGGCCAACCTCTCCTTGGAGGCCATCTAGTGTAGGATGCCAGCTAAATCCTATGCTCTTACCTCAGAGAACAATGGCTACAATTTCATATTTAAACACTAGCACAAAGGGGCACCATGCCATTTCACGACTACAGGTAGTTTATTGATCTTTGTGATCAAAGTATAATAGAGGATAGGAAAAAATGGCTAAGTTTTACTTACACAACAATGCCCTCAGAGACATTAATGTTTGGGATCCTAATGTCAAGCTAGGAGATCTGCAATTAATGGCTTTGGCATCGTGGATGAACCATGAGGAGTCAAGGGTTGTAGAGATGAAAAGAGTATTGGCCAGAGAGTAAAATGAACCTATTTACATCAGAGCTGAACAATCAAATCCCAAGGCCCTAATCAACCCCCATAATCTAATTGAAAATGATCCTCAGCTGGAACCTAGATATCTTGCTGCCCAAGAGCAAGCAATTTCACATTTTGCGGATATGTTTAGGTTGCTAGGAGATGATAGTATATAGGCCTGCTCAAGGAGATGGAACACAATGCCACACAGGTTGAAGATCAGAGAATATCACTCCCCTCAAAGGTTGAGAGAGGCACTCTACATGACACCTATGTATGAACAATCAATGCAAAGGTTGAAGATCAATTGGATAGGCCTAAATCTCACCCCACCACCACTACTAGGGATGCTAGAAGGGAGAAAAGAAGAAGAGGAAAAGAGGCAGTGGGAAGAACTAGAAAGGAAAGTAGGCTTGTATGAAAAAGAAGAAGAGACCACAACAGAAGCATGGGATGGGATGTCAGAAATGCTACCAGAGCCATGAAGGACATGGACATTGACTAAGTTGCTCAGAGGATGAGCAGCACTTTCAGTAGGGGGGTGATGATGAGCCTCATCATTGGGTAATTATATGGACCTTGATTCACCTCCTAGCTTAGTCAAACGAACTATTCTCACAACTTATTACATACCTTCGATTATATTTTTTTTATGAGACGAGTTAGAGTTGGATATTTTTCTTTATGGTTTAATGTGCATTTAATGTGTGATTAAAGGATAAAAATAAGGAATTTTAGCAAAGACCTTGGTCAAAACTTGAATGGGATAGGGGAGAGGAATTATAGGAGGTAAATCCTCCTCATTTGCTACCCCTCCATTCGAATATTCCTCCATCAGCTCAGAGTACAACCACCCAAATCACGAGGACTAGAAGGAAGCCGAGCAAGTGGAAGTCAAAGCACCAGTTTATCTTTAGTTTGGGAGCTGAGCCTCACTAATTTTAAGGAAGTCATTGGAGACTTTAGATGTATAAGTAGAGAGGACTAGGACCTCAGTAGGATTCAAAATTTTGATTGTAAAACTTTACCCTATTTTCGAGTTGCAAGACTTGTGACAGTTTTTGATGTAATCCATTATTTTGATAATGAGAATGAGTTTTGTTTTGAGCTAGCACTAAGTTAACTTAGAGGGCTGAAGCTCTTGGGTTAGGTCCCAACCCTAGTAGCTAAGGGTCTTGTTTATTGTACATGTATTCTAGCATAGATTCATGGTTAATCACTTATTTTCTTAAGCAACCACATTTCCATTACAACAGTGTAGATTAAATTGGTTGTGTTCCATATTTCTAGTTATCGCATGAGATTTGGAGTTTTCATTACTTGGTTCATTTCATCGTTATCATCTTCAATCACTCTCTTTCTATAATATATATTGCTCATATTCTCATTTCCTTCAGCATGAAATGCTTAAGGAAAAGCTCATAAAACACGTCTTGATCTGATTAGACCCGTAGATTTCCTGTCACAATAAACCTGACCAACCACCATCAACCGCATGTTGCATAGATTCTTCATATTCATTTAAATGTTTGGCTTTATGCGCTTCAAATCTCCACTGTCGATCTATCTTGCTTGATCCAATGGCTATCACATCATCTCGATACTTTATGCACTCCAAATTTCCATTGTCGATCTGCCTTGCTTGATCCAACGACCATCACGTCACCCAATCACCAACTAGCTTGGCTGATCTCCACCATTGATCAACCCCACATGATCCAACGCCTACCATGAAATCTCGCATGAATTCTTTCATGGTTGATATCGGCCCGAGAGCACGTGAAAAGGGGTTTTTGTGTGCTACGTGTCACTGAGTTAGGCTAATCGCGTAAAATTTTGGAATTCCGCTTATCACTTTGAAGGGACGCAAGAAACTTCTTACCGCCTATGAAGACCACTCCGTCATTCCTGATGTTTTTCCCACGATAAGAACTCTATCGCTCATCTTCCGTTAACCCTGTTCATTCATCTATTCACTAAATCACTCGTGATAAGCGATGAGCTAAATCATTTGATAATTATATGGGCCTTAATTCCCCTCCTAGCTTAGTCAAACCAACTCTTCTGACAACTTATTGCATAGTTTTGATTATATTTTGTTTATGAGATGAGTTAGAGTTGGATATTTTTCTTTGTGGTCTAATGTGCATGTAAACCATGATTTAAGGATAAAAGCAAGGAATTGTGGCAAATATATTGGTCAAAAATCGAATGGGACAAGGGAGAGGAATTATAGGAGGGAAATCATCCTCATTTACTACCCCTCCATTCGAATATTCCTTCATCAGCTTCGAGTGCAACCAGCCAAATCATGAGGACTAGAGGGAAACCAAGCAAGTGAAAGTAAAAGAACCATTTTATCTCTAGTTTGGGAATTGAGCCTCTGTAATTTTAGGGAAGTCGTTGGAGACTTCAGTCGTATAAGTAGAGGGGACTAGGACCTCAATAGAATTCGAACTTTTGATTCTAAAACTTTACTTTATTTTCGATCTGCAAGACTTGTGATAGTTGTTGACATAATCCATTTCTTTGATAATAAGAATGAGTTTTCTTTGAAGCCAACACTGAGTTAAATCAAAAGGCTGAAGCTCTTGGGTTAGGGCCCAACCCTAGCATCTAATGCTCCTCTTTATTTTACATGAATGCTAGCTTAGATTCATGGTTTAATTCTTTAGTTGCTTAAATAGTTGCATTTCCATTACAACAATGTAACGCATAGATTCATGGTTTAATCGTTCATTTGCTTAAGTAGTTGCATTTCCATTAGAACAGTGTAGCATAGATTGGATGTGTTTTAGATTTCTAGTTATCACCTAAGCATTAGAGTTGTTGTTTTGATTCAATACTTAGTTCATTTCATCATTATCACCTTCAATCACTCTCTTTCTGTACTAGATCCCACTCATATTCTCATTTCCTTCGGCACGAAATGCTTAAGCGGAAGCCAAGAAATCACGTCTTAGTTTGATTATATGCGTAGACCTCCTTACCTTCTAATCCAAAACAAACCTAACCAATCATCGTCTGATTTACTTCAATGTTTGACTTTATGTGCTCCAAATCTCCACTGTCAATCTGTCTAAGCTTGATCCAATGGCTATCACATCGTCTTAATACTTTATGCGCTCCAAATATCCACCGTCGATCTATGTACCTTGATCCAATGACTATTGCACCATCTCATGTAGATTATTGTACGACCAATATCTACCCAAGAGCACGTGAGAAAATTGGTTTTCCCGCGCTACCTATCACCCAGTTAGGCTAATCATGTAAAATTTTAGAATACAACGTACAACTTTGAGGGCACGTGCTAAACTTCGTACCACAAACAAAAACCCACTACATCATTCTGCACATTTTCATTACCCTTCTGCAATATCCACCATCGATCTGCCTCGCTTGATCCGATGGCTATCACATCACTTAATCACCAACTAGCTTGGCCGATCACAACCGTTGGTCAACCCCGCATGAACCAACGACTATCTCACCATCACGCGGGAATTCTAGCACGACCAATATCTGCCAGAGAGCACATGAGAAAAGTGGTCTTATCATGCTACGTGTCATTTACTTAGGCTAATCACGCAAAATTTTAGAATACAACTTACATCTTTGAGGGCGGACGATAAACTACTTATCACCTACGGAACCCATTCACTTCTCATTAATCCTATTCATCTGTCTATTCACTTAAAACTTCATGATAAGATCTCTACCATTCATCATTTTATTAACCCTGTTCATTCATATATTCACTTAAACCCCAACGATAAGATCTCTGCCATCCACCTCCCGTTAACCCTGTTCGTCCATCCATTCATGTAGTCTTCCGTGATACGATCTCAGTTGTTCATCTTCCTATGCACTACTTCTCCATTACGTCTCCCTTCCACTAATTTCAATCTTTGATTGATATTCTGCTTGACTCCTTGCATGCTTGATGTTATCAGAAAAACCAAACATGTGAAAATAGATTTAGTTCAGTTGCCTTGCTTACTCATTAGTTTGGTTTGATGTTGTTTACTTCTGCAACTTAGATAGAAACATTAGGTTAGTGTTGACTTAACAATTTTTCTTAGCATAGCTATTTTAATGGTTAACTAGGATATGGTGTGATTTAGCATTACATGTTGTTTTCTTCATTACTATAGTATATTATCTCTCTTATAATAGATTTTCTCTTCTTCCATCAAAGAATCAAGCTTCTTCTGACTCTAAAGAAGTCTGTCTTGGAACCCCTCGGGTCTCTTTCCAGATGAACAAGTGACAACAAGCAAGAACTTCACTTCTACTTATGCATATAATACTGTTACTTCCAAGTTTGTACAAACCCCGGGTTGATAAGTAAGGTTGGTAGCCGAGGAGTTGCAGCATCCTTGCTGCAATACTAGTGTTCATCAATAAGGTCTCCACTACTCATCTTTCGTTAATCCTGTTCGTCCATCTATTCACTGAATCGTCTATGATAAGATATCTGCCACTCATCTTCCATTAATCCTATTCACCCATATATTCACTGAATCACCTGCTATAATATCTATGTCGCTAATCTTTTCATCCTATTCATTGATTGATCCATCTGTCTATTAACATAATCTCCTGCGATAAGATCTCCGTCTCTCACCTCTCGTTAATACTATTCCCAACTGATCCAGCGGTTCCTAGGCATTGCTGCTTCATTACATCCTCCCTTTGCTGATTTTGATCTTTGATTACTTTTTCACTTGACTCCTTCTCGAAATTTGTTCTGCATATCATTTAAGTGCTGCCACTTTTGAGCTTCAATTTGGTTATTCAATCAGACTCTAACACTATTCGATCATCAAAAAATACCAAGAGAGTGAAAACATACTTAGTTCAGTTCCCTTGCTTACTCATTAGCTTGGTTTGATGCTCTTTACTTCTGTAACTTAGATAGCAACATGAGGTTAGTGTTGATTTAGCAATTCTTCTTAGCATAGATATTTAATTAGTTAATTAGGGTATGGTGTGATTTAGCATTACATGTTATTTTCTTCATTACTGCAATAAAGTAGCTCTCTTAGAATAGATTTTCTCTTCTTCCATCAAATAATCAAGCTTCTTCTGACTCTATAGAAATCTGGCTTGGAACCCCTGGGGTCTCTCGCCAGATGGACAAGTGACAACATGTAGGACCTTCACTTCTACTTGTGCATATAGCATTTCCATCTCCAAGTTTGTACGAACCCTGGGTTGATAAGTAAAGTTGGTAGCCCAGGAGTTGCAGCATCCTTGCTGCAATACTAGCACTCATCACTTTTTGGCTTGGAACCCCTGGGGTATCTCGCGAGATGAACAAGTGACAACAGGTAGGAACTTCACTTCTACTTCTACATATAGCGTTATCACCTCCAAGTTTGTATGAACCCCAGGTTGATAAGTAAATCTGGTAGCCCAGGAGTTGCAACATCCTTGCTACAATACTAGTGCTCATTAGTTATTTCAATGAAATTTTTTCTTTGCCTGGGAACTAGAATGGAGTTTGCAGTCAGAGGCCAACTTTTTATGCCATTTCTGAGTTGGTATATTACTAGTGATTTTGAAAAGTATTGAGGAAGGTATATCTATTTTGCGTTATGATTTTGTTAAACATCACCTGGAGTCAAAATCCTCATGGAAAAGGTGTTATAGACATTTTTGTGCCTTACAGCTCTAAGCATGAAATGTCCATAAACCAAGGGATCCTATGTCCCTAAAAGTGTTGTTCCTACCCCTAAAGGAACAAGGTCAACAAATTACAGCTTCTCTCAGAAGTTCTCCACCAGAAACTGCTCAGAATCAGTCAAATCAGGATCATTCCAGCTGCTCCACTAGCTACCTGCGTTGCATAGCACCCAAGTACGCTAGCTAGGTGCGTTGCAACGCACCTAAATGCACTACCAAGGTGCGTTGAGCGGGAAATGACAAATGGCAGTTCCATTCCGCGAGGTGGAAAGACAATGGAAGCTTCCAAAATCTTCCCCAATGACACTTGCCTCACTGAGTTCGACCAAGGATGAGTAAGAGGCTCTTAGTCTCCAAGTGGAAGCAAGAACTGACAGAGAGAAGACACTAGTCAGATGACAAGCTGACTCATCCTCTTTGCATACATCTATATATGGATCCCTCATCCCAAAGATCCAGAGGCTGGAATTTTGTACATTGCAGGGAATTGTTGTTGGTTTTTAGATTGATATCAGAGTATTGGGTTATTTATGTTTTGTTGGAGGTGAAGAGGGGCTTCTTTGCTGGGAGGTTGATGCTGGATTAGAAATCATTGGTTGTAAATCCTCCTGGATCTTCTTGTTATATCGATAAAACTATTTGAGTTTCTCCTACATGCTTGTGTATCATTGATGTTTGTTACATTTGTATGTTTAGCTTAAATCTGATCCCAAGCTTTTTATGAATATAAATCCATGTCTTTGTGTAGTTTTCTTCTTCTGTGATCTTACAGGAACTTGGTGAAGCTGGGAAAGTAAGGGAGCAGGTAGCTGGAAGCTGTCAAAGAGGAGAGAGATTGGATCAAAGGACTAGCGCAAGACACAGGTTGGTTCATCCTATTCCTCTTCGTTTATAGTTCATAAAGAAGAATAAAAAAGTAGTTTTTTATGTTTGTTGCTAAGGTCACTGTCACACCTTAGTGGGATAGGGTCGTTTTGAATAGACACTTTTCCCATCAACAAAATGGCGACTCTGCTGGGGACGATTGTCTAATTAGTTTATTTGTGTTTCTCTTGTTGTTTGTTTCATAAACTTAGAAGTAGCAATCGAACTGCATTTGACATTTAAAAATGCAAAGTAGACACCTGCTACTTCAATCCATTCACTGGGTCTGTTTATGATTTGAACAACTGATTCACAAATGATCTGATTGCCCTTTGTGATAGCTCTTAGACCTCCTTTAAATCAACCCTCTGATTGTGCATTACTGATTGCTTTTACTCGGCCAAAAACCGTAGATTAAACTGCAAACCGTGACCCAGAACCTAGATAGAATTATCGTTTCTGCCCCAGCGCAGGCTCTGTGAAGAGGTTCTGCATTTCAACACAGGTCCCGAGAGGGCTACCAGCGCTGCAATCCAGTTTCTTTGTGTAACAAGTGTGCTGATCATCCTTGCCTTGTGCAGCTGAGGTTCTTTGCTTCATTTTTTCCAGTTTTGTCTCTGATTTTTGCAGCCTGTGATCAGTGTGTGTGCCTGTCTAAAAACTCCTTTTCTTTGCCTTAATTCCGCCTCCTTTGTACAAAAATACAATAGGTGTTTTTCTGTGTTTGTGGCATCATTTACAGTTTTCCATTGCAAAAGTAGAATAGTCATTCTGTCGTCCTTTGATTTAGATCTGTCGTAACTGTCGATTTTGGTCTTAGGAGAAAGTTCATTTGCTGTTGACAGTCGATTATACTTCTACTTTTGCCTTTGGTTTGAATTTGTGACTTTCTAGTGTCGAAACGAGTATTTATTTCAATATCTTAAAGTGTCGTAATCATCTCTACCTTTTGATTTCGAAAAGAAGCTTGTTTGTGTTTGTCATTTGAAAGCAAATTCAGATTTGTACATCAACTTTCTTTTTAGGCATAAATATTAAGAAAGTGAAAAACAAATACATGCACATGTGCATTTTCATATTGATAGTTTGTATGGCTTGATTTAGGAAAAGTTCATTTACAGTGTGCTCTTTGCTCTTTGCGAAAAGATTGTGTCTTTCTTTTCCCCTTGTAGCTAGGATTTTCATTGCTGAAAAGAGATAAAAGATTTGCTTATCATCTTTAGATTGCATTTTAGGAATTACATCTACATCTCGTGTTGAACCCAAAAGGCAAACTTCATAAGAAAGATCAACTTAAAATAAATTGAATGAATCTAACAATGCTTTGGAACTTAACGCACAACATAGAGGTCTAGGCTAGAGACGTATTCCGGCGTCGTAAAGCCTGGTAACTGTTGTCCTCACTGATGGTTGGGTGATTCCTCCACTGCGAGACGATAAGTGCCAGTACAGACTTGTGCTCCCACGTACTGTTGAGTATATATTGTGAGGCCCCTATAGGCTTAAAACCTTTTATCCATAGGAAGCCGTGTCGGCCGCCCTACTAATCGCAATGCACCGAACACAGCATTCGCGAAGATTGACTGCCGTACCGTAAAACGTATTCTGCATTTTTGTGATTGGTTTGGTACTCCTTCTACCTAGATCTCCAGAGTAGTCCCTTTTGTTCCTTTTCAGACTCCTTAACGGAAAAGGTCAATCTAGGCACTTGTCACTTCAGGCTCATTAAAAATCGAAGGAGACTAGAGTCATCTTTTGTTTTTTCTCGACTCTTAAAAAATGAAAAAGCAAGTTGTGTCTAAAGCGTCTAAAATTCATTTAATTCAGAAACATACTTCCCCTTTTTATTTTAGTTGATCGAGTAATCCGCAATCATGGAAGAAAGTCAATTGAAACCCCGTCGTTCGCGGAGACTTATGAGTCAACCGTCTCTGTCTCCGGAATCGAAACCAGTATAGACAAAGTGTACTCGTTTAACCGGTTCCAAATCTCCTATTAAAGTTAGAACAAGTGTTCCAACGACATCAGAGATTCCGGTTACTCCAAACATTTCTGGAATCCCTGCCTGTACAGAAGAAGTTCAACAACCATAGAGGGACAGTGATATTGATCCTAGTCTGAGAGTAAACACTTGTGTTACCGAACCAGTTCCATCTACAACCGGTTCGGAGAGTCTTGCTCTTCAAACATCTATCGCTAACAATTCCACACCTTCTTCGGCACCAGAAATATTTTACGGACCTGACGGTCTTCCCCTTCCACCTGGTTTGATTGCAATTGAAGAAATTGTAGAAGATCCTCAAACAAGTACTCCAACACACTTTGGAGTCAGGATCACTCTATATCCTTCTTCATCAGAAGTTAGTCTACCACCAGCGAAAGCTCCTGTAGAATCGCTAGGAAATCTGGATAGACTACAAATGTCTGAACAACCGTCAACATCCAGGACTGTGTCATCTGACACAGTGACAACAGAACTCCCTGCTGTCACTCCGACAATGTTCGCCGGCATACCATCTGTCCCGACTAGCTCTCAACCGCTGGAGCCCGCTCAGGGGCTATTTTGACAGCCTGGTCCGTTCCTGTTTGTTCATCCGGAATAATATCTGGCAACTCTCATGTTGAGTCTCAACAAATTGATCCATTTTGAGGTCAATTTGGGCAGTCCAGTCCCCAAGGGCAGACAATCCCCTTGAGTTCCGGATTACCACCATATGGGGGGCAGTATGCCCTTTCATTGTCCCCTCCAGGAGGATATCCATACGGGAGTTCACAACAATATTCAGGTTACACTGGAATTACCTCAAGTGGTTGGGTACCTATACTACCTCAACAACCAAGAGTTGTGTATTCGATGCAACAATGTGTACCTATGTCGAATATCCCGACTACACCAGCTATTGCGACGGTGTCGCAAGTTCAAACGCTGCCTATTGTATGCCAACCTCAGGTTTCTCAGGTTGTAATGCAACAACCCCTTGACCCTGCGACTCAACCACAATCGCCAACTAGTGGGGCGACACAGGTCCAGAAAGGTACAATTACCCCACACTTTGGTCCAACGGTTAGTATAACGCAACAACACATGGCTTCACAACCATGGCTGGTGCAATACCAACAACCACAATTCCAACAAGTATACCAAGTTTCTGAGCAGCAAATCTTTGCAAACAGTGGACAGCCATACATTCAAAATGGTCAAAATCAACCATTTTACAATGGTCATGTCCACCAACCTTATCAGTCATACCAGCATCAAATGCATTACGCTGGCATGCAAAGACCAACCGCTCAGGCAATCCCATCTTATCCTGGGTATGCTTCACCTAATATGAATCAACAGTTACCATTCGTGGAAACTTTAGAGTTACCTAGTTTAAATCGGTTAACAAACGATCCAATTGCTTACGCCCCTTGGTGGCCAGCGATTCCGCATAAACTTCCATCCGATATTCCTAAATTTAATGGAAATCTGGGTGAAGATCCATCGAACCATGTGATGAAATTTCATCTATGGTGTTCGTCAAACACCCTAAATGATGATTCAATAAGACTTCGCCTCTTTCTGACAACGCTAACAGGTCCAACGACAAAATGGTACATTGAATTGCCTAGAGCTTCATTCGACAACTTCAATACCTTAGCCACAACCTTTTTAACCCATTTTCAATTACCGATAAGGTATGAAATGGGAACAGAACTCCTTACCAACTTTAAACAGACAACAGCCACTCACATATCTGATCATATACATGAGTGGTGACGTCGTCATAGAATGGTAAAAACGTACGTCCCCGATCATCTATTCGCTGAATTGTTTCTCAAGTCATTACTGCCTTCCATCATGAAAGATGTGGCAAAGGGGGGAGTCGTAATGGAAGAGCAAGTTATAGCTCGTGCACAATATCTGGACTTGATCTATACTCAGTACGGCATGCTCTACGACAAAATACCTGACGCCCCTAGACCGGAATTCTCAATTCCTCCTCCTCCTAAATCAAACAATGACTCTCACGCCGGCGATGGCGTGATTGGCACAACAGACGCGAAATCGACAAAGGCTACATCCAAGAAGGCCCGTAAGATTTCAGATCAAAATGCAAAAGACGAACTTCTTGCTTTGGAAGTAAATGCCGTATCGACAGATAAGGGCAAAGAAACCAAACAACCAGGAAGCAAGAAGAAAGGCAAAGGGAACAAGAAGAAACAGGATGAGTCATCTCCTGAAAAGACTTCTTCAGACCCTCCTGGAAATAGGAAATAAAAATAGCCATGCATGATATGCGATGAGGATCATCGGACTTTAGATTGTCCACATAGAGCTGAGCTTAAAAAATTCTTTAAGAATTCAAAAACCTCAGCACTGTTAACAGATCCATTCCAAATCTAGGAGCAAATCTGGTTGAGAGTGGAAATGCTTCCCCGTCTCAAGTGTTGATGTTGTCGATTTCAAAACAACAAAATGATGCTTTGATATCAACAAGGAATAAAGATTACGGGAATCCACAGCTGTCGAACGACAAGGACAAAGATCAACCAAGTAGTTCGACAACAACTTCGACAGAAGTTGCGCCACCCACCATTCCTGAATTAACGATAAAACCGCCAAAGGGAGTAGTACACAAGTCGACGTTTAATCCCCGCACTAGAGCAGCACAGCATTATAACATAGTGGAAGATTTGGTGCAATTGCCATCCGCAATGTCGACTCTTGAAGTACTACAAAATTGCCCATCCCAAAGGCAGGCCTTATTATCAGCCATTGGTGGGATTGACCAAAAGGATTCCAATCTTGTATCCTTCGATAATAAAGGATACGATCCTCAGTTACCAGCTCAACTAGCTTTCCTTGTTCAAGTGAAAGCCCTCAACAAAACTGTTCATCGAACAATTGTTGATGAGGGGGCATCTACATGTATTATGTCGATGAGTTGATGGAAAACTTTGGGATCTCCAAACTTGTCGCGATCTTCGACAACATTAAAATCATTTGATGGACGGACATATACCCCATATGGTATCCTAAATAACTTGGAAGTTGAACTAAGGGGGAAAACAGTAGAAATAGATGTTGAAGTCATCGATGGGGATCTTGATTACAACATCCTACTAGGAAGACCATCGATTTATGCCATGGTAGCTGTTGTGTTGACCTATTTTAGAAAGATTGCATTCCCCTTTCAAGGAGGAATTACAATCGTCGATCAATAAAACTTCCTCCCCAATGGTTCTCAAGTTACAGGAAGCATTCCCATGATCCATGAAAGTAATCATTCACTCCAAAATATCGGAGTAGGTCTCCTAAAATAACCTGCCTTAATGGGTACTTTTTCCCTACCGCCTCCGAGTAATCTGGCGGAAGTGGCCTCAGTGGAATATGAAACCTTCTATATCTAATGGATTTGGATCCCGAGGACGGTTCTTATCTCGTGTCAACCTCATTAAAAGATGAAACAAGGAGTCATGAGGATAGTTCTTTTACTGTGTCAACCTCATTAAAAAAATGAAACAAATCCCCTTTCCAAATCTCAAACGTAAACCTTCATTCCAACCATCGAGTTGAATGCAATGAAGCTTGGGGGGCATGCACCTCAATTTGCATTATTATGCTGGGGGCATGCAAACGTATCTCGAGAAGTTTTAGCACATAGTTCAAGCTCATTAAAAAATAAACATAATACATGAGCAAGTGTTTCAATCCGCGTTTAAGCTCGTTAAAAAATGAACTATTCCCCGGTAAATAACCACCGTGAATGTAGTACTTTAGCCATTAAAGCCTTGGTCGTGTTTGCGCCATCGCCTCCACTTTTCCATTGGCCGATCATTCACCTCCATTTGATTGTTTACCCATTTTTTAGGAACAGCTGCGAAGAGTGATTTCACTAGCCATCCTTGTGACACTGCCGTGATTGGAAAATTCCAAACCTTACCCAGAATCAGCTGCTACCCATTTTATCACTCGTTCCTCAAAAGACGAGTCTTCTTTAATCTCTTTTCAACTGACTCGTAAAATATGAAAAGATTGCCGAGTTTTGGCCTTCCAGCTCGTTAAAGCGACAACAAGTGCTATCCCTCCTCTAGATTTTAATCTTTTTTGGACCCGAGGGATTATTGCACAAAAATATCGAGCGCTTGTTTTTTTCGGCTCGTTAAAACTATCGAAAATTCATCCCTTCTGTATTGTTTTATACTTTTTCGGACTTAAGGGATTAGATGACGAAAAAGGAATTTTGGAGTTACCTTTACGTACCTTTTCAGACTCTCTAAAAATGAAAAGGACCCAGTTCTCTTTGTCGTTAGACTCATTAAAAAGATTAATAGCGACAAACTTGTCTTTAGACGAGAACGAGTTTCACTATCGCTAGGCTCGTTAAAACATAGCGATGGGTTTGCCTGAAGGGAAAATTATAGAACAAGCATATGTTATCCTCCTCAAGCTTGACAAAAATAAAGAGGTACTGGTCAGCAATGACTGAGGAAAAATTGGGAAGAAAACTCAAAGAATCTTTATTGTAGCAAGTCGCTCTTGAACATGACACTTCCACTCCGTACCTGAGTCGGGTTGGGTTGTTTCATTCACCGGTCACATCACCATGGTCACGCCATACAATCCACATTTGGGGTAAATGCTACCAATCCATCACATAAGTGTCGCCGACATGTTCAAGAGAAGTCATTCAGATAAGTCACCTGTGTCCCATCCACTACCATACATTATACTTCATTCTTTCATGACCGCCATCCTGAACCATGTATCATCGGATCGTTTTCACCTCCATCAAAATCATTTGCTCTGTTCTGTGTCATTGATGTGGGATTCATTAAGGCCCTCCTTTGATGGATCACTTCTTGTTGACATCAGCTCATTATCCCAGAAGTTGATCTAGGAACACCCCCTTCAGTACTTTGAAGCTTGCATGCCTCAATGGCAAGTTTCTCACTTCCGGCGACAGGTATACATCAATGACCTTCGACCGAAAGATTTTGCGTGGTGTTTGACGCCAAGTCCTTTATTCACACCATGTGAATTGTACTGCAGTACCTTGAGGGTCATCATCATTATCGGTGATTCCTCTCGCGCTTGTTAACAGTTTAAATCATTGACTGGCAATCAAGCAATGTCTTTCCATGTTCGACTTCAAAACATTTCTCACATGGATCGACTTGTACTTTGAGTGAAGAGTGGACGAGATTGAAGACCCCAGATCTAGTTTCATCCATCCAGGCTACGATATATATTCAGGAAAATAAAGACATTGAAATGTATAGCCTTGCAGCACAGATAATCATGCTACCAAAAGGATGATGGCTCTATCAGAATCATCAGTCTACCATCAGACGATTGTCTGTCCTATGTACATGAAAATGATTTTATAAAGCTGAGCATGGGAATACCCACCTCAGCTAGATCATGAAAACAGTATGAAGATAATGTATTGTATTGTATCTTATTACAGGTATCCTCCCAGCATTGAAAGAACTTCGAATCCTCCTAATAAAGCATTTCACCTGATAAACGACCTCATACTTTAGGGGGCAACTGTTATAGACATTTTTGTGCCTTACAGCTCTAAGCATGAAATGTCCATAAACCAAGGGATCCTAAGTCCATAAAAGTGTTGTTCCTACCCCTAAAGGAACAAGGTCAACAAATTACAGCTTCTCCCAGAAGTTCTCCACCAGAAACCGCTCAGAATCAGTCAAATCAGGATCATTTCAGCTGCTCCACTAGCTACCTGCGTTGCATAGCACCCAAGTACGCTAGCTAGGTGCGTTGCAATGCACCTAAATGCACTACTAGGGTGCGTTGAGCGGGAAATGACAAATGGCAGTGCCATTCCGCGAGGTGGAAAGACAATGGAAGCTTCCAGAATCTTCCCCAATGACACTTGCCTCACTGAGTTCGACCAAGGATGAGTAAGAGGCTCTCAGTCTCCAAGTGGAAGCAAGAATTGACAGAGAGAAGACACTAGTCAGATGACAAGCTGACTCATCCTCTTTGCATACATCTATATATGGATCCCTCATCCCAGAGATCCAGAGGCTGGAATTTTGTACATTGCAGAGAATTGTTGTTGGTTTTCAGATTGATATCAGAGTATTGGGTGATTTATGTTTTGTTGGAGGTGAAGAGGGGCTTCTTTGCTGGGAGGTTGATGCTAGATCAGAAATCATTGGTTGTAACTCCTCCTGGATCTTCTTGTTATATCAATAAAACTATTTGAGTTTCTCCTACATGCTTGTGTATCATTGATGTTTATTACATTTGTATGTTTAGCTTAAATCTGATCCTAAGATTTTTATGAATATAAATCCATGTATTTTTGTAGTTTTCTTCTTTTGTGATCTTAGAGGAACTTGGTGAAGCTGGGCAAGTAAGGGAGCAGGTAGCTGGAAGTTGTCAAAGAGGAGAGAGATTGGATCAAAGGACTAGCGCAAGACACAGGTTGGTTCATCCTATTCCTCTTTGTTTATAGTTCATAAAGAAGAATACAAAAGTAGTTTTCTCTGTTTGTTGCTAAGGTCACTGTCACACCTTAGTGGGATAGGGTCGTTCTGAATAGACGCTTTTCCCGTCAACAAAAGGGAGATCCAATGGATGTAAAATTCACTTATTTTTTTACAAGCCCTAGATCTACTTATGTTGCTTCATGACATATTGAGAGTGATAGAATTGCGAATTTACTTGAAAATAAGAAGTTACGTCTCCTAAGATCATTGAAATATTTAAATTTTCTTTAGTCATTAACTGTCATTGTTGTAGGGTTCCTTTCAATTATTTGTGATTGATTTTATAGTGTTAGAATGGATTTTGAGCATGCAACATGCTTTGTTCTTCCTTTTGGAAGACTTAAACAGATTTTAGGTTGTCACATATAACTAAATTATTGCCCTACTTTATTTGATTTTGTGGTGTTGAATTTCATTATTTGTCTGATTATACACAATATATTTTGTGGGTGCATATAAATCATGAACAACTATGAAATGGTTTTCAATTTAGTTCTTGCTTGGACTTTATATAGCTTTGTTGATGTAGGATTTTGACTTTCATCAAGAAAAAGTGACTAGGATAAAAACACTCAATGTATGGTTCCCATCTTCATTGGTGGATCCTAAGTTTGTGGCACTATCTACTAGATTCATTTGATGAGTTTTACAATTTCTATTAGTTTCCTGTGTAAGTTATAAAAATAAAATGTAGAAAGTAAGTGAAAAGGTATATCCTAGTACTCTCAAAAGACTAAAATGAAGTTGGAAGTGAAATGCGATACAATGCAAACTACTAGCATACAACTCTACTTATAATACTTGTGTCCTTTATCCTCATGTAATTGCAAGGTGGCTTGCATCAAGAGGAGACAACATTGTTAAGTGCATGAGACTTGTAGCAAATAGGATCACTTATCAATTTAGGCTTCAAGTGATCTAGAAACACAATAACTTTAGTTGTTAGCTTTTCTAGTTGCATTTGTTGAATATATAAGTGAGGTACATAATCATCAAGGCCCAATTTACTAGTATCCTCTACATCTTGAGTCTTATTTCTTATTTGAAGAGAGCTAGGAGGAATGAAGGAAATAAGATCCAAACCATCACACCATAAAACCCAAGCCAAGCTCCAATCTCCAACAATGAAATTGATTGGTTGGTTGTTCTGGTGAAGATGTAATAGATGCTTCATCAAATAGTTTCCTGCCATTAAAATCCTTGTATTTTTGTTGTATACGTTATAGGTCCTTGCTAATTAGTGTTGCTCAATTGATAACCTCATAATCATATTGCCATATATCTGACATTTTCCAGCAAATGTTTTGACAGAAGTAAAAAGTGACTTAACCAACATTCTTCTCATCATCTTGGTCATGAATAAATTCTCGAGTATACAAAATTCCTCCTACACTTGAACTCATCCATAGAATACCTTTTACCTTTGAGATAAAAATAAGACTTCATCAGATTAGAGGTAGTATTAAATGTTGAATATTTGATTGGTCCAGTCTCAACTCTACTTCTATATGGAGAATAATGTGCAAGCTCTTTAGATTTGTCAGAGCCAAGTGATAAGAGGGTTACCAAAATGTAAGAGTGTATAGTTGTAGTGTTCTCCCATAAAAGTTTGGTTTGTACACCTTCAAATTTCAATAACATCTATAACCTCAATGCAATTTAGATTATTAGAGAGGCTGCAAGATTTTGGACACCATCTGCTATCAGAGGGTTGGGGTAATGTTAGTTTTATAAGAAACTGAGAAATAAAAAAACATAAATCCCATATGTTAATTGACCTCTACTGTACATAAATGCAATAGAAAGTCAAGGAAAAAATTTTCTTCAAATTCCAACAGAATAGTTACACTATACTTTTTGTATGATATTCCATGGAATTTCTTCTGTTTGGACGTAAAGTTACCAGTCCCCAAAGTAAAATATGTCTTCAAGATGGTTGAATGAGAATAGATGGCATATAAAATTAATGGGTGAGTTTTGTGCATAGTAAACAAATGTGGTGGTCTCTTCCATTGGATTCATCGTTGTCCATCCCTTTGTTAACAATATTTAATTTGTTACTCAATGTTCAAATATTTATTGTTGGAATATTCATAAGAATTGGATGTTTTTTTGGCTTAAGGGGGGCTGAGCCAGGCTTAGATATATTCACACCAACAACCAAAACCCTAATTATTGGCACTTTCAGCAATAACTAGCGTAACGTAGGCTGTAGTTTCACCCGAAGCAGTATTTCAGGATGCTAGTACTAGGTTTTTGCATCTAGAGACCGTGTGACGTGTATTCCTACACCCTTGTAGCTCAAAACTACCTTCACGGAGATTTATGCCTTCCTAAGGTATACTACTGCAACTCTACTTAGTTGAAATCTAGGTCTTCATGAAGGGATGTGATCATGCTTATTAGGGCTAAAATAGACAGATTCAAAACTTTTGCTTAGTTAATAACAACCCTAGATCTACCTTCACGCAAATCTACTTGGCCAAATAGTTATCATAATAGATCTAGTTACTATTTTCTCAAAAATATTTCATTACCCACTTCATGCATAGATGTTAATGATTCAATATATTTGCATAGAGAATACACTTTACTTCATAGAAAAGAGATCATTAAGTGACAATGTATAAATTTAAGTATAAATAAGACCAAGGCACAGATGCAATAAATGTCGTTGAAAACAACATTTATTAGATTTATCATTCAATTTACAAACTCTTCCACCATATGCACCCAATTGTAGGGGCTCGTGCACTTAATTGTAGACTTTCAAAGCTCTTCGTGCACTCAGCTACAGGAGCCTTCCGCTTTCTCTTAAGTATAGGATAATAGAGCTTCCCTACCTTAGCACTCGCCCTTACACTTTTCTTCTTCAAAGTTTATTCCCCTATACTCCCTATGACTCAACTATTTATTTCCTTCATATTACACTACAATGGCCTGCAACCTATGGGTGAGTCTCAAAATTGACCTATCACTTACACATACAAGGGGCTAGATCCCACTTTGACTCTTACTTAGGTGTGTGCTCCACTTCCATATTTCATGGAGTCTTTACATTCTTTACAAAATTTTAACCAAAACTGATTAAACTAGCCAAGATTGACCCTAAGGACCCTATCCCAACAAGCTCCCAACACAAATATGTTGACTCACCCTCGAGTAACTCAATTAGGTTCTCGACATTGTGGCAAAGCTCAGTAAAATTATGTTTCAATGTGTTCAACTATGCGGTACCATTTGCTACATCCTTCTTCACCTCTTCGATAAGATGTTCTATAGTTGGTCCTTCTATTATGAGATGCATGGTCCTATGAGTCTCGCGTAGAGCTTTCAAGTTCTCCTGAATGGTTTGAGAAATCTGGTTGGCCTCCTTTGTCTAAGATTGAAGTCTAGCTTTTAATCCTGATTCTTTTTGTTGAAACTCTTGAACTTGCACCTGTATCAGCTTTCCTTCCTATAGGCACACAAAGTGCTAAATTGGCACTAATGTGTGTGCAGTCGCCCTGATCTCATCATATTTTTGATGGGCCTCTCTAATTTTTGTACTCAATCTCTGCAGGTTTGGGTCCTTCTCCAAAGTGTCCCATAATTCCATGGCATGGTTAGAAAGAAAATCACATCCTTTAACTGTAATCTCCAGTGTATTCATATGCTCCTTAATGGATGCATCGCACTCCTCCCTGACCTATGGTGGAGTGGTCGATTGTAGCTTTAGCTGTAATTATGAAATCTTCATCTAGAAGTCAAATGTGACTCTTCCTATCTCATATTTTTATTCATAGAATGTAAGCTAATTTATTGATCTTCGTTGTAGCTACGGTGTCTTCAGGAATATGTAACTCTGGGATGGGGTTACACACATGTGTAATTGTTGCTTCTAGGCTCTCACTTCACGCTTCTAGATCTTCCTTTCTTTCAGGGCATGAGCCTTCTTAACGAATATATGTTCATTGTTTACCTTAACGTCGCTGATCATAGCAAGTGCACGCTTCTCTCTGATTCGAAGCTCATCCGAGACCCCTTGATGAAGCACATGGAGGGTCTGAAGTGGCAGCGTGGCTAAGTTTACCCCCACATATTTGATCTTTCCCAATAGAGAGCAATCTTCCTTTGTTTCTGTGCGGAATGATCCTTCTGGTAAGAAGATGAATCTAAGGTCTGGAGTCATTTCTGTCTCCAATACATGCTCGCTCACTTGTACCAGGATCGATTTCACCCCACTCTCTTTCCCTATGCTCACTTGCATCCTACCTATTTGGATCTGCAGCTCATTTATATCCTTGTAGACACTACCTAGTGTCTGCATGTATTGCTTCTCAAATTGTTTCCACAATGCCATTGAGGTGTCCTTGACTTTATCCCCGATTTCATCGAGTTGCCCATATGTGAGGACCATTTGGTCGATGCACACTTGCTTGTCTAACTTGTGCTTCTTCCTTGGCTTGATCATTGTCTCCTTACTCTGCTTTCTCAATGTGAAGGGAGTACTCTCCTCATCCCGGCCGTCTCCATCCTACATGGACAATTCTTATTCCTCGGTATGTTGAGAAGCTGATCTTTTGACTTCCACTATGTCCTTCTTGTCAGTGTGAAATTTCTCAACACACTCTTTCTCAATGCACTATTTTTTAGCAGTTTCCTCAACAACAACTTCTTTCTTCCTCTCCTCGGCCAATGCATATGCCGCTGCTTGTGATACTTCTTTTGATTTTTGTGCAACTTTCATTTGCGCATCAGAGCTTTCTTTGCATTTTCCAGCACATGCACCAACATACGTGATTTTTCGCCACTCTGCTAGCCAACTCCCCATAATTTCTTGCACGCTTGTCTCTGAGACTAGGTATGGAAACATGGGCCATATCTACTCAGGGTTGTGCCACACCCAAATAGAGACATTGCGAAAGTTGGCCTTAAAATCCATGAAGGCTCTCAACTTCTCGAACAAGGTAGGTGACAACCTTGGCCTCTGACCGATTTCTGTACAGAGGTCCATTTCATCCAAGATCCAAAAGACCTTTGATTCTGTGATCCTCTCTGAATCCTTCGTCACCCACAACGAAGTGAACTTCACTGCCTATCGTAAATCTTCTTTTTGCAGAGGAAACTGACTATCTTCTAGTAGTCACCATGCTACTAATAAAATTAGAAATAGAATCTAGGCTTAGTGAAATGTCTTATTGTCCTCCTCTGCTTCGTGATAGTTTTCTAGAAATTCTTTACATAAGTGTTGCGCCTAGATCTAATGCACCCCCTTCACACATTGTGCAGCCAACAAAACTACTAGCACTGGAACTTCGTCGACGTGACATTTGCTCATTATCTTCTCGGCTAGAATTCAAGTGGAAAACTACACTGCTTCGTCTTAAATTGAGCGGATATAGTATCCACGTGCCTTTTTGATGGGCCCAAGCTCTGTCTTCATTTTATCCACCAACTCCTTTTCTTTTCCTTTTCGTCCAAACTCCTTGGCAGGGTCAGCCCTTTATAGGGTAGCTTCATAGTTTTATGAATTAGCATATCAGTTATAGCGATGGGTTCACCAAGCCACAAGCACCCATCATGCACCAATGTGAGCATCTGGCATGCACAGACAATGATGATAATCGACCGGTCGAAATGCTGCACGCAAAGAATATGTAATAACTATACTCGACACCTTTGACCCATTTGATGGGTTGCAGCCTTGTGACCTTAGTTTCTACATAGTAAATCTTCATCATGTACATATTGGTAGCTAGGTGAGGGAATTTATCATGGTCAACAAGATCCCAATCCTCCATCTTCAACACCAGGATGCACGCTAAGAGTGCGCCTTCAAAAACTACTTCCTCAGGGAACAACGATGTAGAGATCATAAATTTGCTCAAATCTAGGTCTCTTGTTACCTTGGATTTCCTTTTGCACAAAGGGATATACACTGGGAGCTTGGTGATAGGCTCTCTCTCCTCGATATGTAACTCCTCAACCCCATCATGGATTTCTTCTACCTCCAAGTAACTTGGTTCCTCTAGCTATTTCACCTTATCCTTCTTCTCTTTCTGCCGAACATATGGGTTTTTTCTTAGTGACTGCCTCATCGCTACTGGCTTCTTCTGCCTCTCTTTAGTAGCCGATTGCTTTGGCTTATATGACCTCAATACCATAGGCACTACAGGTGCAACTTCCATGGACATGACTTCATGGTCTTTCGGTGGAGAGACAACAACTTTAGAACTGATTGGAGCATACATTTATTCAAAAATAAGTTCATGGATCACTGTAGATACATTTGCGAACGATGGTCGTGAAAATATTTCTTTTTATTCTTCATGATTCATAGACTTAAAACAACAAGGCTCACAGACAATCCTCAGAATGAAAAGTGTTTCTCTGCAAGCCAACATGAGATATATATAGGAGTTTTTGAATTCAAATATGATCGTTCCCTCAATTTCCTAACATAAATGAAAATTTGGCAAGAAATAGCCAAATATTTTCACCATAAATATTTCCTACCCACTCCTCCTAATGGGATTTTCACCATCCGATCATGAACAATGACTGCAACGACTATTTCTGGACCCGACTGCATAGTACTTCCCCTTGTGGTGCAACTCATCCTTCGCAACTTCACCTGTCGCACCTCTTGCCTCCATCTCTCAACCACCTTACTTTGTTTCTTTTCTGATGATAGTGTAGTTTATAGTCCTACAATCCCTTGTAGCTTCCTAGATTACTAAGACTATTTCATAACCATATAGTCATTCTGTGGGCTAGGATCCCTTGTATATAGTTTCAACCTACTTCCATTCACTTTCCCAAGGAATGGCTACCCATCCAGCTTCACGAGCTAAACGAAACCACCATCTGTGATTTCCTTAATAACATATGGCCCTAACTAGTGCATTTGAAATTTCCCGAGAAAATTCGTGAATTTACTGTCATAGAGGAGTACTAATCATCCAACTTAAAAATTCGCATCTTAATATGCCTATAATGTCACACTTTTTCTCGTTCCTTTTGTACTTTTTTGTGAAATCTGTCAAAGTCATGGTCCCAACTTCGCGAGACATTCCTCCAATATCTCACAATCCACTATTTTTATCAAAGCTACAATTTGTAAACTTGGCACAATATATTCCATAGGCATCATGCTTCAATCCCACAGACCAACCTAAATGGTGTTTGGCATGTCAACTTTTTTCAATTTGTCCTATATTCCCATAGAACTATGGGTATGTGCACATCTTAGTTATTCCTTTGTGTGTTATAGACCTTTGTCAACAAATTCTCCAAGATTTTGTTAAGTTCTTCCACGATTCCATTTTCCTATGGGTGATAGGGCATGCTATTTTGGTGGTATACCTGGAATTCTTCGATCATAGCGCTGATCGTTTCATTCAAGAAATGTGTACACATATCACTCATCAAACCCTTAGGGCATCCAAACTGTGTTAATATATATTCAAACAAAAAACCTTGCAATAGTTGTGTTCGAATTATGATGTATGCGTTGTACTTGATGGAAACCCACTTGTAGTAGAACAACTCATTTGTATATGGTAACTAGATGAATCTATAGAAGAGATATCATATGTGACAGAATGCATGCCAATTAGTGTTTACAAATGTGATGAAATGAAAGGCAGCTTCCACGAACCAAGTAAACAACAAATAGTTACAGAATGAAGAAAAGGGAGGTATACGCAGGTTCACCATGACCAAGCTGCGTATACACGTAGGTTAAATGTACACAAGTCATGTATACATACACATGCACTTTCATGGAAAGAAAAGTGCGTATACCTTGGAAAACTAAATTTTTGGTCCAAAGTATTTGACCCATGGTATTTTGATCCATGGTAATGGTCTAAGGTATCTGGTCTGAGGTATTGACGCCAGGTATTGGATCCAAAGAATTGGTCCTAAATGGCTTCGGTCCATGGTATTGAGAAAGGCCTAGAACTATAAAAGGAGGAGAATATCATTAGGCCAAGTAGTGCAAGTATGGAATATCTAATGAAGAGTGAGATCTAATATACAAGCTATTAGCTTATAATGTTGTGCTTGATCTGAACCAAGGATGAACCTTAGCGTTTGATGAAAGATATGAACTAATGATGTATCGGGATCTCAAGGCTTGAAGTGAATTATCTTTACATGGTTTGATCATATATCTGAATAATTGGCGCATGTTGTAGTCTGTAAATATAATGATCTAGGTATGGCTAAAGTCTTGAATAGTTGTAATGTTTAAATCACCATTTACAGATCTGTACGTAGGTTCACTTTAGAAAAGAAGGGTATACACACTGGTTCTGCATATCAAAGTAGTATATACATCATAAATTTGATTTGCAGATCTATACGCTGGTTTAATTTGAGGAAAGCATGTATGCACGCAGGTTCAACACATGGAAGTAGCGTATACCTTTTAAAATATGTTTTAGTTGCTTCTATTTGTTGTTGTAGATTTCTAGATTCTGGCTTGGGTTTTGGTTACTGTATTTTGGTGATAGCATTCTGAATGATTAGATTGATGGGTTGTCAAAGTGATTGATTGATTCAATTGTGGTTGGTTTAAAAGCAGATTGATTGATGGAGATATATTGATGATTGAATGATGTTGTTGATGGATCCAGTCTGAAAATTTATGAAATGTGGTCCCTGGAAGAAAAGAGAAGGTTGTAGACTTGTGTAGACCGACACCTACATACTAGAAAACATAACAGCTAGTATAAGAGCTAGGGGGTCATACCTCCCTTGCAGTAGAAGCTCGAGAACAAGAGAAGGTTGTAGCCTTCTGCAGGTAGAAGCCTGCATATTGGCATAAGATTGTACTAGTACAAAAATTGTAAAAATAATTTTCGTATTATTAAAATAAGATAGAGACGACATCAGCAAGTGGTTTTCACCCACATTGGGTTTCCACCGTATACCTTGGTGTTGATGTGTGTTTCTTATGTGTGATGCTTTATTCTACTTTTACTGCATTTTCTAATGAATTCCTGATATACTGATTAAAGTTCAATACATGATAATTTGGGTAAATCAAAATATCTCTGCATATACGCTGGTTTCATTAAGTATAATTGCATATACACATTAGTTCACTGAGCTGAAGTAGAATATAAAATCAATTTTGAAAATTAATTTATTGATCTAATAATACTAATTCACCCCCCCAATGAGTATTATTTCCAATAATTGGTATCAGAGTAGGTCCTTCAGAAGAAGCTTGATCGCTTGAAGAAATATCCATCATCATGAGTAATCAAGAAAGCGGCGGACCCATCAGACCACTAATCTCTGATGGGAGCAACTTTGATTATTGGAAGGTGAGAACCATAGCGTATCTTCAATCTATTGGAACAGATTTCTGCGAAATCGTGGAAGGAGGATGTACATTTCCATCAACAATTCCTACAGATACGTCAGGTAAAAAGAAATATGAAACCAATGCCAATGCTGTCAATACATTATTGGGAAGTCTATCACAGTCAGAGTTTGTCAAAGTTATGTAGCTCAAATTAGTTAAATAAATATGGGACAAAATCGTTCTAAGCTACGAAGGAGACTCGGGTAAAACGTGCTAAACTACAAGCTCTTAGAATTCAATATGAAACTCTCAAGATGCACAATGATGAAAGTATAGCTAGCTACTTCTTACGTATAGATGTGGTTGTTAATTGAATGAATAATCTAGGTGAAGAGATAAAGGAATTTACCTTAATTGAAAAAGTTTTAAGATCCTTATCTGTAAAATTTGAATCAAAAGTATCTACCATAGAAGAAATGCAGGATCTACTGACTCTTACTATGACACAGCTTCACGGAATCTTAACTGCCTTTGATATGAGAAAAGGAGGTCCATTAGATATGAGATAAGCCACATTTAAAGCTTCAGCAAAAGGAAAAGAAGAACTCAATGAATTAGGACATATTTCAGAAGAAGAAGAGCAAGTAAACTTTGTCAAGAAGCTTCAATGGGGTTCCAGAAGATTCAGAGGTAAACTACCTTTCAATGTTTTGATTGTGGTACAGTCAGTCATTATGCTACCAAATGTCCTCATAAAGATAAATATGATAAAGGGAAGGAATCTGCAAAATGGAATAGAAAAAAAAGTATAAGTAAAAAGAGCTACTATACTCATGAAGATAGCGATGGTTGGTCAAATAGTGATGAAGATGAAAATAGTAATGACTATAGACTTCTGATGGCATATGAAGATGATGATTTTTTGGATGGTTTAGATGAAGATGACCTTTATGAAGAAATCTCTAAACTCAAAATTTGTTTAGAAGAATTTAGTATATGATTATAGATACCTTGACATACCAACTTGCTGAAAGAGAAAAGCAAAATGAAAAAGTAGAATTTGAAATTGTGGGTCTAAGAAAGGATCTTGAGAAAACAAAAGCTCTCAATCTTAGATTTGCTAAAGGATTAGAAACATTAAATAAAATTATCAAAGTGTAACATTCTCCTCTGATAAAGATAGGTGTTGGATATACTGAAGAAGCATCTCAATCACAAAAGCCGTCAACCTCCACTAAAAGCTATCTTGATGCAGCAAAGAGCAATGAACAGTTTGACGATCATCAGCAAAGGCATAAAGCAGGTCACCAGGTAAATTAGGCTCAATTTACTTCAAGGATGTATAGAAGCCACAATCAATCTAAGGTAAATCGTACTCAATGTTTCTCATGTCATAATTTTGGACACGAAGCTACTCAATGTGTTGCTTAAAAAACCATCATGACTAGAGAAGCACAAAATCAAAGGAATGTGACAGGTATAAAGAAAAATTCCTATAATAACTTTTCTCTTCTTGAAAATGAAATAGAATGCTCAATCTGTCACAAATTTGTCCATGGAGAATTTGAATGCAGGAGTAAATTTCAGCAAATATCTCAAAATGAGAAAACTCCATTAAATGTGAAAATATGGTGAATGAAAAAACCACAAAAAAAAAGATGTGGTATAGAAGTGTATGCAGAAGGACAAGAAAATCAGTGGTAAATCAACAGTGGATGCTCAAAACACATGACAGGTGACAAAGAAAAACTACACTCATATAATGCCTTAGAAAAAGAAAAGCATGTCTCATTTGGAAACAACACTCCTACTATCATAAAAGGTAAAGGCTCTATCTTTTTGAAACAAAAAGTTAAAGGTGGGAATGTTATGCATGTTGATGGATTAAAGCATAACCTGCTGAGTGTGAGTCAAATGTGTGATCAAGGAAATGAAGTAGTGTTTCAATCAAATGGATGTGTTGTTCAGGAGCTTGATTCACAAGAAACCATGATCAAAGGTACAAGAACTCCAAACAACCTATACATACTCAAGGGAGGAAAAAAATAGTGCTATCTAAGCAAAAATGATGAAAACTGGGTGTGGCACAGAAGATTGGGACATCTAAGCTTTTCTCAAATAAGAAAAGCATTCAGATTCCAGGTTGTTCGTGATCTTTTAGATATCAACATCCCTGAAAATGCTATATTCAAATCATGTCAATTCAGTAAGCAAACCAGATCTCACTTCATCAAAAAGGAAGGGTCAACTAGTAAGCCTCTTGAACTTGTTCATACTGATTTATATGGACCATCAAGGAGAAAGACACCTCAACGAGAATAATACTTTATATTATTCATTGATGATTTTCTAGAATGTGTTGGATAGGTCTTCTAAAGCATAAAGATGAAGCATTTGAAAAGTTCAAAGGCTTCAAAGCTTTGGTTGAAAATGAATCAGATCACAAAATCAAATGCTTCAAATCTGATCGAGGAGGGGAATTTACCTCAGATGAATTCTTTGACTTTTGTGAACAACATGGAATAAAAAGGAAGTTCTCCATTGCAAGGACTTCTCAGCAAAATGGAGTGGTAGAAAGGATGAACATAATTGATCAACAAATGGCTTGTGCTATGCTAGATGAATCTGGAACTCCTGCAACCTTCTGGGGTGAAGCTGCATTTTCCGCTATCACTATTCTCAACTAAGAAAATGTCCGGGTAAACAACACTCAAACTCCACATGAACTTTGGTATGGTAGGACTCCTGGTGTAAAATACTTCAATGTTTTTGGAAGGAAATGTTACATCAAAAGCATTGATGAAAAACCTGGTAAGTTTGAACCCAGAGCAGATGAAGGTATTCTTCTTGGTTACTCCTCCTGAAGTAAAGGATATAAATGTTATAACAAAAGACTTGGGAAAATTATTGAAAGTATTGATGTTGTGGTTGATGAAGCATGCAAAAATCCAAAACAGATAAAAATCGAAGGTTATGACAATGAAGAAGATGAAGATCATTTTCCCACAACAAATCACACTGATTCTAAAGAAGAAACCAATGAAGCACCAGAAGAATAGATAACGATGAGAAACGACTCCGTCCAGGTATGTTCAGAAAAATCATCCAGAAACTCAAATTTTAGGGGAAAAGGGGCGGGTGTGCAAACAAGAGGAACCATTGCCAAAGCCTCAAGCTATCTAGAATTACTATCTTCCACCGAACCTCAAAATGTAAATGAAGCATGCAAAGATGAATGTTGGGTCAAGGCCATGAATGAAGAACTTGAGAAAATTGAAAAGAATAATACTTGGGAATTAGTTCCTAGACGTTATGATAAGAATATCATAGGAACTAAATGGATATTTGAAAACAAGTTGAACAAAAATGGAGAAGTTATTAGGAACAAGGCCAGACTTGTTTGTAAAGGATATGCTCAACAAGAAGGTATAGATTTTGAAGAAACTTTTGCACCTGTTGCTAGACTTGAAGCCATAAGAATGTTTCTTGCCCTTTCTAGTTTTTAGAAATTCAAAGTATACCAAATGGATGTAAAATCTGCCTTTCTTAATGGAGGCCTAGAAGAAGAAGTTTATATTGAACAACCAGAAGGATTCATACTTGTAAAAGATGCAAAAATTGTATGAAAACTCAGTAAAGCTCTCTATGGTCTAAAAGAGGCTCCAAGGGCATAGTATTACTGTCTTGGCGAAGATCTCCAGCAACAAGGTTTTTCAAAGGGATGAACAGATAGTAATCTATATACAAAGATGGACACTGATAAATTGCTAATAATTATTGTGTATGTTGATGATATCTTTTTGGTAGCAACGAAGAATCCATAAGTTAGAATTTTTCCTCAGTAATGGAACAAGAATTTGAAATGTCCTTTCTTGGTGAGCTTACCTACTCTATTGGTCTACAAGTTCAACAAAATAATGATGGTATTTTTCTCTCACAAACAAAATATCTGAAACAAATTCTAAAAGAGTACGGCTCTAAACCAGTACGTACCCCAATGGTAACGGGATGCAGTCTTAGCTCAAATGATGAATCAACAGCAGTACTTCAACCAACATATAGATCCATGATTGGCAATCTGCTTTATCTAACAGGTACTCGACCAGACATCATGCATCAAGTGGAAATAATTGGAAGATTCCAAGCAAATCATAAGGAAACACACCTTCAGGTAGTCAAAAGGATTTTCAAATATCTTCAAGGAACATAGAACTTTAGTTTATGGTATCCTAGATATACAGGTCTTACACTTCATGCATATACAGATGCAAATTGGGCAGGAAATGTTGATGACAAAAAAAGCACTAGTGGTGGTGCATTCTATATGGGTTCTAGGTTAGTGTCTTTGTTCAGCAAGAAAAAAAGTTCAATTGCATTATCTACAGCTGAAGCAGAATACGTGGCTGCTACATCTTGCTACACACAACTACTTTGGATGATGCAAACCTTGCAAGACATTCAAATCACATCTACTCCACCCATCTCCATTCCATGTGATAATACAAGTGTCATCAGTATTTCAAAGAATCCACTCATGCACTCCAAGACCAAGCACATACCCATCAAGTATCATGTCCTACATGAACAGGTTCTTGAACAAAATGTCAAATTGGAGTATGTTCCCTCCAAAGAATAGGTTGTTGATATATTCACTAAAGCACTACCTAGAGAGACATTTGAATATCTAAGACAAAAGCTGGGAGTAGTTTCTACATCATCCTGTTGTTAAATCCTATTTTTCAAAGAAAGGTGGTTATACGCAAGCTTCATGAATTGTAGTCGCGTACATACGCAAGTTTTTGTGGGCACAGTCGTGTATATGCTGGCTTGAAAAATGCAGTGGGCCAGACTCAAGAAAAAAAAAGGGTCTGCTATGGTTCTGTCAATTATCTTATATGTTTGATGATGGTTTCAATCTGCTAATATGTTGATCACTTGATGTATATCTGATTGATGAATGCTTTGATATCTATTATTGACATATGCAATGATCAGATCTGACAGTGAAAAGGTGGAACAGGTTTAGGGGGAGAACATGGTTAATGATTTCAGAACTAATAATGGACGTATACAGGTTGTTGGTATAGATGCTATTGAAAGATGCTACTGATGGTGCAGATCATATAATAGTTTCTGATGACTTTCATGGTCTTGTTTAAGATATTTGGTCTCTATTAGATATGTCACGAACATATTTTAATGTAAAGGTCATGAAAAGACCTAATTTGTAACCCCACTATGCATGGGATGGATGATGTAATATTTTTTGTTTTTGACATGTATAAAAAGTTGGTAAATCCCCACTTGGTTGGGTGAATGAGTTACATTTGGTATATCCCCTCTTGGTTTGGAAATGGAAAAATGTATGAGTCATTGGTGATAGGAAGGTCATTTGTGATGTATGTATAGAGTCATGTTCTTCTTTTAGAACATCTTTTTGTAGACTTTGCTTATGATCAAGGGGAGCATGAACTCTATCGTGGGAGCTCAATCAGCACACTTCAACGTATAAGAGAATTCAACATTCACTCAGAGGGAGCATGACCCTTTACCCTTGATGTCAAAGGGGGAGAGTGACTTGGTGTGGTTGTTATTTCCATCAAGTCCAAAGGGGGAGATTGTTGGCATTATGATGTATGTGTTGTACTTGATCGCAACCCACTTGTAGCATAATAACTCGGTTGTATATGGTAATTAGATGAATCTATAGAAGAGATATCAGATGTGACAGAATTCATGACAGTAGTGTTTAAAGATGTAATGAAATGTAGGGCAGCTTCTAGGAATCAAGTAAACAACAAAAAATTATAGAATGAAGAAAGGAGAGGTATACGTAGGTTCACCATTGACCAAGCTGCGTATACATGTAGGTTCACTGTATACAAGTTGCATATACATACACACGCACTTTCATGGAAAGAAAAGTGCGTATACCTTGGAAAATTAATTTTTTGGTCCAAAGTATTTGGTTTATGGTATTTTGATTCATGGTATTGGTCCAAGGTATCTGGTCTGAGGTATTGACCCCAAGTATTGGGTCTAACGTATTGGTCCTAAATGGTTTTGGTTCATGGTATTAAGAAAGGCCTAGAACTATAAAAGGAGGAGAAGATCATTAGGCCAAGCAGTGAAAGTATTGAAAATCTGATGAAGTGTGAGATCTAATATGCAGTTTATTGGCTTCTGATGTTGTGCTTGATCTGAACTAAGGATGAACCTTAGCATTTTATGAAAGATAAGAACTAATGATGTATCTATCTTAAGGCTTGAAGTGAATTGTCTCTATCTGGTTTGATCATATATCTGAATAACTGTCGCATGTTGTAGTTTGTAAATATGATGATCTGTGTATGACTAAAGTCTGGAATAGTTGTAACGTTTAAATCATCATTTACAGATATGTACGCAAGTTCACTTTAGAAAAGAATCGTATACATGCTGGTTCTGCATATCAAAGTAGCGTATACATCATAAATTTGATTTGGAGATCTGTACGCTGGTTCACTTTGAGGAAAGTGAGTATGCATGCAAGTTCGACACATGGAAGTAGCGTATACCTTTTAAAATATGTTTTAGTTGCTTCTATTTGCTATTGCAGAGTTCTAAGTTCTGGCTTGGGTTCTGGTTACTATATTCTGGTGATAACATTCTAAATGATGAGATTGATCGGTTTTCAAAGTGATTGATTGATTTGGTTGTTGTTGGTTCAAAAGGAGATTGGTTGATGCAGATATATTGATGACTGAATGATTTTGTTGATGGCTCCAGTCTGAAAGTTTATGAAACGTGGTCCCTATAAGAAAAGAGAAGGTTGTAGCCTTTTGTAGGTCAGCACCTACATACTAGTAAACATATCAACTAGTACAAGAGCTAGGGGTTTGTAGCTCCCTTGGAATAGACGCTGGAGAAGGAGAGGAGGTTGTAGCCTTCTACAGGTAGAAGCCTGTGTACTAGTATAAGACTACACCAGTACAAAAATTGTAAACAGAATTTTCTTATTAATAAAAGAAGACAGAGACGATAGCAGCAGGAGTTTTTCACGCACATTAGGTTTCCACCTTATATCTTGGTGTTCATGTGTGTTGCTTATGAGGTATGATTTATTCTATTTTTATTGCACTATCTAATGAATTGCTGATATACTAATTAAATTTTAATACATGATAATTTCAGTAAATCAAAAGATCTCTTCATATAGCTGGTTTCGTTAAGTATAATTGTGTATACATGCTAGTTCATTGAGCTGAAGTAGCGTATACAAATTAGTTTTGAAAATTAAATTATTGATCTGATAATATTGATTCACCCCCCCTCAGTATTATTTCTGATAGGTAGAAGTTGTAAAATCCTTCACTGGCTATGTTTCCATCCATCTGGTTAAATACTCTATTGTAGTAATAATATACCGCACACCCGTCTTCTTTACTGGTGGTTGTATTGGACCTATGAAGTCAATGGCACATTTATCAAATACCTACAATGAAACTTGAGGATATAAATGCAATTCTTCTCTTCATGAAGGCTTTCCCGTTCTTTGGAAAGCATCGCACACCTTGCAGTACACCTTAGAATCCTTATGTAATGTCGACCACTATATCCTAGTGCATAAAATCTTCTGCACAATTTCTTTTACTGCGTAGTGTCCTCCCACTACTCGTCCATATGCTTTGGTGAGGATACTAGTGCGTTCAAATTTTGAAACATACCTTCGCATTATTTCATATGTTCCCATATTATACAAGTGTCCTAAAATCACTGAAAAATTTGCAGAGCGGAGTACTGATTCCTTCTTTTGCTGAGTGAAATATCCTTTTGGAGTTGTTCCTATGGTTAAAAACTAAATGATATTAGAAAAATGGTCATTCGCGATGTGCGAAACAAAGAGTTGCACATTCGACATTCCTTCCTCCAAATTATTTGGTTCTTCACCTGTATCAATCCTTGATAGGTGGTTTGGCCTTGCATTTAGCCTTCTAGGCTTCACAATCACTTCACTGTCATATTCTTGAAACAAGAATAACTATCGACAAATATTTCCCCTCAACACAGGCTTATTGACCATGTACTTTAGTGCGAAGTGATCTGTATACATTTTAAAGTGTCCTCCCAGAATGTAATGTCTATATTTTTATAGTGCATAGACCATTGCTAATCCTTCACGCTCTGTATTGGAACAATTCTTCTCATCCTTTGATAACTTTATGCTGACGAAGACTATCATATAATCAATTTCTCCTTCTCCTTCTTATGTTAATACTACATTGAGCACAATATAAGAAGAATCTATATGCATATAGAATTATTTGTTCCAGTTTGGAAACACCAAAATTGGTGCAATCACCATCTTTTCCTTTAGCACATCCAGACTGCGTTGACATTCTTCATCCCAACAAAACATCACATCTTTATTCAATAATTTTTCTGTTGGCTCGGTTATCTGACCATACACCTTGATAAACTTTCTATAATATGGAGTGTTCCCTAAGGTCATGCACAATTGTTTTACATTCCTAGGAGATTCCTAATTCACAATCACAATGATCTTCACAAGGTCCGCCATAAATCCCTACTTACATACTACATGTTTAAGGAAAATCCGAAAGGGCTCATAGAATATGCACTTCTTCAAATTTAGAGTGACTTGATACCTTCAACATGTATCCAGCATAAGGTACACACTTGCAACACGGTGCTTCACCAACCCAAACAAAGTCCAATCATTGAAATAAACCTCCAAAAATTTATGAATAAATTCCTTGAATATCGCTATTATGACCCAGGAGAAAATCTCAAGAGCGTTCTTCAATCTGAATTGCATTACTGTGTATTGAAAGAAACCCCACTCTGTCATGAAGGTTGTCTTACTTCGATCTTCCTACGTGATCTTTATTTGAAGGTACCTTGAGAACCCATCAGTAAATTAATAAGCCTCCTGTCTACCAACATTCTCTAATCCTTCTCCTGTAAATGGTTTTGGAAACGGATCGTGCATGCATGCATCATTCAGCTCCCTTAGATCTATGCATATCCTGATTTCACCTTTTTATTTCTTCTCTTGGACAACAATTAGTCTTAACCCAATTAGATTCTTCTATTGGTTCAATAATACCTGCATCCAGTATCTTATAAAGCTCTTGGCACACCTTTTCTTTATACTTTGGATTTAGCCGATAAGGTCTCTGCTTAACGCGCTTCACATCTGGTTTCAACGTAATCTTCATAACACCCAAATCTCCAACGATCCGCATCCATAAAGTTTGTTGGGAATAGATCCTGGTATTCGCATAGTAGTTCATCCACCTTAGCAACTGTATCTTCATCCCAATAGTCTCCTATGTTGTGAGCTTATGCTTTGCTTCAGATCCAATATTTACTTGTTTAGTTTTCAACGGCTCCAATATATCCAAAATTTCTACTTTTGGTCCTTCAACTCCACACTATCCTTCTGTCTTTGGAATGTTAATATTTTGCAGGTCTTCTTCTTCCTCTTGAGTAGTCACATCGTAGAATTCTAGTGCATGGCGCAACTGTGTACTCCAATCCGACTGAGCCCATTCGACCAACTCCTTAGGCATTCTCAAAATAGCTTATTTTATCTCTTGGATCACTTCAATAATGCATTCAAACCCATCCTCAAAGTTGAAATTCAAGAAGAAACTCTCTTTTAGGATATCCTATTAAGTTGTCCCATGGTGAAGCTCCATTCCCAAATACCAATTCATGGGAATTGTATCTAAGGTATGAGATAAAATGTGCATCCATTCTGGTTGTGGCTCTGTTGCTAAGGCCTTAATCCATTGTGCCAAATGATCATGTGGATAATCCTTCCCACTGTACTTTTATATCATCCGGGTATTAGCATACCCAAACCTTAATCCTATTAATCTTCTATATTCCTTCCATCCAACGAAGATTTCCTTGTGCATACCCCACCGATGGGAAGGCATACCATGTAGTGCCAACTCCAAAGCTTTGAAGTAATGTTATTTCGATACTTCCCTTTCAAATTCATCTAAAAAGAAATGCACATCAATCAAACCATCATAATATGGAAGCTTCCTTACCTTAGTTGAGACACACCGCAGTGATTTCGTCATCATATTGCAATGCAGTGTAGATACTTCATGCATTTGATTCTACAAGTGTTCAAGTTCTTCATCTGAGTCTAGGTGCAGGAACTATCCATGTCCCACACAATTCATTCATCGCCATAGGATTGATCCAATCCTGATTCTGCACTGTGATCTTGTATATCTGATCCAAATCATCATCATCTTCGACAAAGTCACTAACATATTCAGTATAACGCGTGCCCTTAGCGGGGTCTAGTGGTACTACCACACTGAGCGAATTCCTTTCAAACTTCATCTTCTGCTTCCTCAAGTTGATTTCAACGTCCATATCAAAAGTATAGTAAATATTGAGTAGCATGGCATACGGGTTACTATCATCCACTATTTCGATGACCTCAAAGTCATCCAGCATGCTTGCATCCTCAATGTCTACCATTACACCATATAAGCATGCCAACAGAATAATCTTTTGTTTATTTTCCATACGTAGCTAAATAGGAGACCACTACATCGCAGGTTTCCCCATCCTTTCACACATCTACTTGGTTAGTACATTCACATGGGAACCCAAATCCAGGATGACTTGGTCCATTTTGCATTCGCCTATTCTACATGATTAGCCTCATTTCATGTCTCGTTTGCTTCTTATACTTACCAATTTTCCTCACAGTGCATTCTTGAGAAGGGGTATTTTCTTTATTCTCACACTTGTCAATTAACTCTTGCAACCCTTCTACTGCTTTCTTATTGTGCAACAACTTCATATAGGTCTTTAGGAAAGAAGATAATACCTAGGGATCTACCTCTTGTGTCGTACTAGTTTCTGACATCTTCTCCTGACTTCCTGAGGTGGATATGTCAATGAAGTTCTTCTTTCCTTCCATGAAGGTCTCTTTTGCTTGATTAAGATAAAATTCTAGTTCCTTCTCAGCATCCTTGTGCACCCACTCATTAATCTTAGGTTTCTTGCCCTTATATACACCAGTGGCCATCCCAATTCTTGTTACTATTTTTATGTTGTGATCTTCTTCGCAGGGCTCCGCCCTCATCATCTAGATGTCTGTTTAGGTTGTTGGCGTTGTTCCTTATTTTCTTACATCTTTTCCATAAGGATCATATATTCCTCTATCACATGGTCAAGCTATCTGAAATAATTACATGACAGAGGCATGGGGTTTGGGAAATATTGCATGAAGTGACTGGCTTCACCACATTTATAGAAAATTATCTTCCCATGACCTATGTCATCTTCCCCCCCTCTTCTGTCTCCTCAGCCTTCGAATCCTCCACGCACTGCACCTATGCACTGATCCTGAGGCCAATTTTTTGCTTGCATTTGGTAGGTAGGGATTTTATCAATCATTAGCTAATAACTCCTATAATGGTCTTCGTCATGACCTATAGATTTACAAAATTTGCAAAAAAAAATTCTCGGGGTCCTGCACAAACTTTTGTAGTAAATGGAAATTATCAATCATGTTTTATCTTATAACCTGACAGATAGCGCACCATGTCGCAACTCCAATACTTGGCCCAACAGTATTTTCCAGTTTGAGGGGATAGGCCCTCCCCCAATAACATAGTTATGATAGACTGGAAAAATGGTCCTTATCATGCCGATGGCCCTTACATTTCAAGCAC
This sequence comes from Pinus tabuliformis, assembly GCA_031772625.1. Taxonomy (NCBI): domain Eukaryota; kingdom Viridiplantae; phylum Streptophyta; class Pinopsida; order Pinales; family Pinaceae; genus Pinus; species Pinus tabuliformis. The sequence continues at coordinate 638,391,596 of CM062816.1, read as the reverse complement.
CAGACTTCAGTGTGCACCTTTGGCTATGCTTCCTTTCCTTTCTTTAGGCTCTGCAACACCAAGTCCAGGCTGTCCAGCTGTGAGTGAATCTGTTGCACTCCAATCTTTGTATCCTGGATGGGTGAGGCCTCCAGCCTCATCGTGATTTCTAAGGCTTTTGATTACGTTGCTACCTTTTGTTGTGACAATGGAAATATTAAGTGTGGTAAGAGTGACATAGTATACCATTCTCAATGCTAGGAATCTGTACTCATCATATTGGCTTGCCTGATCAAGCATTTCAACCTTTGATTTAAATCCTAAGGTGTCTCATCTATATTTAGTCAAATTTATTTAGACTCGGTCATAGATTGTGCCTCTAAATTAGGCTTCATAAACTCCTTGTTCAGAGCTTGTTGGGTTTCTGCTAATGTCATGTTGGGGTTATCAATGCAGTACTTTATGTACCATGTTAATGCTCGATCATGTAAGGCTGTGACTAGTTGTGATTTCTTGATGTTATCATCCATAATTTGTTTTTTTATCCATACAAATCCTAAAACAAACCATAATTGTTCAGGGTCTTCCCTCCCTATCCCTTTAAAAACTGACATCTTCATCGTGTTCGCCATGTTGAATGGTGGAGGTGAAGGTGAAGGTGTTGGCGTATCTGGTGTAGGTGGAGGTGGAGGTGGAGTGGATGGATGAGGAATCCTTGGGATACCCTGCTTAATCAACTGTATTGCACTTCACGGTGTGATGAGCACCATCCCTTCATCGTCACTTGATGGGGATTTAATCAGAGGATTGTACTCTGAACTCATTCCTTTGTTTCTTCTAAATAGTTTACCACTTCGCATAGCCCCAAACATCAAGGTAATTTCATAACCCTCTTTTCACATAACATCATTTTAATCCATGTTTTCAATGACTTAAGATACATACATCATGGTCCCTTAATGAGCCTACATTCTCCCTCACTATAGCTAAAATTTATATCAATCGCGAACTCAGTCACAAAAATTCGAAGTGTGCAATCAATCCAATGATCCAAAGCCCATGCGATATTTCTTTTTGATGCTTCCAGATGTCGCACTAGTTCTACAGTGTACACTATATGGCCGTTGAGTCTCTGCATCCCTTGACTATTTACCAATTTAGAAAACCATTCATGTAGTTCGTTAGGGAAGAAACAGAAGAATGCTTCGGTCTAGTATGTGTATACATATCTCTACAACCACTTCTCCTTGGATAATGTAGGGCTTTTGTTCTCTTGAGCCATGAACGCATGCACTTTTCAGTCATTCCACTTCTCAATATATTTCGTCATAGGGAACCACATATTCGATATCTTACATCTATTATATAGACCCCACTCCCGTCAATAGAACCATTTTTTGACTTAAGGGGGCTTGACCCAGGTTCAGAGTTATTCATGCCAACTAAAAAAAACCCTATCTTCTAGCCATTTTAGCAACAATCAGTGTAGCGTAGACTGCAGTCTCACCCGAAGCAGTATTGGGGGATACTAGAACTAGTTTTCTGCATCTAGAGACCATGTGATGTATATTCCTATTCCATTGGAGCTCAAATATGCCTTCCTGCAGGTCTATGCCTTCCTAAGGTCTACTACTGCAACTCTACTCAGCTAACCTCCCAGTCTTTGCGAAGGGATACAATCATGCTTGTTAGGCCAAAAAGTGACAGATTCATGACTTTCGCTCAATTAATAACAACCCTAGATTTTCCTTCGTGTACATATATGCGTCTGAACAATTACCATAATATATTTAGTTACTATTTTCATGGAAACAGTTCATTACTCGCTTCACGCATAGATATTAATGATTCAACAAAATCACATAGAGAATACACTTTAATTCATAGAAAACAAATCATTAAGAGGCAACACATAAATTTAAACATAAATAAGAACAAGGTGTAAATGCAATATATTTTGTCCAAAACAACATTATTAGATTTAGCATTCAGTTTAGAGATTCTTCCACCCTATGCAATGAGCTGTAGGGGCCCGCACACTCAGCTGCAGAATTGCCAAGGTCTTCGTGCACTTAGCTGCAGGAGCCTTCCCCTTTCACTTAAGTAAAAGAAGACAATAGAGCTTCCCTGCATTATCACTTGCCCTTACACTTGTTCTTCTTCAAAAGTTATTCCCCTATACTCGCTACGACTCAACTATTTATATCCTTTCTACTACAATACCATGGCTCGCAAACTATGGGTGAGTCTCAAAACTGACCTATCACTTACTCATACAAGGGGATAGAGCCCCCTTTGACTCTTACTTAGCTGCGCACTTCGCTTCCATAGTTCATGGAGTCTTTACATTCTTTACAAAATTTTAACCAAAATTGATTAAACTAACCAAAATTGACCCTAGGGACCCTATCTATCTTCAATTTTCCTTCTATCTAGTAGTTTAAGTCCAGCTGAAAGAGCTCAATTAATGCTATGGTGCTCTTGGTTGATTATCATTCGAATTGGTTGATTAAGATTGAAATATTGTTTTCTTTGAGATTGAGTCATGATTCTTAGATGAATTACTTCCCGTAAAGTTACAAGCTTGAGATTTATGATTGCATCTATTTACTCTTGTATTGAATTTAATAACTGATTTTAAATCATTACTCTTTGGATTTATAGCTTGCACATATTGTGTACACTCTTGGAATAAAAGGACTTACCTAGGTTGATAATTAATGTGAGGTAATTAGGAGTTTTAAAAGACACCTTTTAGCACCCAACATTTTGGTGTTGTTGCCGGGGAGATTTTTGCCATTTTACAAAGAGTGATGTATGTTTGATGTTTTTCTGCTAAGAGAGAATTGGGTATTATAAATGGGAGGTATGAACTTGCGTAATGAGCGAGTAAAAAGCTATCTCCTCCACCCACTTTCCAACAGAATTGCGTAGGAATTTAAGGTAGAAATTAAAGTTTGTATTTTTGTATGAGTGAATAAGAAGAAAATACCAGAAAAAGATATAATTCCTCCTCCCAAACATGAAAATTCTAAGGTACCGGTGACCCTTGGACGATCAACCTTTATTGATGGAATCATAAGAAAAGTTGAGTCTCAGTCATCAGTAGGACCCTGAATTGTTGCTACCAAACATCCTATTGTCTCCCTTAAGGCCACAGGATCACCATCTGTAGCTAACATTGATATTCACAGTAAGATTGAAGGGTCAGAATAGAGTTTTCAAGGTATTCAAAATTCACAACCATGCCCTTCACAAGAAGGGAATTCTTGCAACCTCCGTGAAGGAGAAGGTGAAACAGGTAATCCTGAAATCAAATCATCAGAACCTAGATCTCCTGAAGTAGTCACTGAACATAGGACAACTAGTGTTCCAGATCGAGGTAGCATTGTTAGAACCATTCTATCCTCTTCTAGACATCCTAGGAACAACTATCCAACTCCAAAGATCCTTGAAGGATACTGGCATATTTTTGACCAAATGGCCAATAATCAGTGATAGCCCCAAACCTTTACGTTACAATACCCTATTGTTGACACAGCTGTTAATGCCCCCATGAATTCTATCCTATTACAGAATATTCCTACCTTTCACGGGCTAACTTCAGAAGATCCCGATGCATTCCTTTTCGAATTCGATGTCCTATGTAGGGGTTATGATTACACTATTGACCCTTAGAAGCTAAAACTATTCCCCTCTACTCTAAAGGGAGCAACATTGCATTGGTTTATGGCACTTGGTGGAGGTACCATCAATGACTAGGACCAAATGAGAACATCCTTCCTTAAAAGATACCAAGATTATTCCTAAACTAGATACCTAAAAGATGAAATATTTCAAATGGTAGCTAAGCCTAACAAGACTCTGGAAGAATAAGTGGAGTATTTCCAATATAATCTGGAAAGATCTCCTTATGCAAATCTGCCTGATAATGTTCTAAAAACCAGGATGATTAAAGGTATGAAAGACCAATGGGTAGAAACACTGAATATAATGGGTAAGGGTTCCATTTATCAAGAAGATTATGACAATATTATAGACTTGTGCATCATGTGCTCCATGGGCAGTATAAGGCAGAAACCAGCCAGCCATGATGCGATCACTAGAGACAGAAAATCCTTAGGAGGAAGCATTACACGAGTCGAAATCGACAATCTGTTGGAAGATTTCAAGACTGATATCCTGGGGATGTTGAAGACACAGTTGGATATCATGCAAGCTAAATGAAAGCAGGCCAAAGTAGAACAGAACTTGCCTATTTTCTGTCCCTGTTATAGAATGAAACATAGTCATAAAGAGTGCCCACTAAATATGATACAAACATGTGCGATATGCACTAAGGAGCATGTTACGCTTCTTATCCTGCAAGCGAGACCCAGTCATAGAAATAGCGAAGAAAATATACCGAGACACAAAATATGCGAAGAAAATATACCCAGAGCACAGAATAGCAAAGATTTTATTATCCAGAGAGAAATGTTCACAGGCCTCTTCGAGGGGGCAACCTCCAATAGAGCAGAGCTCGATTACAAAACAAGACACACTACTCCTCGCAGGGAGTCTCTATCCTTTATATATGACTCCTACATGCAATACCACGAGCCAATATCGTGGATTTTATTAATACCACCTATCTAATACTACCGCCTATTTACCATCTAACTAATACTTCCGCCCATTTGCAACTAACTGTGGTCCCATCACTAATTGCGGGTTAACCACTTACAATTATTAATATGGGCTTTATTGACTCTTGACTATGACGTGATCCCATGGCATAAATAAGGGGGTTAGGGTGGGACCCTAACATGCCCTCCCCCTTAAGACTAGCCTTGTCCTCAAGGCTGAAGCTGCGGAAACTGCTGAAGAATCGCGGCTGGTTCCCAAGTTGCATCTTCTGGCGAGGTGTCTTTCCATTTGACTAGGACCTCCTTAATCACGCGGCCACGCAGGTGCTTGTCTCGTGTGTCTAGAACTTGTTCAGGTTGAAGCCAGATTGATCCTTCTTCATCCAATTCAGGTAGACTGGTTTGAACTCGGCAATTGGTCCCAATCACTTTCTTGAGGCACGATACATGGAAAACTGGGTGGATTTTAGCTGTAGGTGGTAAAGCCAGCTTGTAAGCCACTTCTCCAATGCGCTGAAGTACTTGATATGGTCCGTAGAATTTTGGAGAGAGCTTTTGACAGCCCTTGTCTTTGAGTGATGTTTGCTTATATGGTTGCAGCTTCAAAAAGACCTGATCCCCTTCTTGAAATTGGCGCTCTGAGCGATGTTGGTCAGCCTGTTGCTTCATACGGTTCTGAGCTTGATGAAGATTCTCGCGCAAGTGGGCCAGCATGGTTGCACGGTGTTGTAAGAGTTGATCCACTGCTTGTACTTTGGAGCACCCCGTGAGATAAGAAGTAGGGGACGGCGGAAGTTGTCCATAGACTGCTTCATAGGGAGTCATTTTGGTGGTGGCATGATAGTTGGTGTTATACCACCATTCCGCTAGAGGTAGCCACTGTGCCCAAAGGTGTTGTTTTTCTGAAGTGAAACACCTAAGGTAAGTTTCTAGGCATTTGTTGACGGCTTCGGTTTGACCATCTGTTTGCGGATGATATGAAGTACTGAGTTTGAGTTGAGTGCCTTGTATTCTGAAGAGTTCCTGCCAAAAATTACTGGTGAAGATTGGGTCGCGGTCGGACACAATCGAAGTGGGCATGCCATGCAATTTGAAGATTTGATCCATGAAAGTTTGAGCAACCAAGGTAGGTGTGAATGGTTGTGGTAGAGCGCAGAAATGAGCATACTTTGATAGTCGGTCCACAACCACCATGATGACGGATTTGTTCCCAGATTTTGGAAGACCTGTAATGAAATCCATGGAGACCTCCATCCAAATTGACGCCGGAATGGGTAATGGTTGTAATGTACCTGGTGTGTTGACTGTTTCCCCCTTGTGGCGTTGACAGACGTCACATTCTGCTACAAAAGTAAGGATGTCCTGTTTCATGCCAGTCCAAAAAAATGATCTTCTGGTGCGGGCGTATGTCTTCTGAAAGCCCGAATGTCCTGCAATGGGAGAGGAGTGCAATTCTGCCAAAATGCGAGTTTTGAGGGTGGATGTTGGTGAGATGACCACTCTGTCCTTGTAGCGAAGAATATCATTCTGCCATGAGTAGCCCTTGCTGGAATTAGGATCTGCCTGTAATTGAGAGATGAGTTGAGAGAGCTCAGGATGTGACAACCATTCCCTGCGAGCGTCTTCAATCCAGTCTGGAATGGGGAGGGATATTGCAAGCAGAGTACTTTCCTCCTCAAATTGGCGTGACAAGGCATCTGCTACCCTGTTGTCTTTCCCTTTCTTGTAGATGATCTCATAATCATAACCCAGCATTTTGGCTAACCATCTATTTTGTTGGGGGGAAGAGAGGCGTTGCTCCAAAAAATATTTAAGACTGTGATGATCTGTGCAGATTTGGAAGCGTCGCCCCAACAAGTAAGGTCGCCAGGTCTCAACTGCATGTAAGATGGCCATCATTTCCTTCTCATAGGTGGATAGGCCCAAGTTCTTCCCACTTAGTTGTTGGCTAGTGAAGGCCAATGGTCGCCCTTCCTGCATTAAGACTGCTCCAATACCTGTTCCCGAAGCATCAGATTCAATGACAAATGTTTTTGTGAAGTCCGGTAGTGCTAAGACCGGAGTGGAACACATGGCGGTTTTGAGAGCGGTAAATGCCTGTTGTGCTTGTTCGTTCCAGAAGAAGGAATTTTTCTTGAGAAGTTGTGTCAGGGGCTTCGCTATGCGGCCATAGTTGCGGACAAATTTACGATAGTAGCCTGTGAGGCCCAAAAATCCTCTCAAGCTTTTCAAGGTCTTAGGTTGAGGCCATTCTTGCATTGCCTGGATCTTTTTGGGATCAACCTTGACACCTTCACGGCCCACAATGTGGCCTAAATACTCCACTTCTTCCATGCCAAATGCACACTTAGATATTTTGACAAATAGTTTATGCTTGCTGAGCAGTTGCAAGAGGATATCTACATGCTTAAGATGTGCCGCCCAATTGCCACTATAGATGAGGATGTCATCGAAGAAGACCAGGACAAATTTTCTGAGATATGGTCTGAGGAGGTGATTCATAAGGCTCTGAAAAGTAGAGGGGGCATTACAGAGACCAAATGGCATGACCAAGAACTCATAATGGCCTTCATGAGTTCTGAAAGCTGTCTTGGGGATGTCAACTTCCTTCATGCGAATTTGGTGGTAGCCTGAGCGAAGATCTAATTTGGTGAAGAACTGGGCCCCATTGAGTTCGTCCAGCAAATCGTCAACCACTGGAATGGGGAATTTATCTTTGACTGTTAACTTATTGAGGGCCCTGAAGTCTGGACACATCCGCCACTCCCCATCTTTCTTGAGGACCATGACTACTGGGGATGAGTAAGGACTAATACTAGGACGAATGACACCTGCTTCCAGCAATTCCTTGATGATTTTTTCTATTTCATTCTTTTGGGTGAACGGATGTCTGTACGGCCGCACATTTGGGGGTTGGGCCCCTGGGACCAACGTGATGCTATGGTCATGTTCCCCTCGCGAGGGTGGAAGTTCATGAGGTTTGTCGAATACCATCCGATGTTTATTCAAAATCTGTTGCATCTCTGGATGAATTGGGGAAGACATGGTATCTACCACCTGGATGGCATTAAATTGAGCTACTACTCCATGATGGCCCTTTTTTAACAATTTTTCCATACGATGTGAGCTTATGATCGAAGGGTCTCCCGCTTGTAGCCCACGGAGAGTATGTGTGTAGTCGTTCTGCTTAAAACTCATATATAACTCCTTGAAATCCATTGTGATTGGCCCAAGAGTGCGGAGCCATTCCGCACCTAGGACAATGTCGCAACCCCCCATGTGTATTGCAAACAGGTGGGTTTTCAAGTGATAATCCCCCATTTGAATTTTGACATTGTCACAGCGACCTGCACATTTCATTGTGCCTCCATCTGCAATCTGGACTTGAAAGTTAGAAACTGCTCGGACATAACAATGTGCTGCTTCAGCGATCTTTTGGTGGATGAAATTATGGGTGCTTCCACTATCAATCAAAACTATTAGTGGCCGATGTTTAAGATAACCCCTGATTTTGAGAGTTTGAGGTGAAGAAATTCTTGCCAGTGCATGTAGCGAAATCATTGGTTCATCAGATACCATCTCCTGTTGGTTATCTTCGTCGGTCTCCTCTGGTTCCTCAAGTGGTGGATCTTCCTCGGTTTGGCTGGAGTCAGTGGCATCTATTTGAAAAAACTTGTGCTCTTTGCATTTATGACCCGGGGAATATTTTTCATCACAGTAGTAACATAGTCCTTGCTTCCTTCTTTCGGCCATTTCTGCAGGTGTCACCTTTTGAATCTTGAGTGTTTGGGTCATATTGGGGGCTTGTAGGGAACGCCCTTTAGCGGGAAAGTTGGGGCGGCTGGATTGAGCTGCTAAGGATCGTTCCACTTTACGGGCTACCTGGCAAGCCTCGTTCCATGTGGGGGGGTGGTGGAGTAAAACCTGAGCTTTGATGGCTTCTTTAAGACCGCTGACAAAGCATTCCATGTAGAATTCATCTGTGAGACCCTTAGTGCGGAAAGCTAATGCTTCAAAAGCTGTAATATATTCATCCACTGAACCTGTCTGTCGGAGCTTAGTGAGACGACCCAAAAAAGAGTCTTCCTGTTCAAAGCGATTTCGAAGAGCTTTGGTAAATTGGCCCCAATTCTTAAATTGTCCATTGCAACGCTCATACCATTCCTTCCATTGCCAACGTTCACTGTCCAAGTACATGGTGCCCACCATAAGTTTAGTCCCCTCCTCTATGATATGATTCAAAAAAAAATACTGCTCCATTTGTGCTAGCCATGCGGACGTGTGAGATCCGTCAAATTTAGGCATATCCAACTTGGGAGGTCTCTGATTGGGTGGTTGATGGGTGTGCCAGAGGTGAGGAGAGTGGCTAGACTCCCCCTCATGGTATTCATGACCCTTATACGCCTCATCGTGTGCTGGCTCCTTGTCCTTGATCATGCCTTCGAATCCTCTAAGATGCTTTTCGAGGGTTGCCACCGTAGAGTGGAGGTTGTCCAGCTTTGCTTCTAGTTGGTCTATCCTTTCACTGGTCATTGCTTGAGCACGAGTTTCTACCATACACCCGTCTGATGAAAATTTGGGACCGCCGAAAAATTTTTACTTAAAATTGAATGGTACCACCTTGCTCAGCTCGTCGTCCTGATTCTGATGGGCTAGGTTACCAATAAGCGCCCTGGAAGATCTCAGAATCTTTTTTTTTTTTTTTTTTTTTTTTTTTGGAAAACTCCTAACGGAGTTTTACTCCTTTCTGATCAATACTGCAGTCACCAAATCCTCAAAATGTCAATGCCACCAAAAGTCCTGCGAAAATCATATGCAGGTACAGGAACCCTTCGCAACTACTCCGATCTGATGGATCTGAGATATCTGAATGATGGAACACTGCCGCTGCTGATCTGAAATATCCGATCTGGTGGATCTAAGAGATCTGAATGGTTGAACAACTGCCGCTCCTGACTGGAATAGATGATGTGTGATCCCCCAATAGAAAAGGGAACTATGGGCTTGGGGAGTGTCAGGTGCTACAGATCGCAATATACATAAGGGTCTGACAGTAGTACTCGGCCCAATGTTTCAGGGCTCTAACTAAGGAGGATCGTCCGTACCCTTAGCCGTACAACCCGACTACCCTATCGTACGGGCGAGTAATCTCTCCGAGTGCTGTTCTCGGTGTACTGTAGCAACAAGACGGCCGAAGGATTATCTAAGGTGAGGTTTCAAGGGAGCTAGGGGGCTTCCTATATACCCAGAGGGTACGTGGAAGACAGTCCGTGCGCGGTTCTGTCTAATGCGCTACTACTCGAAGGGGTACCCACAGGGGTTACAAGGGAGTCCAACAGACGTGACCACCTCTTGTATTTCCTGCGTGCATGCCTCCCCAAATCCGCAGGTTTATGCGCTTAACGACAGATCCCGTGGTTTAAAGACGCCGGAACACGTCTCTAGCCTAAAAAAATTTGCTAAAATTTGGCGATCCCACCGAGCCCTGGAAAGTGCTCTGATACCACTTGTTACGCTTCTTATCCTGCAAGCGAGACCCAGTCATAGAAATAGCGAAGAAAATATACCGAGACACAAAATATGCGAAGAAAATATACCTAGAGCACAGAATAGCAAAGATTTTATTATCCAGAGAGAAATGTTCACAGGCCTCTTCGAGGGGGCAACCTCCAATAGAGCAGAGCTCGATTACAAAACAAGACACACTACTCCTCGCAGGGAGTCTCTATCCTTTATATATGACTCCTACATGCAATACCACGAGCCAATATCGTGGATTTTATTAATACCACCTATCTAATACTACCGCCTATTTACCATCTAACTAATACTTCCGCCCATTTGCAACTAACTGTGGTCCCATCACTAATTGCGGGTTAACCACTTACAATTATTAATATGGGCTTTATTGACTCTTGACTATGACGTGATCCCATGGCATAAATAAGGGGGTTAGGGTGGGACCCTAACAGAGCATACCACAGAAAGTTGCCCATCGCTCTGAGGATTAAAAGCAGTCTTCAAGGAAGCAGAAGAATAAGTGGAACTAGTATATCCATTGAACTAGCGTCGTCAATGGAAATCACGTCAGATAGGTATGCCTACTGATCCATATTCTTTCCTTCCTCTCTCACAATATAATTCTCAGCAATATTCAGGGCAACATGGCAGAACCAACCACCATTTTCTACTTGGCCACCTCAAGAATTTTCTATACCACCATGGCCTAACCAGTCAAATCCAAACAATAATTGGCCAAATCCCTCTTACCCTCCACCATTTTGGCAGAAAAACCACTATTCATCTCAATGGACGCCTTCCACCTCACAAAATGAGAACCGGTAATCAAATTGGCAAAGATCCATGAACTAGCCTATGGGGATAGTTCCTCTACTTCAAAAACTTTACCAGCACTTTACACGTTGCAGCAGAATCCTTAATCTAATATACGATCACAACTCCTAGCTCAACCCAACCCCAATCCTAACAATAAACCAATCTAGTCAGTATAAATAATTGAGGATCTAGACCTTGAAGCTGGGTTGAGAGAGAGTAACGAACTCAAGCTAAGATCTGGATGCGTAATTGCTCTAGATGAGGATAAAAATATGCAACCTGAAGAACTGCACCCAAATAAGCCTTTGACCGTAGATGATCAACAAACAAAACAAGGGGAAGATACAATGAGGCAAAAAAATCTCGAACAGATCATAACTACATCCCCCCCATTCCCAGAAAGATTGGTGATACCATGCCTAATTGAATATCTTGACTTTGATCTTCTAGGTGAACTCAATAATATCTGTATAAAAATACCCCTCCTCTAGGCTATTCAAGACATTCCAATATATGCCAAAACTATTAAACAATTGTGTATAAAGAAGTTTGTGAGGAAAAAAAATAACCCCAACTGTCCATGTTGTCAGGACTTTGTCTCATTTATTACTAGGCAAAGAGACACCTATAAAATATGAAGACCCGGGAAACCCCATTGTCACAGTCTAGATAAATGGCCACTCTTTTCCTAATGCTTTAGTCGATTTAGGGGCAGACATTAACATTCTCACAACAACAACTTGTGAACTGCTTTGCATCACAGCCTTGGAACCAACAAGTACCTTGCTAGAACTTACCGACCGCTCAGTCATTAAGGAAAAAGGAACATTACCAAACGTGATGGTTTTTGTAGACACTTGGGAATATCTGCAGATTTTTTGATTATTAACCCTAGGAACTGGCTAGATGGACATCCCTTAATATTAGGAATGCCTTGGCTAGCAACTGTTGATGCTTATATCAACTACTAGATAGGAATTATGACCATAACCATAGGGAATGATGTGAAGAATCTAGCTTTATACCCTCCTGATCAGCCAAGCGTAACCATTGTAAGAACTAGGAAGCAACCTATAACATATTTAACAAAAAATATTCGATCACCATTGACTGTGGCAAATGCCCTTGAATTCAAAAGCCAAACAGAAGATGAAGTCATTAATACTTTTATCAATCAGCCTGCTACAGTGTCTAGTTTGAGATGTCAGGTGATTAAAGTAGTCCTTGACAATGAAATTGAAGAAGATTCCCTGAGAGATGTCAATGACCAACCAATACCAACAACCACTATTTATAATAGAAAACTTATCAAAATCGAGCCAAGGAAGATCTTGAACGCTAACAGTAATTTGAGTGATGACCAACAACAGAAACGTATTCATGTCCTTAGGAAATATAAAGTGGCTTTCGCTTGGGATTACCCAAACATGAAAATGATTGACCCTCAGCTATGTATGTACCTCATCTACACTAAAAAAGATGCAAGACCCATTCGACAACCTCAGCGTAGATTAAATCCTCACATAAAGGATATTGTTGAAGAAGAACTTCAAAAGCTGTTAGATGTGAATTCTATCTATCCTATATCTAACAGTAAATGGGTTTCTCCATTAGTTGTGGTCCAAAAAAATAATGGGAAATGGTGTATGTGTGTGACTACAGAGAACTCAACAAATCAATGCAAAAAGACCATTTTCCCCTTCCATTCGTCAATCAGGTCCTAGATACACTGGTAGGGAATAAATTCTTCTCTTTGCTAGATGGCTTCAGTGGCTACAAGCAAATTTGGATTACCCCTGAAGACCAAGATAAAACTACTTTTACCTGCCCTAGGGAACATTTGCTTATAGGGTATTTCCTTTTGGATTGTGTAATGCACTTGCTACATTCCAAAGAGCTATACTTAGTATTTTTGCAAACTTGATAAATGAAGGATTGGAAGTGTACATGGATGATTTCACACCCTATGGAGATGACTTCGAGTAGGAATTATAGACATTGGAGAAAGTCCTCAAATGGTGTATTGCTACTAGGCTATGCTTAAGCCACGAGAGGTTCCATATGATGATGACAGAGGGCTTGATCTTGGGTCATTACATTTCAACAGCTGGAATTCAGTTAGATCTAGAAAAAATACAGGTAATCCTCTTATTAGCTACTCCCTGCACTCAAACAAAGGTACATAGTTTTCTAGGATTTGCTCGATATTATCGTATATTTATAAATAACTTTTCATAGATTGTTGCACCACTATATGCCTTGATAGGAAATACTGATTTTATATGGACTGACAAATGTGACATTGCCTTTATAGATTTGAAATGGCTAGTACCAATAGCACCACTATTACGAGGCCCGAATTGGGATGTAAAATTCCATATTTCATCAGACGCGTCAGATACAGCCATTGGGATAGTTCTTTTCCAAGAAGAAGACAAGAAACCCTACGCTATATATTACATTAGCAAAAACGTAACTCCTGCTGAGTTGAATTACAGAGTAACACAGAAGGAGTTTCTAGCTGTTATTTATGCTATTAACAAATTTAGACACTATATAACTCGATACCTTGTAGTTATGTATATTGATCACTCTCCTATAAAATACTTATTAATAGGCCCATTATGAATGAAAGAGTGACACATTGGTTATGACTTTTGCAGGAATTTGACATTAGTATAATGGATCGACTAGGGAGGGAAAACCTTGTGGTAGACTTCCTCTCCCAAGTGCCAAGGAAAGACGATGCAGTGGCAGTAGAAAACCAGTTCCTGGATGAACACCTATTTGTTGTGGACGTAGAAACACCATGGTATGTAGATGTGGAAAATTAATTAGCAGTAGGAAAACTACCCAAACATCTGACACGCAAAGAAAGGAAATTTATAGTGCAGTGCAACACTTGGTTCTCCTAGATTGGAGGATACCTTTTTCACACAGATGTCGTTATGCACATCTGCAAGTGTATCAGGGAAGATGAAATTTATGATATCTTAAAAGCCTGTCATGATGGACCTTGTGGTGGACATTTTGCAGACCGCAGAACTGAAGATAAAATTTTACAAATGAGCTACTACTAGCCCATGATTTTTAAAGATGCTAAGAAATTTTTCCAGGCATGCGATAGTTGCCAAAGGATGCGCCGCCCTGGCCAATCTGATGAGATTCCCCTACATCCACAGCTAGTGATAGAACCCTTTGAGTGTTGGGCATTAGATTTCATCGGGCCAATCAACCCATCATCCAATTAGAAATCATATATATTGGTTAAAACAGAATACATGACTAAATTTGTGGAGGCAGTAGCGTTACCAAGAGCAACAGAGGAAACATTAATTATTTTTCTTTTTGAATCTTTTGTCTCGTATGACTTACCTAGAGAAGTAATTATTGATGGGGGTCCACAATTTGTGGGACACAAGATCGCTACTATACTAAGGAATCATCACATTATGCACAAAATTACCTCTCTATATCACCCGCAAGCGAACGTGCAGGTGGAGAGTACCAACAATGTAATTGAAGCTATTCTAATGAAGACAGTCTCATTGCAAAAACGAGATTGGGCTACTCAACTGCTAGAGGCCTTGTGGGCATATTATATGTCTTGCAGGAACACTACTGGACGCTCTCCATATCAGCTGGTATTTGGTAAGGAACCCATTTTCCCCATAGAATTTGAGATACAAACACTAAGGATAGCCTAGGAGGTGGGACTGGATTTAACTGAAGACGAGATTAATAGACTACAACAAATAAATGAATTAGATGAAATTTGCCTATTGGCTTTACAGCATACTTCACTCATTCAACAACAAAGAGCCAAATGGCATGATTCCCTCATTAAGGAAAATATATTTCATGAGGGCAACTAGCACTTATTTATGATTCTAGGTTTCAAGACTTCCCTGGTAAATTGCAGAGTAGGTGATTAGGTCCCTATGAAATAAAATAAGTACATGACAATGGCAACTCTTACATTGGCCACCATCGATGGGTATGGTTTTTCCTTTAAAGAAAATGGGCATCGGGTGTGCCTCTACCAAAAACCACTTACAAAAGAATCTTTTTATCAACAGATACGTGAGGACTCCACCATGCAAGTTCTAGTTGTAGAAGGAAATCCTTTGGCACCTTCAATTTTGTAAAATTTTATTTATTTTTGTAGAAACTGTAAATATGATTGCTGATTTTATTTTCTATGTCTTTTTTCTCTGTTTGTCTGTTGTTCAAACTTACGAACACCACTTTTTGCATTTTTTTATGTTCCAACTTTGGATAACACTTTTTTGCATTTTTGCTATTCCAACTTTGGAACAACACTTTTTGCGTTTTTGTTGTTCCAACTTTGGAACAACACTTTTTACATTTTTGTTATTCTAACTTTGGAACAACACTTTTCTTCATTTTTGTTGTTACAACTTTGGAACAACACTTTTTGCATTTTTGTTGTTCCAACATTGGAACAAAACCTTTTTGTGTTTTTCTGTTTCAACTTTGGAACAACACTTTTTTTGTTTTTGCTTTTCCAACTTTAGAACAACACTTTTTATGTTTTTGCTGTTCCAACTTTGGAACAACACTTTTCTGCGTTTTTGTTGTTCCAACTTTGGAACATCACCTTTTGCGTTTTTGTTATTCCAACTTTGGAACAACACCTTTTTGCATCTTTTCTTTTCCAACTTTGGAAAAACACTTTTGCGTGTTTGTTGTTCCAACATTGGAAGAACACTTTTCTGCATTTTTTTTGTTCTAGCGTTGGAACAACACCTTTTTGCATCTTTTTTGGTTCAACTTTGGAACAACACTTTTGCGTGTTTTCTGTTCCAACTTTGGAACAACACTTTTGCGTGTTTGCTGTTCCAACTTTGGAACAACACTTTTTGTGTGTTTGTTTTTCCAACTTTGGAACAACACTTTTTGCTAGTTGTTGTTCAAACTTTTTAACAGTTGTTGTTCAAACTTTGAAACAACACTTTTCATTGTTTGTTGTTCAAACATTTGAACAACACCTTTTTCTCTTAGCATGTTTTGCTGTTCCCACTTTTGAACAGTTGCTGTTCCATCTTTGGAACAACATTTTTGCTTCTTGTGAAGTTTTGCGTTTTCTAAACATCACCCTTTTCCTTGCATTATTTTGATGTTGAACAACACCTCCTTCCTCTTGTGGGATTATTCCTAGATCATCTCAGCCCCATTTTTCTGATTCCCTTTCATGGCATAAAGTACAATACTTTTATGAGGACAAGAATTATGGTTTCTATTGAAACAGGTGAATACCCTTAATGTTATGATCTTTAACAAGATAACTTCTTCATGATAGATTTTTTTTTTTTTTTAAACAAAAGGGACACAATTATTTATATATTACTTTACTATATTGATTTTTGTTGTATATGATATTGATTCATCATATTTACCATGTTGGTTCCACTCCTCCTGGTTATAATCCTCTTTGTCTATTATAAATGAGATTATGGGTAGATTTTTTTTTTCTATTGACATGTTCTACTTCTTCCACCATCCTTGCTCTTAAGGAGTATTGAGCCTCCCTCTATTTAACATAAAAATGTGTAATAACAACAAAATTTTTCCTACAGATAGAGGATAGGGGGTCTCATTAACAGCTAACCTACCCTGCTAATAATGATGTAGCGACATGACATTCCCACTATGGCCACCACATTAGGGTTATGATCCATTGTATAGCTAAAATATCCTTGGAACAAGAGGTCTCATCATGGGCCGGCCTGCTCATTTTTTCTACTTCCCAGTGAATGGCAGTGTGGTCATTTGGTTACCATGCCAGCAAACTGATCTCTTCTGTAGAAACAACAATGGAATTCTCCAACTATAAATTGAGGATCCTTGATCATATGGGTTAAAAAGTAACTTTGTCGAGGCTATGGATGGCTGCTGGCAATAGAAGCTCTGCTTATGGTATTGAAGTTCTATTTTCAAGATCAATAGTTATTATAATACCCTCTTCTTACTTTTTCTTTTACCGGAGAGATTATTTCCCTAATTTCTCCCTACTTTGAACCTTTATGCATGAGTTAATGTTTTTAATCAATCATATCGTTTTCAGCAAGAATATCATCAGCAAAGCATATTTTTGTTGATTTGAGGCTTCTGTGATCCATAATATTAATACGTACAACTTCGGCGTAAATCACATAAAGAGAGACATTTGTCGACGCGTTTCGAACCAACTAGTGTGGTTCATCATCAGGACAAGTTGAAGAAACAGATCCAGCTTAGCATGTTAAATAGTCTGAGCAGAGACTCCAATGGCTAAATCGACCAACGACTAATTTTGACCTACGGGCCCAGGTCAAATTACTATTCATTAATTCAACATTATTATTATTTTTCATATTAATACATAATATATATATATATATATATATATATATATATATATATATATATATATATATATATATATATTAGTTTTTTAAAAATTAATTAATTAATATATATATATATATATATATATATATATATATATATATATATAAAAGTTATAATATTAGGTTATTAATATAAAAGTTAGGATTAAAAATAAATAAAATACTATTAGTGGCTAGTTTAAGAAAATAATTCATTTATTTATTTAAAATATTCACTAATTATTGTTAATATTATATATATATATATATATATTTCAATTAAAATCATATAGTTAAGGTTAAAAATAAATAAAATAATTTAAATAAATAAATAAAATTAAAGTTAGTTTTTTTTTTAAATTAAAGTGATTGCCAAAATTGCGCAGTTTCACCATCGAAAATTTAGAGAGGCCCTGGAGATCGAGAAAAGGCCAAACAATCTTAATAGGGATGATGGCTGGAAGATTAGTAGTTGCTGGGTCCCAGCCTTATCTTCCTAGCCTCCTCATTCCCCTGTCTTGTGGTCTTAGGGTTTCTATCTTCCCCTTCCTTTTATTTTCTTTTAGCAGATTTATCAGATTATTTTGGAGTGTTTGAGCAGTCTCGGGCTTATTAGTGTATTAACCTTAACCTATTTATGATACTATTAGGCAATTATTATTATTTTTTCGTAAATCTATTAATTATACCTTGATAATTATTTCTATGACTAATTGAGTTTCCCTTTAACTATTGTCTAAAAAGACCCCCTTTTTTAATCCTTATAAATAATAATAATATTTACTTTATAACATAATTGACTTTAATATTTTTAAACAAATTAATTTTGAAATATCGATTATTAATAGAAACTTAACCTTAGTTTTAATGACCATTATATTTAAATAATGAAGAACTAACTTACCAATGGACCAGTAATTAATTATTACATAATTACCTAATGTAACTAAATTATAAAAATAGTAGTGATTTATTACCATTCACGTGTAATTAGATAGTAATTGAATAATAATAAATCATTTAATATATATTATATAATGATCATTATAATTATTCATATGATACTATAGATTAACTTAATAATTGAAATAATATTAATAATATATCTATTTATTTTTAAACTAACAAATGAATTCAATTATTTAATGATATATCTTTTTATTATTAAATAAAAATTATATTATAATTATTTAATAATATAATAAAATAATAATAAATCATTTAAAATATATACTATATAATGACCATTATAATTAAAATATTAATAGATTCTCTTAATATTCGAAATAATATTAATAATATATCTAATTTTAAATTAATTTATTATTATTCATTTATTTAAATTGAATAATATTAAATCATTGGATATATATTATATAATGACCATTATAATTAAAATATTAACATTATACTTAAATTAACAAATAAATTCCTTTATTTACCTATTTTAACTATTTCTAGAAATATTAATTAACTATTTTAGTAGTTTGACCAGGTTTATTAGGTCAAATTAGCCGTTAGCATTATAGCTATTGGAGTCTCTGCACACTCTATTTAATCTAGCTAAGACGGATTGGTTCTTCAACTTGTCCTGACGATGAACCACACTGGTTGGTTCGAAACGCGTCAACAAAAGATTGGTTATGTGATTTTGCTTATCTATATATTTTACCTAATTTAACTTATTTCCATAAATAATAATAATAATATTAATATTAATATTAATATTAATAATAATATTAAATTAATAATAATATTTTGACTACTAATCTTAATAATATATTAATATCAAGACTATATTAATTATATTTAATAAATAACTTAATTAAACAAAAAATTACTTATATTATTAATATATAATAACAAATAGTTAAATTAAATTAAATAAATGACCTTTTCTAACTAACCATTTAAATTATTTTATTTATTTTTAACCTTAACTATATGATTTTAATTGAAATATATATATATATATATATATATATATATATATAAAATTAATATATATGTTTTATATTAACAATAATTAGTGAATATTTTAAATAAATAAGTGAATTATTTTCTTAAACTAACCACTAATAGTATTTTATTTATTTTTAATCCTAACATTTATATTAATAACCTAATATTATAACTTTAATATATATATATATATATATATATAAATTAATTAATTAATTTTTTAAAACTAAAAAAAAAAATATTTTATGTATTAATATGAAACATAATAATAATATTAAATTAATGAATAGTAATTTGACCTAGGTCCGTAGGTCAAAATTAGCTGTTGGTCGATTTAGTCGTTGGAGTCTCTGCTCAGAGTATTTAACATGCTAAGCTGGATCTGTTTCTTCAACTTGTCCTGACGATGAACCACACTGGTTGGTTCGAAACGCGTCGAGAAATGTCTCCCTTTATGTGATTTACGCCGAAGCTCTACATATTAATAAAGCATCTTTTTCTTGCATATTGCTGTCATTTTTCCTTACCGCATAACCTATCATCAACCAAAGCATCTTGTCTCTTATCAATAACCATCATTACACACCTCGATTTCATTATGCCAATACCTTTTACAATCCTCTCATTAATATACGTACTTTATCACATTTACTGTTATATCTTTCACCATTGTACTTTGTCATCAGAACAACATTTCCCTGTCCATTCAGTCGTAGGGGACCTCTCATTTTGAAGGAGGGAGGGGACCTTCAATACACTTGTGCATGCGTTGTAGTTGTTTTATTGGACTTCATAGGTTGATATGTTATCCCATGGTCACACGGCATGTGGAAAAGTAATAGTCCTCGAATAAATAATATTAATTCTCATAGAAATATCGCTTAACATTATAAAACTTAGTTGTTACAATCACTTGTTGTTTTATCTTTTTGTTGCTATTTGTTGTTGTGTTTTCTCGACCGCGTTAATCCTTTGAAATAGTAGGAAGAACTCAAGCGTTATGGGTTGAAAGAGAGTGCACCAAGAACTTTTAGTGTTTGAATGCTCCGACAGAGCCAGGGAAATTCTGGTCTGCGTAGGGTGGATATCATATTTCACAAGATTTCAGCCCCCTAGTGAGGAAATTGCTATTGAGTTTTTATAACATCTATAGAATGGGCAATCCCTGTTGAGAGGTATAAGAATCACAGTATCAGAAGCTGTGATAGCTGAAGTATCTAGGCTACCGGCAGAAGTAACTGTATGGAAAAAAACATGTAATGTTGCAAGATGCAATGGAGATTTTCAGAGATGCAGGCGAGGAATTAACTAGAAAAGGCAAGGGCATCCAACCATCTTCTCTGGAAGAACCATAGCATGAGTTGGCAAGTGTTGTCTAGAGGTACATTACCTATGATTGACAATGAGATGTGGTAAGACCATGAAACTAAAACTCTTAGTTGTTTTAAAAGAAAAGTTCACTATTAATCTGTGATCTTTCTTGAATTCATTGTTGCATGATACCGCTAATAGAATAATATGGGCTAGGCACCCTGAAACTATAGTTATACACCATGGATTGATTATATTAATTGTTAGCCATAACCTTGTTCAACAAAGCTTAATTTGTGATGGTCTCATAGCACCCATAGAGATTATTCAAGACCCTGTAATCCAAAATTCTACAATCTTGGAGATGAGCTAGCAGAGCCCTATCTCGAAGAGGAAAAGGACTTCTCATTCAAAAATTGAACCCCATAAGCGCATGCAGTATGCAAGGTTGAACACAGTCTAAAGGACACCTGAGGGTCCTCAAGATAGTACTAAACAACCAGTGGAATCATCTAGCCTAGTTAGTATATAGGACTCTGAACTAGAATCAGAGGAACCAAACAATTTTTTGCCAGAGCCGGAGGAAGAAATTGAATAAGGGCAAGTATGTCAATCAAAATCAAAACTCGGGGAAGAGGCCAATTCAAAATAAGAACCCGAGGAAGAGGATAGACCAGACTTAGAGCAAGAACGAGAACATTATTTTGATGCTGAATTAGGGCCTCCTCAAACACCAACCATGAGCCCCAAAAATGATCTTTTGTAGTATTTTGAGACAGGGATGGCCCAAGTCCTGGCAAATCTGAATGCATACATGCAACCTGGAGGTTCACTTGATCCTAACCTAATGGAAGCCCAATCCCCAGGGGATTCTAGTCATACAGAAATTCTGCCTTCTCCATAGGCTACAAACTAGGAAGAGGAAGTAGACACAAAAGTTATTCATGAATCTCACAACCAGTCTAGTGACACGGTTCTATTGGAACACAACCATGATAAAAAAAACAAGAATCTTTAGATACAAAAGCTATTGACAAGCCTGTTAGTGTAAAATATGATCCATGGAAGAGGCGAGTAGTCAGAGAAAAACTAAAGAAGCTAAGAAAAAAATACCAAAAGCTTTAAAAGACAGTTTAAAGGCTACATCGGAAGTTAAAAGAAAATGAAAATGGAAAAACCCAGAGCACTACTCCTGAGGCAGTCACTGTGGCTACGCAAATAGAAATATGTAAGGGTAGGGCAACAGAAACCCAAACCAAACCCATTCCTACTCAAACAATAGCCACTTAGGAAAATTTTCATGCAGACTTAGTGTATGCAGCCATTCAGACAGAGGGTTGGTCCTCCCACAATAAGAAAGTGTAAAACAAGGATATATCCTCTTGTAGCATAGACAATCAAATAGAAGAGCAAGCTAAGGATATCCTGTCAATCAATGACCCTATTCTTCTAAAGCTACAGTAGGAGCTGACGCAAGCCCAACTTTCTTTAGAGTGATGTGAATAGGAGACAGTTCCCCTGCAAAACGATCAGGAGTTGCAGAAGTAGTTTAGGGAAATAACCATAACTAAGAATGGGACTTTTGATAGATTGAGATAGGAGGAGGAAAAAATGAAGAAGGTGAAGACCAAGTTTGACAGAGTCATGAGTCAGATAGACACCATTTGCTCACTATATTCAGATGTCTTGACATGTAGGTCTCCTACCACAAATTATTCCATGTTCTGATTAGACTGGTACTTATTGTTAAAGATTAAAGCTGTAAGAGCAGGAAATCCAATCGAATTAAAGACGACTGAATATTTTATAAGTTGCTGTAAGGAACATAGGGCAAAATTCCAATGGTTTCTTTATGCATTTTATCTGCATAATATCGTATTAGAAGAGGAAGTAGATAAGAATCCTAGCCCTTTTGTGGGGACATTCAATTCCAAGCTTTTATGTCCTTTGCAATTAATCAACTTAAGTGGTTTAAGGGTTATAATTTATTCCAAAGATAGGAACATGGGTTGGATCTCTAGGTAAGAAGTGAGCCTACTCACCCTTTGAAACTATTTTCTAAACATAAAAGGCTGATGACACAAGAGGGTGTGATTAAAATTTTAGGGCCCATACATAAGGAAATTGTGCAGAAAGGAATAGCTTATTTCTTCTCCATTCAGGAAAGATCCCTCATTGCATCCAAAATGAGATGGAGAATCTCAACTAACAATGTTAAGGAGAGAGAACCATTTAATTATGGGAATTTTAAAGTTGCTGCAAGCCGGTTGATCACATACAACAATATTATCTTGAGGGAAGGGCCTTATTGGTTTGGATGTCGATTTAGGAGTACCATTATTTGGTATCCTCTTGAAGGGTATTGGTATGACTATGAGTTGCCTGAAGGACATGAAAAGGCAGGCTTTGCAATTCTAGCACAACATTATGGTTTTAGGCATGATAAAGAAACCTTCTTTCCAGCTTACTCCTTAACTACATTACATAGGAACTATTCATTTTTCACGAGGACATGAAATAAGGTAAGCAGGGGAGTATGTTGAGCCGCGAAATAGGTATGTATTTACTCTTGATTACACTATCTTTTTTGTCTTTTCTTATCCATTTTGTGCCATGATATAATAAAATATTCATAGGATTTTGATAAGGGATGAATGAAATTGCTCTTGATATGATTTGACCATCGAAACTAACTGTCATTGCTTTTTATGGAGAAAAACAATAGATGGAACAACCATTGTTCCAAAGTTGGAACAACAAAAGATAATTAAGGGAAATGAGGCGCGTTGTGTGCGGTCAAACCAAGGAATAAATCAAGAAGATCAACATAATATGAAAGAATTGTCTGAAGATAACATTTAGTTGTGAATCCCTCAGGATCTCCTGATCCTGCGGGATCACATTTATCTCTTTCCTTTTGACTGTAAAGGAGAAAACATAAGAAAGGGATGGAGATCTCTCACCTTTTGCTTCAATTGTAATTTTAATTTACGGAAGCGTCATACTAAAGAATAAGATCATATTGTAATGACAAGAGAATTTGATGATTAATATATAACTTACGTTGTTGTTCATTCAGATATTCTGAAGTAGTTAGGCAGTATTTGTTGGTGGCTAGGGCCCAGTGTCTGGTGGATCTTACTGCTATTCCTTGTTTTATACTTTTCCATTTCCTACAAGTTTATTCTTCTTTACAACTTTGCAGTTGATTTACATTCGTTAATTCATATTTATGGTATTCATTTCATTA
This sequence comes from Pinus tabuliformis, assembly GCA_031772625.1. Lineage (NCBI taxonomy): Eukaryota > Viridiplantae > Streptophyta > Pinopsida > Pinales > Pinaceae > Pinus > Pinus tabuliformis. The sequence goes on along the minus strand of CM062816.1, from coordinate 638,367,738 downwards.
ATGTGCAATTATAAATTCATATCATGGATTGAATTAGTCATCAGTTAAAGAAACATTTTTCGTTAATTAAAGGATAGGGTGTTATTAATTAGATTAAATCCTTTCATTCTATCCAGTAGTTTAAGTCCAACTGAAAGAGATCAGTTAATGCTATGGTACTCTCGGTTGATTATCATTCGAACTGGTTGATTAAGATTGAATTATGGTTTTGTTTGAGATTGAGTCATGATGCTTAGATGAATTACTTCCCTTAAAGTTACAAGCTTGAGATTTATGATTTCATCTCTTTACTCTTTTATTGAATTTAATAACTTATTTTGAAGCATTACTCTATAGATTTATAGCTTGCACATATTGTGTACACTCTTAGAATAAAGGGACTTACCCACGTTGATAATTAATGTGAGGTAATTATGAGTTTTAGAAGATACCGTTTAGCACCCAACACATGTGTGTTCTTACAATTTCTTTCATTTGTTTACAGACAATCTATGGACATGTACAACTATTCATCTTCCCCGAGTACCACCCAAGAAGGCTAATTCCAAAAAAGGCCATACATGACAAACTAACATTAAAAAGTGTTCATGAATTACCAACTACCCAAGAATACAACTTTGGACACTTACTACTAAAAGGTTTGTACAACCTGCTTCATTCATGTTACTATGCATCAGATTTATTGATTTTGATACATGGAAAATCCTTTCACATCAAATCTGGGCCAAATCAGATTTTACAAATTAACTATGCTATTGCTAGCTAACTTGATGAAGAGATGCAATTTCAATCTCAATGAAAATATTTAAAAACCCAATAGAATAATTTTATTTGGTGTAAACCCGGAAACTTAAGGTAGATTTTATTCTTAACAAAAATAGCCATGTTTGTAAAATTCTTACTACAATAGTGGTCTCGATTTGCAGGAATGAATGTGCCATGTGTGTTGGCATTATGGCTAAAGTGTTGTCCTTGATGGCAACCCATTCAGGTGATAGATCACAGTACTTCAAGTCAGCAACAGAGATTGATGATCAGCTATCAAATATTGAAGAAAATAAGGGGTACGCAGGTACACCTTACATAAGGTGCGTACACGCAGGTCAGTGTTACATAAAGTGCGTACATACCCGCAGTTATCCCGTTTAGGAGGTATGTACCCCCAGTGCACACATTTCAAGGCAAAGAAATTCACATGTGGGGTTTTCTTATGTTTTACTCTTGGTATTTAGCCGACGGTATTGTGTTATTATGGTGTCGGCCCGTGGTATTGGTCCATGATTTAAGGAAGAGCTTTCCTATATAAAGCAAACAAGATCATTTGGCTTGAGTATGTTTTTGGTTGAATATCTTATGAGGGCTAGATCTGAAATATTATGATCTCTTGGGAGTATGTCTAGATCTAAATAAGGCGAATCTACTGATGGATTGAGATCTCTTCGGCGCATGTTCAGATCTGTAGATCTGACTGTCTGGGTTATTTCTGAAGTCTTGAAATCATCTATGCCCGAAGGTACGCAGGTACAGTGAAAGAAAAGTGCGTACGTACGCAGGAACGAAGCGTTTTAGGTGCGCCGGTACGCAGGCACAGAAGGGTTGCAGGTGCGGAGGTACGCAGGCACAGAAGGGTTGAAGGTGCGGAGGTACGCAGGCACAGAAGGGTTGCAGGTGCGTACATACGCAGGCACAGAAGGGTTGTAGGAGCGTACATACGCAGGCACAGAAGGGTTGCAGGTGCGGAGGTCCGCGGGCAGTTCAATGGACTCAGAGCGAGGTACGCAGGCGAACAGTTGAGCAGGGTGCGTACTGTAAGCAGGCGAGCAGTTGAGCAAGGTGCGTACTGTAAGCAGGCGAGCAGTTGAGCAGGGTGCGTAATGTATGCAGGCAAGCAGTTGAGCAGGGTGCTTACGTAAGCAGGCGAGCAGTTGAGCAGGGTGCTTACTTCTCTTAAGATCTTTGTTTATCATTGCTGTGTTCTAGGTTTGGTTCTATTATTGTTGATCTGGTTACTATAGTTGACTGGGTGATTCTCTTATACTTAATGATTATTTGATGCTTATGGATCCAGTTTGAAAATTTATGAAAAGTGGTCCTTGTAAGAAAAGAAGTAGGGGGTTGTAGCTCCCTTCCAGGAGAGACTGGAAAACGAGAGAGAGTTGTAGCTCTCTGCACGTTGCAGCCTGCGTACTGGTAAAGGACTGCACCAGTACAAAACCATTGTAAAAGGAGTTTCTAATTTGAAAGAAGATAGAGACATATTGCAGCAGGTGGTTTTCACCCACACTGGGTTTCCACCTTACATCTTGTGTTCTTTGGTGTGACTATCTGTTTTCTTTGTTCATGCTCATTATTTTATGGTACTGACATACACAAATATTTTAAAGAACAAATAAAGAAGATTTGTTAAAAGAATTAGATAATACTGATTCACCCCCCCTCTCAGTATTATTTCCAACAATTGGTATCAGAGTAGGTCCTTCAGAGAAGCTTGATCGCTTGAAGGTAGATCGTTCATCATGAGCAACTACGAGAGAGAAGCATCAATCAGGCCACCAGTTTTTGATGGGACAAACTTCAATTATTGGAAGGTAAGAGTTACTGCCTATCTTCAATCTCTTGGTACAGAAGTTTGGGACATCGTAGAGACAGGCTACGCTTTTCCTTCAGCCACTCCTACAGATGCAGCCGAGAAAAAGAAGTATGAAACAAATGCAAAAGCAGTCAGTACTCTATTAGGATGTATATCTCAATCAGAATTCATGAAGGTAATGCACTATAAATCCGCAAAAGAAATATGGGACAAAATTGTCACGAGCTATGAAGGAGATGAACAGGTAAAGCGTGCTAAACTTCAAACTCTCAGAATTTAGTATGAGACTCTCAAAATGTATAATGATGAAAGTGTGGCTAACTATTTTCTTCGGGTAGATGAGGTTGTTAATTGTATGAAAAATTTGGGTGAAGAAATAAAAGATGCTATTGTGGTTGAAAAGGTTCTAAGATCATTGTCCCCCAAGTTTGAATCTAAAGTATCTGCAATAGAAGAAAGGAAAATCTATGAATTCTTACTATGTCTCAGCTACATGGAATTCTAACTGCTTATGAAATGAGAAAGGGAGGTCCATCAGACAGAAGAGAAGCTGCTTTCAAGGCATCAGGCAAAGGAGATTATTATGAAGCGAGCCACGTCCCAGAAGAAGAGGAAGAAGAATCAAATTTTGTCAAAAATCTTCAAAGGGGTTCTGGAAGGTTCAGAGGTAAGTTACCTTTTAAATGCTTTGCTTGTGGAAGAGTAGGTCATTATGCTGCAAAATGTACTTATAAGGATAAAGGAAAGGAACCTGCTAGATGGAACAAGAAACAGAATGCAAATAAGAAAAGCTACTACACTCATGAAGATAGTGATGGTCTATCAAACAGTGATGAAGATGAACAAGGTAATGAATATAAGTTGTTAATGGCATTTGAAGATGATGATTATATGGATGCTATAGATGTGGATAACCTTTATGATGAAATTACTAGACTCAAGAGATGTATAGAAGAAAAGAACATGATCATTGATACTCTACAATTTCAAATTGATGAAAAGGAAAAACATCTTGAAAAATTAGAAGGTGAAATTGTTGGTTTTAGAAAAGAGATTGAGAAAACAAAAGCTATTAATCTCAAGTTTGTCAAAGGATCTGAAACTTTGGATGAGATTATCAATGTGCAGCGGTCTCCACTAAACAAGACAGGTCTGGGCTATAATGGAGAAACTTCTCAAGCATCCACCTCAAAAAGTTATCTTGATGCAGCAAGAAAAAATGAGCAAAAGCACAATGAAGATCATCAGGTAAAGCATGGATGAATTACAAACAGAAACTATCAGGGGCAATCCATCTTAAGAGTGAACAAAAGCTACAACCAGCCACAGGTAAAATCTTCTCAATTTGGTTCAAGAATAGATGACAATAGAAATTACAATCAATTGGCTGGTAGATTCGATAACCGCAGAAGTTTCTTCAATGGACAATGCTTTTCTTGCCATAACTTTGGTCACAAAGCAGCTCAATGTGTTGCATATAAAACGATCATGACTAGGGAAGCTCAAAAACAAAGAAGTATGACCGGGATTACAAAAAGGACCTATAACAACTTTTCGGTTCTTGAAAATGAAGTTGAATGTTCTATTTGCAATAACTTTGGTCATGAAGACTCTGAATGCAGGAGCAGGTTTCAGCAGAAAAAGGAACAAGCCTCAAGCACCAAAACATGGAGAATAAAGGAACCACAAACAGAAAGATGTGGGATAGCATTTTATGCAGAGGGACAGGAAAATCTATGGTACATTGACAGTGGATGTTCGAAGCATATGACAGGTGATAAAGAAAAACTTGAGTCATATTCTGCTCTAGAAAAAGGAAAGAAAGTCTCTTTTGGAAATGATACTCCTGCAACTATAAAAGGAAAAGGCATTGCTCAGTTAAAAGAAAAGGTCAAGGCTGGAAATGTTTTGTATGTTGATGGATTGAAGCATAATCTTCTAAGTGTCAGCCAGATGTGTGATCAAAGAACCGAGGTTATATTCAGATCAAATGGATGTCTTGTTCGTGATCTTGATACAGGTAAAACAGTGATCAAAGGCAAAAGAACTCCAAATAATCTGTACATATTTGAAGAAGGACAACAACAATGCTATCTGAGCAAGGATGATGAGCACTGGTTATGGCATCGGAGGTTGGGACATCTAAGCTTTTCACAAATAAGGAAAGCATGCAAATATCAGGCAGTTCGCGATCTTCCAGATATCAAAATTCCTGACAACACCATATGCAAATCATGTCAGTTTGGAAAACAAACCAGAACTAACTTTCCAGAGAAAGAAGGATCAGCTAGCATGCCTCTTGAGCTAGTACATACAGATACATGCGGTCCTTTCAGGAAAAGAACACCTCGAGGAGAAGAATACTTGATATTATCCATTGACGATTTCTCCAGGTTTGTCTGGTTAGGACTTATGAAGCACAAAGGTGAAGCATTTGGAAAATTCAAATCCTTCAAAGCCTTGGTTGAAAATGAATCAGGTCACAAAATTAAGTGCCTCAGATCCGACAGAGGTGGGGAATTTACTTCAAATGAATTTTTCGATTTCTGTGAAGAACATGGGATAAGAAGAGAATTCTCTACAGCAAGAACTCCTCAGCAAAATGGAGTTGTGGAAAGAATGAACAGAACAGTCCAACAAATGGCTCGTGCTATGCTTGATGAGTCAGGAACTCCCGCAACTTTCTGGGGTGAAGCTGCACATGCTGCAGTTGTTATTCTCAACAAAACAAATGTCCGGGTGAACAGCACTCAAACTCCTCATGAGCTCTGGAGTGGTAGGACTCCTTCGGTAAAGCACTTCAAAATCTTTGGGAGAAAATGCTATATCAAGAATACTGATGAGCAGCTTGGCAAACTTGAACCTAGAGCAGATGAAGGCATTCTTCTTGGTTACTCTCTACATAGCAAAGCATACAAATGCTACAATAAAAGACTTGGCAGAATTGTTGACAGCATTGATGTAGTGGTTGATGAGAAGGGATACATTCCTAGGCAAGTACATCATGAAGACATCGAAGAAGATGAAGGCTACCCCCAACGACAGAATGATGAAGAAGAAGAACCTCAAGAAGAAACTCAAGAAGAACCAGAGGAGAAAACAAGAATAGAAGAAAAGACTCCATCCAGATATGTCCAGAAGAATCATCCAGAATCTCAGATTATGGGGCAGAAAGAAGCAGGTGTACAAACAAGAAGAACAGTTGCAGAAGCTTCAAGCTATTTGGCATTACTCTCCTCTACTGAACCACAAAATGTGAAAGAGGCATGCAAAGATGAATGTTGGGTAAAGCAATGGATGAAGAACTTGAGCAGATCGAAAAGAACAACACTTGGGAGCTGGTTCCTAGACCAAAGGATAAGAATGTTATCGGAACAAAATGGGTCTTCAAAAATAAATTGAATGAAAATGGAGAAGTAATTAGAAACAAAGCCAGACTTGTTTGTAAAGGGTATGCGCAGCAAGAAGGAATAGACTTTGAAGAAACCTTTGCTCCTGTTGCAAGACTTGAGGCCATCCGAATGTTCCTTGCTCTCTCAAGTTTTCAAAACTTCAAAGTATTTCAAATGGACGTGAAATCAGCCTTTCTGAATGGAGACTTGGAAGAAGAAGTATACATTGAACAACCAGATGGGTTCATTCTTGGAAATGATCCAAATCTTGTATGCAGATTGAAAAAGGCTCTCTATGGTCTCAAACAAGCTCCAAGGGCTTGGTACTACCGTTTGGACAAATATCTTCATCAACAAGGCTTTTCAAAAGGATCAGCAGATAGCAATCTTTATATAAAAGTTGAAAATGACAAATTGCTAATACTTGTTGTGTATGTAGATGACATTATTTTTGGGAGCAATGAAGAAGCTATGAGTCAAAGCTTTTCCTTGGTCATGCAGAAAGAATTTGAAATGTCCTTGCTAGGAGAACTGACATATTTCCTTGGTTTGCAAATCCAACAAAAAGGAGGAATCTTTTTATCTCAAACCAAGTATCTCAAACAGATTTTGAAGAAATATGGTATGGAAGATGCAAAACCAGTATGTACACCCATGGTCACAGGATGTAGCCTCAGTGCAAATGATGAATCTGCAGCAGTACATCAACCAACCTACAGATCTATGATTGGAAGTTTACTTTATTTGACAGGTACCCGACCGGACATCATGCATGCAGTTGGAATAGTTGGAAGATTTCAGGCAAATCCGAAGGAGACTCATCTTCAGGCAGTGAAGAGAATTTTCAAATATCTTCAAGGGACTCAAAATTATGGCTTATGGTATCCTAGAGATACAGATCTTACACTTCATGCTTATACAGATGCAGATTGGGCCGGAAGCGTGGATGACAGGAAAAGCACAAGTGGTGGTGCGTTCTTTATGGGTTCCAGACTGGTATCTTGGTTCAGCAAGAAACAGAGTTCGATTGCCTTGTCTACAGCTGAAGCGGAATATGTTGCTGCTGCATCTTGTTGCACCCAACTCCTTTGGATGATGCAGACTTTGCAGGATTTTCAAATCACTTGTACACCACCAATCCCCATCTTATGTGATAACACAAGTGCAATCAGCATCTCAAAGAATCCTGTTATGCATTCAAAAACCAAGCACATACCAATCAAGTATCATTTTCTCCGGGAAAAAGTGCTTGAACAGAAGGTCAAGTTGGAGTATGTTCCTTCTAAGGAACAAGTTGCTGATATTCTCACCAAACCATTGCCCAGGAACACTTTTGAATACCTCAGGCAAAAGCTGGGGGTTGTTGATGCATCATCTTATTGTTGAACCTCTTCTGATTGATGGAACAGGTTCAGGGGGAGCATATAATGCATTGTTGGCATTATGGAGGATGTGCAGAAGGAGATCTTGGAAGTAGCTGCAATATGTCTCTATCTCTTTCATGGTGGATTATGGTTCTTCGTTGCAGATCTGGTTCATATTCAGGGGGAGCATGCTCTTAGGGGGAGCATAACCCTTTGCCCTTCATGTCAAAGGGGGAGAATGAAGCTGAAGTTTTGAGGTTGCCATCAAGTCCAAAGGGGGAGATTGTTGGCATTATGGCTAAAGTGTTGTCCTTGATGGCAACCCATTCAGGTGATATATCACAGTACTTCAAGTCAGTAGCAGAGATTGATGATCAGCTATCAAATATTGAAGAAAATAAGGGGTACGCAGGTACACCTTACATAAGGTGCGTACACGTAGGTCAGTGTTACATAAAGTGCGTACATACCCGCAGTTATCCCGTTCAGGAGGTGCGTACCCCCAGTGCACACATTTCAAGGCAAAGAAATTCACATGTGGGGTTTTCTTATGTCTTACTCTTGGTATTTAGCCAACGGTATTGTGTTATTATGGTGTTGGCCCGTGGTATTGATCCATGATTTAAGGAAGAGCTTTCCTATATAAAACAAAGGAGATCATTTGGCTTGAGTATGTTTTTGGTTGAATATCTTATGAGGGCTAGATCTGAAATATTATGATCTCTTTGGAGTATGTCTAGATCTAAATAAGGCGAATCTACTGATGGATTGAGATCTCTTCGGCGCATGCTCAGATCTGTAGATCTGACTGTCTGGGTTATTTATGAAGTCTTGAAATCATATATGCCCGAAGGTACGCAGGTACAGTGAAAGAAAAGTGCGTATGCACGCAGGAACGAAGCGTTTCAGGTGCGCTGGTACGCAAGCACAGAAGGGTTGCAGGTGCGGAGGTACGCAGGCACAGAAGGGTTGAAGGTGCGGAGGTACGCAGGCATAGAAGGGTTGCAGGTGCGTACATACGCAGACACAGAAGGGTTGCAGGTGCATACATACGCAGGCACAGAAGGGTTGCAGGTGTGGAGGTCCGCAGGCAGTTCAATGGACTAAGAGCGAGGTACGCAGGTGAACAGTTGAGCAGGGTGCGTACTGTAAGCAGGCGAGCAGTTGAGCAGGGTGCGTACTGTAAGCAGGCGATCAGTTGAGCATGGTGCGTACTGTAAGCAAGCGAGCAGTTGAGCAGGGTGCGTACTGTAAGCAGGCAAGCAGTTGAGCAGGGTGCTTACGTAAGCAGGCGAGCAGTTGAGCAGGGTGCTTACTTCTCTTAAGATCTTTGTTTATCATTGTTGTGTTTTGGGTTTGGTTCTATTATTGTTGATCTGGTTACTATAGTTGACTGGCTGATTCTCTTATACTTAATGATCATTTGATGCTTATGGATCCAGTTTGAAAGTTTATGAAAAGTGGTCCTTGTAAGAAAAGAAGTAGGGGGTTGTAGCTCCCTTCCAGGAGAGACTGGAAAATGAGAGAGAGTTGTAGCTCTCTGCACGTTGCAGCCTGCGTACTGGTAAAGGACTGCACCAGTACAAAACCATTGTAAAAGGAGTTTCTAATTTGAAAGAAGATAGAGACATATTGCAGCAGGTGGTTTTCACCCACATTGGGTTTCCACCTTACATCTTGTGTTCTTTGGTGTGACTATCTATTTTCTTTGTTCATGCTCATTATTTTATGGTACTGACATACACAAATATTTCAAAGAACAAATAAAGAAGATTTGTTAAAAGAATTAGATAATACTGATTCACCCCCCCCTCTCAGTATTATTTCCGACAATGTGGTCTTGGAATCTTAACAATGACATATGCTATTAGAAGAGGAGGATAGTTGGGATTGGGTCTTCTATTCTAATTTTTTGTACTCTCCTGCTACAGATGTGTACTCTTAAAATTCTCTTTGGAAAGTTAACTAGGATTTGCGGTCTATCCTGACATAGATCGCATGCCTTTGGAACTAAGGGTCGAATACTAATTTCAACATGCGTTCTTTACTTCTGTAATTATAATTTTGAAGAAATCATCGTTGAGAAGGTATAAGGGCTATTGTTTTCATAATTTATAGAATAGTACAAGAGATAACTTTACATAGTACAATAGGGCCTTTGGGCATCTCCTCATAATTAATATGTAATGCTTTTAAGTTCATACTCTAAACCTTCTTATGGGGAAGTGGGGTTGCAGTTGCAAAATTCATTGAGCCACTTGAACATCCAACAGAAAAGAAAATCACCAAGGATAAGTTTAAGATTGTTAGCATGAAAGTGAAACATGGCACATAATATATCCCTGAACTGGTAAATAATTTCTGCTTTTTATGCTTTATTTTCTTTGTTTTTGATGGATTTGAAATTATATTTGGTATTAAATTTTACATAATAGTTCAGAATAAGCTTAGAAAACTTCGAGAGCATATTTTGGTTTGGAAATTAATTTGAGAATCTCTCCTTGCATGTTGTTTTGATTCAATGAGCATAAGGAATTTGCGGTCCTGGAATTAGTACTTCAAGTAGTTTTTCTTGATCCACAATGCCCTTGTAAGGTACTTATAATTCTCTTAATCATTGAAACAATATTCATATTCATTTTTCTTTTTACAATATCTTGGCTTCTAGGGGTTGTATTCAAGAATATGCTAGCAAAAAAACTTCTAATTAAATCAAGGTTTGATACAAACTAAATTTCCCAAAGCTTGACGATACATATATCTACTTCGCATTTTCAAGGTTCAATATGTGTTGGGTTATTGGGGCCTAACTTGAGTTCAAGGTTGATTTAGCGAGACAAATCTTGGTATTGCTAGCCCTTTCGGCAACAATCCATGGAGCGCAGACTGAGGTCTCACCCGAAGTAGTATGGGAGGGTGCTAGAACCAGGTTTCTGCACCCTGGAGATGCCTAATGAGTTCAAGTGGTTCGTGGTTCGACCTTGCACGCACATTGCTATGTGCACTTTCTAGTACCTCACTAGTATTTTGCTGCTAGTTGATTAAACTAGCTTACTTGTATGTGTAAAGTATAGTTAGCAATATAAATCATTCATACATGTGTGTGGAATAAATAAACAATATATTTGCAATTTATATCAAACATGTAATAACCCCAAAACAGATACAAGGAATTAAGATAAAACTTATCTTTATTATTTTCTTCCTTAGTTATAGACTCGACTCCGCCATGCGTACTCAACTGTAGGGGTATGCACACTCAGCTCTAGACTACTAGGCCTCTACGCACTTAGCTGCAGATCCTTCTCCTACTTTATGACCTATGACACACTTCGCACTTCAACTTAGTCAGCTAGACTTTTCATGCTTTTCCTCTATTCTATCTCCTATCTACTTAGAGCCTCGCTCTATTTATATAATCCCATGGTATACAGACCATGGGTAGGTCAACATTACATTACAAGACTAGGGCAGACAACCTTGTGACTCTGTCATACATTTCACACTCTACGCCCACAATTGGCGGAGTCTTTACAACAATATTAGGTCAAAACTTGGGTTTTGAGCCCCAAAACATGCCTTGGGGGGATTCCATGCCCAACAATATATTCCGATTTGTATGAACTCCATATATGCATTAGTAAACTTTAGAACCTCGAGGTGTATATCAAAACGTAGGATCTTGTTCCTGGCTTTTACGTTTTATTCTTTTAGTGGTGGATGATGGACTATTGATGGTCTGGTTCATTTATTGTTTGAAATAAGAGCTCCTTGTCAAGAGTCTCCTACATGGTGGTGATAATTATGAATATATAATTGCTTCTAAATCTATATCCTAATAAAGTCTTCAATATTACAACTACTTTGTATATATGACTTGTGTTTATAGTTTTTTGTCACATTTCAAATCTTTTGCGATAATGCTTCATAATAAATGAAGGTTGTTACTCATTTTGCATGATTGGTTAGTTGCTTGAGTATGCTTGAGAAATAGAACAAATTTCCTCATCTATCAGATAAATTGGTGGTTGGTTTCTTGAATATGCTTGATAAAATAAAACATTCCCTGTTCTCTCAAGGAAAGTAGTGGTATCATTGTTTGCCTACTATAAAATGTGATTATACTCCGTAGAAAAAGGTGGAATTAATTACAGGCCAATGCTCATTAACATATCGATGCTTGTGATTATGTTGATTAACTTTCTTTCACCTAGAATAGGGTGAACACAACATGAATAACTTTGAACCCAATTGTTATGTACCCAAACAACAAGTAATGGGTTGGCTTTCATTAGGATAAATAATGCCTAAAGAGAAAAAATTTCTGCTCAATACAATTAATTAAGGCCACATTAATCCTAACCTTTAAATATGATATAATTACCCTTTATCGATAGAAATTTATGTGGGTTTTGATATTATGAATGTACTATTGGTCCTTTTACAGGTTATATAATAAGGCACCATTTTCATTACCATTTGTAACAAGCTCATCATGGATAGTTAGAAAAGGAAGTGTTGCATACTAAAAAGGTATGTTTCATCTCAGATATATATAAATTTTTGAGATACTCCATGGAGCTGATATTCAAGTTTTTCCCTCATCTTCCATCTGCGAACTTACAGCAAGGATGAGGTATGAATTAATTCGATGGAAACTAAGACTTTAATGTAATGTGACCAATCATTTATTTTTCCTTATGATCAAAAGTTGGCATGTGAATGCATATGGGTCCTATTTCAACTGCCTGAACTGCTAGGAGGACATCCTCCATGCTAGACTAGCCAGAGCTTCTTTCACTTTCCTTCCCACTGTGAAGGCCTTTAGTATGAGGTTCTCTAGTCCCGTGGTTCTTTATTGTGACATTTAGGGGGAATGGAGATGGCGAATCCTAGTTTTTTTAGCTTAAGTGATCAGTTAGCTATAGGTGCGTACCAAACCCAAATAACTTTTAATCTAAAACCACATTCTTCAAGGATTGGTTATTGCAATTTATAAATGAAGACTTGAAAAGGTTTATAATATATCTATTCTTGGAAAATATATTTATGATTTTCCAAAGAACCAACCGAACTCATTGAGTGGACCTTCAAACTTATATTATGGTGGAAAAATTACTTAAACATGGTCATACTGTGTTAATCAATATTCCACAATTATGTTTAACAAAACTTGACTTAAATATGTGGTGTCTTCTCTTCAAGGGTTATAACATGGTTCTTTAATCTAAACTATTTTATATAACTTAAATGGACACAACTATCGTCCACTTAGGATAGAGTTATTTAGAATATAGTACATTATTAATTTAGAATGAAACTCGATAGGGATGTCTTATGCATATGCAATAATAACTCTAACTCTGATACATTATATAAATAATAATCATAATGAATTTGTGTTTATGTATAAGCATACAACCTCCAACTCCATTTTAGATACATATTGGTCTCAATGCCCCGCACGTATTGGTCTCAACACCACATACATTCATGCGGAAGGTTCTGAAGGATAGTGAAAACATGAAAAGTAGGTATGGCATATTTGTAATGAAATAAAATTTAAGACTGAGAACTGTATCACCTTGGATCTTGTGTGAACATATTTTTGAGAGCTAGCCAATATGTGGAAAAATGTTTGATAAATATGAAAATGTATGAGCCACATTATAGTTTGCTGTCAGTCATAATAATTGAGAGGCAACATCCATGCAATTCCTCCACAAGTCCTTGCATTGACATTGAGCTATAACAACCTAATACATCACTATTAGGGATCCCGAAGTGTTCAACTATGGACATTTAATTAGAGGCAAACTCTTTGAATCCAAGGAATGATAGTCTTTCTTTGGAGTATATGTATCCAAAAAATGGGCTTATGAGAGCAAAGAGTTCCAGGGTTGTGAGGAATCCTATTTGGAGGGCTACTATGCCTTAAAAGAAAGGGAAATACATACTATTAGGGATCTAGATGCATTCAACAGGTAGAAAACACATTGAATCCAAAGAATGATGGTCTTTTCTTTGAGTAGATATATCCAACAAATGTGCTTGTGAGAGCATAGAGTTCATGGTTTTGAGGAATCCTTGGTAGAGGGCTACTATGCCCTTTTATTTCAAATAATTTCATCTTCACAAATATCATTTCAACCAAATAAACTAAAAATTATATGCACATAGTTCATATATACAAATAAGTAGTGACATCCCACTATGTCGATCTTGTTCATAATTGCATCATATATACTCACTATTTTTCACCTTTTGGCATGCAAATTAGTGTTTTAGAGGAAAATGTTTAAGTTGTCACAACAAATTTACATGATTTTAGGTTTGATTATTACAAGTCATTTATAGGCTAGAAACATCTTCAAAGTTTCACTTCTAATAGAGTATTCAATTGAGCATCTCATGTATCCTATATGTAAATATTTATCCCTCCACCCACTTTTCATAACTTCCATAACGATTAGGTAGGGACCTACAACTTTGATGTTATTTTTTTCGCTTACTAAAATATTTTCCAAGACTTTAAAAAGTTTTATAATTTATTGAAAGTTGTATAATTTACAATTTATAAAGTTTCGAGGTCTAAAGGGTTCTATCTCAACGGAATAGCACTTGTGTTACAAGCAGGAGGTTGGTGGTTTGATTCCATCGTTCCTTGATAATCATATGGAATGGCAGAGATTATTTTTTGGTGGCAGAGGCTCTTTTGGCCATCACCAATGAAATTATTATGAATTTTTTTGGCCCTCACCAAAATATTAAATGGTGATGGTCAATGAAAGCCACCATACATGTGCATCAATAGTGACGGCCATAAAATGTCAATCACCATAAATCACTATTGTTCATATGAAATAGTGATGGTGAATGAACATCACCATATATATGCATAAATAATGACAAATATAAAAGGTTCATCACAGTAAATCATTGTTCTTGATATGAGATGGTGTCAGTCACTATCCATCAATATAATTATTATTCATGACAGTCCTTGAGTGTCACCACAACACCTATACTTTTGATGATGCCACCTTTAGTGACGTTCACTTTTTTTATGACAAAGGATAAGTTTCGTCTCCATTGCTCATATGAAATGGTGTGGTCACTATCTGTCATTATAAACCATTATTGGTGATAGACATTGAATGTCACCACAACACCTATACTTTCGGCAATGCCACCTTTGGTGACGTTCAACTTTTGGTGATAGAGGCTCTTTTGACTATCACCAATGAGCTTATGGTGATATCTTTTTACCCTCACCAATGTCCTCTTCTCTTGTAGTTTGGGATTATTAGCGTGTTCTTCCAGGACTATTCTTATCTTAGGTTCCCAGTCCTCAAAGAATATCAGTCCTCGATGATTAATATTATCTTGGATGCCCTAATACATCTGCAAAGAGCATCAAATGCCAGATTTTTACCTAATCCTCCAATATTTTTTCCTAGGTGGAGACAAGAATGATGTGTCTTTCTCTCCCTCTTAATTAGGGAGAAGATATCTATTCCAATAAAGGAATTTACTCATTAGTATGGAAGGAGTGTACTTGAGATCCTTCTTGGCATAGGAATTTCAACGTTTCTTCTAAGTAAGAAACTTGTTTTGATGTTCCCTCTTAATTAGGGACATACAAAAGCTCCTCAGGTGAAGTTGTTGGGACAACTAGCTTCTTGAAGATATCCTCTTCATGATGTCATGAACTTCTTTTCGTTATCTAGGAGTCTTCATGTTTGGGACTTCTACATAGGGTACCAACCATCCATCAATTTCATCCATGAGTTAGGCATGCCATCATTAGAAGGTGATCCATGTTTCCATATATGGCCTTCCTTCATGCGATGTAACTTTCTTCATGCCATGTTTACTTGAGGATATTTCATCCTACTACATGTGCATTAGTTATGGAAGACATCCATAGATATTCCCTCGGTAGCCATACATAAACCCATCCATATATTTATAAAAATAAAGGAACGAAAACTAAAATAAACATTAACTTTTTGATGGCCTTTCATCATGACATCTCCTAGTTTGCATCAACATCCTCCATACATATCGATATATATATATATATATATATATATATATATATATATATATCGATATACATACATATATATATATATATATATATATATATATATATATATATATATATATACATATATATATATATATATATATATATATATATATATATATATATATATATATATATATATATATATATATATATATATATATATATATATATATATATATATATATATATATATATATATATATATATATATATATATATACATATATATATATATATATACATATATATATATATATATATGTATGTATACATACATACATATATATATGTATACATATATATATATATATATGTATACATATATATATATATATATATACATATATATATATATATATATATATATATATACATATATATATATATATATATGTATGTATACATACATACATACATACATACATACATACATACATACATACATACATACATACATACATACATACATACATACATACATACATACATACATACATACATACATACATATATATATATATATATATATATATATATACGTATGGAGGATGCTGATGCAAACTAGGAGATGTCATGATGAAAGACCATCAAAAGGTTAATCTTTATTTTAATTTTCATTTGTTAAGGGTCTCTTTCTTTTTTAAACTTCATTAGAGACTTCATATCTTCCATGGAGATATCCTAGTCAAATCATATTAATCTTTCGGATGTTGATTTCCTTTACCATGATTGCATATTGCACGATCTCTTCCTACCTTTCATCACACATTTCATTCCTAGGAGATTCTAATCAAAGTTCTTCAACTGTAGTCAACCGCCTCATACCTCATATGAGGAAATATTATGTTCATTTCATCTAGTGAATGTGTGACCCATGCTTTCATGTATTCCTTAGAGGGAGGATATCCTTTCTTTTGATCATTTGCTTAAGATAGAGCATTGGTCCATTGTACCTACAACCATATGACATGACTCTTCAATATAGATTGTAAGCATATATACCGCATTTTCCTTTGGGTCATCCAGAATTCCTGCAACAACTTCGTTTATTAAAATATATTCAATCCCTTGATATGCTTCACTTTTGCGTCATCATACCATCATCCCAAGAATTCCATTAGTTTGAAATTCTTGAAGAAACACTTTCTTCCACTCATGATCAATGAACGTTTCAATGAATATTCCATCAAAGAATCTTGAGGATGTAAAGTATCCCCATCAAAAAATGTTTCCATTTGATAGATGTATGACGAAACTTGTACTAGATGACCTTGCCACTTGTGTTTCCAATTATATCCCCAAGATTTATATCCCCTAATTCCATAGATTCTAGTTGTATTTCATGATTCTCCTATGATGACGTCCCAAGCGCATGCTTTCAATGATTCTATGATGCCTTGATGCATCCCATGATAGCGATATCTTAGAAGACTTATAGATTTGAAAAGAACTCATGTGAGGAAGACTATCTCAATAGTGGAGATATACTACTTTCT
Source organism: Pinus tabuliformis (assembly GCA_031772625.1). Taxonomy (NCBI): domain Eukaryota; kingdom Viridiplantae; phylum Streptophyta; class Pinopsida; order Pinales; family Pinaceae; genus Pinus; species Pinus tabuliformis. The sequence continues at coordinate 638,350,801 of CM062816.1, read as the reverse complement.
TCTTCTTGGATTTCTTCTTTATAGCTTCCACCACTTCCTTGGTGATGTGAGCTTCTTCTCTTCCTTTTTTTTTATTGTCCTTCTTGATATTAGGAAAATCTCTCCTATCATGGCCATATTATTGACATCCATACCATTTTATTTTAGCCATGTTCTTCATGTTTTTTTAAGGACCAAACAATCCAAATTGTTCCTTTCTTCTTGCCATTGTAGCATAAGATTTATTTTTCTCACCTTCTCATACATTAGATTTGGCTTTTAGTCTAGATTCTTCAATATTTCATAGTGTCACTGACCATAGATCTTGGAATGGGGTAGCTTCTTTCTTCCCATAAATAATTGAAGTAAAGTTACCACACTCATGTGATAGTGCATTTAATACAATTGCAATCATTTCACTATTAAACATGACCTCTCTAAGATCCTATAGTTGATCCTAGATCTTAGATATGCTAAGAAAGTATGAGGTTATTGCATATTCCCTAGAAATATTTATCTTGTAGGGTTCTTTCCTTAATGAGATGAATTATCCATTAGTGCTTACAGAATACAACTCTACTAATTTTCCGTAGATTTCTTTTGAATTTTCGAGTTTAGATACATATGGGGCTGAGGAGATCCTTGATGGATTCATGAGAATCCTTTGAGACCTAAATTCCCCTTTCATATACTTAGAAAGAGCTTGAGCATATTCATTTCTTGGTATAGTGATAGAACCTTTGAGATGTTCCATAATCCCATTTTCAAAGATATTCAAATATGTCATTTTCGTCCATGCAAGATAGTTTCAAGCCCCAACCAATTTGTTGCTTTCCTTGAAAAAATACATTTTGATAGATTTAGATGTGGACATAAATATAATTGCTTGATAGGATTCTCCTTCTTCTTGTTGATTCCTTGATGTTGATGATGATATAAAGGATAGAAAGCTTATCCTTGATGAAGGTAGTTTTCTTCAAGAATGATCCTTAATCCCACAGAGAGTGAGATGACACTGCCTTTTGATGATGATCTGGATAATTCTTTGTAGACTTATTTTTTCCTTATGGTTATAATGTTTCCTTTGAATTCATGATGATCTTCACTTTGATTCCTTCCTTGATATTTGATCCTTGATTGTCCATTGATAAGCTGCCCTTCCTTGACTTAGGCACCTTAGCTGTGATACCATGTTGAGAAATATAGGGCATAGAAATTATGTGATTTATATTCTATTAGTAACTACTTGGAGTGCCTATTTCAATAGAAATCACATTAGGAATGTTTGGTCGACACATTTTGAACCAACCAGTGTGGTTCAAGGTCAGGAAAGGATGAAGAATCAGATCATGGTAGCTGGTTAAATAGAAAGATAGATATTTATAATGACTATAAGGAAACATATATAAATAAATGAATACTTTTGACTGGGTAAAAAATAGGTGAAGAATTAATTTAATGTTAATTTAAATAATTGAGTTAAATATATGGTAATGAAGTTTGGGCATGTATTGGGAGGGTGAGAATTCTTTGAGCACGAAGCGATGGTGAAATCCCATGTGTTTATTTTCTTTCTGAATGCGATCAATCTACTTTAGACTACATATTCATCTCTCACATCATTGCCAAGACCCATCTCGTTGCTTGGAGATTTGATAAAGGAATTTTCAATCACCTTGAACTTTGGTATCGAAGTCCTGAACAAGGATGGAGAATGATAACTAAGACTTTTGGTAGGATCAATCACTAGAACATGAAGGTATACTTTATACCCTCCCATGAATTTTTTGAGGTTTCTATAGTGAGCGAAGGAGGCCACAAAAATGAAGTGAGTCTGAATCTTCTCGGGAGCATGGTGGATTTAGATCATAAATCATATCTCTTCCTGCTCATAGCCATAGCAGAATTATCAGTGACATCTCAAGGAAAACCCCCGGATCTAGTAGCAGATCTACCACATGTAACATTTTCATGCGTAGATATTAATATGAATATAGCCCCTTGAAGTACCTTGATTACGTGGATCACATCTCATACCCGTCAATGCCTACAACAGAAGGGATTTTTGGAGGCCCAAACTTTAAGACTGCCAAGGAATACTGCTATACTATCAAGCATCACAAACACGACTTGGTTCTGTTCACTCTCAGTGAGTTGGCCATAGAATGACAGAGACAATGGGGATCTATGGAGCACAACATGCCAAATGAAATCCTAGCATAGAAACTATATCACTACTCACTCATCGCCACAACAACCATTTCAGTCAGATATAAAGACAAAGCCATGGATCTAGTAGAAGATCTCCCACCAGTAAGATTTATTCTCATAGATCCATGGATTAATAGAATGCATTTGGATAATTCTGATCCCATAAGGGAATATCGATGTCAAAATAGAGAAGCATACCTAGATCTAGGGAGTATTCTCCGCTTCTTGTCGATACAGACTATTCCTCCTACACAGTGGGTGGCTCCGATGATCTGACCATTTTGTTCTCGGGAGCTGATTGATCAAAGATCACCAAATAGGAATACACTCATAGTAGATCAGGATCTGATCCAAATTTTTATCAGAACATTGCAAGGGAGGGCTATTTACAAGAGGATCTGGAAAGGGAGGCGTATTCAATATTTAAAGTGTGAGATACAAAAACAACTAGGTATATCACCAAGTATGCATAGCTTGATTTACTGAGGACAAATTTTGCAAGAGAACTTCACACTATAGGATTATGACATTTCCACAGATTCAACCATCATTCTCTATCTGATATTGCAAGGTGGATGCTCGAGAACCAACTCAAAGGGCACAAGCTCTTTCAAAGATGCAGTCAAAGGGAAGGAGGAATTCCAAACCAAACCAACATCACTCCCAGAACTACCTAGGCCCTATATCATGGAGCAAGAATCCTAGATACCAGCCTTGACAGTCTCTTTGTCTAAGGTAAATGAGCTATATGTAGATTTCCATACAAAAGAAGCCATATATATATTTAACAATTTTTGGCCTAAATCGAACGCTCTACATCAATGGATATTCTCTACATGGACATTAATTTGTGATATTTATTTATGTTCCAAGTGGCTTTTTATTGTCATATTTGAAACAATAAAAGATAAGGATTATGCCCTTAATGAGGGACCATTCTTCTGCAGCAATGCAGGAATCTTCATGATCGCTTGGTTTATAGTGTTTGATGCCATCACTATGGTGGTATCCAAAATTCTTGTATGGTTTAGGATACATAATATACCACTATATTTCTCGTACCACAAAGTATTAGAAGGAATAGGGAATACCGAGGGAAAATTACTTAAGATTGATATGTTGGCATTATGGCTAAAGTGTTGTCCTTGATGGCAACCCATTCAGGTGGTAGTTCACTATTCTTCAAGTCAGCAGCAGAAGTTGATGATCAGCTCTCATTTTATTGAAAAATTATGAAGGACGCAGGAAGCCAGTTCAGAAGTTGCGTACCCGCAGGTACACCATGCAGAACCCGCGTCCAGGGACGCAGGCCAAGCGTTCAGGGGGTGCGTCCACCCACTACACACATTTCAAAGCAGAGAAAAGCACGTGGGGGTTTCTTGTGTGGTATCTAGCCGACGGTTTTGTGTTTCTATGGTGTCGGCTCGTGGTATTGTTCCTTGATTTGAGGAGGAGATTGCCTATATAAAGCAAAGGAGATCATTTGGTTTGAGCATGTCTTTTGTTGAATATCTTATGAGGTAAGATCTGATCTAGATCTAAGGAAGGCGAATCTATTAATGGACCGAGATCTCTTGGCGCATGTTCAGATCTGTGGATCTGATTGTCTGGGTTACTTCTAAAGTCTTGAAATCATCTATGCCCGGAGGGACGCAGGTGCAGTAAGGGTTCAGGTGCGTCCAGGACGCAGGAGCGAAGAGTTTCAGGTGCGCCGGACGCATGCGCAGAAGGGTTCAGGTGCGCCGGGACGCAGGCAGTTCAGTAGACTCAGTGCGAGGGACGCAGGCTAGCAGTTTAGCAGGGTGCGTCCAGGGACTCAGGCCAGCAGTTGAGCAGGGTGAGTCCGGGACTCAGGCTAGCAGTTGAGCAGGGCGAGTCCGGACTCAGGCTAGCAGTTGAGCAGGGTGCTTCCTTCTCTTAAAATCTTTGTTTATCATTGTTGTATTCTGGGTTTGGTCCTATTATTGTTGATCTAGTTATTTCAGTTGATTGGGTGTTTCAGAAGGTTGTTTGAGCTTCAATGTTGTTGTTGGGTCCAGTATGAAAATTGGATGAAATGTGGCCTTTCAGTTTATGGGTTGTGCTTCAGTGTATCCAGTATGAAAATTGATGAAACGTGGTACTTGAAGGAGAGAAGATTGTAGGCCGGCGCCTACGTACTAGTAACTAAGCTAGTACAAGAGCTAAAGGAAATCTTTGGAGCATTGTAGCAGGTAGTAGCCTGCGTACTAGTAAATGGATCGGCTAGTGCAAGAGCAAAGGGGGTTGTAGCTCCCGTACTGGTATAAGGCTGCACCAGTACAAATATTGTAAAAGAATTTTTCTTATTAAGAAGAAGATTGAGATCACTTGCAGCAGGTGGTTTTCTCCCGCATTGGGTTTCCACCTTATATCATGGTGTTCATGTGTGTGCCTTATGTGTGATGATCTATTCTCTATTACTGCATCTGTTATCTGATAATATGGTTGATAATGTTCTAATGCCCTCATTGAAGATCAATTAACTTAATCATAAGAAGTTGTGGAAGTAGCATATATGAATCTGATTATGGAAATGAAATAGTTTTATTAATGTGATAATACTGATTCACCCCCCCCTCTCAGTATTATTTCCAACAATTGGTATCAGAGCAGGTCCTTTGATAGAAGCTTGATCGCTTGAAGGAGATCCGTGGAACAATGGGCAAGAAGCTTAAGAAGAAAGCTCATAAGAAAAAGAAGGCATCTCAGAAGAACTATGATAGTGGAAGAATCGATTGGGGATTAGGCATAAGAAGCTCTTCAGATTCAGAATCAGATTCAGAGTCATTATCAGGTATGAATGTGTTATCCTCTGATGTTCCAGCTATATTTCCTTGTGAAAGAGATGAAAGTGATAGCGAAACTACTGAATTTGCTCTTATGGGTGAACAAGAAAGATATCAAATAGAGGCAGATTTTAAAAGGCTGACAGACAAAATTAGAGATCAACAAGATCTATTGAACAAAAAGGAATGTGATTTCAAAGAAGAAGCTACCAAACTAAGGGCCCAACTAGAAGAAGGAAACAAGGTAAGAAAGCTACTCAAGGACAAGGAAGACCAATGTCAAAAATTGCAGCATGAAGTGACATCATTAAGAAAAGAAGTCAATGAAAGAAGCACAACCATCAAGAAACTCAAAGATAGATCTAGCTACTATGAAAATCTTGAAGCTACAATCCTCTCACTAAAAGGAGATCTTGAAGAATCAAAGAAGCAGAATACAGATCTACTCCAAGCTATTGCAAAACAAGAAAACGAAGTCACCAGCTTAAAATCTCAACTAGAATGTGCCTTCCAAGTTCGTCAAATGCAGCAGGATCTGTATGAAGAAGAAGAAAAAGAAATTCTCAAACTAAGGGAACAAATGGAAGAAGGAAGGAACGGTGAAGAAGTTTTGAAAAAGAAATCTCTTGAAAAGGAAGAACAGCTTCAGGTTGAGGTAAATATCTTGAAAAGTAAACTAGAAGAAAAGGATAAGCTTTTACAATTTCAAGATAGCTCTAAAGTATTGGATGATATTCTTAGTAGTCAAAGGTCCCCTGCTATAAAGACTGGTCTTGGTTTCCATGAAGGTGAATCTAGTTCACAAGGTGAGGCAAGAAATTCTAAAGAGAAATCTAAAGTGATCAATGAAGAAATAAAAGATCAATCTCATCATCAACCAAGGAAAGAGATTCCTCAAAGAAAATCCTTTACTCCTCCTATGAATAATGTTGAATGTTATGTATGTCATAATCTTGGACATGTTGCAGCTAGATGTAGAAGAAGAAGAGTTCAAGACCATTATGCAGAAAGGTCATCTCAATCAAGGTACTTTTATGGATATTGCTTTGCTTGCAATATGTTTGGTCACAAAGCTACTGATTGTTACAGGAGGAATATGAAACATGTAAGATGTTATGCATGTAACAAGCTTGGACATATAGCCAAGGAATGCAGGAACAAAGTTTGGGCACCATATCAAAAGGAGAAAATGTCATCATCACGCTTGAAGATATGGAGGAAAAAGGAAGTACAGTCAGAAAAGGATGGCACAGTACAATGTACAGACATACCAGAATCATAGGAAGCTGAAAGTACAGGACGCAGTGCAGTAACAGGAGACCTGCGTGCGGACGCAGGCCAGACCAAGTCCAGGTGCGTCCAGGACGCAGTTCAGTAACTGAAAATCTGCGTGGGGACGCAGAGCGACTGAGGATCAGGTGCGTCCCTGAAGCAAAAGGACGCGGCGCAATAGTAATTTTGGGTGCGTCCCTGAGTAAAAGTACGCGGCGCGATAGTGTTTTTGGGTGCGTATCTGCAGCAACAGGACGCAGCGCAGCAGAAGATAAAGTGCGTACCTGTCTCAAAGCATTTATTGGCTGATTCTTCTTGATATGCATGATCAGATTTAACAGATGGCACTGGTTCAGGGGGAGCATATGTCCTAAATGCATTGTTGGCATTATGGCCCTTGGTGACAATGTTTATGATTCATCTTGCTATTATGAGTTGGTCACATGATCAGATGTATGGTTGATTCTCTAATGATGCTTGTATGAAGTCTTTATTATCCTTGCAACATATATGGATGAGGTTGGCTGATTTCGTGGATGATTACTCAAAGTCGCATTGTTGGAGACATGATGATGATGAGTTACTCATACGCATTTCATGATGATGTTAACATGAGCATGATGCATGAATTCTTTCTTGGCACAAATGGATGAGGATTGTTGGCTGGATACAGGGATGATTATTCATACATATGTTGATTGATGTTGATGCTTTCATTTGATGGCTCTTGATTCATGTAGATCTGGATGGTTATGAGTTGATGTTGACAGATACTATGGAGCAGATTATACAGTGCTGTTGTTTGTCATGATCTTTAGATGGTCGTAGCAAGACTCATGTTGTAATGGTCTATCTATTATAGTCATCTCTTCAGGTCATGTAATGACCTATGTCCCCCACTATGTATGGGATGAAGATGTAATGTATTTGGTTCTCATATTTCTGATGTATTCCCACTTGGTTGGATGGATGATCCTTATTGTGATGGGTGATAGGAAGGTCATTTATGATATATATAGAGTCATGTTCTTCTTGTAGAACATCTTTTTGCAGACCTTGCTTACAGTCAAGGGGAGCTTGACCATGAACAAACACCATACAGCAGAGTAGACATCTCAGCTGGTTCTCAGAAAGACCATTATCAGATTGGAGCACCATGACATATACAAAGGGGGAGCTCATTCAGAGACTTCAGCAGATCTGGTTCATAGTCAAAGGGAGCATGTTCTTAGGGGGAGCATACCCCTTTGCCCTTGATGTCAAAGGGGGAGAGTGATCTGGTGTTGTTGCCATCAAGTCCAAAGGAGGAGATTGTTGGCATTATGATGCATGTGTTGTACTTGATGGCAACCCCCCCTCATAGAAGACCATCACACTTATATACATTCAGAAGAGATATCAGATGTAACATAATACATAGATGCAGGACAGCTCAAAGGAATCAAATGGCAAGTTCTTTGTAAGCTTTGCCATCAAGTCCAAAGGGGGAGATTGTTGGCATTATGGCTAAAGTGTTGTCCTTGATGGCAACCCATTCAGGTGGTAGTTCACTATTCTTCAAGTCAGCAGCAGAAGTTGATGATCAGCTCTCATTTTATTGAAAAATTATGAAGGACGCAGGAAGCCAGTTCAGAAGTTGCGTACCCGCAGGTACACCATGCAGAACCCGCGTCCAGGGACGCAGGCCAAGCGTTCAGGGGGTGCGTCCACCCAGTGCACACATTTCAAAGCAGAGAAAAGCACGTGGGGGTTTCTTGTGTGGTATCTAGCCGACGGTTTTGTGTTTCTATGGTGTCGGCTCGTGGTATTGTTCCTTGATTTGAGGAGGAGATTGCCTATATAAAGCAAAGGAGATCATTTGGTTTGAGCATGTCTTTTGTTGAATATCTTATGAGGTAAGATCTGGTCTAGATCTAATGAAGGCGAATCTATTAATGGACCGAGATCTCTTGGCGCATGTTCAGATCTGTGGATCTGATTGTCTGGGTTACTTCTAAAGTCTTGAAATCATCTATGCCCGGAGGGACGCAGGTGCAGTAAGGGTTCAGGTGCGTCCGGGACGCAGGAGCGAAGAGTTTCAGGTGCGCCGGACGCATGCGCAGAAGGGTTCAGGTGCGCCGGGACGCAGGCAGTTCAATAGACTCAGTGCGAGGGACGCAGGCTAGCAGTTTAGCAGGGTGCGTCCAGGGACTCAGGCCAGTAGTTGAGCAGGGTGAGTCTGGGACTCAGGCTACCAGTTGAGCAGGGCGAGTCCGGACTCAAGCTAGCAGTTGAGCAGGGTGCTTCCTTCTCTTAAAATCTTTGTTTATCATTGTTGTATTCTGGGTTTGGTCCTATTATTGTTGATCTAGTTATTTCAGTTGATTGGGTGTTTCAGAAGGTTGTTTGAGCTTCAATGTTGTTGTTGGGTCCAGTATGAAAATTGGATGAAATGTGGCCTTTCAGTTTATGGGTTGTGCTTTAGTGTATCCAGTATGAAAATTGATGAAACGTGGTACTTGAAGGAGAGAAGATTGTAGGCCGGCGCCTACGTACTAGTATCTAAGCTAGTACAAGAGCTAAAGGAAATCTTTGGAGCATTGTAGCAGGTAGTAGTCTGCGTACTAGTAAATGGATCGGCTAGTGCAAGAGCAAAGGGGGTTGTAGCTCCCGTACTGGTATAAGGCTGCACCAGTACAAATATTGTAAAAGAATTTTTCTTATTAAGAAGAAGATTGAGATGACTTGCAGCAGGTGGTTTTCTCCCGCATTGGGTTTCCACCTTATATCATGGTGTTCATGTGTGTGCCTTATGTGTGATGATCTATTCTCTATTACTGCATCTGTTATCTGATAATATGGTTGATAATGTTCTAATGCCCTCATTGAAGATCAATTAACTTAATCATAAGAAGTTGTGGAAGTAGCATATACGAATCTGATTATGGAAATGAAAAAGTTTTATTAATGTGATAATACTGATTCACCCCCCCCTCTCAGTATTATTTCCAACATGATACAGATAGAGTCTCAAGAGGCATATTCACTTTTTCCAGAATATGCATTGAAGTATATCTTAGTTAAGGTTTACCTAATCACATTATGCTGGTTCAAAATAATATTCAGTGGAATTCACCACTATATTGTGAAAATATGACATTCCATTGTCGTGGATGTCTACAAACTGGCCACCATGACACTGCATGCCCACAAGCCAAAAAAGGCCCCAAAAGAAATAAGAAACAATCCCAAAAGCCAAAATGTTGGAAATGCATTGACCCCCTAGAAGAAGTAGCAGATGAAGCACATGTAGCATAGAATATCACAGAAAGTAATGTACATGTCTTTCAAAACATCTCATAGAAGGATGAAATTGAGCACAACTATGCATTAATTATGAGACCCAACATCCCACTATAGCAGAATGAGGAGCACACACCTGAAAAATAAGTAAGTGGCAGCAAATGAATACGTGGATTATAAGGATATGATTTTGATAAAGAATATCCAGGAAATACAAAAGAGAATCAAATGTCTATTGTAACATCCACATCCAACAATGGTGGTTGGCGAAAAGTGGAATAAAAGAAAGGTAGAAAAGAATAGATCAGCCTTTTCTAGATCGTGAGAAATTAGGACCTGATTATTTTGCATATGCTTTTTAGCATCTACTACATGTAATTTTTCTCATTATGAGTAAAATTGTGATTTTTCGTGGAAAAAAAAAATTGAGTTAAATGTATATGAATAAATATTGGTATTTTTTTTAATTAATCTTAAACTAATTAAAATTAAATATTAAAATTAACCTTTTGGCTATAATTTAAATAATTATATATATAAATATATAGATTAAAATCCTAGAAACTTCTTTAGATTAGGATCTTATTTTACTTATATTATTAGTTTTCTTATTCATCAAATAACTACCAATGCATAAACCATAAAGAGACAATAGGCACAAAATATAGGTTATTAGCTAGGGCCAAAACCTCTCACTTTCTAAGAGGAAAAAACGAACAAATTATTCTTCTTATAGAGATTATAATTGACAAATACCAAGACCAAGAACCTTGACCTATTTTCCATTCCATGACCAAGAAAAAAATCCTTCTTGACGAGATTCTTCTTGCAATGATCAAATCTCTTCTTCTTCTTCCTTTTTGACTAATATTTAGACATTCGATTCCTTGGTTTAGTAAAACACTCCTTGGTTCTACTCCAGAAATCCTTAGTACATGAGCTTGACTAACATTTACCTTATATCTTGTTCGCTCTAGAAGGATACTTCTTATTTGACAAACCATCTTTGTCTTTCACCTGAAATCCTCTCTCACTGTGACTATGATATCTTGGCCTTCTTTTCTTCTTCCTCACTAGTGACTAGGCTCCTTCTTTATCACCTTTGAATTGCTTCACTTGGGACTCTCTTCACCAAAAATATATGTTCTTAAATTATGTCGAGCTACCTATTTATTGTGGTTTCCCAAGATAATAAGGAAACTTGAAACTCAGTTAGGTCAAGCTATCTTTTGAGGAGATTTCATTATTCTTCTTGAAGCTCACATGTTTCTAGATGCTTGTGCTTGTGTTGAAGGGTCATTCTTACTTATCTAATGACGCATACAAAATGTAATATTCCTAAGAAGGGTCCTTCATACATGACATAGACTCAAATTAACTTTTATGACTAGATGAAAAGTCTTGAAGGCTATCAATGGGAGCCATCACTAAAAATAAAATTTCATGCTCATGAAACCCATGAGACAAGCATTACAATAATAACTTTATTTTTCTTTTTTTAATGAATTACATAAAATCATAATTATAGATGTCATTATGAAGACTGAACTTAGTTACACTTTTCAACATCCCTCAGACAGGAGGAATTATACTTGGAAGGGTTTCCTAGCTTTCCAGAATTTCCATTTAGTTCAAGATAAATTGAATGATGGTTAGATTCACCCCTCAATATGACCCGTTAATGAAAGAGGGTTACGGTTATCATTAAATATTTAGCCATTTAGAAACGATTAATATGACAATCCACCCATACATCTTCAGTCCTATGATTTCTCCAATTTGGCTTGGGACTAACAAAATTAACATCACACATCATGTGTTATGACAACATATGGCTAAAAAATATGATAACAAGTTGGTCTGCGATCTATGAGCCCATATTTTTGAAATCCTAATTAAAAATTTGAGGTCACCTAGCATAATCAAGTTTTCGACTTCCATGAAACCTCTCCCTCTGGCATGAACCGAATATCTTAATATAGTTCTTCCTAAAATTGATATGGCAAGTCATCCTTATTTCTCTTATGCGTTAGATGTGACAAAAATTGATTAAGGGAGTAAGGATTCCAACATATTAGTGATACACTCACTTCCTCTAAAATTCTCTTGGAAGAATATTATTTGAGGTATCTCGATCTCTGAGAGCCTTTTTAGGGAAAGTTTTTTTTAGGGGCCTTCCAAGCCCCTAATAATGAAAGAGTGCAAAATAATCTAGGCATTGAGCGAGATGCTCCAAATAGTCTAATAACCCATCGAATGAATTTTTCATGACTCACAGGAATATCCATAGTGGCCTTCATCTTTTCTTTTGATAAATTTGAATTTTTTTCCTCGACCAGTTGGAAAATTTGTTAGAAGGGAGGGGACCTAAGTCCCCAAAAATCACTCGGGAATCCCTAAACTTAGATTATTAATGGAGGTTGTAAGGGTGGTTAGCTCCAAAGGAATATCTGAACAAGAAAGAGGCCACAGGGTGACATTCTAGAATAACTAGAGATTAGGGAATGTCCAATTGATAAAGGGCCAAAAAATATAGATGTAGATGCCAAAACAACATCAATAAGGTCAAAATAAGAATTTAAATCATAAAAAGAGGGAGTGCATCAAGAATTACCCATCTAGGAAAAAGTCGTCATGTTGATTTGACCATCTTGCACCTCATTGATGGCCTTCAGGGGCTACTAAATGTGGACCACATCCTCCTCTTTTCTTACTCTAGTTGTTGCCTGAGCTCCATCCCTAACATCCTTTGGTACATGCGTTTCATATTTTCCATCCCCCTATAAAAAATCAAGTGTAACCTCTTGAACTACCTTCCTATGAATCCCAATCTTCATTGTGCATGGAAAAGGACAACCCCTTACACCATGCCCCTATCGATGACAATTGTAACGTTGAAATGGGAGGCCCTCATAGTCCACAGTTTGCTGATCAGAAATTACCCTATAGTAAAGTGATATATCTCAAGCATCTACATGGTTTAACAAGTATTCTTATTCCATGTTTCCTTACCTAATTAAAGTTTTCAAGACCATATTTCAACTTATAACGTCATATCATCTTGTCTTTGATCGATACTAGTTACCTCCTGTATAATTATTTGATATAGCCTCATCTAGTTAGTGTCGGGTTCAACAATAAATCCCACCATTCAAGTTTTCCTAACTATTGAACTCTCTCAGATATATTATACACAATATACTTACACATTTTATCATAATAAAGGACTAGATTTTATGCATACCAATCTTCCTTACATGATCTGGATGGCCAACATATCTTATCGGGATATTACATCAACTTAGGATTTACTTTCGCATGCAACCATTATATTGTAGCTTCTTAAATATTTTATTACATATATGTATCAATTCAAACCAAGTAAAACATATAATTTAATCCCCACATATCATCGAACATGCACTTACAACACTACCTATGTATGCTTTTGTATATGCATATATATAGACCATGACCATATATTATGTAGACTTCATATATTAATAGCTTAAAACTAATTCGATAACACATCGACATGAGACTGATTCAATAAGTATAGAAAGTCATTTTTCTGACCATAATTGATCATTTCGTAAAACTATGGGAGAGAGCACCTTCCTCCCAACCAAGAGTGACCACCAGCAACTCCCCTAGAGATATATCTTCTTTCCCAAGAAATAAAAGCCTCTTTTGTATCCCCTTAATGGTATTTTATCTCTTAATTAGGAAAATTTATTTCCTTATTCCTTTAAGCCACATCTTTCCCTCTTGCTTTATTTTTCTCAAATTTTAACTAACGTCAGCATTTCTCTCAAGATAAGTTTTAATTTCTATTTAGAATAATATTTCTCTCCAATTATGCTATTCACGTAATGGAAATTTTCTCCTAGTATTTTTTTTGGACAAATATTTGGCAAGGTCCACCATGTGGACTTGACCACTTAACAAATTTCTATAATAGCATGGTCCGTTTAGTCACGTGCTCTTTCCCATACAATTCCAAAAATTAAAACATTTATTTATTATATAAAATTTATTTACATAATTATTCAATACAAATCATGGCCTCCACAACGATTAAGTTCAAACAATAATCACAATACTCTAAAAACCGTTAGGCCTTTGGAAAGCAAGGCACAAGGTTATCATATCTTCCTCCTCTCAAAATAAATATCGTCCTTGGTGTTTTCTTATTCCCATTACTTCCAGAACGAGGAAGAAAATGCCTCATGCAATTTGTCCAACATTTCCTAGGTAGCATCCTTGGGAATGAAGTTCTTTTGTTGCACACTAATGTGGGAAATGACTCGATTCAATAGTGAAGTTTCCGTTTGATCTAATATTAGCAGAGGTTCAACCTGGAGTTCTCCTTCCAGTTCAAACTGCAACACTTTCAATTAATCAAATGAGTAAGTTCATGAAGAGACTTATTCAACAAGGAAATATGAAAAACATGTAGGTTTTAACCCCATACGGAAATTACATACATACAAATTCTAAAACACAAAAAATAAACAATGCGAGAGCATAACAAATAAAACACATATACACAAAGATTTCCCCTGGATCCCAAAACTGGGACTACCAGCTTGATTTTTCATTATATTCCTTTCAATGTTACAATACATATTTATACATATCAAAGCATCTAATAGAATGGACCGAAAACCATCGTGTCCAAAACCATGGACTGAAAACCATCCCATCCAAAACCATGGACCAAAAACCATTGCATCCAAAACCATGTGCGAAAAACCATGCACAAAATGATAGGTAGGTCCCCCCAACCTATTATATGCTAAAAGAAATTTCCCTGGAGCACTGCAATGGACCCTGTAGAGGGGGCCTGCCCACCCCCCTCAAACCCTGTGGGACCCTCCCTATGAAATCAGCGCAAAAAAGGGTGGTATCCACCGCCCTTCTAACCAACCTATCAACTACGTAAGCTAGTTATCCAACATTTCCTAGGTAGCCTCATGCTGGCTTGTTGGGGCCTGACCCAGGTTCAAAAGTGATTTATCCAAACAAATCCTGAAACTACTGGCCCTTTCGCCAATAGTCCAAGACGCGGAAATTGAGGTCTCACCTCAGGTAGTATGGGAGGGTGTTGGAGCCAGGTTTTTTCACCCTATGGATGCCTTGATGAAATCTAGGAAGTTTGCGAACCGAACTTGCGTGTTTGCACTGCTCTGCGTAGCCTATGTCCTTCGCAACTTGTGCAACTATTTCTGCGCCGCTCTGTAAAGAGAATGAAGAGGGATTATCTAGATCCTTCATCCTTACTATGCTATTATTATAGATCTTAACTTAATTGTGTGGCCCCAATATTCTCATTAATCATTCAACATTCATAACAATTGCGCGCAATCATAAAACTATAAAGAGATGCATAAATATAACATAAGCATAGACACACAATATTTCAGAATCAACTTATCTTTTATTAATTCTCTATCCCAGTACAACCCCAACTCCGCCCTACACACTTAGCTGCAGGGGTCCACGCATTCAACTGCGGACTCTACTAGGCCTCTGCACACTTAGATGTAGAGCCTCTACCTATCACTACGACCCAATACCTTTAGATCTACTTATAAATTATAACCATGCCTTCGCATCTCTCTGTCACTTTTCAAAAACTAAGACTCACTTTACACTGAGAGCCTCACTCTATTTATACAATCCCATGTTCCGCAGACCATGGGTGCGCTGACACACTTTACATTAAATTACATATCTTATTACGGACAACACTAGACTCTTGCGCTCCATGCACGCATTTTGCGGGGTCTTTACATTACACTTGACCAAAATTTGGGCTTCAAGCACCAAAAACATGCTATGGGGGGACGAACTACCCAAAAATCTCCCAAAACAATCATTGTGACTCATCCTGAGTCACTCCGTTGGTGAAACGATCTTTGCGCAAAGTCCATCCAACTGTGTCTATGCTGCACAAAGATCCACAGTGCACTGCTTTGCCATCTGCTAGATTCGCTATGCTCACTCGGCTGAATGCTCATTGTCACAGTCAAATCCCTATCTCAAGTCATGCATCACTTTCATTTGTGTGAGTTTTCCTTTGATGTCAGCCATGATGATGAAGGCCTCATCAATCCAAGGTTGGACATGTGTTTTAAGTACCGCCTCATTTTGGCATGCTGCGTCCACTTTCTACTTCAATGCCTTTGCCTGTTGTAGCCTCGCGAGCCACTGATTTAGGACTACTGTCTACACTATCCCACACACACTATCATATTGCATTTGAGGCTCTCGTGCCTCTATTTCCAACCACTGTATGGTGGGGTCCTCCTGTAAGGTTGTGAGGACCCCGAAGGATTCTTCCAATAAAGTGGTGCAGCTCTACACTACTTGTTCAATTTCTTTCAGCCCCTTTTAGATATCGTCAGCACGTTGTTCTCGAACTACTGGAGGTGTGGAGGGTTGTCCCTTTAATCGTAGTTAAAAAATTTGCAGGTTGACATCCAGATGGATCATTGTAGCTTCCTCCTTTGTCTAACGGAATCCACTGGCAAATTTGTGGATCTGCGGATAAGGTGACATGCTTCTTCTATGATCTACTCCAACTACTAGTTCTGTGCCACCACCTCATTGTGTTGTAGGCTAAGCTACTTGATGTTGATTTGTTGTTCACTTAGCATTTGTACTACACATCCTTCCATAGCGTAGAGTTCTGTTGTTGCTCCATTCTACAGCTGGTATAAAATATCTTGTGGAAGGACATCCAAGTTTATTATGAGTCCCTTGATCTGTCCTACCGCAGTTATATCCTCCATGTTGTTCGCTGCCAGTGCTCCTTTGGGCAGTGTGACAGTTTTAGTCATTTTGGCCTGCAATATCTACTTTGTTGCCGATGTTCCCGTGGCACCATCGGTGAGTACTAGCCCTTATTATGGGGGCCGTACGTGAAGTCCCTGGAGTTGCACCCTAACAGCCACCAACACATTCTGCTCTTCCATCATTGCTTCCTGGAGCGCTTCCCTAGTGACCTTGTGAACTGTGTCGCTGATGTTGTATAGATCACCCTCTGTCAGTGTAATAGGCTCCCCATCCATTTTGGATGCCTTAGTCTTCTTCCATGGCCCTATTTGTTCCATACTTCATGGCCATTTCAGCTATCTTGATGTCATGCTTAGCTCCAATATTTCCGTTGTGTCGTCTGTCCCCTATCCTGTGTTCAGATCTAGGCTTATTCCCTCTTGTGTCGTGGTTGCACTAGTTGTTGGTGTTGTTGATGCTTTGTTGATAGACTTTGCTACCTCACGTGAATCCCTTACCCCCTCGGTGAATTTCTCGTTCCTATTCTATTGTACCAGCAGCTTGGTGGCATCCTTCTATCTTTGTATCGCTGCCTCATCCCACACTACCAGATCTAGGGCATGCCACTCAAGTGGCCATCAGTCTAGCACAACGAACACAACATCATCAATTGCAATGAAGGGGAGGTTGGTATGTTTCTGCTCTTGATCCTTCCATGCCGTGATATACACATTGTGCATATATGTCGTAAAGTCTACAAAGCTCGGTATACTGTCGTATACTATGCGTGATAGGCATGGCCATTTGCTGATCCCCATCTGTATGCTTGCCTCCATAAGTATTTAGAAGATCTTGGTCTCACGAATCTGTGTAGCATCCCTTGTTTCCCATAGCAAAGAATATTTTGGTGCCTCTGGTAAGTCCTGATGAAGCGGAGGAAACTGACTATCCTCTGGCAATTCCCCTGTGATCAACAAGATGGATAAGAGAAACCACATGCAGTGGAAGGTCTTACCCTACTCCTCGGCCTCCTTGCAATTCATCAAGAACTCCTCGTAGAAGAACTGTGCCCAATTTAACTCTACCCCCTTAGCACATTGCTTGGTTAGCGTGATGACCATTGTTGGTACCTTGTTGTCACAACATTTTCTCAACACTTTTCCTGCTAGCAACTCGATGGCTATGCACACCCCTTTTTATTAAATGCTAGTAATGACATAACCCCTTTGCTTTTTCTACAACTTGTATTTCTTCTTCATGGCCTCTACGAGTGCCAAGTCTCCCTTTTTGCCAGCTATTTCTGTGGGGTTCCTTCCCGCACAGGGAGGCCGAGAAATCCTATGAATAAGCTCCCCCGTGATGGGAATCAACTCCTCCAGCCACAAGTACCCATTATGCACTAGGCAAAGTAGTTGCCTAATGACAAACATCATGATTGGTGCCCGATGATAGTGTGGAACCCATAGTAGGTGGAATAGCCTAGCCTCCTTCACACTGTGCAACCATTCCTGTGGCTTTATCACTGTAACTGACCCCTCCTTGCTTTGTTTCATAAGTTTCCTGGTTTCCAAATGTGGGAACTTTTCACTGTTCGCGAGCTCCCACTCTTCAAATTTCTTTGTGGGGACGCAACCCATTATCGATCCTTAAAACATAATTCCAGCTCGGAGAAACAGGTTTTGGAGTGAGCTCTTAACGACATCCAAATCTTTGGGTACTTTCACTCTCCCTTTCCGCGGAGGGACATACTTGTGCAGTTTTACTTTAGAGCATACTGGATGAATGTCTTCCTCCATTTCCTCATCCACCTTGATTTCTTCTTTGAATGCTTAGAGATCCTCCTCCTTGTCATCTGTCTCAAGATTAACAATTTTTACCTTGTTTTCCATAGACAGTTTACTGAACTATGGATTTCGTGGAGACCTGAGGACTGGTCCCACTGCTTGTGGATCTGTCCTGGGCCTCAGCGTCCGGGGCGATTTTGGAATTTCCGGTCCCACCTACGGCAAAGGGCTCGGGGAGGCTTCTTCGGCAATGCTTTCGACAAACCCTACACCTCTCCAGGTAGTTTTCATCTTCTTTGAGCTATTTGTAGTTGTTCATAACTTTGGAGGCTCAAACATCGCTTGGTGCTCAACACTATGGGCTATTTTTAACAACTCAAATCTCAAACAAACAGGTGTTGTCTCGTGGCCCGCCTTGGTAGTTTTATAGCGTCCTTCGAATTTTAATATGACCATTCCCTCGATTTCTGAGTCATTAATGCATTCTTGGTGGCAGATCATCCGAAATCTAATTCAGATTCCATGTCTTAATTGCCCGCCGTCCCCTCCTCGTTGCCTTAAATTGGACATCTTGTCACGAATAGTTACACCAACGGTCACTTCCCTGCCTACCCGAGTGGTAGCATAACCCCTTGTGCGTGGACATGACCTGTGTGTCATACTGATCCTACACGCAACCTCGTTATCGCAGAGCTCCCATACAGACTCTTTTATAGTCCCACACTCTCTTTCAACTACTTGGAGCGCTGAGAATGTGCCTCCCATGGATAGTGAGGTAGTCGCACCACTGGTGTGAGGCTTCAAGTCACCTTCCAACCCTGCCTGCGGGCCCTTCTTAATTATCCCCATGCCAGTCAGTGCCTCGCATTCTTCCTTAAATGTTGCAATCCCCTAGTTACTTTGTCTAATAAGGTGCGGTCGCAGCCATGGTAGTAGAGCCAGAAATTCTTGGCAACAATCTTCTAATTTGATGGTATGGTTGCCCGTATCTTGTCCTATACTTCTATCGATGTGACATGCTTGTGCGATTTTGGTTTCCAGTTTTCTAATTTCCGCGTCCATTATCATGCTTTTCTACTTCAGTCCTACCTGTTCTTCTTCGAGTTCGTGAAGTTTCAAGTTCCCTCGTTGAATGGCTTCCTGTAACTGTATAATTCGTTTACCCGGTTCCTCATGTACTGTCCCAACTGTGGAATCTATTTTAGGGGGATTCTTCTTTTCTCTTATGGTTTCGTCTCTTTTCGTCAGCGTTGGGATCACTTATGTGCTCCAGTTTTTTATTATGGCCCTATAGGCCCATCGAACTATTGGTACATGCAGGTCCCATTCAATTCATCTCTCGTGGTGAATTCTATTCATGATTCCGCATAGCTTTTTAAATGCTTTGATGTGGAATACTTGTGGTGCACATCGCTTTTCCTACTACCATGTCTGGTTTTGATTTTCGATCCTTAGTCTCCAATGTTCTTTCACAACACACGTCTGCACCCATCAATACAAGTGAGCGCGCAAGCTGCTTCATCCTAACTACCCAGCTCTTGTTGGATGTTGGGGGCTTCCAAACTGTAAGCACATCCATCTTCTACATTCATGCTAGTTTACAATGGTCTTCTGATGTGTACCCCACCATCATGCGTGTGTTGCGCGTAGTGCCCATTCCAGCGCACCATACTTTTGTTGTTTTGGTAGTGCACTTTCAAATTTGTCAGGAATTCATCCACCGTTGTTACTCCATCATATGTTGCCAGTTCCCTTGCCTCTGTCATCACATAATGTAGTGATCTAATCATCATGTTGCAATTCAGTGTTGTCACTTCGTGCAACCGGTTTTTCTAGCGTTCTACTTCTTTGTCTAAATCTGAAGTACAGGAGTTGTACCGCTCCCACAAGATTCTACCATATGCAGTCAGGTTCACCCGATCCTGGTCTCACATCATTATCTGGTAAATACAATCTAGCTTATCGTGGCTTTCATCATCCCACACTGGTTCAGTGTAACGCGCTCCCACGACTGGGTCTAGTGGAACTACTACGTGTAGGGACTTTTTCTCGAATATCATCTTCCACTTCTTCAAGTTGATGACTCCATTCATATCAGTGGCCCAGTCTATTCCTAGCAATGTGGGATAAGGATTGTTGTCAATGACAATCTCTATTACTTCAAAGTCCATCTGTCTGCTTGCCCGTTCGATATCAACTGTTACCCCTTGCAACCTCCCCATGGGTAAAACCTTCTGTTGGTTCACCATTCATAATTGAATAGGGGACCGCTATAACACGGGCCTGTCCATGCGTTCCAATGTCTAATTTGGTAACATATTCATGTCTGGACCCAAGTCTAGGATTACCTGATCCATTTCATACTCACCAATCTGTACTGTCAATATCATTTCCCTCCCAATGTGCAATTCATTCTTTCCCAGTTTCCGAACTATACGCGGTTCCCCTGACCCTGCGCACCTGGTGATCAACTCCTATAGTCCCTTAACAACCTTATGGTCACATAGCAGTTTTATGCACATCTCCAAAAAGGTAGTAAGCATATCAGGATCAATCCCTAGCTCTGGTTGATCCTTACTACCTAAAGTAGAGGCCTTCGAGAAGCTCTTCTTAGCTTCCATGAACGTCTCCTTTATGCGTTCTAGGTCAAACTCAGGTTCCTTTGTAGGAGCCTTGCGAACCCATGTATCTTCCTCGGGTTGCTTCCCCTTATCCTCCCCTGTGGTCGCACCACTTTTGAGCATCATGTTCACATTTGGGTCTTCTTCATGTGGTTCATACCTCATCATTTGGATATTCTGAGTCGGAGGAGGCTAGAGTACCCCTTTCTCGCGCATCTGTGTGATCAACATAGGACAATCTATCATTTCATGATCAAACTGAGCATAGTATGAACAGGATATCCTCGTCGAGTTGGTACAATCATGGGCATAGTGTCCTAGTCCCCCGCTATTGTAGAAAATTAACTGTCCACGGCCCCTTACTGGTCCCATTCCTCCTCGTCCTCGATCTCACCCTCGAAATCTACCATGTGCCATCCCCGCCGCTGGGTCGAGGGCTCATGTTTCTATCTACATTCGATATGCTTAGGTCTTATCCATCATTAACTCATAGCTGCAACAAGTATGCTCATCGTGGCTTACTGACCTACAGAAATTACAAAACAATTGTTGGGGAGTCTGCATATACTTCTATAACAAATGACAATTGTCCATTGTGTGTTTTCCTCCTATTTGACAAATCACGCACCATAATGTGGGTATCACACTTGGCCCTGCCTGTGCCTCCGGTCCTAATGGCATTGTCCCCCCTCATACCAAGTAGTTCACAAATACTAGACATTGGTCCTTGTCATGGCCATGGTCTTTGCATTTTATGCACCATCCTTCCTTGCGTGCATCTAGCCGCAGTGCCCCATCCTGCTTCAAGTTCTGCATTCCCAACCAGAGATTCTGTAGTTGAGCATGGATTTTTTGATCTCCCAGCCCTAGTTCTTGTATAGGTGTCTCGTGCAACCTCATCGCCATTTCCAAAGCTTTAGCCTAGATAGAAAGTTTCTGTTGTGATAGCGTCGTCCTCAGGTTCAGAGTCAGAGATTCTACAAACCATGCACGATGATGTGCATATGTGAGCATCATATTAGCCTCACGGAACATACTCTTTAGTCGTTGATCCAGATCCTAGGGGGTCTCTCCTGGAAGCATTGTGATCTCTTTAAATCTGATGATTGACTATGTCTCTGATTTCGGTCAGCTAAATTCTCTATTTAGCACATTCAAGATCTCTATTATTCCTGCATTTGGGTGATCATTTGAGTGCTTGATATATCATGTCAATGCGTGATACTATAGTGTGCTCACCAATGTAGCCTTCTTAATGTTATTGTCTGTGACCCCTTATTCTTTCCACACCACTCTTACCATGAACCAGAGCTGGTCCGATCCTCATTCCCTACTCCTCTAAATACGGGTAGCTTAATTGCACTCGCCATATTGAACTACAGGGTTGGTGGAGCTGGAGTGGGTGGATATGGAGGTCAATGAGGTGAAGTGGGTGGTGGTGTGGGTGGAGGTGGTAACTATGGAATGTGCTATCTTATAAAACTGACCGCACTTCTTGAAGAGACTTGAGCGAGCTCTTC
This sequence comes from Pinus tabuliformis, assembly GCA_031772625.1. Lineage (NCBI taxonomy): Eukaryota > Viridiplantae > Streptophyta > Pinopsida > Pinales > Pinaceae > Pinus > Pinus tabuliformis. The sequence goes on along the minus strand of CM062816.1, from coordinate 638,328,545 downwards.
CTCACTGTCTCGCGAAGGTGAAATTAAGGGATTATTTCCTAATTCCTTGCTATCTTTCTAGATATTTCCACTCTGCATCATCCCAAACAATAATGTATTCGTATAACTCACTTTTCAAATAACATCATCTTAATCCAGGTATTCAAGGATTTAATGTACTTACCTCACAGTCCCTTGAGAAAAAATTGTTCTGGTTCACTGTAGCTCATGCTTGTACCTACCGCAAACTTAGTGATAAATACCCCTCTCATCCAGTCGAGTCAATGGTCCACAGCTCATGCAATCTTATCTTCTGATGCTTCTAGTCTGTGCACTAATTCTGGAGTCCACACTATCAGTTGGTCAATCTTACACCTTCCTTGGCTGTCGGCTAACCTCACGATCCACTCATATAGTTTAGAAGGAAAGGATGTGAAGAAGATCTCATGGATTTTAGTATACACATAGTGATCCAGCCACCTTTTCTCGGATACCTACTGACTTCTATGTCACAAAATCATGAATCTTCTTGTCTAACCACTATTTAATTTCCTTCTTTGTTGGGTTCCAGTGGCATGACATCAGACATCCCTTAGGTAGATCCTGATCCTGGCGAAAAAACCATATGTTGGCTTGTTGGGGCTTGACCCAAGTTTAGAAGAGATTTAGCCAAACAAATCCCGAAACTACCGGCCCTTCCGGCAACAGTCCATGGAGCACGGACTGATGTCTCACCCAATGTAGTATGGGAGGGTGCTGGAACCAGGTTTCTACACCTTAGGGATGTCTTGATGAAATCAAGGAATTTTGCAAACCAAACCTGTGCGTTTGCAGTGCTCCACGCAGTCGTATATCCTTCGCAACTTGTGCAACTGCTTCCACGCAGCTCCTTAAAGAGCACGAAGAGGGGCTGTCTAGATCCTTTCTCTTTAATGTGCTATTATTATAGATCTTAACTTAATTATGTGGGCTCAATATTCTCATTAATCATTCAACATTCATAACAAGAGCACACAATCATAAAATCGTAAAGAGATGCATAAATATACTAGAATCATAGACACACAATATTTCAGAATCAACTTATCTTTTATTAATTCTCTGTCCAAGTACAATTCCGACTCCACCCTGCACACTCAGCTGTAGTGGTCCACGCACTCAGCTGCAGACTCTACTAGGCCTCTTTGCACTTAGCTGTAGAGCCTATACCTATCACTATGACCCAATACCTTAAGATCTGCTTCTAACTTCTAACCATGCCTTCACATCTCTCTGTTACTTTTCAAAAACTAAGACTCAATTTACACTTAGAGCCTCACTCTATTTATACAATCCCATGGTTCATGGACCATGGGTAGGTTGGCACACTTTACATTCAATTAAATTATCTTAAGGCGGACAACCCTAGACTCTTGTGCTTCGCGCCCGCATTTTGTGGGGTCTTTACATTACACTTGAGCAAAATTTGTGCTTTAAGCCCCCAAAACCTGCTATGGGGGGATCCGCTACCCAACATCTTGTCAGGAATGAAGTGCTTTCATTGCACTTTAACGTTGGCAATGACTTTATTCAATAGTGAAGTTGCCCTTTGATCTAATATTAGTAGAGGTTCAACCTAGAATTCTCCTTCTAGTTCAACCTTCGCCACTTTCAATTAATCAAATGAGTAGGTTCATGAAGAGACTTGTTCAACAAGGAAATATGAAAAACATGTGGATTTTAACCCCGTACATAAATTACTTGCATACAAATTCTAAAACACATAAAATAAACAATGAGAGAGCATAACACATAAAACACATATACACAAAGATTTTCCCCTAGATCCGAAAACTCGGACTACCAGCTTGATTTCTCATTATGTTCCTTTCAATGTTACAATACATATTTATACATAAAAAAGCATCCAATACCATGGACTGAAAACCATCGCATCTAAAACCATGGATCGAAAACCAATGTGTCCAAAACCATAGGTAGGTCTGCCCAACCTAATATAGGGTCCAAAAATTTTTTCCTTACGGCATTACCTGCGACCTCGTATAGGTGGGTTATCTTCCCCCCTCAAAGCCCCTAAATGGGGGGGCTTCTGCTCGCCCTGTGACCCCCCCCCCCCCCATTGCACAATTGATGCAACTAAGAGGGGGCTCTTCCCCCACTCCAACCCCCTGATTAACTACATTGGCTAGTTATCCAAGATTACCTAGGTAGACTCCTCAGGAATGAAGTGTGTTCATTGCACATTAACGTGGGAAATGACTCGATTCAATAGTGAATTTTCCCTTTGATCTAATATTAGCGGAGTTTCAACCTATAATTCTCCTTCAAGTTCAACCTACACCACTTTCAATTAATCAAATGAGTAGGTTCATGAAGATACTTCTTCAACAAGGAAATATGAAAAATATTAAATACTTTTATATGAATCGACATTTCTAGATGGTATGCTACCAACCCTACTCTATCTTTTTCCTTAAATAGTGCACAAAACCTAGGTGCTAACATAGAGGTTCCCAATTTTATAGTAATATTATGCACTCTCTTCTATTTCACTTAAATCTTCTGCCTATCTTGTATAGTTTCAAGTTATGTCTTATCTTCTTAACCAATTTCTCTATTCCTATACAAAATATCAAGTCCTAAAACCATTCTATCTTCTAGTTGACTCCTTCTCAAGGGAGTGTGGAACTTCTTTGTATACAAAACTCCAAATGGACTCATCTTAGTGGATGCTTAGTATATGTTATTGTAACAAAATTCCACTGAGTGGAAATAATGCTCCCACTTTATGTGATAGTCAATTATTTACATATGCAACATATCCTCTAGTACTTCATTACTCCTTTCTGTTTGATGATTGGTTTGAGGATGGTAGGCTATAATGAAATTCAATTGTGCACTCGTCCTTGTAAACATGGATTTTCAAAAATTAGAAGTAAAATTTGCATCATGATATGATATAATTGTTTTTGGTATCCCATGTAATTGAAATATTTTCCTCATAAAAATACGTGCAATATGTATTTATTTATATGTGCAGTGAACAGAATTAATGGGAGCTTCCTTTCTCAAACTTTTCACTACCACCATGTTTGATTTATGCTACTTCCTGGTTCTAGGTGGTCAAGTAATGAAGTCCAAAGAAATAAGTTCTCTCTTCGATTTTGGAATAGGTAAATGATTTAACAGTCCACCAGGGTGTTGGTCTTTCACTTTCAATTGATAGCATTGTAAACACCAGGTGAAATACTCAGCCACTTCTCGCTTCATCCATGACCAATAAAAATCTTTCCGCAAAGCTATAATCATAGTCTAATACCATGGATGAGATAAAAAAGGTTTTACCTAATGCTCATTCAGAAGTAATTTTTTGAAGATGAACGCATTTGGAACATATATTCTATGTATGAAATTTAGCACCCCATCCTCATTTTATGCATAACTAGACTATCCTACAATGTTTATTTTTTGTTATATCTGTCCATATACTTCATCTCTTGAGCATACGACTTTGATCTACTCTAAAATGTATATTTCTGCACTACTAATAGTAATTTCAAAAATTTCAACCTTATTCTCCTTCCTTATTCTCCTTCCCCTTGATGTGTTTAATATCAAACTCAAATTTTGTTAAGAAGTCCATCCACCTTTCCTATAGTTGGCTAAAAAAAATACTTCAAACTAATATGATGAGTAACAACAATAAATTTCATTCCTAAGAGACAATGCCTTCACATGTTTAGATCATGTGTGTCTACCTCTAAATCAAGGTCATAAAAGACATAATTTTTCTCATGGTATTTTAACTTTCTTGATTCATATGAAATTACATTATTTTCCTACATAAGTACTCCACCAAGTCCTTTGAGACATGGATCTGTGCAAACAATAAAATTATTACTAGGATAAGCAATTTTCAATATTGGAGCCACTGTTAGAAAATGATTCAATCTCTCAAAATTGTCTTCGCAATTTTGTGTCCACTTGAACATAACTCCCTTTTTCTGTAGTGAGGTTATGGGGTAAGCTAATTTTAAAATTTCTTCAATGAACCTATAGTAGTACTCGGTAATACCCATGAAAGATTGGATGTCTACCACATCTTTAGGAACTGACTAGTTTAACATTACTTTGACCTTTTCAAGGTCAATTAAAATCCCTTCCTTGGAAATCACATGTCCCAAATACTAGATTTTCTTCTAATAGAATTCACATTTGCTAAACTTTGTGTATAGCTAGTGTCCCCTAAGCATTTTTATAACTACTCTCAAGACTTCTTCAAGTTCTTCTTCCTTTTTTTATATAATAGAATACCATCATTAAAATTAACAAAACTTATGTAGATACTTGCTAAAAATGCTATTCATCAAACACATTAAGGTGCAAGGATTGTTTGTAAGGCCAAATGGAAGTACAAAAAATTCATAGTGCTTGTACCTAGTGCTAAAGGTAGTCTTGGGTATATATTCATTTTTGATTCTTGACTAATGGTAACTAGACCAAAGGTCTACTTTGAAAAATGTGTTTTCCCTCTAACTTGGGCAAAAAAATTATCTATTCCGGGTAGATGTTATTTGTTATTCATATTTAGTTTATCTTGTTCTTTGTAGTCCATAAATGTCATGGAATGTTTAGCTTTGTTTCTTATAAACAATATAATGGCTCCCTAAGGGGAAATGCTTAGTCTAATGTACCCCTTTTGTAGTAGCTATTGCAATTGAATTTTTGGCTCCATGATTTATTACACACTTATTCTAAATGGTTCTTTGGGCACAATTGTGGCTCTTGGCATTAACTCAATTATAAACTCTATGTCTCTATTAGGGTTCAGTCCTAGAATCTCATCTAGAAAAACATATTTAAATTATTTGATCTATTCAAGGCCATCTTTGTTTATTTTTTCTATTTTTGTATGAATTCTTCTATTTGTAAAACAAATATTTTGTAGCCTTTCTAGTTACATTGTTTTAGTTGTAAAGTTGTAATTGTTTTGGTGGATATGAGCCTTGGAATTTCTCTAATAAGCTACATATTTCCTTTTTTTGTGGTGCATGGATCAATTTTCTCTAGACAATTAAGTATGAACATATATTTCTCCAACTAGTAAATTTCTAATAACCACACCAAACTTACTCCATCGGGGCGACTTTTATTACTAATCCAACCCTTGTTATGCTATCATAAGAGAACAACAATTTACATTATATTTTTTTCTCTCATATATATATATATATATATATATATATAGTCTTGTGTATATTTACCATCATCGTCTCCCACTATCATGATTAACACTCAATAGATCCTACATCCCTCGTCCAACAACAATCCTGATCCACAGATTGCACCAGGGTAACATACCAGTCAGATAAGTTGATGGAGGGTGTTTTAGTCAAACTTTTAGCCCATGGTTCTGGGGCCCGTAGTAGACAGTCCATAAAAATTGTGCCCCATCTAACAACTCATAATGACTGCACCAACCCTCCCTCATCCCTGCTCATGTCATGGGGATGGGGTGTCAAAATAACCTCAATAATTATATTTCTATAAATCTCTACAATTAATCAATATAGTGTCCCCACCACATCATCCCAATATTTTCCTCTTGGCTCTTTACTTTGCCACTCCTCTTACACCTTTTGGGTGGGGACCACTAAGATATGTCATCATTTTCCCTTCACTTTGACACCATTCTAACAAGTGCATTATTATATTGCTAGAATGAAACCTTTTGGTATATGTGGACTGGGGGTCCTCACCCACGTACATCCCTAGATTCTAGTTGGTCCACGATTTCAATGCCTCATCAACCTATGCCAACTCATCCTAATGCACTATCCCGATGGCTCCTTCAGTTGTTGTCCTTTGTTTTAATCAACCAAAGTGGGTCCCTTTGGGATAATTTATCATCACACTGTGATCCTGACATGTTAGTTTTGGTAGCATCAAAAGGTGTTCTAGTATCAAACTTTGTGGAGAGAATAGAACACATGAGATATCTATAACCCATGAATATTTTTATCAAAACTCAATTAAATTAATTGATCGATAATTAAAAAATTATTAAGTCTAACTTAGGGAAATCTATTAATTAATTGGAATTAATTGAGAAAGGAGAGAGTTTCATATAAGCTCACATAGATCAAAATAGAAGGGATATTAGCCGTCAATAAGAACTTAATTTTGGTCGTTGGTGATCCAAATAGAGATTATAAGAGGAGGTCAATGGGTTTGGAGAGATACATACACAAAAAGAACGAGTTTCCTTGGAAGATCAATTTCTGAGAGAGAAACATTCAACTAGAAGTAAGAGAGTCATAGGGAAGAATGATTTATATGGAGATAAATAAAAGATTTCCAGAGGAGGATTCTAGGTCTGGAAGAGTTAGTTGAGAGGAGGATGATTTTTCCTTAGGAAGTTGCACAAGGAATACATAGGAGGGTTTCAAAGGAGAGTTTGATTTAGTCAAAGGAGGAGGTGATTCAATTGTCCAGGGTTAGGATAAATTCCAAGAGGCCAAGCGATTCACTTCTCATGGTAGATATAGGAAGAGTTTTAGGATTCAACATGTTCTAGAGGCAGTGAGGATAAACCTACATAGAGGAGGCACATATGGTCACGCAAGGGTATTTCTTGTAGCCTAGTTTGGCATGATTTCAGAGCCGAATTAGTTATGGTGCTAACATGTTAGCCACACATATATTTTGATAATATTTCTCTCAGATTGGACTACTAGATTGAGCATCCAAATTGTAGTCATAATTTTTGTTGCATAATAATAATAAAACCCTCATCTATTGCATCAATTTTCTTGAATTATGTTTTTCTGGGCATAATTGTCTGAAAATAACTATGTTAATTTTATTGTGTGTGTTAGGAATTTTTAGTCTCTTGTTAATTTTCCATATTATTTTATTTGTGAAGAAATTTTAATGTGAATTATTCATTATCTTGTCAGTCACAAAATGAACTAAATAATAATTTTTTTAGTTAGAAAAATAATTTCAATTTGTTGCATAGAAATAAAATTTTCACATGGTATTAGAGAGAGTTTGATAAGATAGGAAGATGAGAGGCTGAAGGAGGAAATCATTCAAATTTGGAGGGATTATCGTATTTTGATTTCCACGTCTTCCTAGAACCTAGTCACGCAATGTGAATTGTTGGATAGGGGTCAAATTTTTAATTGTTGAGTGCAGGAAGGGTCGACTTGTTTAGGTAGTGATTGCAATAAGTACATGTGAGTAGATCATATTTTTTCACAAAGAAAATTATTGGTTTAGGCATATATAATTTTAAAAGTGATTGAAATAGGAAATTAGTGCTAGGTTGAAGAGAAATTGCACACACAGAGGGATTTTATCACAAGGTTTTCAAATCCAAGTCATTGGAGGAAATATGAATTTTCTTGTTGCTAGTAGAAAATGAAATAAGAAGATATGTGCATTCCATCAGGGAGTTTGATTAATAGTGCTAGGAGCCAAGTAGGAGAGAAGGAGATTCCTATTTATAACGTAGTTGTGATTTTAACGAAATGACCTGAACAAGATGTCATGATCAGGACATATTGGATAGTGCTTCCAACTATGTTGTTTAGGAGGCCAAAATATCCTTTCTAGTATATGAGCATGGTCTGAAGGATTATGTAGAGAGATTTAGAGTCGTACCTATAGACGCGTAGTCAGTAGAGAATTACTAAAAGGAAATGACCAAGGAGAAGCAAATGATATTTGATGGATTTTGGGATCATATAGTCTCACACATAGCATATAATAACATAGCCAAAGAAATTTAGGATGGAATCATAGCACTATCAGAATCCTTCCAAGAATTAGAAGTTGTTCATGAAGGAAAAGTTGAGAACCACTAACATGTGTAAGGGAGAAGGAATTACTCCATATCTAACCAACATTTAGGATATCCAAAATGAGTTGTCTCTCATAGGTTAGACAACACAAGAAGTTGAACTCGTTCATGTAGCTATCAATGGTTTATTTGAGGAGAAGACCACTTTTGTCGAAAAAATTATTTAATGAGATACGTTGCCTAAATGTGATCATTTGTGGTTAAATTTTGTGCACGAGGAGATGTGACATTCTCTAGTCAAGAGTAGTCTCAGTGGTAGTGGTAGAGGAAAAAAAACTATGAAGGAGGAGGAGAACGTAGCCCTTGCATCAAAGGGAGAGGAAAAGAAAGCTCCTAGTGAGGGACAAGGCTCATAGGGAGGAGAAAATATTAAGAAGGACCTGTCGAAGTTCAAGTGTTTTAGGTGTGGTGAGATCTGTCACTATAGTACTTAGTGTCCTCAGAGGAAGAAGGAGAGTAAGGAGAAATAGGAGCATGCAACAACTTCGATAGTGATAGATTAGTTTTCCTCCAGGTTGCAAGAATATTTTTCTTTGTACGTAGTTATACTTCAAGGAGATAGTTAGGGAGACATCAAACTATAGACTCTAGAGGTTTGTTAAGCTGGGTAGGGTCCATCAAGGTAAGCATTGAATAGTTGTTTCCTCTAGGATCATTACCATTGTTACAATGGCCGACAATATTTCTGTAGTATATGGCGTAGTAAGCTCTTGAAGAAAAGTTGCATTACTAGTTGCAGTCAAACACTAATGAGCATAATTTAGTTGTAGTGCAGATAGACTCAGTAGATAGTGTAGAGACTAGTAGCAGTCAATGAATTAGGACACAATTGTAATCCATAGATAAAATTGATATCATATTTTTGGATTTTAGTTGCAGTAATTGCAGTAGAAACAACACTAGATCAATTGTAGCGTAGTGGAAAATTTGGCAATGATACAGGATATACATGTTAGTGTTAGAAGAAATGCATAAGAAAGGTGATTCAACTATAGTGTGGTAGGTGAATCAAAGTTGCACAGTGGTTGGTGGAAGGTGGTAATAGTCACAGATGTCAGTGATCAGTAGCATATATGGAAGATGTTATGGGATATAGCACCTTCATCACTAAGAGGGAGTGTTAGTTTTTGTCGCCTCAGATGGTGTTCTACTCTCAAAATTTGTGGAGAGACTGGAACACATGAAATCTATAGAACCCTAATTTTTTTTATGTAAATTCCATGCAAAGACAACTTAATTAAATTAATTTGTCGATAATTAAAACTTCCTAATTATAATATAGCAAAATGGATTAATTAATGTGAATTATTTGAGAAAGGTGATAAATTTCTAGAAATTCACATGGATCAACTCATAAGTTATATCAGCCATCGATAAGGACTTAATTATGGTCATTGGTGATCCAACTAGAGATTATAAATGGAGGTCAATGGGGTTAGATAAATACATACAAAATAAGAGTGAGTTTCCTTGGTAGATAAATTTTATAGAGAGAAACATTCAACAAAAATAAATTGAGATAGAAGGAAGTAGGTTCTAGATGGAGATGAATAGCATATTTATGGAAGAGTATTCTAGGTCCAAAAGGGACAGTTGAGAGGAGGACACATTTTCCTTAAGAAGTTGTGCAAGGATTTCATGGGAGGGATTTATAGGAGAGTTTGATTCAACTAGATGATTAGTCAATACAGTTACAAAGGGTTGGGATAAATTCAGGAGGCCAAGTGAGTCACTTCCCGTGGGAGAGAGAAGAAAAGTTGCAAGATCTAGTGTGTTCCATATGTAGTGTGAATTAGCCAACACAAATGCTAACATAGGGGCATGTCATGTAGCCCAGTCTGGAAAAATTTTGCAGCAATATTAGTCTTGGTTTTGAGGTATTAGCCTCACATATATTTTTCCAAAATTTCTCTCAAACTGGATTATTAGATTAAGCATCCAAATGGTACTCATAATTTTTTCTACATAATAATAATAAAACCCTCATTTGTTGCATTAATTTTCTTGCGTTGGTTTTTCTTGGCACATTTGTCCAAAAATAAATGTCTCATTTTTATTGTGTGTGCTAGAATTTTCTTAGTTTCTAGATTATTTTATGGAACATTTTATTTGTGAATAATTTTCAGTGTGAACTATTTGTTATATTTATAATAACAAAATGAATTTAATAATAATGTTATCAATTAAAATAATAATTTAAGGTTTTTGCATTTCAATCAAATTTTACAAGACCCTCTCCTCCAAGGATGGGGCCTCCATGACATGCGGGTTGGTGGGCCACTCCCAAGCACAACTCATTCTCCCAATTGGTGCATAATGTGGCTCTACCACGACCTCATGTGGTAACTTTTCCCACTCACTCCCTTGTGCACTCTTGTCAATTCTTCAAGGTCAATTCATATGGAAAACATGTCAAGTGGTTCCCTCCTCACCAATCCTATTACTGTCGAGGCTACATGGAGGTCTACCTGTCTCAACATCATGTCATCATGTAACCCACTTCAGTTCCCTATTTTTAAAACCTATGGGATTTTTGACATATGGGATGAGATGTATGGTTGGATCCATTCATGTCCAATGAGGATGCTCCCCTCATTTAATCTACTGGCCTAGATTTTCTCACACCTAGTCATCCCTGTCGTTTCCTTGTAATTGAAAAAATAACTCCCAAAGTGGATTATGTTGGCTAGCTTGTTAAGTGGCCCATTTTCTCAACCAATAGTAGAACCGTTAGACCAGCGTGTCTACTTGCCTTCACAGTCTGACATGATTCTACTTGCTTTTAGTTCTTCCAATAAACAATTTCTAGGATGTGGCCTCCAATTCATGTCACCCTTCCATTGACCAATCGCCATAATGCGTAATCTCAGTAGTCAACCTGTGGCTGCCATAGTTAGGCATTCTTCCAAACCTATCGTATGAGCTCATTGAGTTAAGCTATAATACTAGGTACCCATTTATACTCACCACAATGATGCTCTGCGCAGCACATCCTCATTCACTCCTGGTTTCATTTATGGTTTGGCTATGGAGGTTTTACAACTGATTGGATCTACGTCGATGTTCCATAAGGGCCTCAATGGAGTATTAACACAATAATGGTGTTACCCCTCCTAATATTAAGCTAGAGAAATGCCAGTGAGTTCTTGGGCTTCAGATATTTCCCCGTATAGGGATAGGGAGTTCCACACATGCCCACTCTAGTCATATTTTGACCACCCTCCACCAACGACTTGTAGAGAACTCTTGAAGGGACTCCACCTCTCCTACCACATTGCAGGAGTGCTTTTGCCTCAAATCGAGTGTACAACTAGCTCTATGGCATCACTCAGGACTTTTAAGGGAATTTGGCTATTGGCGGGGATATGCTACCGTCAACACAAGTGTCCCTAGGAAAAGGGTGTATATTGCTAAAAATGCAAGGCTTGATAAGGCATCATGCATGGTCATAGGTTATTATTTTTAAAATATGGATCATTTCCTCAATGCTAACACAATACCAGATAAACTAGTTAACAGGTTGTTAACCAATATATGTATGTATGTATGTATGTATGTATGTATGTATGTATGTATGTATGTATATATATATATATATATATATATATATATATATATATATATATATATATATATATATATATATATATATATATATATATATATATATATGTAGATACGTAGACCTTGTCAAATAGGTACTCTTCATGTAACCATTTTACATATAATGAAAGGATTCATATATGAAATAATTTCATGGTTGAATATATTTCTTGTGAACCATTATGATTCCTTTAACATTACACATTTGATTACACCTTATTCATATCAATAACATAATCATGTGTTTCGTAAGGCATAACATTTCAAACTAGAGATGCATTAAACACTTGTTCATCACATTTATAAGCACTATTTTAGTCCAAAAATATGAACACATGCTCATTACAGTTATAAGAACCATTTCAACCCAAAAATGAAAACACATATATCCATTATCAGTTATGAAAATGAAAACAGAGAACTTATCTTCTAATTTTGAGGGAAACTAAGTATGGGACAAGGACTCTCCACCCAACCATAGACAGTTGTAGCCAAACTCACTTACAATTGTCACCACCAAGTTAGATTCTAGAGACTAAGGGCCTTTTTCAAAGGATTGAAACAATAATTTCCAACTAAAATGAGGAATCTAGAGGACCTCCTTCCTCCACCAACTAGCCACTCAGTAGTCAAATAATATACATGGAATCTAGAGGCCAACTACCTCCACCCTCCATCTACCCAATGGTGGCTAATCACCACATATAGGGAATCCAGAGGGTTCTTTCCTCCACCAAAAACACACAAGGAATCTAAAGGCTTCTTCTCCACCGAAGAACACACAAGGAATCCATAGGACAAACACCTCCACCTAATACTATCAAAGGATTCTCGAGAAGAAAGTATCCACTATAAACACAATGGTTTCACCCACTCTGGGGAATATAGTACCTAGTACAAAATCACAACAAGAAAGGTTATAGAGGTCCTCCCTCAAGGAATCAAAGGACACAATCATCCACCTACACCATCAAGGGAATCCAAAGAAAACCATCTCCAACCTCTGGCTTTACAAGGACTCAAGAAGCTTTCATCCTCACCAAGGAGAGACCATCTTCAGGCAAGTCATGCTAACTAAAGTACCATTGTTGTACTCTGTTCTCTTTAGAAGTCCCTGATCTACTCTTTTCATCTCTTCTGCGTGGTTATCGTCTCAATGCTTCTATAATGACTTATTCTGCTTTAATGAATGAGTCCCCCTCTCCTATGAGGTCTAACCCCTTATTTTTCCTCTGTTGTTTACATTTTTTCTCTAGCATTTACTTTCTTGTCTTTGATACCTTGAAATTTCTTGCAAGAAAACATGGGTTACATACTTCAACTTTAGCCCCTTTAAATTTAGAATCAATTCATTAAAAATATATACGAACCATTTTTTAGTATCTATTTAAAAACAGTTCATATTTTCTTCATAAGTAAACCTTATACATCACAAAAAATCCACCTACTCAACTTTAAAATTCATGTTCCTTTGACTCAACCCATTTTAATATATTTTGTAAAAACATTTACATTTCATTTTCATGAGGAAATATAGGTTGGATCCATCACACCATTACTATCAATAAATCATAGAAAGCTAGAGGAAATACATTCATTTTTAATTCTACATAAAACCCATTTAAATTTGCAGCAAAATTTTTAACCCAATTGGTCACTTTTCTTTTACTACGAGTGGCCAATTGAACCAATCATCAATTCTTAAATTTTTGTATACACAACTTGCATTTTTCCACAATTTGTGGACTAACATAACTATGTTTGGCTCCTATATATACTAAAGTAGACACATGTTGGTCTAGAATCATACCTTCAATCTCAATAATTATTTATTTGTATTTTGTGTGATCATCTTCTAATCCCTCATTGATACTTTGTAAATTCTTCTAGAAATCATTTACTATGGATGCCTCTTCTAATGCCTATAAGGATTATATTAATGTTGTATTATAATGGTGGTATTTGAGCAAATGGGGGTTCTCCACAACGTCAACACTTTAAATATTTCCTTTGTCTTACACCATTATTTCCTTTGTTATTCCAGCCAATTATTTTAGAGATTGTTTGGGACTATGTATACCATGGTTTTTTTTCCTTCTAAACTTTTTTGGCTAATGATTTTCCAAAAAAATTTAAGAATAGAATATTTTGACTTTTTATTCACTAATCCAAATATATCTCTAACCTTCATGGATATATCATATATAAAGGAAATTAATATTTTTTCTATAGGATATTCTCACTAAAATAGGAGTAATTATTTCATTTCCATGGAGCTTCCCAATGAGAAGTTCAATTTTCAAAATTCCAATGCCTTTCATCCATGGATCTGCATGTACAGGTAAGGAAATGGGGCACACATTAGTGCTAGTAATCTAAGAACCTTGATCACATGAAAGCTCAAAAAAATCTAGCTTCCCTTGAATTCAATTGGCACATATTATTTAAACAAATCTTTAAGCGATTCATTTCACATGCACTTGTACATGAAAGAAAACTTGGTTTTTAAAATTTTATACATCTTTAATGGCTTCCTTTATCTTTCCTATACATTGATATTATATAGACTAATTGGCTTCAAGTCTATGTCCCTTTCCCTCTAAAAACTAATGGATTCTTCTATATTAAAAAAAATGGAGGCTCTTCTTCCTATTATTGATGGTGATTCTCTTGGTATTTCATGGGCGTAAACACACCTATGTTTATCCCACTACAAATAAAATACAACACACCATGACCAAAAAAATACTACATAGAAATAATCACCAAAAGTGTTCCTATAGAAGAACAATAGATGTATGGAGGATGCAACATATATGTTATAGACAATTTTGTGCCTTACAACAAAAGGCATGAATTGTCAATAATCCAAGGGATCCAAAGTTCCCTAAACATGATGTTCCTACCCCTAGAGGAACAAGGTCAGCAAACCAACAGCTCTCAGATCAGTTCTCCACCTGAAAACACTCAAAAACAAGCAATCCTGGAATCAAAGCAGGTGCTCCACTAGGCTTCTGCGCTGAAACACAACTCCTCCATGGTGTACCTGCGTTGCAAAGCAGGTAGAACAAAGGCCACCTGCGTTGAGCGAGATTGGACAAGTGGCACACTGAGTCATTGCTCCAAAAATGACACTTGGATCAGGGATTTCGCCTTGTGATGAGTCAGAGGCTCTGTTTCTCCAAGTGGAAGCAAGGTTCTCCCAGTGGACTCAAGAACTGAAGATCAACTAAATATTAACTGAAGAGAGAGAGGACACAAGGCAGCTACACATCAGTTGCAAGCTGACTCATCCTTTCTCAATTCATCTATATATTGAGCTCTCTCATATGAGCTCAAGAGGCTGGAATTTGGTGCAAAGTAATGCTATGCTGTTGGTTTCACTATAGAGCTATTGGGTGATTGCTTGAGGGAGGTGAAGAGGAGAAATTCTTTCTGCTGGGAAGTGTTGCTGGATTAGGACCTTCAATGGTTGTAACACTCTTAGAACCTTTACTTCTTCATTAATAAAATCTATTGAGGTTCTTCTATATGCATTTGTTCCAATGATGTTTTGTGATAATTGTATATTTGGTTTATGCTAATCCGTGAATCAGTTATGATTGCATGCCTCTTGTAGTCTCCTTCTTTGTCATTTTGCAGGATCTCATTGTAGCTGGGCCGGCAAAAGAGCAAAGAGCTGGGAGCAAGCGGCCATAGAGAAGAGTTTGGATTCGACATTAAGCGCAAGGAAACGGTTAGTGCATTTATCCACTCTCTTTTGCTTTCATAAAGAAGTAAACCTTAAGTAGTTTTCTTTACAGTTGTTGCTGAGGTACTATCACCCTTAGAGTGGGATAGGGTCATCCGAGTCGGATACTTTTCCCTACAACAAACTGGCGACTCCGCTGGGGATCGTATCTGTTTGATTGATTGTTTGTAGTATTTTGCTATTCATTTCCTGACCAAAAGATTACCAAATCGAAAAGCTTTTGACTATATCAAAAGCGAAGTAGAGGGCAGCTACTCTAGCTCATTTCTGAGCATGTTCATGATTTGAAGAGCTGATCTACAAGGATCCTTGTAAGCTCTTAGTGATAGCTTTTCATCCTCCTAATCATCCCTTTGAGTGTGCTTGACTGATTGCTTCTGATTTGAGCAAAAACTGTGCATTTTTGAGAAAATTGTGACCCGGAAACTGTGAAAACGCAACTTTCATTTTCCAAAGCAGGTAGTACACAGGCTACCTGCTTTGCAACGCAGGTCCTGAAGGGGCTACCTGCGCTGAGAGCCAGACTGGCTGAGCAGCACCTGGGTTGGCCGAATTTTGCCTAGTGCAGTTGGGGTTTCCTCCCTTTCTCTTGCCTGTTTTCACTATAGATTTGGCAGCCAGTTACCAGTCTTGTACCAGTTCTGAAACCAACCTTACTTGCCATCATTCAGCCTCTGTTATATAACGAAATTGTACTTGTTCTTTGTATTTCTTATTTCAGTTACAATTTCCCATAACGAAGAGTAAACTAGTCTTGCTTTGGCCTCTTAGATCTGAACCTGTGTTAGGCATTTTGCTGGTCTAAAGAGTTAGCTTGTTTGCTGTCCATAGCTGATCAGTCATTTTACTTTCATCATTATGGTTTGATTTCATGTATTTCCAGTGATTAAACAAGTAAATCTTAAGGTGTCTTTTGATTTTGGACAAACTTGTTTGTTTTCGCTTTAAATCGAAATCAAAGTTATATAACAACTTTCTTTCTGTAATACATCAACATTAAGAAAGGGAAAAGAAAATACATGCATTGTGCATTTTGCATTTGAAAAGTTTGCATGATGATTTAGGAGAAAGTGCATTAGTTTGTGCTGTATGAACTGTGTGAAAAGAATTTGCCTTTCTTCTCCCTCAGTAGTTAAGATTTTCATCAGTCAAAAAGATTTGAAAAAGCTTGCTTCTCATCTTAGGCTGCATTTAGGAATTTGTCATATACATATCGTGGTGAACCTTGAAAGGCAAACTTTAAAAAGATCAACTTAAAATATACTGAATGAACCTAACAACGCATTTGAAACATAATGCAAACATATAGAGGTCTAGGTAGAGACGTGTTCCGGCGTCGTTAAACATAGTGACTGTCGATCTCTACGAAGGTGGGTGATTCCTCCTGAGAGTCGGTGGCACTAATACGGACTTGTGCTCCCACGTACCGTCGCGTATATATTGGGAGACCCCTATAGGAACAAGCCTTTATCCATAGGAAGCCGTGTCGGCCGCCCTACTGATCGCGATGCAGTGAACACAGCATTCACGAAGATCGACCACCCGTACCGTAAAACGTATTCTGTGGTTTCGCGAAAAGTTTGGCACACCCTCTGCCTAGAACTCCAGAGAAGTTTCTTTTGGCCTTTTTCAAACTCTATAACTGAAAAAGTCCATCCGAGCATTTGTCACTTCGGGCTCGTTAATACATCGAAGGAGACTAGAGTCATCTTTAGCTTTTTCTCGACTCTTAAAACATGAAAAAGCAAAGTTATGTTTAAAAGCGTCTAATAAAATTCATTCAAATCGGAAACACAAATTTTCCCCTTTATATTTTGGTTGATCGAGTAATCCGCAATCGTGGAAGAAAGTCAATTGAATATCCGTCGTTCTCGGAGGCTTGCGAGTCAACCGTCTTTGTCTCAGGAATCGAAAATAGTCCGGACAAAGCGAGCTCGTCAAACCAGTTCAAAATCTCCTTTAAAAGTTAGAACAAGTGTTCCAACAACATCTGAGATTCTGGTTACTCCACACATTTCCGGAAACCCTGCCTCCATAGAAGAAGTTCAACCGCCACAGAAGGACGGTAATACTGATCCTAGTCTGGGGGAAAATACTTGTATAACTGAACCAGTTCCATCTGTAACTGGTCCAGAGAGTTTTGTTCCTCAAACATCTGTTGCTGTTGATAAAACCCCTTCTTCGGCACCGGAAATCTATTACTGACCTGACGGTCTTCCTCTTCCACCTGGTCTGATTGCGATAGAGGAAATTATAGAGGAACCGCAAGTATCCACTCCAACTCATTTTGGAGTAGGGGTCACTCTATTTCCTGCTACGACAGAAGTTTGTCCATCGCCAGTGGAAGTTCCTGTAGAATCACTAGGCAATCAATTGGATAGACTAAAAATGTCTGAACAACCGTCGACATCTAGGACTGTGTCAAATGACACGGCGACGGCAGAATTACCTGCTGCAAATCCAACAATGTTCGTCGGCATACCATCTGTCCCAACTAGCTCTCAGTCACTAGAAGGAGTCCATCAAGAGACTATCTCGACAGTATGGTCTGTTCCTGTTTGTTCCGGAGTAATGTCTGGTAACTCTTATGGTGAGACTCATAAAATTGACCCTTTTGGGAATCTGATTAGGCCATCCAGTCCTCCAAGACAATCAATTGCCTTGAGCTCCGGATTACCACCGTATGGGGGGCAGTATGCCCTTTCATTGCCCCCTCCGGGAGGATACCCATACGGGAGTTCTCAACCTTATTCAAGTTATGGTGGAATTGCAACGAGTAGTTGGGTACCTATGCTATCCCAACCACCAAGATTTGTATATTCTATGCAACAGTGTGTACCTGTGACGAACATCCCAACTACACCGGCTATTGTAACCGTGTTGCAAGTTCAAACAATGCCTGTTGTATGTCAACCTCAGATTCCTCAGGTTCTCATGCAACAACCCCTTGACCCTGCAACCCAACCACAATCGCCTACTGGTGGGGCGACACAAGTACAATCGGGTACAATCACCTCACATCTTGGTCCAATGGTTAGTGTAGCGCAACAACCCATGGTATCGCAACCGTGGATAGTGCAATACCAACAGCCACAATTCCAACAAGTGTACCAAGGTTCTGAACAACAAATCTTTGGGAATAATGGACAACCATATATCCAAAATGGTCAAAATCAACCACTTTATAGTGGTCAAGTCCATCAACCGTATCAATCATACCAACATCAACTCCATTATGCTGGTATGCAAAGACCAACAGTTCAGGCGATTCCATCGTATCCTGGTTACGCTTCACCTAACTTGAATCAACAGTTACCATTCCTGGCGACTTTAGAGTTGCCTGATTTACATCGGTTAACCAATGATCCAATTGCTTACGCCCCATGGTGGCCAGTGATTCCGCACAAACTTCCATCCGACATTCTTAAATTCAATGGAAATCCAGGCGAAGACCCGTCGAATCATGTGATGACATTTCATCTATGGTGTTCGTCGAACACATTAAATGACGATTCGATAAGGCTTCACCTCTTTCAGAGGACATTGACAGGTCCAGCGGCAAAATGGTATATAGAATTGCCTAGAGCTTCGTTCGACAATTTTAGCTCCCTTGCCACGACATTCTTAACCCACTTTCAATTACCAATAAGGTATGAAACGGGAACAGAGATATTGACTAACTTCAAACAGACAACCGCAACTCATATATCAGATCATATACATGAGTGGCGACGTCGACGAAGAATGGTTAAAACATACGTTCCTGATCAGCTTTTAGCTGAGTGGTTTATAAAGTCGTTACTTCCGGCCATAACGGAAGATGTGGCGAAGGGGGGAGTCGTAACAGAAGAGCAGGTTATTGCTCGTGCGCAATATTTGGACTTAGTATATACTCAGTCCGGCACGCTCTATGATAAGATACCTGACGCCCCCAGACCAGAATTCTCAATCCCTCCTCCTCCTGGATCAAATAGTGACTCTCATGCCGGCGATGGCGTGATTGGCATGGCAAACGCGAATCCGAGAAAGGCCAATCCCAAGAAGGCCCGTAAGGATTCGAATCAAAATGCTCAAGAAGAAATTCTTGCTTCGGAAGTAAATGCCGTATCAGCAGATAAAGGCAAAGAAACCAATCAACCAGGAAGCAAGAAGACTCAAAACAAAGGGAAGAAGAAGAAACAAGGAGAGTCATCTCCTCGAAAAACTTCTTCAAGCCCTCCTCGAGATAGGAAACCACCTTTTGGGTGTCAGATATGTGATGAGGATCACTGGACGAGAGAATTTCCATACAAAGCAGAGCTTAAAAGATTCTTTAAGAGTCCGCAAACCTCAGCTGTGTTATCAGATCCATTTCCGAATCGAGGAACAAATCTGGTTGATAGAGGAAATGCTTCCCCGTCGCAAGTGCTAATGTTGTCAATATCTAAGCAACAAAATGATGCTTTGATTTCGACAAGGAATAAAGATTACGGGAATCCAAAGCTGTCGAACAACAAGGTTAATGAACGACCTAGTAGTTCAACAACAACTTTGACTGAAGTTGTGCCACCCATCGTTCCTGAGCTAATGATAAAGTCGCTAAAGGGAGTAGTACGCAAATCGACATTTAATCCTCGTGCCAAAAGAGCACAGAATTATAATATAGTAGAGGACCTGGCCCAATCGCCGTCCACTATGTCGACACTTGAAGTACCACAAAATTACCCCTCCCAAGAGCAAGCTTTATTATCAGCCATAGGTGGGATTGGCCCAATGGATTCCAATCTTGTGGCCTTTTATCATAAAGGATATGACCCTCAGATACCAGCTCAACTAGCTTTCCTTATTCAAGTGAAAGCCCTCAACAAAACTGTTCATCGAACAATTATTGATGAGGGGGCATCTACATGTCTTATGTCGATGAGTTGCTGGAAAAATTTAGGCTCACCACCCTTGTCGAAATCGTCAACGACGTTAAAAGCATTTGATGGACGATCATACCCTCCATACGGGATTTTAAATAACTTGCAAGTTGAACTGGGGGGCAAAACAGTAGAAGTTGATGTGGAAGTAATCGACGGAAACCTCGATTACAACATCCTACTGGGAAGGCCTTGGATATATGCCATGGCTGCAGTTGTGTCGACCTACTTCAGGAAGATTGTATTTCCTTTTCAAGGAAAAATTACAATCGTCGACCAACAAACATTTCTACCCAACAGTTCTCAAGTTACGGGAAGCAGCACAATGATCCATGAAAGTAATCAATCGCTCCAAAATATTGGAGTAGGTCTCTTAAAAGACCCTGCCTTAATGGGTACTTTTGCCCTACCGCCAGCGAGTAATCTGGCGGAAGTAGCCACAGTGGAAACCTACAATATGAAATCTTCTATATCCAACGGATTCGGAAGATTCCTAAATATTTTGTCAGCATGGATCATCGCCCTAATGGAAATACTGTAAATACAGTGGGCTCCGAGGACGGTTCTTATCTCATGTCAACCTCGTTAAAAAATGAAACAAGGAGTCACGAGGATAGTTCTTTTACTATGTCAACCTCATTAAAAAATGAAACAAATCCCCTTTTCAAAATTCAAAGGTAAACCTTCATTCCAACCACCAAGTTGAATGCAATGAATCTTGGGGGGCACCCTCCTTTGACATGCGTTATTATGATGCTGGGGGCATGCAAAATAAACGAGCAGTTTTGGCAAAGTTCATGCTCGTTAAAAAATAAACTCAAAACCGAGCAGTTTTAGCGCATAGTTCATGCTCGTTAAAAAATAAATGCACCTGTGAGCAAGCTTCCCCCAGAGTTCAAGCTCATCAAGAAAAAATGAACCGGTAAATAGCGATTTGAGACCGTAGATTCATCAGCCATAAAAGCCTTGGTCGTGTTTTGCTGCAGCCATCACCTCCACCGTTCATTTGGCCAATCGTTCATCTCCATATGATTGTTTACCCATTTTGAGGAACAGCTGCAAAGAGTGATTTCACTTAGCCATCCTTGTGACACTGCCATGATTGGAAAATTCCAACCTGTACCTGGAATCTGCTGCTATCCCTGTTTATCACTCGTTCCTCAAAAGACGAGTCTTCTTTGAGCTCTTTTCTCCTGACTCGTAAAATATGAAAAGTTTGCCGAGTTTTGGCCTTCCAGCTCGTTAAACGACCGGAAGAGCTATCCCTCCTCTAGATTTTAATCTTTTTGGACCTGAGGGATTATTGCACAAAAAGATCGAGCGCTTGTTTTGTTCGGCTCGTTAAAGCAATCGAAAATTCATCCCTTCTGTATTGTTTTATACTTTATCGGACTGAAGGGATCAAATGACGAAAAAGGAATTTTGGAGTTGACTTTATGTACCTTTTCAGACTCTCTAAAAATGAAAAGGACCGAGTTTTCCTTGTCGTTAGACTCGTTAAAATGATTAAATAGCGACAAGCTTGTCTTTAGACGAGAACGAGTTTCCCTATCGCTAGGCTCGTTAAAACATAGCGATGGGCTTGCCCGAAGGGCAGGTTATAGAACAAGCATATGTTATCCTCCTCAAGCTTGATAAAAATAAAGAGGTACTGGTCAGCAATGACTGGGGAAAAATTGGGAGAACCTCACAGCATTAATGGTAGCAAGTCGCTCTTGAACATGATACTTTGTCCTCCGTATCACATCGGGTTGGGTTGTTTCATTCACCGGTCTCATAACCATGGTCCTCGCCACACCATCCACAATTGGGGTAACGCTACCAATCCATCACATCAGTGTCGTTATATGTTCAAGAGATGTGGTTCTGCAAAGAGTCAACCGTGTCCCATCCACTGCCATACATTGTCCTTCATCCATTTCATGACCGCCACCCTGAATCATACATCACAGTTTGTTTTCACCTCATCACAATCACTAGCTCCGTTCTGTGTCACTGATGTGGGATTCATTAAGGCCCTCCTTTGACGGATCGCTCCTTGTCGACATCAGCTCATTATCCAAGGAGTTGATCTAGGAACAACCCCTTCAGTACTTTGAAGCTTGCATTCCTCAATGGCAAGTTTCTCACTTCCGGCGACAGGTATACATCAATGACCTTCGACCAGAAGATTTTGCATGGTGGTCGACGCCAAGTCCTTTATTCCCACCATGTGAATTGTACTGCCGTACCTTGAGGGTCATCATCCTTATCGGTGATTCCTCTCGCGCTTGTTAACGGTTCACATCATTGACCGGTAATCAAGCGATGTCTTTCCATGTTCGACTTCAAGAAATTCTCACATGGATCGACTTGTACATCGAGTGAAGATCGGAAGAGATTGAAGACCCCGGATCTAGTTTCATCCATCCGGGCTGCGATATATATTCAGGACATAAAGACATTTGATATGTACATCATTACAGCAGATGATCATCCTTCTCAAAGGATGATAATTTCAGCAGAGAATTATCGGTCTACAATCAGACGATCGTCTGTTCTATGTACCAAAATGTATTTATAAAGCTGAGCATGGGAATGCCCGCCTCAGCTAGATCATGAAAATGTATGAAAAATAATGTATTTTATTGTATCTTATTACAGGACACTTCTCAGCAGATTGAATGAACTTCGGATCCTCTCAATAAAGCATTTCACCCGATAAACGACCTCATACTTTAGGGGGCATCTGTTATAGACAATTTTGTGCCTTACAGCAACAGGCATGAATTGTCAATAATCCAATGGATCCAAAGTTCCCTAAACATGATGTTCCTACCCCTAGAGGAACAAGGTCAGCAAACCAACAGCTCTCAGATCAGTTCTCCACCTGAAAACACTCAAAAACAAGCAATCCTGAAATCAAAGAAGGTGCTCCACTAGGCTTCTGCGCTGAAACACAACTCCTCCATGGTGTACCTACGTTGCAAAGCAGGTAGAACAAAGGCCACCTGCGTTGAGCGAGATTGGACAAGTGGCACACTGAGTCATTGCTCCAAAAATGACACTTGGATCAGGGATTTCGCCTTGTGATGAGTCAGAGGCTCTGTTTCTCCAAGTGGAAGCAAGGTTCTCCAAGTGGACTCAAGAACTGAAGATCAACTAAAGATTAACTGAAGAGAGAGAGGACACAAGGCCGCTACACATCAGTTGCAAGCTGACTCATCCTTTCTCAATTCATCTATATATTGAGCTCTCTCCTATGAGCTCAAGAGGCTGGAATTTGGTGCAAAGTAATGCTATGCTGTTGGTTTCACTATAGAGCTATTGGGTGATTGCTTGAGGGAGGTGAAGAGGAGAAATTCTTTTTGTTGGGAAGTGTTGCTGGATTAGGACCTTCAATGGTTGTAACACTCTCAGAACCTTTACTTCTTCATTAATAAAAGCTATTGAGGTTCTTCTATATGCATTTGTTCCAATGATGTTTTGTGATAATTGTATATTTGGTTTATGCTAATCCTTGAATCAGTTATGATTGCATGCCTCTTGTAGTCTCCTTCTTTGTCATTTTGCAGTATCTCATTGTAGCTGGGCCGGCAAAAGAGCAAAGAGCTGGGAGCAAGCGGCCATAGAGAAGAGTTTGGATTCGACATTAAGCGCAAGGCAACGGTTAGTGCATTTATCCACTCTCTTTTGCTTTCATAAAGAAGTAAACCTTAAGTAGTTTTCTTTACAGTTGTTGCTGAGGTACTATCACCCTTATAGTGGGATAGGGTCATCCGAGTCGGATACTTTTCCCTACAACAATATAACCCATTAGAGGAATTCACATCATGAGTTTCCATTTCATTTTTCCAAACAATCACTATCACCTTGTTTGAATCCTTGACATATGAGGTAACAATTCAACTATTATTTTTACCAACAAATGGAGAATACATTTCGAGATATTTAATACTTACTAGAGTTACTTCTCTTCATTAGATTATAAAAAATAGTGCATTCAAGATATTAGCACAAACTATAATTGAAACCATTAGTAAGTTTCCTTTTAGAGAATGAAATAACATATTGAAAGGATTCAAACAAAACACCACCTTGTAAACATTCGATATACATACCTCAGGCTGATATTGTAACGCACTCCTACTACATATACCCAAGCAACTGGCTAGTGGTGTTAAACAATGCGACGAGAGGCCACTTTGATATGATTCGACATCCTAAGTCTGGAACCAATGGAAACACATCATACAAACATCCAAGATCATAAATACAACCTTGAGAGGACAAGTCAGCCACTCAAATAGCCTAAACCTGGGTCCTGTTAGCGCTTGGAATCTCACCTCAGGCTGAAAAAGGTAAACTCCAAGGCAACATCAAACCACTTAGCCTCGTAGTTAGCCCTACGGGGCAGGAGAGGGCTCTCTCTGGTCTATCTCGGTAAAGATCTTCAACGGGCGAGATAGCCAATGAGGAAACACTCATTTTAGGCTAGTAAACTGATCAAGAGGTTTGATTTGGGATTTTTAGGGTTTTGGTGGAAATTTGGGGAAGGGAAAATTTTTGGTGCGGGGATTGGACACAGTTTCTGCAGGGGGTTCTTTGGGGCGAGGTAGGAAACAATATTGATGCCTTTGATAGAGGTGGATGGATGAGAACGACCGGTGAGGAGTTAAGGAGAGCAAGCAATAACCTTGAATTCCCCTTAAATAGTCAAAAATATTGATATTAAGCAAACTTAAAAGCAGAGCATGACAGTCATGAATTCTACTTTAACACTTCATTTTCCTAATTTGTAGAAGGAAAAGTAAGGAAATGATTCACATAACACACTTAAAAGTATAAATAGAAACACACCATCAACACATGTGACCACAAGAATCCCAAAAAGGACTGCAAAACCCTGGTCTTCCTTTGCCAAAAATTGCAGAGATACAGTGAGTGATACAATAAGAGCTTCTCCCTCAAGAGTCCAACCTCTCCAACCCCTGAAAATGACTAAGAAAATACATAATATAGGCAAGCTAACGCCTTTACTTGCCTCTAGGGGTCGAGCTCATCCTTCTAGGAGCTGTTTCAACCAATTCTAAACTGAGTACTAAAAACTAGGCAGTCAAAACAACTTGCCTCTATAAGCTAGGAAGCCAATTTATTCATTAAATTTTTTCCTATCTTATGAATGAATCTTCTAGAAGAGATAAATAAGTGTCTAAACATCATAAAATTACATCATTTACAACAAGGAGGATGAAAATCAAATCCAAAAAGTCAAATCCAGTCAAAAATGCGTTTTGCTGAGCTGTACGTTGAATTCCTGTGCAAACTGCCTGATGGGTCGCGCGCAATTCCTGAATGGGTCGCGCGCCTCTGGAGGCACTTACAGGAGTCCAAATGAGGAAAAAGTTGGCTTTTTGGAAAGGTCTATATGTCTACTTTCCCACCCAAGTGGAATTTCGGAATTTGGTGGTCATTTTCCCCTCCAAAATTGCAATCTCCCAAGACTGCTTCCTGTGTGTCAAAAATGTGGCAGAAAGTCATTTTTTGCTTGTTTTTTGACTTTCTGGAGGCCCAAAACTTGATGAAATTTCTTGGTCATGGCTGAGCAAGTGTAACTTTCCATGAGAAATCCAGAAATTCTGAGTTTTTCCAAAATGGAGTTGCCAAACGAAAGGGTCGCGCGTCGTTGGTGGAGAAAACCTGTGTTTGGCACAAAAACATCACAATTGACAAAATTTTCTCCAAATTTCTTGAAATTTGGGCTGGGAGTCCCCAATAAAGTACCATGCTCATTCAAATAGGCTTTGGCCAAAATTTGGAGTGGATCGGGCCTTTTCCGTCGTTTTAGTGCCTTGGCCAACCTCCTTGGATCTCGCGATTGCAATTTTGACATTTCTCTAAAACCATGACACCTGTGCCAAAAGTGAAGGAGTTTTTTCTTCTTTGGAATGTTTTGGACAAACACCTCTCTCAGTTTTCCAAAATTCATCTTCTATTGCTCTGAAACATCATTTGAGTGCAACGTATCCCGATGTGTGGAACAAGGGATTTTGTCGAAATGAAGCGAAATGAAGGGGATAAGAGGCTTATAAATTCTTGGGGAAATTTTTGGAAGTAGGGAGGGATGTTAGGAAACAGGGGAAAGTGGAATCTCAGAGATTGAGTGAGGAGAAGGGGTCCAAAAGGGCAAAACACAGGCCCAACCTGGAAAATTGCCAGGTTGTGGCTAGAAACTAGGGTTTGTGCAAAAATGAGGAATTTGGCGGATCTAAGGGATGGGAAGTGTTTAATAAGGTACATGAAGGATAGGGGAAGCTATATGAACATCAGGATACAAATTTTGCCGATGATTTGACCATCCAAGGGAAATTAGCTTTCAAAACCCTAGGAGAGGGAAATGACCCTGCCTAGGCGCAATTGAAGCATGAATAAGGTGTAAAATGACTCATTAGACACTGAAATGATAATGAAAACCCTATGAATGATGATAGACTCAGCTGAATAGTGACATAGATTGGAATTTGGACAATTTTAGAAGGAGTGAAAGCAAACCCTAGACCTAATGCCTAGTGACCAAATTTTGCTTGAAGACTCACTGAAATGACAAAATTTTACCTTGACACTTCAAAATCAATTTGTAAGAGAATATTTGATCACTGGAGGAAGGCTGGAAAGACTGGCACTAACATTGGCTCCAATGGGGATGGTAGCTCCTTGGACGTGCCAAGAACCGCAGACCTCTGGGAGAGCAGACCAGTGTTTTCAACCATTGGGTAATGGAGTAAAAAACTCAAGCTGAAATGCATGACTGAAAATTGATGACTTGACAACACAAATTGACTCTCACTCAACTAAAAACTGACTCAATACTTAAACACAACTGACAAACTGGAAATGATGCTCAAAGTGGAGCTTATTCATCAAAACCTACTTTAACACTTTCATTCACCACCTGATCAAGTGAAATGAAACAACCAATGCAACCAAGTAAGTATCCCATCTGTTGTTCGAATTCTCTGCAAGTGCTCACTTATGACCCACAAGAGAGAACTACTGAAACGCAACTCCCATGACAACTTAGAAACAGATCCGTAGAATGATATGAATTCTCTATCCACCTCCAAAAACACTGCATAAGGATCTTGAAATTCAAGTACACTGGAACTTAGCTCATCCAATGAATTACTTTTCTTCTCCTCATACCATGAATGTAAACTTTGATCTGAGCCTTGTGACGAGAACTCTGCTAAAAATGAGAAAGAAACCGGCTGCCGGATCAAATTCATATCAGCACATGTTTCAAGCTCACATGTAGTAAATGGAGAAAGAATTTGACTGCAAACCTCATCCAAAACATCAGCTATTGGATCATGAAAAACTTGAAAAGACTGCTGCAAACCATTTTCTATTGGTTCCAATGTGATTACATGATTGCCTACATGCTGCTCATTCTTTACTGAAGATGTACTATGAAAATTTCCCTTCAAAAGCTGAAATGATTCAAAACAGAAAGGTAGGGAACCTTCTTGTATCATTTGATCAAATATGTCAGCTTCCATGCCTTCATCTAAAACTTGACAACCAATGGAATTTGGGGGATGCAAATCTGATGCTACAGACTGCTCAAGAATTTTGTTATCTGTCTCATCCTCAACATTAACACTGAGAGATTGCTGATTTGTTATAGGCTGTTCATTTGAAGATTTACTATGCAATCTACCCTTCAAAAACTGAAATGATTCAAAACAGAATGGTACGGAGTCACCTTGAATCATTAAATTATGTGTGTCCACTTCCAAGTCTACAGCTGCAACCTGACAATCAATGGCTTCCGGGGGTTGCAAATCTGAATATGAGAAGTCTTGAACAAAATTTTCGTTTCTCTCAAGATGATTCAAATCAAGACTTGTTGACATTTGATTTCTGATTGCATGGTAGTTATCTCTGATGAACTGAAATGAATCAAAACAAAAAGGCAAAGATCCTTCACTTACTTCAAAATTTGCTGCACTTTCCTCGTCAATGTCATAGCTGATATGTGATGGCTGAACATTGTATTCAAGCTGCTGAAAATGAACTTTTTCTTCCCACAAACTAGTTGCTGATTTGTCTACAAGATTAGCTTCTGTTTGGAGAACATAATCATCATCATACTGATCAAACTGAGGTAAGTCATCGGTATAAAACATATCATCAAGCATGCAGGTCATATCAACAATTCTTTCTTCGCCAAGGTGATCTACAAAACAATCATTATCATATCTATGACAACTAGGATAAGAAACAAAATGTTTTGGATCAACAACTTGTTCTTCTTCAATCAGTGCACCATGAGCTTGAACATCATAATCATTTCTCGCGTTGATCTTGTCCATCATCTTTTCCACTGCACTTACCAAAATGTCAAGCTTCACCTCTAGAGATGTTGATTTTTCCGGATCTATGTTTTTCATCTCTTCTTCCTTCATCCTTGCCCTTCGGATCAGCAGATGCGCCTCTACGTTTACTGCACTGTTTTGCATCTCGTGAAGGGTTGCAATATTCCTTTCTCTCAGCTGAAACTCCATCTCCGGATCAAAGGCACTCGGATAGTGCAAGAGAGCAGATCTAGGGGAAGGTCTTATATCAACTGGCATCGAATAATAAACTTGGTTAAATATGGCCGAAAACTATTGTACTGTCTCCCCTGGCAATCTTTTCAGCTGGTTATACTCTTCTACAATCAAGAAAAGGTTTTGCTCGATCATCCACCTATCGAGAAAAACTTTGACGAACTGCTGGAAATCTGAGATGCTTGCATCAGGCAGGGCTTTGAACCAACTCTTCACTTTGGCTTGTAAAGAAAGAGCGAAAAGCCTTATACTAAAATCTTCTTCATCAACTTCAAAAAGACCTAGAAAATTCTCAAAATTCTGCACATGTTGCTCAGCGTTGACATCCTTACATTCACCGTCAAACCTCGGCAAGTATAGATCATAGTTTTTGGGGAAAGGATGGAGAATAGAAGGTAAAACAAGAGGTTTATACCGATCTGGAATTTTACAAGGTGTATGGGTATGTACAGCTGGTATATAATCGGTCTTGGTCTTTTGAGGTTCATCAATCTGAAGATGGTCATCACAAAATTCGGAAAAAAGGATCTTGATCAAGCTCAAAGGCATGCAAATATTTGGTATTCACAATCTTCAAAAGGAAAGAATCAACTGCAGGCCGAGGATCTTTTCTCAAGCATAGTATACTTTGCAACGCAGTCTTGAAATTCTTGGGAAAAGAGAAGAAATAATTTATGACAAAGAACAAAATGTCTTGGATGAAATTCCAACTTGAATACCTGATCTGTCTATGTTGTCCTTTCATGTTTTTGCTGGTCGGGATCATCCTCCAGTGGAGTCTTTGGATCTGATCTCAAAAATGATTTAGAGTCACCAAGTGAATGATTTCAGCCTTGTTAGTGTCTGATCGTTGTCCACTATCAACAATCAAATTTGAACTTGATACATGTACTAGGGTAAAATGCAAATGAAGTGTTGTATTCACAAGCTCACGGAGATGGACTGAAGCAGCGTTTATCTACTTCCGCATATGCAAAGCAAAAGCGTTTCGAAGGCTACCTGGCATAACTTCAGGCTCCGTCTAAGACTTATGAAAAAAACACATCAACCCACAGACAAGTTTGTTCTCCCCAATATGGTCGCCAATATGTTAGCGCTTGGAATCTCACCTAAGGCTGAAAAAGGTAAACTCCAAGGCAACATCAAACCACTTAGCCTCGTAGCTAGCCCTACGGGGCAGGAGAGGGCTCTCTCCGGTCTATCTCGGTAAATATCTTCAACGGGTGAGATAGCCAATGAGGAAACATTGATTTTAGGCTAGTGAACTGATCAAGAGGTTTGATTTGCGATTTTTAGGGTTTTGGTGGAAAGTTGGGGAAGGGCAAATTTTTGGTGCGGGGATTGGACACAGTTTCTGCAGGGGGTTCTTTGGGGCGAGGTAGGAAACAATATTGATGCCTTTGATAGAGGTGGATGGATGAGAATGACCGGTGAGGAGTTAAGGACAACAAGCAATAACCTTGAATTCCCCTTAAACAGTTGAAAATATTGATATTAAGCAAACTTAAAAGCAGAGCATGACATTCATGAATTCTACTTTAACACTTCATTTGCCTAATTTGCAGAAGGAAAAGTAAGGAAATGATTCACATAACACACTTACAAGTATAAAGAGAAACACACCATCAACACATGTGACCACAAGAATCCCAAAAAGGACTGCAAAACCCTGGTCTTCCTTTGCCAAAAATTGCAGAGATACAGTGAGTGATACAATAAGAGCTTCTCCCTCAAGAGTCCAACCTCTCCAACCCCTGAAAATGACTAAGAAAATACATAATATAGGCAAGCTAACACCTTTCCTTGCCTCTAGGGTTGAGCTCATCCTTCTAGGAGTTGTTTCAACCAATTCTAAACTGAGTACTAAAAACTAGGCAGTCAAAACAACTTGCCTCTATAAGCTAGGAAACCAATTCATTCATTAAATTTTTGCCTATCTTATGAATGAATCTTCTAGAAGAGATAAATAAGTGTCTAAAAATCATAAAATTACATCATTTACAACAAGGAGGATGAAAATCAACTCCAAAAAGTCAAATCCAGTCAAAACTGCGTTTTGCTGAGCTGTAGGTTGAATTCCTGTGCAAACTGCCTGATGGGTCGCGCGCAATTCCTAAATGGGTCGCACGCTTTGGAGGCACTTTTGAGGCACTTCCAGGTGTCAAAATGAGGAAAACATGGCCGTGTTGGAAAGGTATGGATGTCTACTTTCCAACCCAAGTGGAATTTCTGAATTTGGTGGCCATTTGCCCCTCCAAAATTGCAATCTCCCGAGACTACTTCCTGTGTGTCAAAAATGTGGCAGAAAGTCATTTTTTGCTTGTTTTTTGACTTTCTGGAGGCGCAAAACTTGATGAAATTTCTTGGTAATGGCTGAGAAAGTGTAACTTTCCATGAAAAATCCAGAAATTCTAAGTTTTTCCAAAATGGAGTTGCCAAACGAAAGGGTCGCGCGCCGCATTGGTGGAGAAAACCTGTGTTTGGCAAAAAAAATTCACAATTGACAAAATTTTCTCCAAATTTCTTGAAATTTGGGCTGGGAGTCCCCAATAAGGTAACATGCTCAGTCAAAGAGGCTTTGGCCAAAATTTGGAGTGGATCAGGCCTTTTCCGTCGTTTTAGTGCCTTGGCCAACCTCCTTGGATCTGGCGATTGCAATTTTGACAGTTCTCTAAAACCTTGACACCTGTGCAAAAAGGGAAGGAGGTTTTTCTTCTTTGGCGTGTTGTGGACAAAAACCTCTCTCATTTTTCCAAAATGCATCTTCTATTGCTCTGAAACATCATTTTAGTGCAACGTATCCCGATGTGTGGAACAAGGGATTTTGTCGAAATGAAGCGAAATGAAGGGGATAAGAGGCTTCTAAATTCTTGGGGAAATTTTTGGAAGTAGGGAGGGATGTTAGGAAGTAGGGGAAAGTGGAATCTCAGAGATTGAGTGAGCGGAAGGGGTCCAAAAGGGCAAAACACAGGCCCAACCTAGAAAATTGCCAGGTTGTGGCTAGAAACTAGGGTTTGTGCAAAAATGAGGAATTTGGCGGATCTAAGGGATGGGAAGTGTTTAATAAGGTACATGAAGGATAGGGGAAGGTGTATGAACATCAAGATACATGTTTTGCCGATGATTTGACCATCCAAGAGAAATTAGCTTTCAAAACCCTATGAGAGGGAAATGACCCTGCCTAGGCGCAACTGAAGCATGAATAAGGTGTAAAAGGACTCATTAGACACTGACATGATAATGAAAACCCTATGAATGATGATAGAATCAGATGAATAGTGACATAGATTGGCATTTATACAATTTTAGAATGAGTGAAAGCAAACCCTAGACCTAATGCCTAGTGAACAAATTTTGCTTGAAGACTCACTGAAATGACAAAATTTTACCTTGACACTTCAAAATCACTTTGTAAGAGCATATTTGATCACTGGAGGAAGGCTGGAAAGACTGACACTAACAGGTCCCACTATTGCTTTTGGTCTCTTGGGCCATAGTCGCTCTTGCAGGCTTACCTGCGATTGACTGTGGACATGAATTATCAGTGATGTGCCAGCGACCTAGGGATTTAAGCCACTTTTTCAGCCCCAGAGCCCAAGTCACTACCAAGAATTGATTCATCTCTTCAAATCGATAAGATAACATGGAAATGATAGTACTAAAGAAAATACTTGTTCAAGACCTTGATTGGACCCCTACTAGCCCTAAAAGATATTTTGCCAAACATATTGCAAATGTGTAATCTACATGTGTAATTCATAGTTCTAAGCATAGGGGCCTCACAATTAGCTAGGAATCACCAAGAACCATTGATTCCTCAATGAATGAACTACCATTCCATCCATTAGGTCGTAGATACGTTGATCATTCAATTATAAGTGAAAATAATGATGAGAACCACACATGGTTGCTATCATAAGATACATACATAACTAGCATAATAGCAACATAATCTACTCATGAAAGTATAGTCATATAGACCACACATAATACATCAAAATGTTCATAGAAATACAACGATAAATAACCATTCGTTAATGGTAAAAAATTGAAACTCGGAATCGGACATCAATTTTCCACCTGACCGTAGAATGGCTTGGCCAAATCTCTCTTCAACCATTCACCCCCATGCCATATTCCAAGCATGAATGTGGGATATCATAGAAAACATAAATCAAAACTCATCCAGGGCTTCCAGAGGCCATCCACCTTATAGTCGAAAATCACAAAACCATCATCAGATTGGTCTCCATCCAAGCCTTTCAGGTCTTCCAAAGAATTTTTTCAAACCAAGGATTCTAGGATTAGTAACTCAACCCAGAACTATCATCAGACTTCCAGAGTGTTTGTCTAACCAAGGCTTCCAAGACTATTAACTCAACCCACTTAAGGCTTCTAGAGCATTTATTCAACCAAGGCTTTGAGTACTAGTAAATCAACCCAAGCTATTACATAGCTTCTAGAGCATTTTTCCAACCAGGTCTTTGAGGAACTAATAACTCAACCCCAGCTAAGGAAACATGAGAACTAAGCAAAAACAAACAACAAAAGTAAACCCAAATCACCATGGCTATCTAGGAAATGTCAAGGCTAGGAAATCTAATGTCAATGTATGAATCCTCCATGTTAATGACATATCACAATCAAGAAACCGCATGCATGTGCCATGCATGCCAAAACTAGTGAAGGAAACATACATGAAACTCAGTACCTGCAAGAAAATCTAATGTAGCTACTAATATCGATGACTCCTCGTGCTGTGCTTCTTTTCCTTTGCTTTCTTGCTCCAAGAATCCAAGTATGCCACACCACCCTGTAGTAACCTGCCAAACCCATCAAGGATGCCACCTCATCCACATTCTTAGAAGCTACCCGATCAATGATGGCTCTTATATCTTCTAGATCTATTGTAATTCTTTCCTTGGAGATGACAAGTCCCAAGTAATGTAACTCCATATGAACGAAACTACATTTTTTAGGATTAGCATACAACTGATTCTCTCTCAAGAATCTCAATACTATTGCTAAGTTCTCGATGTGATCTTCCTTATTTTTCGAATAGACCAGCTTATCATCAATGAACATAATAACAAATCTATCCAAACATGGATGCAACACATTATTCATCGAACACATGAATGTAGCTAGAGCGTTAGTTAAGCGAAATGTAACAACACCAAACTCATAATTCCCATACATGGTCTTGAATGCAATATTATAGATGTCCTCTTCCATGATGTGTACTTGATGGTATCCAGATCTCAGATCAATATTTAAGAACATTGCTTCCCCCTTTAGTTGATCGAACAAGCAATCAATCCTTGGCAAATGGTACCTATTATTGATAACCAATTTGTTCAACTCCGTTTAATCAATGGATAATCTAAGAGTACCATTTTTCTTCCTCACAAACTAGATCGGTGCACCCCATGGTGATACACTTGGCCCAATGTATCCTTTGTCCAACGTTTCCTTTAGTTATAGCTTTAGCTCTACCAACTTAGGTGTGCTAATACTGTAAGGTCCTTTTGATGTTGGAGCTACCCTTGGCACTAAATCAATAGAAAACTCTACCTCCATGTCAGGTGGAATCTCTATAATTTCTTAAGGAAATACATCCCTCAACTGTTGTAAAATCGAGTACTTATTCAACACATCTCCATTCTCAACCTCCTTACTCTTATAACTAGAAATGTGCACTACAAATAGCTTACACCCTTCCCTGCGGATACTTTTTGCATGCATAGTTGTCACCATCCTAATTGATGTGGCCTTCTTCTTACCTTGTAAGACTCTTTGTTCTCCATTGTCATAAACACACTCAACTGCTTTGTCATAGAAATTCTCCTTGGTTCTATGTAGATACAACCAATCCATACCTAATAACATATTATAGGAGCCCAACGGTAATACATTCAAATGTGTTTTGGTAGGCATACCATTTAAGTCAAATGTGCAAGCTCTTAGCCAATGATCCACTCACTTCTTTGTACCTGTAGCCCACTACACTAACCAAGACTCTGCATGCAACTCCTTATTTAAACCACTTTTATCCACCAAGTCGAGACTAACATAGCAATAATTAGATCCATCGTCAATAAAAATAGAAATAACTCAATCACAAAGCTTACCATCCATCTTGATGATAGATGTCTGATGCTCTACATGTTTTTTATCAAAGGGTGCATATACATGTGGAATAATCTGACCAACTTATTCAACAATCTGCGCCTCCCGTGTATTGTATATCTAAGGTCTACCCCTGATTCTACAAACAATCTCTCCTGTGATGATCTTTGCCAAAATTCCAACACTTTATAGGCTCTCAGCCTCTGTCCTTATTCTTTTCTTCATATCGATGTCCCTATCCTCCATACGATGCATTGAACCGCTTAGGTGGTGCAAAATTGTCCTTGTTATCTATACCCTATGGCCTTTCTTGATTTTTATCCCATTTTTCTTTGTTCTTTACATTATCTCTCCAACTTGGATTAGTTTTAGTGTTGCATTTGGATTGTTCCTAGCAATGCTTTACCTTTGGAATGTCTTCCTCTAATGATCTGGACTCATCGAATTCAATCCCTTCTTTGAATTCAACTAGTAATCCACTAATGAATCTTTGAATCTTGTTCTTCTCCTCTGTGAGGTAAGGCACATATCTCACTAACTCCAAGAACTTACTAGTGTACTCATCATCTGTCATGGAACCCATCTTTAGTTCATAAAATTATTTTTCCATGTCATCAAAGTACCTTTCTAACAAGTACTTCTTCTTAAATAGCCACTCAAACTCACTCCAAGACAAATCTTCTTCATGAATACACCTGACATTCTTCACATCTTCCCACCAAATGTCCACTTTACCTTTGAGACTGAAGGTAGCTACTCTATCTTTCATGTTCTCTGAATAACCATGCAACGTGAATAACTTCCTCATGGAAAGAAACCATGCCTCTGAATCTTGTGGTTTATTCATTTCCCCATCAAAAGTAGGTAGCTTCTCTTTCTCAAATTCTTTTAGAAAGTATTCCCTATCACTCCACCTGTAAGCATGATACCGATGATGATCATAGTGCCTATATGAATCAGAACTTTAATCACACTTGTGTTTGTCCCTTCCCCTCTCCAAAGTTCCCAACAATATGCCATATTGGATTATGTGTTCTCTATCTGATCGGTGACCGCCATGCGATCAACTACGATATGCCCCATTGTTATAGACAATTTTGTGCCTTGCAGCATCAGGCATGAATTGTCAATAATCCAAGGGATCCAAAGTCCCTAAACATGATGATCCTACCCCTAGAGGAACAAGGTCAGCAAACCAACAGCTCTCAGATCAGTTCTCCACCTGAAAACACTCAAAAACAAGCAATCCTGAAATCAAAGCAGGTGCTCCACTAGGCTTCTGCGCTGAAACTCAACTCCTCCATGGTGTACCTGCGTTGCAAAGCAAGTGGAACAAAGGCCACCTGCGCTGAGCGAGACGGGACAAGTGGCACACTGAGTCATTGCTCTGGAATCTTCTAAAAATGACACTTGGATCAGGGATTTCGCCTTGTGATGAGTCAGAGGCTCTGTTTCTCCAAGTGGAAGCAAGGTTCTCCAAGTGGACTCAAGAACTGAAGATCAACTGAAGAGAGAGAGGACACAAGGCAGCTACACATCAGTCGCAAGTTGACTCATCCTTTCTCAATTCATCTATATATTGAGCTCTCTCCTATGAGCTCAGGAGGCTGGAATTTTGTGCAAAGTAATGATATGCTGTTGGTTTCACTATAGAGCTATTGGGTGATTGCTTGAAGGAGGTGAAGAGGAGAAATTCTTTCTGCTGGGAGGTGTTGCTGGATTGGGGCCTTCAATGGTTGTAACTCTCTCAGAACTTTACTTCTTCATTAATAAAAGCTATTGAGGTTCTTCTATATGCACTTGTTTCAATGATATATTCTGATAATTGTATATTTGATTTATGCTAATCCTTGAATCAGTTATGATTGCATGCTTCTTGTAGTTTCCTTCTTTGTTATTTTGCAGGATCTCATTGTAGCTGGGCCAGCAAAAGAGCAAGGAGCTGGGAGCAAGCAGCCAAAGAGAAGAGTTTGGATTCAACATTAAGCGCAAGGCAACGGTTAGTGCATTTCCTCATTCTCTCTTGCTTTCGTAAAGAAGTAAACCTTAAGTAGTTTTCTTTACAGTTGTTGCTGAGGTACTATCACCCTTAGAGTGGGATAGGGTCATCCGAGTCGGATACTTTTCCCTACAACAAACTGGCGACGCTGCTGGGGATCGTATATGTTTGATTGTTTGTAGTATTTTGCTATTCATTTCCTGAACAAAAGAGTACCAAATCGAAAAGCTTTTGACTATATCAAAAGCGAAGTAGAGGGCAGCTACTCTAGCTCATTTCTGAGCATGTTCATGATTTGAAGAGCTGATCTACAAGGATCCTTGTAAGCTCTTAGTGATAGCTTTTCACCTTCCTTGTCATCCCTTACTGTGTGCTTGACTGATAGCTTCTGATTTGAGCAAAAACTGTGAATTTTTTAGAAAATTGTGACCCGGAAACTGAGAAAACGCAACTTTCGTTTTCCAAAGCAGGTAGTACACAGGCTACCTGCTTTGCAACGCAGGTCCCGAAGGGGCTACCTGCGCTGAGAGCCAGACTGGCTGAGCAGCACCTGCGTTGGCCCAATTTTGCCTTGTGCAGTTGGGGTTTCCTCCCTTTTTCTTGCTTGTTTTCACTATAGTTTTTGCAGTAAGTTGTCTTTCTTGTACCTATTCTGAAACCAACCTTACTTGCCATCATTCTGCCTCTGTTATATAACGAAATTGTACTTGTTCTTTTGTATTTCTTACATCATTTACAATTTCCCTTAACGAAAGTTAACCAGTCTTGCTTTGGCCTCTTAGATCTGAACCTATGTTAGGCATTTTGCTGTTCTAAAGAGTTAGCTTGTTTGCTGTCCATAGCTGATTAGTCTTTTTTACTTTCGTCATTATGGTTTGATTTCATGTATTTCCAGTGATTAAACAAGTAAATCTTAAGGTGTCTTTTGATTTTGGACTAGCTTTTTTACTTTCGCTTGAAATCGAAATCAAAGTTATATAACAACTTTCTTTTTGTAATACATCAACATTAAGAAAGGAAAAAGAAAATACATGCATTGTGCATTTTGCATCTTACTGTTTGCATGCTGATTTAGGAAAATTTGCATTAGTGTGTGCTCTATGATCTGTGTGAAAAGATTTGCCTTTCTTCTCCCTCAGTAGTTAAGATTTTCAAAGTTGAAAGATTGAAAAGTTTGCTTCTCATCTTAGACTGCAATCAGGAATTTGTTACATACATCTCGTGGTGATCCTTAAAGGCAAACTACTAAGCAAGATGAACATTAAAATAAATTCAATTTACATAACAACGCTTTGTAACATAACGCAAACACATAGAGGTCTAGGTAGAGACGTGTTCCGGCGCCGTTAAACGTAGTGACTGTCGATCTCTACGAAGGTGGGTGATTCCTCCTGAGAGTCGGTGGCACTAATACGGACTTGTGCTCCCACGTACCGTCGCGTATATATTGGGAGACCCCTATAGGAACAAAGCCTTTATCCATAGGAAGCCGTGTCGGCTGCCCTACTGATCGCGATGCAGTGAACACAGCATTCACGAAGATCGACCACCCGTACCGTAAAACGTATTCTGTGGTTTCGTGAAAAGTTTGGCACACCCTCTGCCTAGGACTCCAGAGAAGTTTCTTTTGGCCTTTTTCAAACTCTATAACTGAAAAAGTCCATCCGAGCATTTGTCACTTCGGGCTCGTTAAAACATCGAAGGAGACTAGAGTCATCTTTAGCTTTTTTTCGACTCTTAAAACATGAAAAAGCAAAGTTGTGTCTAAAAGCGTCGTTAATAAAATTTATTTTAATCGGAACATAATCACCTGTTATTCCCACGTTGATCTTTCAGTTGAAAAGTATGGAGCCCACCAACCAAAGAAGTCACCTTGGCGGAAGTCCCAATCCCTTCTCCTCTTGGGGAGATGTTGGTGCGCCTCATATGGCCACATTGTCACTTCCAGGATTGACAATTGGCCTACCTGTATGGATCTTTTCAACTAATGTAGTTCAGATCACCACTAATCCTGAGCAGTCGAATCAACAGTCAGACCAGTCTAGAGCTACCCACCAGCCTTCCACTTCTTACAATTCTTCCTCTGATCCTTCATCTTCGCAAGGTAGAGCCGGAAAAATTCAGCCTCCCATGGAGAAGAAGGAAAAGAAGAAGAAAGGAAAGAAGTAGAAGGGGCCTATGGCGAAGGCGACTGGGGGCAAGCAAAAGACATCTGACAGAAATCCACACACTGCACTGACCGGGCCTAAATCGCCATGTGTCATTTGCAAAGGGGCCCACTTCCATCGTGATTGTCCTTGTATTCCCCGGATACTAAGGGACTGGTCCCCCAGGTTGCACAATCCGGTAGCATCAACCTCTGGTAGTCATGTTGATTGCAGTCCGTCAACTAGCGAGAGTGAAGGACGAAAAGGGAGACCAAGATCACCCTGTATGTTGTGTGAAGGTGATCACGCCATCCACCGATGTCCATTCTTAGATGAGGCGAAGAGAGTTTTGGAAGATCGTCCGGTATCACCGTTACGACTTCCTCCTGGATACCAAAAACTTGTGCCTAATCCCTCGATAGTTGAAAATCCAGCTGGCCCACTCAAGTGGTCAGCTGAAGTGTCGGTCATTGAGAATGAACCTACTGAATCCAGACCAGACGAAAGTCTAAAGGTCGAAACGGCAGTTGACCCGGTTCTTCCTTCAGAGGTTTCATCCTCAAATGACTCCGTCATTGAAGACCCATCTTCAAATGACACCCTCACTGAAGAGGATAAGGATGACACCGTCCATATTCTTTTCATCAACACAGACTCTGATGAGCATCAGGGAAATGCGCCCATTCCTTTATCGCAGGAAGGAACATCGTCAGGGTCGTATCCGGCCGTGTATTCGGTCCCACCACCAAGCAATCTAGTTGTATCCTTTGATTGGAATCAACTAGGCAGACCCCGGTTACCAGCCAGTATCCCATTTAGAATCATTGTCCAAATCTACAGAATGGTGATGGCTGGAACTATCATTGATGAAGGGGCATCTGTGAGTATCCTTTCCTCTATTGCTTGGAAAGCACTGGGTTCCCCGGCGCTTTTACCTGAGATGAGAAATCTATCGGGTTTTGATAAAGGAACCAGTCGCCCATTACTCCCCAATGTTCCAGTTACATTGAAGGGGAAGACAGTTCATATGAACGTCATGGTCGTCCAGGGACCCTTGGTTTATAACTTACTCCTTGGACGAGACTATATATATTGCATGGAGGCGATAGTGTCCTCACTCTTTAGAGTTATGTGTTTTCCGCACGAAGGAAGAATGGTCAAGCTCGTAGACCAACTTTCATTTCCAGGATCACGCATCGCAAATAGTCAAATACCATCCCTTAACGGTTTATTCACTCAAGGAATGGCTCCACCCCCGGTTCTACTTCCCGATGAATGCGAGTGATTCGGAAAGATGTAACTGGGACGCAGGGGGCATGCACCCTGGCCTGCCTTGGGTAGAGGAAACCTTGGGTATAAAGTTAATTTCCGCAGAAGAATGGGACTAGTCCGTACCCCGTCCGAAGGAAGGAAGAGAGGGTTGTTCTAGGATAAAGTTCTTTTGTCAAAGTTATGTGAGTGAGATAATCAGCTTCTCGCTCCCTTTGTCTAAAAAGTAGGCTCTCCTGAGGGAGGAGATCCATTTGTGGCGGCAAGTAGCCACCATCTTTGAAGGCAAGCCTCACCCATTAAAACATATGTTTTGAAGGATAAGTAGGGGCAGCCTCCAAAGAAAGAGATGAAATTGCTGCAACAAGTAGTCACCATCCTTAGCAACCTAATGATAGACATCGCCAAAAAAGAGAGTTTAGTTTGCGGCAGCGAATAAAACCATTTTTCGGATAATAAGTAAGAGGCAAACCTCCATCCGTAACGCCAATGTTTTATCTGTTGCGATCTTGCAAAAATAAAAAAGTGAACTGATGGGAAGACAAGTACCGTCGGCACCGAAAAATAATGAGAAGACAAGTATCGTTAAAAATATAGCAAGACGACAAGTAGAAAAACAGAGGTGGGACAGAGGAGGGGTAGCCTTGAAATTATATTTTATACCTGGGGACATGCGAACCTTTTGGAGTGCATGCACGGGACGACTATTTATTTTTTTAAATTTTTAGGTCCTCCCTTTAAACCTGTAGGTCTAACCCGTTAAACTCGTAGGATTAGCCGTTTCCAGCTTGCATAAAGAAAGGATGTGGGGCAAAAGTTAAAACTTGCCAAATCGGAGTAACTAGTGAGGTATAGCTCCTTAAATATGACTACCTCACCTGAGGCGTTCCTTGTATTAAGACTGGTATATTCGAGCAGTTTTAGCAATGTTCATGCTCGTTTAAAAAATAAACGCAAGATCCGAGCAGTTTTAGCACATAGTTCATGCTCGTTAAAAAATAAACATAAGTTGTGAGCAATCTTCCCCTAGAGTTCAAGCTCACTCAGAAAAAATGAACCGGTAAATAACCTTGGTAAATGTAACCTTTGACAGCCATATTAAAGCCCTTGGTCGTGTTCTTGCAGTCTCACCTCCATCCGTTCATTTGGCCAATCGTTCATCTCCATATGTTTGTTTACCCATTTTGAGGAACAACTGCGAAGAGTGATTTCACTTAGCCATCCTTGTGACACTGCCGTGATTGGAATATTCCAACCTGTACCTGGAATCTGCTGCTACCCTGTTCATCACTCGTTCCTCAAAAGACGAGTCTTCTTTGAGCTCTTTTTCAATGACTCGTAAAATATGAAAAGTTTGTCGAGTTTTGGCCTTCCAGCTCGTTAAACGACCGGAAGAGCTATCCCTCCTCTAGATTTTAATCTTTTTGGACCTGAGGGATTATTGCACAAAAAGATCGAGCGCTTGTTTTGTTCGGCTCGTTAAAGCAATCGAAAATTCATCCCTTCTGTATTGTTTTATACTTTTTCGGACTTAAGGGATTAAATGACGAAAAAGGAATTTTGGAGTTGACTTTATGTACCTTTTCAGACTCTCTAAAAATGAAAAGGACCGAGTTATCCTTGTCGTTAGACTCGTTAAAATTCATTAAATAGCGACAAACTTGTCTTTAGACGAGAACGAGTTTCCCTATCGCTAGGCTCGTTAAAACATAGCGATAGGCTTGCCCGAAGGGAAGGTTATAGAAAAAGCATATGTTATCCTCCTCAAGCTTGATAAAAATAAAGAGGTACTGGTCAGCAATGACTGGGGAAAAATTGGGAGAACCTCACAGCTTTAATGGTAGCAAGTCACTCTTGAACATGACACTTTGTCCTCCGTATCACATCGGGTTGGGTTGTTTCATTCACCGGTCTCATCACCATGGTCCTCGCCACACCATCCACATTTGGGGTAATGCTACCAATCCATCACATCAGTGTCGTTATATGTTCAAGAGATGTTGTTCTGCAAAGAGTCAACCGTGTCCCATCCACTGCCATACATTGTCCTTCATCCATTTCATGACCGCCACCCTGAATCATACATCACAGTTTGTTTTCACCTCATCACAATCACTAGCTCCGTTCCGTGTCACTGATGTGGGATTCATTAAGGCCCTCCTTTGACGGATCGCTCCTTGTCGACATCAGCTCATTATCCAAGGAGTTGATCTAGGAACACCCCCTTCAGTACTTTGAAGCTTGCATACCTCAATGGCAAGTTTCTCACTTCCGGCGACAGGTATACAACAATGACCTTCAACCAGAAGATTTTGCATGGTGGTCGACGCCAAGTCCTTTATTCCCACCATGTGAATTGTACTGCTGTACCTTGAGGGTCATCATCCTTATCGGTGATTCCTCTCGCGCTTGTTAACGGTCTACATCATTGACCAGTAATCAAGCGATGTCTTTCCATGTTCGACTTCAAGAAATTCTCACATGGATTGACTTGTACATCGAGTGAAGATCGGAAGAGATTGAAGACCTCGGATCTAGTTTCATCCATCCGGGCTGCGATATATATTCAGGAAATAAAGACATTTGATATGTACATCATTGCAGCAGATGATCATCCTTCTCAAAGGATGATAATTTCAGCAGAGAATTATCAGTCTATCATCAGACGATCGTCTGTTCTATGTACCAAAATGTACTTATAAAGCTGAGCATGGGAATGCCCGCCTCAGCTAGATCATGAAAAAGAATGAAAAATAATGTATTGTATTGTATCTTATTACAGGACACTTCTCAGCAGATTGAATGAACTTCGGATCCTCCTAATAAAGCATTTCACCCGATAAACGACCTCATACTTTAGGGGGCATCTGTTATAGACAATTTTGTGCCTTGCAGCATCAGGCATGAATTGTCAATAATCCAAGGGATCCAAAGTCCCTAAACATGATGATCCTACCCCTAGAGGAACAAGGTCAGCAAACCAACAGCTCTCAGATCAGTTCTCCACCTGAAAACACTCAAAAACAAGCAATCCTGAAATCAAAGCAGGTGCTCCACTAGGCTTCTGCGCTGAAACTCAACTCCTCCATGGTGTACCTGCATTGAAAAGCAAGTGGAACAAAGGCCACCTACGCTGAGCGAGATGGGACAAGTGGCACACTGAGTCATTGCTCTGGAATCTTCCAAAAATGACACTTGGATCAGGGATTTCACCTTGTGATGAGTCAGAGGCTCTGTTTCTCCAAGTGGAAGCAAGGTTCTCCAAGTGGACTCAAGAACTGAAGATCAACTAAAGAGAGAGAGGACACAAGCCAGCTACACATCAGTTGCAAGCTGACTCATCCTTTCTCAATTCATCTATATATTGAGCTCTCTCCTATGAGCTCAGGAGGCTGTAATTTTGTGCAAAGTAATGATATGCTGTTGGTTTCACTATAGAGCTATTGGGTGATTGCTTGAAGGAGGTGAAGAGGAGGAATTCTTTCTGCTGGGAGGTGTTGCTGGATTGGGGCCTTCAATGGTTGTAACTCTCTCAGAACTTTACTTCTTCATTAATAAAAGCTATTGAGGTTCTTCTATATGCACTTGTTTCAATGATATATTGTGATAATTGTATATTTGATTTATGCTAATCCTTGAATTAGTTATGATTGCATGCTTCTTGTAGTTTCCTTCTTTGTTATTTTGCAGGATCTCATTGTAGCTGGGCCAGCAAAAGAGCAAGGAGCTGGGAGCAAGCAGCCAAAGAGAAGAGTTTGGATTCGACATTAAGTGCAAGGCAACGGTTAGTGCATTTCCTCATTCTCTCTTGCTTTCGTAAAGAAGTAAACCTTAAGAAGTTTTCTTTACAGTTGTTGCTGAGGTACTATCACCCTTAGAGTGGGATAGGGTCATCCGAGTCGGATACTTTTCCCTACAACACCCACTAATTTGGTTTTCCTACTCACAATTGATCTGAATCATTCCCTGTCACTACAAATATGATAACATCTTATGTTTGAATACATTTAAGTTTGCTAACTTTTCCTGTGGCTGTATGATTTTGTTATTATTTTACTTACAACTCCTTATCT
Organism: Pinus tabuliformis; assembly: GCA_031772625.1. NCBI lineage: Eukaryota > Viridiplantae > Streptophyta > Pinopsida > Pinales > Pinaceae > Pinus > Pinus tabuliformis. Next base: position 638,284,236 of record CM062816.1, on the reverse strand, counting down.
CTTCCTTTAAGCTTCTCAATGTCATTGCAAAATCAGAAGAGTTACCAACAACATACTACCCTTTGAATTCATAGGGAGAGTCTCTGTATTCAATCATATTGCTATCGATTTGATTTTTCTTCTTGCAAGGTATATCATGTCAGCTAAACCAAATGACAATAAACCAACATACCTTAGTATAGCTTGAGGAGGATACCTTGCCTACAAGATCAACAGATCAAAATGATACATGCATAACATAATCATAACAATATATAAGAAGAGTACATATTCATATCACTATGCATCTTTCATTCTAGCTAGGTTCCAGTCATCAATGCATGAACTTAACATGTCACACACAACAACCTCATGTATGGAAACATCCACTACATCAAGATAGACTTGGCCACATGCAAACATGAAAATGCATCAGAATTACATAACCATACATACCATGACCTTATGCAAGATGACATAGACCGTAAAATTGTATGCAGACCATGCACAAACAAAATTTAGGCAATACACTAGCCTACATGTGGATATCACTCAAGCGGGCCATTCCCACACATAACACATATAATCAACCATAAATGAACAATACTTGTGTGTAGCACCATGTAACCTAATACACAAGAATTATACATACGACCAAACATACAATAATCTAACCAAGAAAGCACATGATACATGTAAGTGATATATAACAACACATAACTAGTCATATACTCGCAGTGCTGCATCCCACAAAATCACGTGAAGTTTCGCATGATGACATCACGACAACAATGATCAACATCATGAAATTGTAACAACATATTGAATGCAAGCATGAAAGACACCCATGTAACTGGCATGCATGCATGAACAACATGTAGCCCATTCAATTTGAGGGTTGAACCATGCTCTGATACAACTTTGTAACACCCTCCTCCCACATCTAGCCAAGAAACTGACTAGCCAGGGTAAACATGTGACAAGAGGTCAGTATGATATGATTCAACCTCGTAAGTCATATTAAGGAAGTCAAATTTATGGAAACATACCATACAAACATCCAACATTATCAATAGAACCCTCAGAGGACAAGTTAGCCACTAAGATAACCTATCTCTGGGTCCCACTATTGTTTTAGGTCTCTTACGCCATAGTCTCTCTCGCAGGACTTCCTACCAGTGACTGTGGACCAGTATTGTTAGTCTTGTGCCATCAACCCTAGGATTTAAGCCACTTTTTCAAGCTCAGAACCCAGGTCATTACTGAGAATTGATTCATCTCTTCAAATTAGTAAGATAACATGAAAATGATAGTATGAAATAAAATACTTGTTTAGGAGCTTGACTATACCCCTACTAGCTGTTAGAGTCGGTCTAGTCATCCCTCCGTCAGAGATCAAAACTCTTTTTGCATTTCATGTTTAGGTGTCCCATCTCTCTCGATCAGTTGCATTTGGTTAGGAGCATGCCATAAATCTGACGGAAGGGCTTTTGTCATTCATACCCCTCATGATTTGCACTGTTGGCCCAGGTCTATCCATCAAAATCAAATCTTAAAAGTCATTTGCAATCCTGTTGCAGTTTCTAGGTCATAACAACCATTTTAGTCATTAGGTCTAGGGTTATTCAAATTGGTCTTCAACAAAGTCTAATAAAGCCAGCAGGCCAGAGGGAGGTTCTTGATGAAGTTCTTGATAAGTCATTATTTTAAATATTTTTATCGTCATATGGATGGATTATGACTTGTCTTCAAAACTTTGTTTTCAAGACAAGTCGACATTTTGTCTTTTGTAATAATTTTCAAAAAATTTCAGTTCTTGAAATTTTCAAGTGCAACCCTAGTCTCCTTTTCCAAATCTCATGTCATCTATTCCTAAAAAAAATTGCCAAAAAATTCATCATTTCAACCAAAAATCAAGGAGGAAACAAAAAAGGTCAGAGTTCTATTAATTGTCAAAAAGTGCCAGATTCAAAACATTACAAAATGGGTTTTGAAGAAGTAAAAATCAAAACCATCTCTTGTCAAGTTATTTCTCAAAGCTATTTATTCCTTTGCAACAAGTGTCCTTCAGAATCCAAGAGATAATTAATGTTTTGAAAGTGTAAGAGAAAAACTGGTTTGAAAGAGGCCGATTGTGTGAGTTTAAGGTAGCGCGGCACATATAACAGGTGGCGCGGCGCACTGGAAGCGTGTGGCGCACTGGAAACACGCGGGGCACTAGGGATTTCCCGCCAGTGTTAATTTGAACGGGCGTGACGCACATAGAGAGTGCGGCGCACTGGGTTCTTGGCATGGTGCACACAGTTTAGAGCTCGAAATTGTGTCAAATCTCCTCAAATTGCTCATCCCTTGCGTGGAGTTGTCAGGTAGGGCCTTCTATTTTGACATTGCTTCAAATTTTATGATAAGAGATGGTAGTGTAAGGGTGATAAAGGTTGAAACAACAATTCAAACCCTCTTTCTATAAACACAAACAAATTTTCTGCCACGGTTTTAGAATTCATAGTTTTGCCACCAAAATCATTTCTCCTTCCCCTTGTTCCTTCATCTTCACCAATCCCTAATTCCCTATCACCTAAATTCATTACTCCCTCTTCCTACATATTTTATCCCCAAATCCTTCAACCTCACACCTCAAAACCTATACAATAAATCCCAAACCCTAAACCTTATTCCCATACATCAATCCCTCAAAGCCTATCCCATATTTCCCTACTAAATTTATCCCAATAATTCTGATTCCTCAATATTTTTTCCCCTTCCTAACATCCCTAAGAGTCCCTATTGCATTTTTTTTTTCCCTTGGTGTCAGAATTTGAATACAACACCAAAAAGAGTAGTTCAAGTATAGTTTATATACAACAGTAGCTTTGTCTTTGAGGTATTTTGTACAACAGTCATGGAATCTGAGCATTCATCGGACTATGAGGTGGAAACTCAAAGTGACTCTCCCTTGGAAGAACAGGCACCCCGGAGGCCTCATAAAAGTGGCAGACATGTTAGGGAAGAACCGACCACCCTTACAAATTTGCAGGCCTGCTCTCTTACTATGCAGTGTTTTCAGCATCAGTCATGCTATGAGTTTTGTCAAAAGGTGGTTAGTGTCCAATTTCATCATGAGTTGGCTCATATTTTTGTGTTGCACTTGCACGGAGATCAAGCTATCTTGGCTGGTGTCACCTTCACACTTACACTAGAATCTATCTGATTAGCAACTGGTATACCGAACATTGGTGAACCATGGCACAAGAAACAAAATATTGATGGGAAACATTATGAGCCATACATCAAAACCTATTTCTTGAGGCAGCTTAAGAGAGTGTTCTCGTTCCGATATCTAAAAGACGAATATGCTCCACTGATGAGATTGATTATGAAATATTTCAGCTGTGAGCGATGGTTCTGTCATCTTTATGCTTATCACATCAGGTTGTTCATGCATTTCACCAGGGTACGGATGATGAACATTTTGTATTTCATTTGTCGGAACATAGAGAGGATGACCACCTTTATACAGCATAAAACCCCTCAGCAGCAACTTAACAGTGTATATCATTTTGCTCTTATTAAGATTTTGATGGTTAATTAGCTTGGATAGCGGGGCATCACTTGGGATGATTTCATCTCTCGTGACTTCTTCAGAGCTTCACAAGGATTATTAGAGGTTAAGCATGAGGGTGAACCTTCTCATCAGTATGAGTGCCATGAGACTACTAGTGTGCTAGTTTTCATCACATATCAGAAAGGCACCAGACGTTTGTTTGCAGCGACAAAGCGACTGTTATCTCCACCCGGGGTGGAAGGGGCCTCGCTTCCTCCATCAGCATCATAGATATAGGACAAAGGCAAGAAGTGATTGCAGGGTGAGGGGCCTTCAGGTGAGTGATCAGGTGAATAAGAGACCGAGTTCATTCTCCTTCATGATACAGATACTGATACAGGTCCACAAAGCGCCAAACTTAGAGAGATCATCCAGGACCAGCAAACATAGATCAAAGCCTTGTCCCTTGACTTGGAGACGGCTAAGTGGACCATGAAATACTTGGAGCAGAGGAACAAATAGCTTGAAGATCAGCAGGCAATCATGGAGCTACAGAACATCTGTGAGAATCGCCAAGCTGCAGAAAGGAGAAGAGTCGAGCTCACGTCATTGGAGCAAGAGATTAATGAGGATTAGGAGGTCAATCTCGAGAGAGTTAACATGCACCTAGAGAGGTTGTTGGACAAGGCCAAAAAAGACCATGCACTACTGAGACACATGGCTTTTCACTACATGGCACAAAACAAAGTGTGCAAGGCCCGAATCAGGAATTTGAAGGCGAAATTGAGGAAGGCAATGAAGAAGAAAAAGAGGCAAAGGGAGCTCAATCATCTTCAGATATTGGCTGAGGCCTCTTTAGCCCAACATAACATCTGACGAAGAAGCTCCATCCCAAATTTTAAGACATTTGGGGTAGTTTTGGTATTTTTGTGAATTTTTGTGCAAACAACAAGGTTTTTCTCCCTGTGTGTCGCGCCACTTGGCGCGCGCTTACAATTGGGAGCTCCAAATGCAAAAGTTTTTATAGTTTTGGATTTTTCATGAAAAATCATGACTGTTGGTGCATGGCCAAGAAGTTTGGGCAATTTTTGAGTCCCCAGGAGGTCAAAAACACCCTAAAAATGACCTCTCTGCCCCTAATTTCACACACAGGAAGCAGTCTTGGGAGATTGAGGTTTTGAAGGGGCAAATGGGCATCAAATTCAGAAATTCTACTTGCGTAGGAAATTAGACAGGCAAGGCTTTCCAGCGAGCACACTTGGGCTCATTTTGGACTTCATAAAGTGCCTAAAAATCAGCAGCAAAGTAGCGCGAAGCATACAAAAATTGGCGCGACGCACAGAGGTTTTTTGACTAATTTTCCACCTTCCAGCTCAAAAATTCGGCCAGTTTGACTAGTTTTGCTTTATGATGTAATTTCTGACTTATCTTCATGTAATTGGGTGAACATGATGTAGATTTTGCACTTAGTTACTTGTTCTAGAGATTTCATTCACCAAAGAGTGCAAATTTAATGAATGAATCAGTTTCCTACCTTATAGAGGCAAGTTGTTTGATTGCCTAGATTTTAGTGCTTTGTTTAGAATTGGTTGAAACAACTCCTAGAATGATGAGCTCGACCCTAGAGGCAAGGGAATGGGTTGGGCTAGTCTATATCATTTATTTTATAAGTCATTGTCAAGGTTGGACTCTTGGGAAAAGCTTGGCACTCTATTGTACATTGTATCTCTGCATTTTTGTCTAAGGAAAGACCAGGGTTTTGTAGCACTGTTTGGGATCCATGTGCCTTTATGTCTTGATGGTGTGCTTCTATGAGTAATTGTAAGTTTATCTAGTGTTATGTGTATCATTTTCATGCTTCTTCTTCTAAATATGAACAAATGAGTGATTAAGGTAGAATCCATAACTGCTATGCTCTACCTTTGAATTTGTTTAAATTTTCATGTTTTCATCTGTTTAAGGAGAATTCTTGAGACTCTTTTGCTCTCCTTAGCTCCTCACCAGCTTGATCCATCCATCTCACTCAATTTAAAGCATCGAAACGATTGCCTTCCTTGCCACAATCGGAACTCTGCAGAAACTGTGCCTCATCCCCAAGCCCAAATTTGCCTTTCCCATTTTTTCAACAAAACCCCTAAAAACTCAAATCAAACCTTTGTACTTCATACCTAGCCTAAAATTAGCTTTTATTTCAGTCATCGCGAGCCCCATCGCTTGTATTTTGCTGAGATCGACCCGGAGAGAGCCCTCTCCTATCCTCGTAGGGCTAGCTACGAGGCTGAGCGTGGTTTGATGTGGACCTAGAACCTTGTCTTTTTAGCCTGAGGGAAATCTAGGCTCTAACATAGTGGCGACCATATTGGGGAAGAAAATGGTTTCCTTGTTGATGTCATTGGTTTTCTAAGCTACAGACGAAGCCTGAAGTTATGCCAGGTAGCCTTCGAAATGCTTTTTCTTTGCATTAGCACAAGTAGATAAACGCTACATCAGTCAATCTCCAGTCTAGCTTGTAATCGTGACACTTGACCTGTAAATCACCCCAGTACATTTGAGAATTCTAGGCTTTGGATGATAAGTTTAGAATCTGAAAGGCTGAGTAAGTTGTCTATGTCCCTTTGATTTCTTTAAAATAACATGCTGACTTCAAAGAGATATACCAGAGCTAATCCAGATCCAAATCCTCCTCCTTTCTACAAAAATCCTAATCTGATTTCAAAAATTGTTTGCCAAGAAAGCTCCGTTACTCCCGTGTTTAAATCTCGTTCATGTCCTAGAATTTTTAAGTATCTTGAAGAGCCTGATTTTGATGAAAAGTTTGAATTGTCATTATTTGAAACCAAATTTGAAAGTGCTCTTGGTTCGATAGTTCCAAATCCTAACTTTGTTGCAACTCTTGAAGTTGAAAGAAATAATAAATCACTCGAGAATTTTATCTTGAGGCACCTTAAGAGAGAAATTCACGTTTCAAATATCGCTGATTTCCTAGAAGCTGCATCTGCAACCCTTGGATCTTCCGTAATGGCATCTGCTTCGAAAATCCCTACTGAACCTCCCTTCATTCCCACCCTTCCCTCCCAGCCTAATATTGCTGATCAAAAGTCTTCTGTAAATTCACCTCCATCTACTCCTTCTACACCCAAAATTGCTTCACCTCCGCATACACCTCCTCATACACCTCACACATCAGCTACTCCTACTCCTCCAACATCCCCCAAACCAAATCCACCAAGAGAAATGGCTGCTCGGTTTGCACCACTCGCGCTGCCTCAAGTTTTGAATGACATGCCAGCAGCTTATCAGAGCAAAATTCCTTTGTTTGATGGTACGCCTCAGGGTATCACAGCTCAGCAACATGTCGACAAATGATGGATTTCGTTGATCTCCATGAGATCAATGAAGAAAATGTGACCATGACATTATTCGTGCAAACGTTCGGTGGCGAGGTAAGAAAATGGTTCAGAGCTTTGCCGGCCAGAAGTGTTCCTACATTAGAGGAGCAAATAAAGATCCTTTGCAAATCACTTCTGAATATACTAAGATCAAGCGAAACGCTGGTGAGTCCATTCAAGACTATTGTATTAGATTCAATGTGGTTTATAATGCAATTCTGGATGATTTAAAGCCAACTAGAAGATCAGCTTTGCTTAAGTTCTCAGATAGTTTTGATTAGAACATGGTTTATCAGTTGAGGGAGAGAGATCTAGCTACCTTGGAAGAAATGCAGAAAAATGCCATTAGTGTTGAGGAAAATTTGAACGACAAGCGAGCTAGATTGAAATCGGAAAAGAAAGTTTCAATAAAAGAAGAAGTTTCTACCTCAGATCAAGTGCTCTGCAAGGTAGAAAAGATGTTTGAAAGGTTGACACTTGATAAGCCGGAACCGCAGATCCGAAATCCCAATTTCCATGGCCAGCAGCAGCCACAATTCAGGATCAAATAGCGTGAGCAGCGAGCACAAGAAACGGCATGAAAATAGCAGCAAGTAAAGACACCTCTTCAACAGAATTTTGTAGGCCTTGAATCTGATGATGAAGACCATGTAATAGGAGAAGAAGATCACTTCTTTACTCTTGATGATATGCCCAAATTTATCACTGAAGATGATGAGTATGCAGAAGGTTCAGCTGTATAGCATGATGTAGATTTTATCTTGTCGAATGACACAGCTCTTGAAGAGGAGTTGGATGAGTATCAAAGACGTTATATGCATGCTTTTTCCACCCAGTAGTGTCAATATTTGTTAAGAAATAGAAAGGTCCCCATCAATCCAATCCAAAAGAGAAAGGAAGGTCCAACATCTAAGAATGAGCCACCGGTTGCACCAAATAAAAGCAAAGAAGTTGCTGATCCTATGCCTAACAAATCTCCATCAGCAAATGAACGAGTCAATCACCCAATTGTACCAAAAGATAAAGCTGAGGAGAAAGAGGTTCCAGCCGAAGAGGTAGAAAATACTTCCACTTTTAGTTTAGAAAATGAAATTTCTAAATTGAAGGTGTCTATTCCTTTAACAAAGCTGATGAGGAACATCAATTATAGAGGGCAGGTTTCCAAAATTCTGAATTTTGATCTAATGTTCGACATGGTGAGTGTGGAAGATGATAAACCTGAACTGATTTTTGGACTAGCATTGAATGGTGAGTCTCCAAACAATGATGTGCCTCCTTTTTATATCAGTTTGAGAGTGCATGAGTTTGTGTTGCATAATGCTATGTTTGATTCTGGCGCTTCCCACAATCTTATGCCAAAAGCTATCATGGAGAAGTTGGGTTTGGACATTACCAGGAAGTACCATGATCTCTATTCATTTGATTCTAGCAGGGTGAGATGTATTGGGCTTATTAAATACTTGGTGGTCAGTTTGGATCGGATTCTAGCTAAGAATATTTTGATGGATGTTGTTGTAGCACACATTCGTCCCCGATTCAGTATGCTTCTTTTAAGGTCTTGGGGAGCAAATATCAAGAAAACTATGCAGCTTGATTTCTCCTATGCAACGATTCTAGTGCTTTGCCAGACGAGAAAATTGTATCGTGAACAGAAAATGAAATACATGATTACAAGCAAGGAGAAACCAATTAATCATCTGATTAATTATGTACATACAGATCTAGAGTCTTTTGTTTTGTATTCAGATAGTTTCAATAATATTGATAGTCAGTTAGTTGTAGTATATTGTATTCCAGAAATAACAGAGAATTTCATAGAAGTTTTGAAGAGAGAAGGACTAGAACATGGAAATACCTTTCAGCAAATAGAAAAAGATGATGGACAACTAGCAGCAAAAACAAAGGAGAAAGAGTTTCAGCACTTAGAAGAAGAGGAAGATGGCCTGTGGACCATGGATTTCGATGGTGCAGTGGCAAATGATGGTGCTGGAATTGGAATTTGGGTGTGCAGCCCTTTTCTACTCCAAACAAAGTGTCGAGAAATGTTTAGGTATGTTCTTATAAACTTGCTTTTGATTGTTCAAATAATGAAGCTGAGTATGAGGCTTTGATTGCTAGCCTAAAGTTCCTAAGAAAGCTGAATGCTAAGAGGATTGAGGTATATGGCGACTCCAAATTGGGGATTAAGCAAGTTAAAGGTGAATATCAAGAAAATCATCCTCGGATGTGGGCATACCGGAATGTTGTTCTAGACATTTTGAAGATGTTTTCAGATTACACTTTGACGCGTGTGCCTCGTATTCAAAATAGTATTGCTGATGCACTTGCTAAGACAACAAGTAATTTGAAGATTCCTATGAACTCAAGCAATAAATTTCAAATCCATGTGAAGCATCATCCGACTGTCCTAGACAATCAGAGACATTGGCAAGTTTTCCAAGATGACGAGGAGATAAATGATTTTCTGTAAAACAAAGGTAAATTCAAAGATACCTCAATGTTAGGATATTCCGACACATAGGATATAGTTAAGATCAACTTGGTCTAGTATAGAGTTAGGTTAGAGTTAGGTAAAGTGTGTTTCTTTACCATTGTACATTTTGTAACTTACAATCCGACGGTCACGATATGTAGTGATCCGACGGTTCACTCTCACCTCGGTATTACCGACACTTGATCCGTGGCTTGACACCCAATTGGTCCATGAGTTCTATTTAAAGCGCATGGAGGGTCATTGTTCGGGTAATCCATGCATGAGAGAAGCTTATGTAAATTTTCATTCTTTGATTAATAAATTGCCTGTAGTACCCACATTGGGACAGGCCGTGGACTGTTTCCCTCCTTGCACTTTGAGGGTTTTAACCACGTCAAAAATACTGGTGTATTGATTTGAGATCTGGTTGTGAGCGGTGTCCTCTTGGTGTTCTTTCTGAGGAACTTAGCCTGTAAATTCCTACATGGTATCGGAGCTATTTGAGGGCCGCGTCCGTTGGTGATCCAAATCTGAAGCCGGTAGAACTGCATGCGGCTGTCGTTTCCTAGATCTGCTATTTCTGACTGCTTTCGGGCCGAGAGGACTGCTCTGTTGCATTTGGAGCATCTGTTCCAGTGAGGAACCCCTTTCGTTTCACGCGAAAAGGTTTCCGGTAGCCCTAGCTGCGTCATTTTTCAGATCGGGAGGTATAAAGTGTTTTTTTGCAGTTTACTGTTATTTTCTCTCTGCTTATTTCGGTTTCGGTTTATTTAGCCCTTTTTTTTAACCGAATCTATACCTTTCATTTCTGCGTATGCTCCTTGCCCTGCGACTCTATGCGATCTGGGCAAATCAGAAACAGAAAGGAAGGATTTTTCTCATGCCTATGCTCTTTTCCCTGCACCTTAGTGTGATCTTGGAAAATCAGAAACATTGAGAAAAATATTTAGTTTTTCGGCTAAAGCTAACTTTGAGATTTTTTTAAAAAATTTCTAGTTTTTTGGCTAAAGCTAACTTCGAGCCGCAAGGTTCATTTTTCTTTGCATATTCGTGTTGGGTTTTGTGTTTTGTGTTTTGTAGGGAAAAAGAGCTTTCTCAAGGCAAGCACGCAAACCAAGGCCCCCCCCCTCTCTCTCTCTCTCTCTCTCTCAAATTTTTTGTATAGATCAATTGGTTCAAAGCTGTTTTAAGAGAGTAGAGGTCTTGGGTTCAAGTCTCCATTTTGTGGGGGCGGATTTTTTCATTCCCACACACTCGCGCACTTTGCCGGCAACTTCAACAATTTTTTTTCAAAAAGCCATAACTTCTTCATTCGGAAGCCTTTTTCAGAGCTGTTTTTTTTTAAACCGCCTATTTTTTCGAGATCTATCCATTGGAACACTTACTTTCAGCATCTTCAGCTTCATTTTTTTTTTAAATGGAAAGTCCATGCCAAGTCATTCTTGACAGCACTAACTACTTCCAATGGGTAGCCTACATGGAAGATTTACTTAGAAGTAAAGGTCTCTTCAGAATAGCCACAGACCAAGAGAAGAAATCAAAAGATGAAGACAAGGTTGCAAAATGGGAAAATAGACAAGATCAAGCACGTGGTTTGATAGGGATGTCTATTTCTCCTGATCTTAGATTCCACATTACAGACCTTGAGACTCCTCATGAAGCATTAGAAAAACTCGCTAAAGTTTTTGGGATTAAAAATGAAATTAGAGCCCATCAACTTGAAAATGAGCTGCTTACTTTGGATCCTAATAATTTTTCTTGCATTGAAGATTTCTTGTCCAAATTCAAGACCCTTAGATATCTCTTGGAAGGTGTTAAAGTTAAGAAAGAAGATGGTAACCTTATTTATTCCATCCTTACTAAGTTGGGACCAGCCTACTCTGTATTTGTTTCCACTTTCCATTCTACAAGGGAAGATTTCATTTGTCAAGGAAAAGACTACAAGGCCCCTTCCTTTGACTCCTTTTGTGATTCCTTAATAAGAGAACAAGAAAAACTCTTACACCTTGGTCTTCTTAATCTTGGAAACTCTTCCACAAAAGCATTAGCCGCCCAGCAGCAACCAAATTCAAAGAATCCTAAGAAGTCATATCCTCAAAAGAATGGTCCTAAACCATCTCAGCCTCAAAATGAAAGATCATTTCAGCAAAATGATAAGACCAATAAAAACAAATGGAAGAAGACTGATAGACATTGTAACTTTTGTAATCGAGATGGCCACTTAGAATCTAAATGCTTTAAGAAGATGGAAGCCTTGGAAGCCACAATGAAGAAACATAACATCCATGTGGAGCCTACTTCAACTTCCAGAATGGCACTTTCTGCATGTCATTGTCAATCATCTCAGTCTGGTTATGCATTAAATGTATCTTCTTCTTCTTCTCATTCTCATGAGTGGCTCATTGATTCTGGAGCCTCTTGTCACATGGCCAAAAACCAAGCCATGTTTTCTTCTTTAAATGATTGTAACACCAAAAATATATATGTTGGTGATGATAGATCTCTTAATGTTGTAGGGACTGGAACTGTTCATCTAGACAATGGTCAGTTTAATGATGTATTATGTGTTCCAACCTTATCCTGCAACCTTCTATCTGTCTATCAGATAACTCATTCAGGTGAAGGTAAAATTGTTGAATTTTCACCTCATGATGTTGTAATCAAGGATCTAAAAGATCCTAAACAGATTCTAGCTACTGGTCTTGCTGATGATTCCAAAAGGTTGTATAAGTTTCACAACTTTGGGTCATCAAATCTTCCCTCAGTATTTATTGCTTATAATGATGAAGTGAGCAAACTTTGGCATGAGCGATTTGGTCACTTAAACTATCGCTCCCTTCAGCATCTATGTAAAGAAAATATGGTGACAGGTCTTCCTATGGTATCTTGCAGAGATGGTGTTTGTTCCGGATGTGTACTCGGAAAACATCATCGGGACAGTTTTGACAAACGTGCCTCTTGGCACGCCTCAGCCCCTTTACAGCTTGTGCACAGTGATTTATGTGGTCCTCTTCCTGTTGCTTCATTCTCTGGCTGCAAGTACTTCTTAACTTTCATTGATGATTTCTCCAGACGCACTTGGGTATACTTCTTAAAACTCAAGAGCAAAGTATTTAACACCTTTTTGGCCTTCAAAGCCTTTGTTGGAAAATAATCTGGACATTAAATTCTTAAGCTAAGAACTGATAATGGTGGAGAATATGTTAAAAACACATTCATCAACTTTTGCACCGAAAATGGAATTCAAATGCAACATACTGTTCCATACACTCCACAACAAAATGGTGTAGCTGAAAGGAAAAATCCCACCTTAAAGGAAATGGCTAATTGTATGCTGCAATCTAAAGGACTCAGTCTTAGTTTTTGGGCCGAAGTAATTAATTGTGCAAATTATATAATCAATCGCACTCCTACTAAGGTTCTAGAGAATATCACTCCAGAAGAAACTTGGAGTTCCATTAAACCAAGTGTAAGTCACTTTCGTGTGTTTGGAAGTGAAGTGTGGGCCCATATTCTAGATGAAAAGCATAAAGCTTTAGAACCTAAGAGTGAGAAATGTACTTTTGTTGGATATTCTGAAGATGTAAAAGGTTATAGACTTATTCCATTTAAGTCCAAAAATGTTATCATTAGAAGAGATGTAAAGTTTGATGAAAATAAATCGGCCTGCGAGCCTAGTCCGGCGGATGTGCCACCTCTTCCTATCTCTTCTACTTTTGAAAACATTTCTTCGTCAGATGATGAAAGCGAGGATGATAATCCTCCCCCACCTTCTCAGGATCCTCAACTTCCACGATGGGTCCGTGCTACTCGGGATGCAGCAGGTGATCTTGCCGGTGATCCTACAGATCAGCGACGTACACGTTCTCAGTTTGAAAGAGCCTCTTCTTTACTGGCTCAAGCTCCAGTAAATCATGATCCTGACACTTTTGCAGAAGCTTCAGGCCATCCACATTGGGAAGCAGCTATGAATGAAGAATATCATTCATTGATGACAAATGATACATGGGATCTTGTTCCTCTACCAAAGGGACGCAAACTTGTTAGATGTAAATGGGTTTACAGAACCAAGTACGGACCAGATGGGAAAGTTGATAAACATAAAGCTCGTCTCATTGATAAGGGCTTTTCACAGGTTGAAGGAATTCACTACACTGAAACCTTCTCCCCTGTTGCCAAAATGAACTCTATCCACCTTGTTCTTTCCCTTGCTGTCTCTTTAAAATGGGAAGTCCATCAGATGGATGTTAAATCTGCCTTCTTGCATGGGGACTCGCAGGAAGAAATCTATATGGAACAACCCATTGGCTTCATACAAACCGACTCCAGCCTTGTTTGTCGACTTAAGAAATCCCTTTATGGCCTCAAGCAAGCTCCTCGGGCCTGGTATGCCAAAATGGATAGCTTTCTTTTAGAGTCTGGCTTTTCTAGGTGTCATTCTGACAATACTGTCTACAACAAGAAAGTGGGCAACTCTCTTATCATCCTTGTTCTTTATGTTGATGATCTTATTCTTACTGGTAGTGATCCCAACCTTATAAACCATGTGAAGTCCAGCCTTAAAAAGAAATTTGAAATGACAGACTTAGGACACTTACACTATTTTCTCGGTCTTCAAGTCTTGCAATCCCAGGAGGGTATTTTCCTTTCCCAGTCCAAGTATGCTTGTGATATTCTTCGTCATTTTCACATGGAAGACTGTAAGCCAGCCCCTTCTCCCTTTCAGTCTGGAGTCAAACTTTCAGTCTCTTGTACTTCTCCTGAAGTTGATGCTACCTTATACCGTCAACTTGTCGGAAAACTCTTGTATTTAACCCATACTCGTCCTGATCTTTCCTTTGCTGTTGGGCTTGTTGCTCGTTTTATGCAAAACCCCCGTGAAAGTCATTGGAAAGCAGCTAAAATAATACTTCGTTATGTTCGAGGTACAGTACAATTTGGGATTCATTACAGTGCCAAAGCAGCTCCTCTGTTAGTTGGTTTCATTAATTCTGATTGGGCTGGTGACCCTGATGATCGAAAGTCTACTGCCGGTTATGTCTTCACTCTTGGTTCAGGACCTATTACATGGGCTTGTAAGAAACAGGTTGCCATTTCTCTTTCGTTAGCAGAAGCAGAGTATCGTGGTGCCATGGAAGCTAGTAAGGAAGCCTTGTGGCTTCGTCAGATCCTATCAGAGTTTGGCTTTGAGCAGCAGCATCCAACCACACTTTGGTGTGATAATCAAAGTGCCATTCAGCTATGCAAAGATCCAGTCCAGCATCAGCACAGCAAACACATTGAACTACACATGAAATTCATCAGAAAGCTCATTCATGACCATGTTCTTGAAGTGCAATATTGTCCAACAGATGATCAGGTTGCAGACATCTTCACAAAGGCTCTCACAGAGGCGAAGTTCACTAAACTTCGATATATGCTTGGAGTTCAGGAAGTTGTCACTAAGGGGGGATAGGCTCTAGTGCCTCCTTCCTTCTCCTATTGTGTCATATTTGTAAATCCTTCAATCCTATCCCAAGTTGTTCTTAAGGGGGGATGTTAGGATATTCCGACACATAGGATATAGTTAAGTTCAACTTGGTCTAGTATAGAGTTAGATTAGAGTTAGGTAAAGTGTGTTTCTTTACCGTTGTACATTTTGTAACTTACAATCCGACAGTCACGATATGTAGTGATTTGACGGTTCACTCTCACCTCGGTATTACCGACACTTGATCCGTGGCTTGACACCCGATTGGTCCATGAGTTCTATTTAAAGCGCATGGAGGGTCATTGTTCGGGTAATCCGTGCATGAGAGAAGCTTATGTAAAATTTCATTCTTTGATTAATAAGTTGCCTGTAGTACCCACGTTGGGACAGGCCGTGGACTATTTCCCTCCTTGCACTTTGAGGGTTTTAACCACGTCAAAAATACTGGTGTATTGATTTGAGATCTGGTTGTGAGCGGTGTCCTTTTGGTATTCTTTCTGAGGAACTTACCCTGTAAATTCCTACACTCAATTGATGTAGAACATGATGATGGAAAAGATGATGTGCAGATCAATCAAATGGAAGTGTTACAGCTCAATGATAATGTGATTCCTAAAGGCTTGATACCTTTAGAAGAACTGTTTGATCATGATGACGTAGACCGCAAACCAACATTGCAGCCAACAGAGAAGGGAGTTGAAGACGTGAATATTGGAACAACCGAGCATCCAAAGATGGTAAAGCTGTCCAAAGCATTGTCACTGAAGGTAAAGGTAAAATATATCAGTTTTTTGTCATCTTTTTCCGATGTGATTACTTTGGACTATTCTGATTTGAAGACATATGATACCAATATAATTCAGCACATTATTCCTATTAAGCCTAATAAAAAACCTTTAAAATAGAAGTTGAGAAGGCTTAATCCAAAATTGCTGCCATCAATTGAGAAGGAGATAAACAGGTTGTATAAATCAGGAATCATTGTTCCCATCCATTTTTCTGATTGGATATCCAATTTGGTGCCCGTGCGAAAGAAGACCAGTGAGATTCGTTTGTGCATTGATTTTCAGAATCTCAACAAAGTTTCATTGAAGGATAATTATCCGCTGCCCAAAATGGATCACATACTTCAACGAGTAGTTGGAGCATCTCGCATGTCACTACTCGATGGTTATTCCGGATATAACCAAATTTTAGTCCATGAAGATGACTGAGACAAAACAGCATCCACCACTCTGTGGGGAACATTTCATTATGCAAAAATGCCTTTCGATTTGAAGAACGTAGGTGCCACTTTTCAGCAGGTAATGGACTTGGCTTTTGCAAATGAGAAGGATGTCTTCTTCGTTGTGTACATTGATGATTTGACCGTGTTTTCCAAATCAGATGAAGAACACTTGTATCATTTGAAAATTGTCTTTGAAAAGTGTAGAAAATATGGTGTGTCGCTGAATCCAAAGAAGAGCTTGTTTGCCATGGATGAAGGCAAACTACTTGGGCACATTATCTCAAAAGATGGAATCCGTATTGATCCATCATGTGTGGGAGCGATTCAACAAATTCATCTGCCCCAGAATAAGAAGGAGATTCAATCATTTAATGGTAAGATGAATTTTATATGCTGCTTTGTTCCTAATCTTGCTGAATATCTAAGGGAAATTACAAACATGCGACAAGTGTCGTGGATGGAAGAGGCTATGAAATCTTTCAGTTTAGTAAAATTGGCTCTTTCTTTAGCTCTGGTTCTAATCAGCCCGGATTATACTCAGGATTTTATATTGTTTTCATTTGCTTCGGAGCATACTATGGAAGCTGTATTAATGCAGAAAAAAGATGAGCATGAGAGACCCATTGCTTTATTCAGCCGGACTATAAGAGATGCTGCGTTGAAATACAACATTATCGAGAAGAAAGCCCTTGCACTTGTCAAAGCATTGAAATATTTCCATGTTTACATTCTACATTCCCATATTTTAGCCTATGTTCCTAATTGTGCTGTCAAATATGTTTTGGTCCAAACCGATCTTGAAGGAAGGTGTGGAAAGTGGATAGCAGCTTTGAAGGAGTACGTTGTGGAAATAAGGCCCACAAAGCTTGTTAAAGGTCGGGGATTGGAAGAATTGATGGCTGAATCAAATCTGCACGTCTCAGACATAAATCTGATCACTGCTATATCCGATGAAAATGAGGAAAGTTCATCACTTCAAGTATCATAAATGTTTGTTCTTTCTCCATGGTATTCAGATATCATATATGTACTTTAGAGTTTGTCCGCACCGCCTGGTATGGCTAGAAACAAAGCTAGAACTCTTAAGTTAATGGCTGATAAGTTTTGTGTCTTGAATTCTGCACTTTATTGGAAAGATCCCGGTGGTGTTTTGTTAAATTGTTTGGTTGAAGAAGAAGTGAAATAGGTCATGGAGGATTTCCATAAAGGAGATTGTGGTGGTCACCTTTTTTGGAAAACAATGGTAGACAAAATTCTGAGGGCTGGATAATATTGGCCGACATTGTTTGCTGATGTGTTCAAGATTGTTAAGAGCTATCATAACTGCCAGATTTTTGAAGGGAAACAGAAATTACAACCTTTGCCGCTTAAGCCCATTGAGGTGAGTGCCCCTTTTCAACAGTGGGGGTTGGATTTCATTGGTGAAATTCATCCTTCTTCATTAGGTCAGCATAAATGGATCCTCACAGGGATAGATTACTTCACGAAGTGGATCGAAGAAATTCCCACCAGGCAAGCTATAGATGGAGTAGTAATTTCATTTCTTGAGATTAATATTTTGTCTCGTTTTGGTTGCCCGAATAAGTTAATCACTGATAACACAACAACGTTCAAGTCAAAAAGGATGGTTGCGTTTTGTAGTAAATATCACATTACGTTGGGTCACTCAACTGCCTATCATCCACAAGGCAATGGGTTGGAGGAGTCTTACAACAAATCTTTGGTTAATATCATTAAGGAGATGCTGGAAATCAACAAGAAACGTTGGCATAAGAAGCTGGTCCATGCCCTTTGGGTAGATTGAGTGAGTCAAAAGAAATCCATTGGTATGTCCCCCTTTGAGTTAGTTTATGGAGTTGACACAGTGTTCCCTACCTCTCTTGCAGCTCCGGTAGTCAAACTTCTTCAAGAGGCTGGTAGTGAAGAGGATATAATGCAGAGAAGACTAAATCAAATGATCCACTTGCAGCGGACATGGGAGGATGTTTTTCAAAATACATTCAAGTTGCAGGAGATAATTAAAAAGATATATGACAGAAAAGCAAAGGCGGACACATTTCAGTTGGATGATGTGATTTTAAAGTGGGATTCAAGGAATGAGGAAAAGGGAAAGCACGAAAAGTTTGACAATCTCTGGAAAGGTCCTTTTAAGATTGCAACATATCAGGGTTAGAATGCCTTTCTTCTAAAGGAGATGAACGGGGAAGATTGTCCAGGAGGGCCGGTCAATGGTCGGCTGCTAAAGCGGTACCTTCTCTAAGTTATTTCTGCTTTCATCATTGTCATTGTAGATACCATTTTATTTCAGTTTCCTTGCAAGTGTGTGTTGTGATCTTTTCTTTAGTCTGGGTCCTGAAGTGAAGGCTACAATTCTGAAGAAAGATTTCAGTTTTGAGTTCAGTTTGTCGAGTTATTTTTTCAGTCATTTTAGTTTTATTATCGAGTCATTTTGAGTCAAGTTTCAGTCAAATAAATTGAGTTTGAAGCCTTGTATTGTTCATTGAAATAATGACTCCATAGTCCAATGGACGAAGGCACTGTCTACCTCTTCCAGAGATTTGTTGTTCTTGGCACCTCCAAGGAGCTACCATCCCCATTGGAGCCAATGTTAGAGTCGGTCTGGTCATCCCTCCGTTAGAGATCAAAACTCTTTTTTGCATTTCATGTTTAGGTGTCCCATCGCTCTCGATCAGTTGCATTTCATTAGGAGCATGCTGTAAATATGACAGAAGGGCTTTTTTCATTCATACCCCCCATGCTTTGCATTGTTGGCTCAGGTCTGTCCATCAAAATCAAATCTTAAAAGTCATTTGCAGTCTTGTTGCAGTTTCTAGGTCATAACATCCATTTTAGTCATTAGGTCTAGGTTTAGTCAATTTGGTCTTCGACAAAGTCTAATAAAGCCAGTAGGCCAGAGGGAGGTTCTTGATGAAGTTCTTGATAAGTCATTATTTTAAAGATTTTTATCATCATATGGATGGATTATGACTTTTCTTCAAAACTCTGTTTTGAAGACAAGTCGACATTTTGTTTTTTGTAATAATTTTCAAAAATTTTCAGTTCTTGAAATCTTCAAGCGCAACCCTGGTCTCCTTTTCCAAATCTCATGTCAGCTATTCCTGCAAAAAATTGCCAAAAAATTCATCATTTCAACCAAAAATCAAGGAGGAAACAAAAAAGGTCAAAGTTCTATTAATTGTCAAAAAGTGCCAAATTCAAAACATTACAAAATGGGTCTTGAAGAAGTAAAAATCAAAACCATCTCTTGTCAAGTTATTTCTCGAAGCTATTTATTTCTTTGCAACAACTTTCCTTCAGAATCCAAGAGAGAGATCGTGTTTTGAAAGTATAAGAGCCAAACTGGTAAAGAGGTCGATTGTGTGAGTTTAAGATAGCACGACACATATAACAGGTGGCGCGGTGCACTGGAAGCACGCGGCGCACTGGGGATTTCTGCCCAGTTTTAATTTGAATGGGCGTGATGCACATAGAGAGCACAGCGCATTGGGTTCTTGGCACAACGCACAGAGTTCAGAGCCCGAAATTGTGTCAAATCTCCTCAAGTTTCTCATCCCTTGGGTGGAGTTGTCAGGTAGGGCCTTCTATTTTGACATTGCTTCAGATTTTATGATAAGAGATGGTGGTGTAAGGGTGATAAAGGTTGAAACAACAATTCAAACCCTCTTTCTATAAACACAAACAAATTTGTTGCCAGGGTTTCAGAATTCATAGTTTTGCCACCAAAATCATTTCTCCTTCCCCTTGTTCCTTCATCTTCACCAATCCCTAATTCCCTATCACCTAAATTCATTACTCCCTTCTCCTACATATTTTATCCCCAAATCCTTCAACCTCACACCTCAAAACCTATACAATAAATCCCAAACCCTAAACCCTATTCCCATACATCAATCCCTCAAACCCTATCCCATATTTCCCTATTAAATTTCTCCCAATAATTCCCATTCCTCAATATTGTTTCCCCTTCCTAACAATCCCTAACAGTCCCTGTTGCATTTGTTTTTTCCCTTGGTGGCAGAATTTGAATACAACACCAAAAAGAGCAGTTCAAGTATAGTTTATATACAGCAGTAGCTTTGTCTTTGAGGTATTTTGTACAATAGTCATGGCATCTGAGCATTCATCAAACTATGAGGTGGAAACTCAAAGTGACTCTCCCTTGGAAGAACAGGCACCCTGGAGGCCTCATTTAGGCCTACTCTCTTGCTATGCAGTGTTTTAAGCATCAGTCATGCTATGAGTTTTGTCAAAAGGTGGCTAGTGTCCAATTTCATCATGAGTTGGCTCATCTTTTTGTGCTACACTTGCACAAAGATCAAGCTATCTTGGCTTGTGTCACCTTCACACTTACACCAGAATCTGTCTCATTAGCAACCGGTGTACCAAACATTGGTGAACCATGGCACAAGAAACAAAAGATTGACCGGTAGCATTATGATCCATACATCAAAACCAGTTTCTTGAGGAAGCTTAAGAGAGTGTTCCCATTCCTATATCTGAAAGACGAATATGCTCCACTAATGAGATTGATTATGAAATATTTCAGCTGTGAGGAACGATTCTCTCGTCTTTATGCTTATCACATCAGGTTGCTCATGCATTTCACTGGGGTACAGATGGTGAACATTCCGTATTTCATTTTTCAGAACATAGAGAGGATGACCACCTTTATACAACGTAAAACCCCTCAGCAACAAATTAACAGTGTAAATCATTTTGCTCTTATTTAGATTTTGGTGGTTCATCAGCTTGGATTTTAGGGCATCACTTGGGATGATTTCATCTCTCATGACTTCTTCAAAGCTTCACAAGGATTATCAGAGGTTAAGCATGAGGGTTAACCTTCTCATCAGTATGAGTGCCATGAGACTGCTAGTGTGCTGGTTTTCATCACATATCAGAAAGGCACCAGCCGTTTGTTTGCAGCGGCAAAGCAAGTGTTATCTCCACCCGGGGTGGAAGGGGCCTCACTTCCTCCATCAGCATCACAGGTACAGGACAAAGGAAATAAGCCAATTCAAGGGTGAGGGGCCTTCAGGTGAGCCATCAGGTGAACGAGAGACCCAATTCATTCTCCTTCATGATACAGATACAGATACAGGTCCACAAAGCGCCAAACTTAGAGAGATCATCCAGGAGGAGCAAAAAGAGATCGAAGCCTTGTCCCTTGACTTGGAGAGGGCTAAGTGGACCATGAAATACTTGGAGTAGAGGAACAAACAACTTGAAGATCAGCAGGCAATCATGGAGCTATAGAACATCCACGAGAATCGCCCAGCTGCACAAAGGAGACGAGTCGAGCTCACGTCATTGGAGCAAGAGATTAATGAGGATCAGGAGGCCAATATCGAGAGAGTTTACATGCACCTAGAGAGGCTGTTGGAAAAGGCTGACAAAGACCATGCACTGCTGAGACACATGGAGTTTCACTACATGGCACGAAACAAAGTGTGCAAGGCCTGAATCAGGAATTTGAACGCGAAATTAAGGAAGTCAATCGAGAAGCAAAAGAGGCAAAGGGAGCTCGATCATCTTTATATATTGGCCAAGGCCTCTGTAGCCCAACATAACACTTGATGAAGAAGCTCCAGCCCAAATTTCAAGAAATTTGGGGCAGTTTTGGTATTTTTTTAAATTTTTGTGCAAAAAATAGGGTTTTTCTCCCTGTGGGCCGCACCATGTGGCACGCGCTTACGCTTGGGATCTCCAAATGAAAAAAAATTTATAGTTTTTGATTTGTCATGAAAAATCATGACTGTTGGTGAATGGCCAAGAAGTTTGGGCAAGTTTTGAATCCCCAGGAGGTCAAAAACACCCTAAAAATGACCTCTCTGCCCCTAATTTCACACATAGGAAGTAGTCTTGGGAGATTGA
The DNA here is from genome assembly GCA_031772625.1 of Pinus tabuliformis. Taxonomy (NCBI): domain Eukaryota; kingdom Viridiplantae; phylum Streptophyta; class Pinopsida; order Pinales; family Pinaceae; genus Pinus; species Pinus tabuliformis. Next base: position 638,262,261 of record CM062816.1, on the reverse strand, counting down.
GGTTTCGGAGGGGCAAATGGGCACCAAATTCAGAAATTCCACTTGGGTTGGAAAGTAGATAGGAAGTGCTTTCCAAAAAGCACACTTGCAATCATTTTTGACTTCAGAAAGTGCCTCAAAATCAGCAGCAAAATAGCACGATGCATACAAAAATTGGCACGGTGCACAATGTTTTTTTGACCAATTTTCCACCTTCCAGCAGCTTAGAAATTTGGCCAGTTTGACTAGTTTTGCTTTGTGATGTAATTTTTGACTTATCTTGATGTAATTGGGTGAACATGATGTAAATTTGGCACTTATTTACTTGTTCTAGACGATTCATTCACCAAAGAGTGAAAATTTAATGAATGAATCAGTTTCCTACCTTATAGAGGCAACTTGTTTTGATTGCCTAGATTTTAGTGCTTTGTTTAGAATCGGTTGAAACAACTCCTAGAATGATGATATCGACCCCTAAAAGCAAGGGAATGGGTTGGGCTATTCTATATCATCTATTTTCTAAGTCATTGTCAGGGTTGGACTCTTGGGAAAAACTTGGCACTCTATTGTACATTGTATCTCTGCATTTTTGTCTAAGGAAAGACCAGGGTTTTGCAGCACTGTTTGGGATCCATGTGGCTTTATGTTTTGATGGTGTGCTTCTCTGAGTAATAGTAAGTTTATCTAATGTTATGTGTATCATTTTCATGATTCTTCTTTTGAATTTGAACAAATCAGTGATTAAGGTAGAATCCATAACCGCTATTCTCTCCCTTTGAATTTGTTTAAATTTTCATGTTTTCATCTGTTTAAGGAGAATTCTTAAGACTTTTTTGCTCTCCTTAGCTCCTCACCAGTCTGATCTATCCATATCACTCAATTTAAAGCATCAAAATGATTACCTTCCTTGCCCCAATCAGAACTTTGCAGAAACTATGCCTCATCCCCAAGCCCAAATTTTCCTTTCCCATTTTTTCAACAAAACCCCTAAAAATGCAAATCAAACCTTCGTACTTCATGCCTAGCCCAAAATTAGCTTTTATTTCAGTCATCTCGAGCCCCATCACTTGTCTTTTTCCGAGATCGAACTGGATAGAGCCCTCTCCTGTGCTCGTAGGGCTAGCTACGAGGCTGAGCGTGGTTTGATGTGGACCTAGAACCTTGTCTTTTCAGCGTGAGGCAAATCTAGGCTGTAACACTAGCCATGATAGGAATTTATTCAAACATATTGCAAATGTGTAATTTACAGGTGTAATTCAGTGTTTTGAGCATAGGGTTCTCGTAGTTATCTGAGAATCACCGAGAACCATTGATGCCTCAACGGATCAACTACCATTCCATCTGTTAGTTCATATATACATTGATCATTCAATTGCAAGTAAAAACATGATGAGAGATATGCATGCCTACCATCATAGAGCACATACATAACTACCAGAATAGCAACTGAAACTACTCATGAAAGTGCAGTCATATAGACCACATATAATCCAACTAAATGATCATAGAAATAAAAGGATAAATAATCATTCATTAATGATGAAAAATGCAAATGCAAGATGCAACTTCCATGTTCCACCCAACCATAGAATAGTTGAGCCAAATCTCTCTTCATTCAATCATCCTTGTTCCACATTCCAAGCATGAATGTGGGATCTCATAGAACACATCAATGAAAACTCATCCAAGTCTTCTCGAGGGCATCCACCTCAACCCATTAAATAGAGATCCCACCTCACAGTCGAACATCAAAAAACCATCATCAAATTGGTCACCATCCAAGCCTTCTAGGGCTTCCAAAGTGTTTGTAACAACACATAGATATACACGGTTCACCAAATTTGGGCTACGTACAAAGAGAAACAACCTGTCCTTCCATTTATATTATCCAACAAAATGAAGAGACACAGCCTACAACAGATCCATTGTAATTCTCTCTTCCCTCTCACACAACCTCCTCTCTCTTTCTTTCTCATAATACACATCTACATAGCTGCAATATAATTTCCTCATATATAGTGAGGGGCCTTCTAGGGAAAAAAACCCTAAATTAAACATAACTTCTAACGTAATAATTTCCACCTAATGAGTGACCCAAATTGACTACAAAATTACAACATTTTACAAGGAGATTTTACATCTATTTTTAGCTTCGAGGGTACTACCCCCAATCCCCCACAAAGGGAGGGGGCGGGGGGGCGCTCTAAATAATCATCATCGCCCCCCCTGGTGGTGTGCATAAATTGGTGGCATTGCTGCCACATTACGAAATGGAGTCCACTATGGCAATACCTCTGAATAAAGAAGATAATCACACTCCCCAACTAACACAAGTCACTCTATTGTTTTTTCAATCACAATGCTTTCTTTCAACCATAAGCATTATTATTAATAGCACTACATAGTAGAAAGTTTCACCCTCACATGCCTTAATCAACTAACCCTCAACCCCAAATTATATTATTCTCATAAAACATCACCATGGACTCCATTCACTAAAACTTGATTTTATAACTTACTACTCACAATTTAAGATGTCTTCATAACCATTATTTTCAGAAGAAGTGTAGGTTTTAGTATTTAAAATCTAAATATATATGAAGAAGGGGGGTGGCGGGGGGGTGGGGGAGGGGCGCTCTAAAGAATTTTCATCGCCCCCCTGGTGGTGTGCATAAATTGGTGGCATTGCTGCCATATTACGAAATGGAGTCCAATGCGGAAATACCTATGAATAAAGAAGATAATCACACTCCACACCTAACACAAGTCACTCTATTGTTTTTTCAATGACAATTCTTTCTTTCAACCATAAGAATTATTATTAATAACACTACATAGTAGAAAGTTTCACCCTCACATGCCTTAATCAGCTAACCCTCAACCCCAAATTATATTATTCTCATCAAATAGCACCACAGACTCCATTCAGTAAAACTTGATTTTATAACTTACTAGTCACAATTTAAGATATCTTCACAACCATTACTTTGATAAGAAGTGTAGGTTTTAGTATTTAATATTAAATATATATGAAGCAAGGGACACAAGGATTTCACACCCAAGAAGCCCAAGAAGGGGAAGTTATATTAAATAAAACCATTTCTATGTGTGTTTCTATTATACAATTAGCCCTTTGATATAAGAATTATATGACCATAACATATATATCATAATTGGATGGCAAGTTCAACCAAATGCATAACTATCTCGAAAATAATCTCTCCATGAATCAATCAATTACTCTTCATCTTTAACTTCTCTCTTTTCTTCTCATATTTGATACTTTTGTAGACTCTTATGCTCATTCAACATCAATGAAAACAAATTACATAATTTGGAAATGTTGATGGTAATGGATATTGCCAACATATAGGGGGTCTCCCTGATGTGAAGTCCCAATTAGACCTTACACCATTTGGTGTAGGAGCCCCATCCAAATATAAGGTCTATCCATTGTTGCAAGTGACTTTGAAGGAATTCCTTGGCTACAAAACTTACATAAGATATCATGCACATAAATTTGGGGTAGCATGTATGTAAGCTTTGTGTGGCAACAAGTGTATGGTGTAAAGGAGCTTCCATGCAAGAAAAATAAGAAATCTGCCTCTAATAGAGAATTATTAGTATATCATAATACAGACACGTGAGAGCAATAGAGAAGATTCGTTGGTTAACTTGTAAATTAGTTCACAAGATAACAACAACAATATAAACATATAACAACACCCATTCAACAATATTCATAGCCAAGGCAACGAAATAGTTCATTATATTTTTTATGCATAGCATAAAATATACCGCAAACACTTAAACAATAGTTTTACAATATTTGTGATAAATGCATGAAATAGTGTTGACTTCTAGAGCTTCTAATAATTAATGGTAGATCCAAATACATTATTACATTGTTGAAACACTAGCTCAAATAGTGGAACATGAAGCTACAACTTGCTTCTACGAAAGAATGATCGTCTCCCTTACGCGCAACTAGAAAAGCTAAGGCCATGTCTCTAAAAGTACAAGCCTGAATGACTTATTATGGATTACTTATAAAAAATGCTAATGACATTTGAGTTTCCTCGTGACTCTTTGACTTCCAAAACCTATGGACTTCTATGCGACTCTACAAATTCCACATGTGTCTCTTGGACTTACTATTCATAAAAGAAAATTTATATCAAAATGGAGGCTCTATAGGAGAAAAATATAATAAGACAATAATTCTCATGGGGAAAAGGAAAGAATATTAGCTTGAACATTGAGTTCATTTGTGATGCAGGAGTTCCATGCTCCAAAATTTGTTGTGATAACTTTTACTCTAATTGGTAGCTCTGAAACATATCACATCTCCACCTCCAAATCATCTAATAATATGGATTTGGATATTGAATGTATGTTATTCCACTGCGAGGATAATATCATGTGAACTTTAGCTGGCCCAATGGCATGTTGTAGAATAGAATTCTTGCTGACATCCAAGCCTTCTTGATTTGTTGCTTTCTTGATATTCTTAGTAAAATCCTTTATCTCTCGCATGATGACATCCTTGCCTCTTTTTTCTCCATGTTAACACATAGAAGGAAGTTTATGTTTCTATGTGAGGGACTCTAAACCATTATGTAGTCAAACATAAGAAACTATGTTGTTGGTCACTTGTTCACTAAAGTGGGTGTAATTATAATTGTGAAGTATTAACTGAGCTCTATCCACCTCACCTACTATCTTGTATTTCTTGACCAACTTCTTAAGAACATTAGGATACTTGATGCCCTAATCCTGCATCTAACGTATAACTCTACTTGTAACCTTTAGAATCTTCAGGATCTCTTTAGATTTTTTTTGAATTTGGATGAGCGTTACCACCACTTGATGCAAAAGAGGTATATCATTATATAACTACTTCATGGTGTCTTCCATTATATTTAATTCTTCAGATATGGCTAGCCCTAGCTTCATCATGCTAATAATAGTAGAAAAAAAGCATTGGTTCTCAGTGGCAAGGTGGCCAAAATGTTGTTTTGTGGTAGCTAGCTCCTTTTGCAATCATGCATTCTCACTCATAAGATACTTTGTATTATCTTGCACTACATGACTACTCTGGGATTTATCCTTGTATTAGATGTTATCACCTTATTCATCAATATGGAGGCTCGATGAATAGGATTATTTGGAAATCCCTTCGCCTTCCTTGTACAATCCTCTTATTTAGGCGATCGAAGGTAAAAGTGGACACATCCATAACCCTATTATTGTGTGGAGGAAAAATTCCCATTTTGATGAATGAGAGATGGCCATGAGTGAGAGGAGGTTTTGGTTGGGTGTTGGGTTCATATGGAATTAGTTCAATTGCATCCCTCCTTCAACTTTGCTTCAATTTCAAAGGCCATTTATTTTTTCTCCATTATTTGCGTAACTTCTTCCTCATTTCTTCTTCCCGTAACCACTTTTGTTGTTCCTCTTTCTCTATTTTTTCCTTTCAACTTTTGCTTTCTATTACTATCTATGCATGTCGTATTGCTTCTTATTTTCTTCTTCTTCTTTCTATAAGCACTCCTCCTTTCTCTTCTGTTCTTCTTCTATATGTTTTTATAATTCTAACCTTATCTTCTCATACTCCCTTTGTTTCTTTTTATGTTATGCCTTGATTGCACCTTCATGCATAATATTGGATTTGAACATTCTATTTCTCTCTGCCATTACATCATGTTTTAGCTTCTTTCTTGGTGCTACAATGTTCACTTACATGGTTTCTTCTTGTCAGACATCCTCCATCTATACATCCAGTAGCTACAAAACCTGAGAAGGCCCTGCCTCATCTTCTGGCCGATTCTTTCTCATTTCATTGTAAAAATTATTCATTTCTTCATCTCTTACAAGAATTGTAAGTCCATACAGCCGGTTGTATTATATCTTGGCACAACATTCTTTGCAATATTTTCTAGGATCATATCTATGAAAAATAATCATTCTAAAGTGAAGGTTCCTAAGCTCTTCAATTTCAACATTGACCATATTAAGTCTCTTAAGATCATAAAGACCAATACGTAAAGGAAAAGAGGGCCACAAAGCCTTAATCCTCCTCTAGAGTTGTGCAAACAATCCATTTTCCAACTGATAGGATACCTTGGTCACACACCTAGGCATAAGGTGAGAAGTTATCTCACACCAAAAAAGTCTAATGTATGTGGCTTGTGGTGAAGAAAACCAATTTACAATATCATAAAGTGCCTCCTTCACTAGATCCATCATGTAGGGAGGTTCTATCTCAAAGATAATCTTGTAGAAAATTTCAAACAAATTCTCAACGAACTGTGTATATACACCTCGAAAATTATCTTCTAATAACATTCTGCAATGAAGGTAGACAAGTAACTTATCCAAAGGGGTCCAGTTCCACTTCATCTCGACAAATGCATAATGGGCATAGATACCATCCAGTAGATAAGTGGAACTATAGAACTATAGTGCTTGTTTGGTTTGTAATGTCCTCTTGGCGTGCTATATGTGAAGTTGCAATTCGTGGGAGAGGATATCAGTCTACTTGAAAACTTTACCTCTTGAGACAACCATGTTGAATAAGTAAATCCAATTCTCCTCAAATTATTTTGCATTCCTTTGTCGATGTAGATTGTGTCATGTTTCAATGAGATATTAGTATACTTGTCTTAAATATTTTGTTCAGTGAAGCACATTTTGTCTCTAGTGAAATTTTGCAATTCCTTGCGAATACGATTTTATAACTTCCTTTGTATTGATATTTTCCCAAGTTGCATATAACTATGTGTTCCCATACTTCTTGGGGATTAATATCTTGTAATAAGAATGTATGTCATGTAGATTGTAAGTTGTTAGAGTTGGTCTTGTCGGCCCTCCGTTAGAGATCAAAACTCTTTATGCATTTCATTTTTAGGAGTCTCGCTCCATATACCCAACTGCATTCTGCTAGGAGCATGGCATAATCTGATGGAAAAAGTCATGCTATTCATTTCCCCTCATGTTTGGCTCCTACTGGCTTAGGTCTTTTGTCAATGATCACTAAAGTCCATGACAGTCAAGGTCTGGTCCTTTAGAGGACAAAAGTCATTTTTGATAGTTAGGTCTAGGGATTAATCAATTTGGTCTCCAATCATGTCCAATAAAGCCATGCAGGCCAGAGTGGGGCCGTTACAAAGTTATGATTCAGATAGTTTCATCGTCATGTGGACAAATTTCGACTGTTCTTCAAAACTCTATTTTGAAGAAAAAGTCAAAGAGTGTGTCATTTGTGATAAAATTTTCAAAAGGTTGCCAATTGATTTCTTCAGATGCAGCCATGGTTTCTGTGGCCAAATGTCTTGTCGTGCAATCCCTGCAAAGAGTGCCAAAAATTTCATCATTTGAGCTAAAATTTCAAAGGGAAAGTGAAAAGCAGTGTTGCTTTAAGTCAGTGAAAAAGTGTCAAAACATAACATTAGAAAAATGGGTTTTTGGAGAAGCAAAAATTAAACCCATGACTTCCAAGTCTTTATATACAAGTTTTCACCAAAATCAGAGGCATTGTGCAAATCAAGTGCATAGGAATAAATTGTAAAGTGTTTGAGAAGCAAAGTGCGTGTTTGGAGAGAGTTGGAGGCAGTTTCCAGGAGCGCGACGCACACAGAGCCATCCCTCAGTGTATTTTTTCAACGGGCACGACGCACACCCACAAAGGGCCAAAACCATGCCAAATCACCTCAAATTTCTTATGAAGCCCATCAAATTGAAAGGTAGGCTCTATGAAATGACTTGTTCATCAAAGTTTATAAATGATACGGTGGTTTATGGCTATGTTTAAATGCAACAAAACTCATAAAATAAACCACAAGAAAACACCAAAGGCCATTGTTGCTAGGGTTGCATAATTGTGGTATTGAGGCCGAGGTTCCATTTTAACCCACCATTTTTCGCTCACCTACCATTTCTCCCTATCATCCCTTTCTCATTTTTCCTATTATCCCTACCCTAAAACACTACCAAACCCTATTCTCTTTCCCCTCCTCTTATTTGTCAACATAACACCCCAAAAACCTACCCTATCAAATACCCAAACCCCCTACATATCCCTAAACAAACTTCTCCCCATAACCCCTATTCCCATCACATTACTCCCCTCCTAATACTCCCTTTTGTTTCATTGTTCCCCTTGGTCGTAGATATCACAAAAGCACCCAGCTTCACACCATCATCAAAGGGCAGCCTAAATACAATACACATAGCAGTCATGGCATCACAAAATTCATCAGAGTATGAGATGGAGACACAAAGTGATTCATCCTCGGAAGAATAGGCTCCCAGGAGACATCACAAGAGTGGCAAACATGTTAGGGATGATCCAACCACCCTCACAGAATTGCAGGCATGTCCTCTTGCTATGTCATGTTTCCAGCACCTATCACGTTTTGAATTTTGTCAAATGGTTGCTAATTTTCGAGTTCATCATGAGTTTTCCCGTCTTTTTGTGCTTCGCCTACATGGAGATCACTCTATCTTGGCCGGGGTCACCTTCACACTGACACCTGAAACTGTCTCATTAGCAACCGGTATACCAAATGTTGGAGAACCATGGCACAAGAAACAAAAAGTTGATCGGCAGCATTATGAGCCTTACATTAAGGCTAGTTGCTTGATGCATCTCACAAGAGTCTTTCCATTCAGATATTTGAAAGATGAATATGCTCCACTCATGAAGTTGATCATGAAGTACTTCAGCTGTGAGGGGAGGTTCTCTCGTCTATATGCCTATCACATCAGGTTGCTCATGCACTTTAATAGGGTACGGATGATGAACATCCCATTTTTCATTTTCAGGAACATAGAGAGGATGTACACCTTCATGCAGCACAAGACCCCTCAGCAGCAAATTAACAGTGTTTATCACTATGCTCTTATTAAGATTTTGGTGGATCATCAGCTAGGATTGCAGGGCATTACTTGGGATGATTTCATCTCCCGTGACTTCTTCAGCACTTCACAGGTATTATCAGAGGTTAAGAAAGAGGGTGGACCTTCTCGTCGGTAAGAGCACCATGAGACTACTAGTGTGCTGATTTTCATCACATATCAGAGGGGTGCTAGAAATTTGTTTGCAGCAGCAAAGCGAGTGTTATCTCCACCCGGGGTGGAAGGGGCCTCGCTTCCGACATTAGCACTACAGGTACAAGACAGAGGTAAGGAGCCAATTCATGATGAGGGCCCTTCAAGTGATCCATCAGGCGAAAGAGAGACTGAATTCGTTCTCCTTCATGATGATGATACATATACAGAAGCGACAAGTGCACAACATAAAGAGATCATCCACGAGCAACAATCAGAGATCGAAGCATTATCCCTTGACTTGGAGAGGGTTAAGTGGAACACGAAATATCTGGAGTAGAGGAACAAAAATATTGAGGATCAACAAGTGATCATGGAGCTACAAAACATTCGTGAGCATCCCCAAGCTGCACAAAGGAGAAGAGTTGAGCTCACGTCATTGGAGCAAGAGACTAATGAGGACCGGGAGGCCAACCTCAAGAGAGTTAACATGCACTTGGAGAGGCTACTAGACAATATTGACAAGGACCATGCACTACTGAGACACATGGCTTTCCACTACATGGCGCGAAACAAAGTATGCAAGGCCCGAATCAGGAATTTGAAGGCTAAATTGAGGAAAGCAATCAAGAAGCAAAAGAGGCAGAGGGAGCTCGATCGAATTCAAATATTGGCCGAAGCCTCTTTTTCCCATTATAGAACCTCATAGAGGATCTCCAGCCGAAATTTCAAGAAATTTGGGGCAATTTGGGTCACATGGCAAATTTTTGGTCACAACACAGGTTTTTTCTCCCCGTGCGCCGCGCCACTAGCGTCGCGCGTAGGATTGGGAGCTCCAAATCACAAATGGTTTACATTTTTGGATTTAGCATGCAAAATCATGACTACTGGTGCTTGGACAAGAAATTTGGGCATGATTTGAGTCTCCAGGAGGTCAAAAACACTCAAAAAATGATCTCTCTGCCCCTATTTTGACACACAGGAAGCAGTCTTCGGAGAAGGAAGAGTTCGAGGGGAAAATGAGCACTAAATCTAGAAATTCCACTTGGGTTGGAAAGTAGACAGGCCAAGATTTCCAACAAGCACACTTGGGCACATTTTGGACTCCTGCAAGTGCCTCAAAATAGGATCCAAAGTGGTGCGGCACATATAGAAAGTGGCGTGACGCATATAGGGAAAAAGGCCAATTTCACCTTTATTTCACGAAATTTCGATTCGCAACTTCTCCAAGTGGGCCCGATCATCTACATTTCACTTTTTCGGCACCTAAGGTGGCATTTAAAGTATTTTCACTCCAGAATGGCTTCTATCCAAGTGGCAAAGGAAGGCAAACAGTTACCCAAGCCATTTGTCATGTTTGTAACGCTGCACCTGTAGCTAATGGTTGGCTTTCCACCTCCATTTTGTAATGATTCGAGTAACTCCCCAACCCTTGGGCCTTCTATCTCTTCATGGAACATTCTATATATTGTATGCAAACTATTTGCAAAGGGTTGGTTGGCTTGTAATTTCTGGGAGACTGTGGGAGAGAAACTCAGTTCTTCAATGTGTATTTTGATAGAGGATTAATGAAAGGCAGCGGCTCTGTTTCATGAGATTCATGTGGTTTTGAGTGTAGAAAATGTGTCTCTTATGTTTCATATGTATTTCGTAATGTTTCACAGTTCATTTCATATTCATTTCCAGTGAAATTTTCTAAGTTAGATAAGGTAGAATTCATTTTTATTGCTCTGCCTATGGGAAAATTTCATGTTCAATGCTCTTCTTTTTTTGAAAAGGATTCATGTACTTATGCCCTTTTCACCCTCCTAAGCAATTCCTCCATTCCACATTATTTCAAACTAAATTGCTAGACTTTCCGCCTGTCTTGCCTTACGAAGTAATCTGTGCCTTTCTATTAAATTCTCTACTCATTGTTGTCAGTTGGTCCCATACCATCCCAGAAACTCAGTCATTCATAAAATATTACTTCTTCTACCCATATTTACTTACTAGCCTAAGATCAATATTTCACCGTTAGTCATCTCAGACCATTCCGTTTACTTATTTGCTGAGCGTGACTCAGAGAGAGCCCTCTCTTGTTCTGGTAGGGCTAGCTACTAGGCTGAGCATGGTTTGTGGTTACCCTGAATTTTGCCTTCCTTACACCTAAGGAAAATTTAGTTGCTAACATAAGTAACAATTTCATTCACTATTTCATTATTAATGACCAAATCATTTCTATCCATGTGTAACAAGATCCATTCGATGGCCTTTTCATAAGGCATCACTCAAAATCTGCATGCAAATCTATGTATCTTGGACCTATTGATATCTATGTATACTTCCCTATCTTCCAAGTTCTCTAGGAATTTATTTTGCATGAAATCATATTGGACACTCTTGCATGAGACGTTCGAATATCTATTAATGAAGCACTTTGTGTCTAAAATAATAGGGACAATTGGCTTAGTAATTTCTACTGCCTCCTCAATATTTTGTTCTGAAATTTCTTTTGAAGTAGTTTGATCGGTGGTAGGAGGTGTTTTTTTGAAAAATGGCAAGAGAGTGATGTGCTCTATATGCATAACCGTTGCAAGTGGAAATTAACTCATGGTGAACAATAATTAGTTCCAAGAAATTTTGTAGCTATCACATGCAAACTGTTCAAAAGATGATGATTAAGGGTAGAACTGGGGAAGATGGAAATACACGCATGTCAAAAGAAAGATAGGGTGGCTTGATTAGCCACTATGAGTGCAAAATACATCAAGGAAAAGAGAGAGGATGTATTTGAAGAAAACAATGTGCATATAAGGCCCAACTAAGGGTTAAGGTTGTGTTATGCACTCTTCAAGAGAGAGAGAGAGAGAGAGAGAGAGAGAGAGAGAGAGGGCTTGGGTGCAGGTAATAGTCACGAAGAACAAGGATGGCAATACTCATGTTTTAGTGTGTGTGGTGCACCAAGAAGATCCATTAAGGGTGTAAGGTGTAGTGACAATGGACAAGGATACCCAACTATTTCTTGAAAGTGTGTTTTTTGATCGTGGATAGACTGCTTCCTTGTTGGGTGTAGTTTTAATAGAAAAAGGTTCTATATTTTTTGGATGTCTGGTCTGGCCAAAGTAAAGCTCAAAAAATTAATTGAACGTCAACACCAAGTCAAGAACACATTAGCAATGAAGGAGAAGGGTTGAAAGTTCTTATAGGTTCCATCACAATCATGACTAGAAGGTGAAAAGTCATGGAATGTGAAGTGTCACTAGAAACACCACTTGTAATAGTAAGAAGACATATGGATGAAAATGAGACCATTTGTGCAAAAGGAAATGAAATTCCACTAAGGAAACAAAAAGCGCCACTAAAAAAACTAAAAGCAAGTAAACACTACACATTGCAAAACTTACCAAGAATCCATGCAGTTAAAACAAAGAGTAAAGAAAAATATCCTTGTGGTAAGAAAATACACTCAACTCAAGGTGAATAGTGATGACAAGAATGAATAATGAGTTCGGAACTCAAGAACTAATTCACATCCAAAGAAAGTTTATGTATACTCGCCACTTGTTGATTGATGAGTGAGTTAGATACATTAAGTTGAGAGGAATCATATTTTCTAGGTCACTCATCATGCAAGGAAGGAAGGGAACACTCATGAGAAATAAGAGGGCTCAACTTTTTTTGACAAGGAGTGTGCTAGTGTTGAGGAAAAAGAGGGAAAAGTCACTATTAACAGGTAGTGGTATCTTCTTTTGCAAAATAAGTACACTTAACTGGGAGAAAGAAGTGTGCTCCACTGAGAGTTTGAAGTGCATCTTGCTCAAGACGGTGCAATTTCCTCCAGCAATACTTCTGTGACCGCTAACTTTAGCAAGTGTATTTTTTTCTTAGAGAAAATCTTGTGCTTTCATGCTTTTCTATGATATGCAAGTCAAGTAAAGAAAACTAATCATTAAGTCAAATAAATGCCGTGGTTTTCATATCTTTAAAAAGACAACAAAAGTGATTCCAAGGATAAGAATATGACACTTAGAAAATTTGATGTAGGTCAAAAAGTGACACATAGGAATGTTTCAAGGATCATAAAAAATTAGAAAAACATGAAAAAATAACAAGCTAATAGAAGATTGCTTCAAATGACAGTTCATGTAGGCTCCAAAATAGACTAAGGAAATTTTTTTGGAGCATCATTGTCACAATGAAAACACTTGGACACACACTAGAATAACTCCATCTTCTCTATTTAGTTCATACCTTTACATATGCAGTCTACGTCCTTCAAAAATTATTGATTCACTTAGTGGATTTCCTCAACTTACCCATTCAACATGATTAAAGATATAATTCCCTTTATTCCCGTACTTGGTCAAGCACATCACAAGAATTCCTAAATCTCAATTGGTTTGGTATAGGAGAGGGTAATATAGTAACGGAAAGTTAAATATAATCAAAGTGTTAGTTTTCATCTCTAGTATTGTTTCACTTCTAGCAGGCATGCTTAGTACCCTAGCAGAACAACTACAATAACATAAGCATTGCTTCACCGCTAGTGAGCTTGTTCAGTACCCTTTATCTTCTCACCCTTTATTTATTTTCATAAGTTCACATGTTCTTAAGAACTTATTACTTTTTCAGGGAGGAAGAGGGATCTTATCTTATTAAGAGAAGGAGATATTTTTCCTTCAGAGACATACGTATGTACCTTTGATATTGATTTTCTCACTATTAATTTTGATATTTCGCTTCACTAGTTGATTGGCTCAGTGAGAGAAAATAATTCGATTAAGAAACTAAGTCTAGGAATGAAGATCCTAAATAGATGTTGGGATCATGGTTCTGATTATGGTTCTCCAAATGATTGGATCATAATTTCTATCCATAAATCATCAACTTTGAAATTTATAAAGGCCAAAGCAAAGAAGAAAAGAGAAGCATGAGAATAAAATAAAAATTAAATAATACAAACTAGCTAATGAAATGTAACCTAACCTATGTTAAAGGGTAGAGGATCAGGACAAAGCAAAATGTTCCAATGAAACCATACAATATTTTATTGACCCTTAATTCAATGGATATTATCAAGTGAAATAAATAAAACATAATGTGCAATCAGAAAGGTAGGAAACCAAGACATCCACACACAAGCACAACGTTACGAAATTCAAGAAAAGTGGTGTAAGGTAAATGGTTATTATATCTAATGCTATTGAGATAGATGAAGATAAGAGACATTGCAACAACACCTATTTGACTCACAATGATACAAATTTTGGTTGAACAAATGAAGGTGCTTATTATGAGCCATTGAGATTATCGGGTATGATAATTCTTACCAATCTACAATAGGGTCATGAAAACAAGCAACTTGAGAACCCTACAAAGACAAATTGATTATGGACATATCTATATCTTATGCAAGATCAAAATAATGTTATGAATCACATATAGAATGGAAAATATTAGTACTAGTGTGTGAATCAAACCTGATGATATATGAGGGTGAATGGGTGTCAATTAAGAAAGTTTTATCATCATTCAACACTCTCCTTGTTTCCAATCTCAAGATTAAATATTCACATGAATAAGGGTATACAATTGCAGTTTATACATCTAATCATATATTCCATCCTAAGGGCTAAATAATTCAACATGATGATACCTAAAATCCCTTAAGAATGAATCTGCATCCCAAGAAAGAATTCTAGGAATGGACTTTCGGTAGAAAACCTTAATTTGAAAAAATTCACAAGTTTCATCTTGGTAGTGAGGACTTTATATAACCATTATTGTAGAGTGAAGTGCCTTGAATTCTTGAAAATAATCATAACTTTCAAAAGATGGAAACTAAAAATTTCAAAACATGGTCAGTTCTATATCAAAACAACCTCCATTATTTGACTTAACAAAAGAGACCAAATCAAAGTTGCCCAATTCATGGAATGGTTGATTTCAATCAGACATATTAAGAAGGTTTTGATATAAATAATCAATGACTAACATATCATCTTCTTTTAAAACTTCATCTCCTTATGTTAGATTAACTAATTCACTACCAATATCCTAACACAAGGTATGAGGGGTGGCATGAGATACAACTCAAATAAATTCCTCAAAGACCAGATCTCACTCCAATTGAAATTTATTCAAATTTGAGTCATCTTGTGAAAACAAATATTCATCCATAAAACTTGAACAAGCATCATCACACAGTTTGATAGAAATAAAGTGATCAAGGTAATGTTTATCTAGGGGTTCAACATGTTTAAAGGATTCAATATTGATAGATTGGTTACAAAGAGTAGGGAGGGTCATCATCTTGAGAAAGAGAGGAGAATAAAAATGACTTCTCATCAATGGATTCATATGCATTAGGAATAGTTCCTGAATCAGATAAGTGGATTTGATTATCAAATTTCGCATTTTGAATAGGAATGACACAAGGTACTAGAAAACGAGGTAGAAAGGGAATACAAGGATTTGTAGATCCCTCCTACAAAGTTTGATATTCTTCTTGGAAAGGACCATCCAGTGGATCCGATTGAAAATACTTCCTTGAAATCTGAACCAAGAGCTAAAATTTCTCATCTAAATATTCTAAATCCACATCTTTGATAAGAAACCCATAACAAAAGTGAATAAATCAATCAATGAATTCTTATAAATATTCATTTGATTCCATCCTAACATAATAAATTAATATTATAATTTAAACATTATTGTTCAAATATAGTCATTAGTTGAAATTATGTCTCTACATTGTTGTCTATTTAATCCTTTGTCGTGGTCTGCCTTTTCATCTCGTCCTCATGATGAACTACACTTGTTGGTTCGAAACATGTCGGCCAAAAAAATATTCTCTCATGTGATTTCAACAAAAATAATTTATTTAATTCATTACGGATCATAGAAGCTTGAATACAAAAATGATTAATTCTATTACAAATATATTCACAATAATTCTTGTCAAAAATATGATGGAGCTCATTAACTAGTTGTGTGAAAGAATTGATAGAATAAATAGGTAAATAATAATGCCATTTCTTGGCACCACCTTCGAAAGTGAGGGTGAGAAACCGAGCAATGATATGTTCAAAATAAGCTCCCTTTGAAAATAATTGGAAAAAATCACCCACATAATCAAGGATGGTTGTTGGAACCTTTCAATAAAACTTAGAATGTGACATCTTATGCAAGAATTTCTCTGGGATTGAAATATCTAAATCTCTTAAAAAACACCACAGTATTATGATTTTGGATGTACACATTTAGGATGAGATATTCAAACAAACTTTATGGGCTCGACTTATCATCTGACCTTCCTTCTAGTATCAGGATGTTGACGGTGCTAGATACCACCAACATAGAAGGGGTCACCCTAATGTGAAGTTCCAATTAGACATCACACCATTGAATGTAGGTGTCCCATCTAGATATAAGGTCCATCCACCATTGCATGTGATTGTAAGGAAATGACTTTGCTGTAAAACATACACAAGATATCATGCACATAACTTTGGGGTAGCAAGTATGTAAGCTTTGGTTGACACCAAGTGTAAGGTGTGAAAGTACCTTCCACTCAAGAAAAATAAGAAATGAGCCTCTAATAAAAAAGTATTATTAATATCCTATGAGATACATGTGAGATAAATTGAGAAGGTTCATTGGTTAACATACAAATTAGTTCACAAGATAACAATGATCATATAAACACATAACAACACCCATTCAAAAATATTCATAGATAAAAAAGAAAAGGATTTCATTACCTTTAGTATGCATAACACAACATATAGAAAAAAATCTAAAGAATAGTCTTACAAAATTTATTGTACATGCATGAAATAGTGTTGCCTCCAAGGGATTTTGATAATTATTGAAAGATTCAAGTACATTGTTACATTTATGAAACAATAGGTCCAATAATGGAACATGAAGCTACAACTTGCTTCTCAAAATGAATGATCTTCTCCTTATCCACAAGTGGAGGTGTCAAAGCTAGATCACTAAAATTCCAAGCCCTTTTCTTATGCTATGAGGATTTATTTATAACAAATATTGATGACCTTTAAGCTTCCTCACGACTCTTTGACTTCCGCAACCTATGGAATTCTATGTGACTCTTCATATTCCACATGTGTGTATTGGACTTCTTTTACAATAGAATTATTATTCATAAAAGACAAACTTCATAACAAATGTTGGCTTTATAGGACAAAAATATAATAAGAAAAAACTCCTCATGGGGAAAAGAACACATCAATAGCTTGAACTATTGAAAAATATAACTAAGTTAAGTCTTCATAAAATTTATTTGTCAAACGAATTTTTATTATCATTACAATGACTTATTAAAGCATGGGCTTCATTCTTGGGTCATCATTTTATTTGTCAAATTCCCCATTATGGACTCTTAGGATTAATAAAGAGTCATTAGAGTCATTTTATATTTTATGATACCCTTCTTGGGCTTTGGATTGATGTAAAAAGAATTATTTTTGAGTCAAAGATGAATTATGTAACCTCCACATCAATTCGGCCTCAATAATATCAGGTGAGACTCAAGGAAGGAAATTTGACCCCATTGGAAGGCTATATATACAAAGTAGCTCAAACTCATTTGAGCATCTCACTCTCTCACACATAATTCAATATCTGAAGCTGGCAGTTGGGAAAAGGTGTGAAGGTGAAGAAGTAGGCTAAAATGAGTGCGAGTTGTGTCAAAAAGGAAGAGCAGGACAAAATCGAAGTTTTCTCTCTCTCTCTCTCTCTCTCTCTCTCTCTCTCTCTCTCTCTCTCTCTCTCTCTCTCTCTCTCTCTCTCTCTCTCTCTCTCTCTCTCTCTCTCTCTCCCCTCTCTCTCTCTCTCTCTCTCTCTCTCTCTCTCTCTCCTGTGGGCTAGTTTAGGAGATTGAAGTCTCCTTGTCAAAGTCAAAGTTGTTGTTGATGCTGAAAGGTGCCAGGTCAAAGTTGTTAAGGTCAAAGTGTTGCTTCTACTAGGTAAAAGGTTAGATTTAAGAAGGAGAGGTCGGCTTAGTGTGGATGAGGTCTGAGACTAGGTTGAAGTGTCTTAAGGGAAACTATTGAAGGAAGATATTTTTGACTAGGTTAGCCCCTAGATAGGGATCTTGACCCTGAAGAGTGTCTACATCTTGTGTACTTTGTTTCCTTTTATATTCATGCACACATAACTTGGTAATTTCTTGATGAAAGATAACGTAGAAAATAAGTAAAGGAAGCTAATATATTTCACAAGTAATTTTCAAGAGAGAGAAATCTAACGCTAATTCTACTAGCATTGATTTCTCAACATGGTATTAGAGATAATGTCGAATACGATTGATGATCACTTCCTTGGATTGAAGGAAATGAGTAGTACCTCTATGTTAAGAATGGGATTTAATTTTAAAAGAAGATGGATCAAGAATATTGTCTACTACTTATTCAACAAGGTCAAAATACAAGGGTTCTTAGCTGAACTTACAAGATCACTTAATTATGATAATGCATGGATCATTGATAGTGGAGCATCAAGGCATATGAAAAGGGAATTTAAACAACTACAAACTCTATCAAATGAAGCATATTACCATGTAGTGGAATTGGGAGACACCAAAATCTATGTTGTGAGAGGCCTGAGATCAACATATTTGAAGCTAGAGAATGGAGAAAAACTACATCTTCACAACATACTATATGTTCGAGGTTTAGAAAATAATTTTATTTAAATTTCTTGCCTAGAAAATAAAGGGGATAGAGTTTATTTTGTTGATGGAAAGGTCTTGGTTTGGGGAAACAATTCAAGTATTGATAAAGCTAGGTTCATCGGAGTTCATGTATGAAGTTTGTATAAATTCATTACTCCACTTCCTCAAGCCCTAATCCATATGGAAATATCTCTTATTGAGCTATGGCATAGAATATATGGTCATATTAACTATAAGGTCATTCCCACTCATGAACATCTAGTTCATGGAATCCCCAATATCAAAGAAGATCATGAAGGAGTTTGCAAGTGATGCTCTTTGGAAAACATACAATAAAACCATTTTCAAATAGTAAAACAAGGTCTATATAGATATTAGACCTCATACATTATTATGTGTGTGGGCCCATGTCTGACAAATCACTTGGATGTCATATTTACTATGTAACATGTATTTATGATCACTCTCGAAAGACATGGATCTACCTTGTCAAGAAAAAGGATGAAGAATTTGAGAAATTCAAAGTGTTTAGATGAGAAGTGGAAACCCTAACTGAAAGAAAAATAAGGAGTTTGAGATCCAAAAATAATGGGTAATACACTTCTAAAGAATTGATTACATATTGTAAGTAAGAGGAAATTAAGAGGGAGATTATTGTTCACTGTTATCCCGAAAAAATGGACTGGTCGAAAGAAATAATAGGACAACTGAAGAAGGTGTACGAACAATGTCCTCATAGAATTCTTGAAAATATGACACTGCAGGAAGCATTCACAGGGAAAAATCCAAGTGTGGAACATCTTCAAATATATGGGAGTCTTGCTTACATCCACATTCCAAAGGACAAATGAACGAACCTCGATTCGACAAGCATCGAGGGGATCTTTGTTTGCTATAGTCTCTCCTCAAAGGGATATAAAATCTACATCAAGGAAGGGAGACACATTGAAGTAGGAAGGGACATTATATTTAATGAAAATCAAGCCTACAAAAGATCAAAGGATATTCCTATTGATTATGATGATGAATATGTACCTATATTTGAAGAAGAAAAAGTAAAATCCAACAACCCTTCTAAAATTTAAGAAGAAGAAGAAGGACAAAGTGAGCCTATTTAACCTGTGCTCATACCAAATGTAAGGAAGAGGAAAAACTGGTTAAAAGCTATGCTTGAAGATGATGAAGGGTATGGAGCTATGAAATAAACCTTTAGAGAAAGAAAAATGCCGAAGAGTGTTGGGTATACGACCGAAGTCCCACATTGACCAGAAGTGGGGAGGATCATGGGTATAAAAGGATGGACAAATATCTCCATTGGAATGAGGCCTTTTGGGGTAAAGCCCAAAAAACAAATCCATGAGGGCTTAGGCCCAAAGTGGAAAATATCATACCATTATGGAGATATGTGATGTCCAGTGTCCTAACAAGTGGTATCAGAGCCATGCCCCAAAGTTAGCCAAGTGGATGAATCCTCGGAATACTGAACGAAGGTGGTGGGCCCAGCTAATATCACGATGGGATCCATGGATGAGCTCGGTTAGATAGGCAGTGTGCTCCAGATTCTTTATGGACGTGTGGTGGTCCCAACACGGTGAAGAGGAGTTGACCTGGGATAGAGCAAGCTCTCGAGGCAGGTGGTGCTCCATGTAAGGCGTGTGCTTCCAACGCATTGGAGTGGAGAACCCTGGTTGGTAGAGAGTGGACAGATGGATAATCGTTTGAAGGGAGGCTCGATGGTCCTTTGTTTGAGGGGAGGATTGTTGTGTATACAACAAAAGTCCCACATTGACTAGAAGTGGGGAGGATCATGGGTATAAAAGGATGGACAAATATCTCCATTGGAATGAGGCCTTTTGGGGTAAAGACCAAAAAACGAATCCATGAGGGCTTAGGCCCAAAGTGGACAATCTCATACCATTGTGGAGATATGTGGTGTCCAGAGTCCTAACAAAGAGATATTCTAGATATGCTACATATATGAAAAGACTAATGACGCATAACGATATACATTTGAAGAAGTTTCTCATCAAGAAGTATTCCATTATAGTTATGCAGGAAGAATATCAATCCATCATGAATAATTGCATTTCAGAAATCATTCCTATACCTAGTGACAAATTAGTTGTTAACTCAAAGTCGATCTACAAAATCAAACACATTGTTGATGGAAGCATAATTAAATACAAGGCCATATTTGTTGCAAGGGGTTCCTCTCAAAATGAAGACATAGATTATAAAGAAACCTTTGCCCCCACTGCAAGGTATACCACCATTAGATATTTGGTTTTGTTGGCTGCTACAATGGTATGGAATATCCATCAAATGGACGTGAAGACAACATTTATGAATGGGACCATTGATAAGGAAGTATGCGTTGAGAAACCTGAAGTATTTTAGGTTAATGGAAGAGATACTCATGTGTGTAGACTCAAGAAGGCCTTATATGGTTTGAAGTAAGCTCCTAGGGCATGGTAAGAAAGAATGGATGCATACCTTTTAAGAATTTGGTATGTTAAGAGTTCCATTTATCCAAATATCTACATCAAGTAAATACAAGGCCATATTTTTTGTCACCTCAAAATCGATCTCCAATATCAAACACATTGTTGATGGAAGCATAAGCAAATACAAGGCCATATTTGTTGCAAGGGGTTTCACTCAAAATGAAGGCATATATTATAAAGAAACCTTTGCACCTACTATAGGGTATACCACCATTAGATCTTTGGTTTTGTTGGCTGCTACAATGGTATGGAATATCCATCAAATGGACGTGAAAACAACATTTATGAATAGGACCATCGATAAGGAAGTATACGTTGAGAAACCCGAAGTATTTGAGGTGAATGGAAGAAATACTCATGTGTGTAGACTCAAGAAGGCCATATATGGTTTGAAGCAAGCTCCTAGGGCATGGTAAGAAAGAATGGATGCATACCTTTTAAGAATTGGGTATGTGAAGAGTTCCATTGATCCAAATGTCTACATCAATGTTGTTAGGTCCCTATACTACTAGTATAACCCCTTATTGTTATTAGTACAAACCCCTTATTATATTGTTGTGCCCATGTAATCCCCATATTGTTGTTATTGTGCCCCATAGAAGCTCATTATTGTTATTATTGTGCCCTTACATTTTTATTTATATGTCGGCTCTGATTAAATTATTACCCCTTACACTCTTATATATAGAAAGGAGGTCTTGTCATTTGTATCATCAAAGAATTTTTCATTTGTCTAATGTAGAGGAGGTTTCCCCCTCGAAAAGGCTGAATTCTAAGGCGTCGATCTATCTTTTATATCTTATTGTGAGCTGGTTTCATAATATTTGGTATCATAGCTTTGGATTCTAGGGTTTCGCTACTCCAAACAGATCATCGTGGCATTTTTACTATAAATCTTTTTCTGCGACATCTCAGATGCTAAAAAAAAAGAACATTTGGGTTGAAATCATTTTGAACCTTGGGTCCAAATTACAGAGCTGTTTGTGCTATATTTGTGGATATATGATTTGAGGAAGTTGGACTTGCTGCAGACTCCCGAATTACATTCCAAATAAGTGACCCGGGAAAAGGACACATAACCTTTGTTTTGAGCATCAAATTGAAATTTCATAAGAAGTTATGGAAGGAGGATAGACTGTAGTCTTTTGTTTACATTTGCCTGATCCTAAGTCAAAAAAGTGACACGTGGCACTTCATACAAGTTCACTCTTCTAAAAAGGTATATAATTAGGTCATCTTGGGGGATTATGCATAACTATTTCTTGGAGAATCTAAATTCAATCAGACTAGTGGCATTGGAAAGAGGACGTAGAGGGCTACTACAGATCACAATTTCAGAAGTTAAATATCCGTAAGTATAGAGTTATAGTAGTTTCAAGAATGAGCTCCTAAAATAAATAAAAAGCAAGATGAGGAAGTTTGATGGCAAGGATCTGGTTAATTGGATACTACAGATGGAGAAATATTTTTGTCTACATGGTGTACTACTATTACAAAAGGTATGTATTGAATATTAATGTTTAGAACAAGATCAATTTTTATGGTATAAAGGGCTTTTTTCTCGTAAACAACTTCTTACATGGTCAATTTTCATGGAGGAAATTATAGCACATTATGAGGATAAAAAGAGCAACACCTTCTTTAGAACAACACCACAACAATTGGAAGAAAAAAGAGAAAAAGGGCTTTGTTACAAAGTGGAAAGAAAAATTATGGCAATGAGAAAGTCTACCCCTTACAACTATAAAGATGGAAGTGTTGTTTCTCCTAGCCTTCCACAACCTACAAGGGTTACACCACAACGATTGGAAGAAAAAAGAGAAAAAGGGCTTTGTTACAATTGTGATAAAAAATGCACTGAAGGTCATAAGTGTGCTGAGAAGAGATTATTTTACGTAGAGTATGCAGAGGATGAAGAAAAGGATCAAGAAAAATCAAAATAAGAGGATATACGCCAGGGCCCAACCCCAGAAAAAGAAGAAATGAATCCGACAATATCTTGTAAAGCATTGGCAAGAATTACTACTCCTAAAACTCTCAAGATAGAAGAAAATATCAAGGAGAAAAAGGTTCAAGAAGTGAAAGATCACATCAAGAAAGAAGTAATGAATCCAATCATATCTTGTAATGCATTGGCCGGAATTACCACTCCTCAAACTATTAAGATAGAAGGACATATCAAGAAGAAAAATGTTCAAGAAGTGAAAGATCACATCGAGCATCAAGAAATGAATCCGACCATATCTTGTAAAGCATTGGAAGAAATTGCCACTCGTCAAACTCTCAAGATAGAAGGACATATCAAGAAGAAAAAGGTTCGAGCAGTGAAAGATCACATCGAGCATCAACAACAAGTTCTCTAACTTTTAGAGGATAATGCCACTTTGGTGCAAAATTGAATGAAACACCAAGTAGATCAACATCACAATGAAAAAAGTTTTGATGTAGGTGATTGGGTGTTTTTACGGCTACATCTCAAGCAAGCTATTTATGAGAAGGAAATGTTGGCAATACTACATGAACTTAAGGAATGGCATCCTTACCCAATGGGAAGACACTTGAAGGTAAAAATGGATCATGATAGTCTTAAATAGTTTTTGGAACAAATGTTATCTTTAGAAGAAGTGAAAAAATGTGTCACAAATATGTTGGGTTATGACTTTGACATCATCTATAAAAAAGGGAAGAATTTTTTTTTTTGTATATGCACTCTCAAGAAAGAATGAGGATGTGGAAGCACTGTTGTGTGCTATTTATTATCCAACAATATTAGATAAACGAAGCAAGAGATGAACGGATGAAGGACAAAGAAGTGTGGCCACTTATTCAAAAGTTGCAGAATATCACAATTCAAACAATATTGGGAGAACTTGAAGAGGAGGGAAAAATCATATTGGAACCTGGAGCAGTCATAGAAGAAAGAACCTGACAGCTACAAAATCGATCAATTTCAGAGTATCTCATCAAGTGGAAGAACTTACCCGCCAAAGATTCACATTAGAGGACAAGAATTTTATACATAAGCATCAAGAACTACTGAAGCGTTGAGGACAACACTTTTTGAAGGAGAGGGGAATGTTAGGCCCCTATACTACTAGTGTAACCCCTTATTGTTATTACTAAAAACCCCTTATTATAGTGTTGTACCCTTGCAGTCCCCATATTGTTATTATTGTGCCCCATAGAAGCCCAATATTGTTATTATTGTGCCCTTAAATTATTATTGTTATGTCGACATTGATTATATTATGACCCCTTAGACTCCTATATATAGAAAGGAGGTCTTGTCATTTGTATCATCCAAAAATTATTCATTTGTGTAATGTAAAGGAGGACTCCCCCTCGAAGAGGCTGAATTATAAGGTGTTGAACTATATTTTCTATCTTTTTGTGAGCTGGTTTCATAACTGAACCATAAGTAAATACAAGGCCATATTTGTTGCAAGGGGTTTCTCTCAAAATGAAGGCATATATTATAAAGAAACCTTTGCACCCACTGTAAGGTATACCACCATTAGATCTTTGGTTCTTTTGGCTGCTACAATGGTATGGAATATCCATCAAATGGATGTGAAGACAACATTTATGAAGGGGACCATTGATAAGGAAGTATAAGTTGAGAAACCTAAAGTATTTGAGGTGAATGGAAGAGATACTCATGTGTGTAGACGCAAGGAGGTCCTATATAGTTTAAAGAAAGCTCCTAGGGCATGGCAAGAAAGAACGAATGCATACCTTTTAAGAATTGGGTATGTGAAGAGTTCCATTGATCCAAATATCTACATCGAGGTTGTGAATAATGAGCCAGTAATTATTCTATTATATGTGGATGATATATTCATTAGATGTGTGGAGAGAAGAATACAAGAATGTAAGAAGATGTTCGAAGCTCAATTTGAGATGAAGGATCTAGGATTGACCACAGTTCTTAGTTCATTCTGCCAACGTTTCAAACCCCAAAGGGGGTCCATCATCAGGACAATTATCTCTCATTCTTATTCTTTCATAATTTTCCTGATGATGGACCCCCTTTGGGGTTTGAAACGTTGGCAGAATGAACTAAGAACTGTGGTCAATCCAGATCATGAATCAAAAAACTCCCACAAAAGTCTAAAATCTAACATCTAGGATTGATGCAATATTAACTAGGTCTTAAAGTATGGAAAAATCACGAGGATATATATTTGGGGCAAGGAAAGTATATCATCAAATTGTTGCAAAAATGTGAGATGATGGATTCCAAGCCCATGAATACTCCTATGATCATCAATATCAAGAAGTTTAGTATCTCTGACTCGACTCTCGTGGATCCTAATTCCTAGCATCATTTTGTAGGTTCTATGATGTATCTATTAAATGCGAGGTCACATATATTCTTTTCTGTAAACATCCTTAGTTAGTTTCAATTGGAGCCTCGTCATGATCTTTGGATAGTTTCCAAGCATATATTGAGATATCTTCATGGAGTGATACATCACTACCTAAAGTAGAATATCAAGGAAGTGAAGTTCATTGGCCTCTCAAATTCTGATTGGGTGTTGGCAGTGAGATAAATGGAAGAAGCACTACCAGTGGATGATTTAGTTTGGGGTCTACCATGATCTCATGGATGAGTAAAAATAAAGATCTCGTTGCTTCGAGCAGTGCTGAAGCAGAGTACGTGGCTACATGTGAAGTAGGAAAGGAGGATGTATGGTTGAGGAAGCTCATGACATATTTCTTTTGGAAAGCTCTCGATCGTATGGTGATTAATTGCTATAATCAAATTTTTACCTCATGTTTCATTGTTTCATGCTAGAAAGAAGAATAGCAACAATAAGTTCAACTATATTAGGAAATTAGTGTAGGATGGGATTGTGAAGCTACACTATGTCCCAACATATTGTTAGGTATTTCATACACTACAAAAGTATCCTCCTTAGAAGCATTCTTGGTTTAATTGATATTGGTGATTTTTTTTTTATGATGATAAAATTTTTGAGGGGATTTGTTGAGGCATTGTGTCTGAGACACATTGTCTTAGATCCCTATAATACTAGTGATTACCCTATTACTATTGTAGTTGTTTCCCTTATTAATATTTTTGTGCCCCTATTGTTCCCATGTTGTTATTATTGTGCCCCATAGAAACCCTCTATTGTTATTTTTGTCGATTTATATTATTATTGTTAGGTCGGCTGGGTTATATTGTGACTCCTGAGACTCCTATATATAGAAAGGAGGTTTTGTAATTTGTATCATTGAAGAATTGTTCATCAAAGAATTCTAAGGCGTTGATCTATCTTTTCTATCTTTTCTTGAGCTGTTTTCATAACATTTGGTATCAGAGTGAGGTTCTAGGGTTTTGCTGCTCAAAACAGGTCATCGTGGAACTTTCGCTATAACTTTTTTCTGTGATGTTTCAGAAGCTAAAAAAAACCCATTTGGTAATACATCGCACTAAATCTCGAGTCCAAATGTCAGAGCTTTTCGCGCTATATTATGGAGATATGATCTGAGGAAGGTGGTCTTTTTACAGACTCTTGAATTACAGTCCAAAGAGGTGACCTGGGGAACATCGTCATAACGTTCTCGTTGAGCATCAGATTAAAATTTTGTAAGAAGGTACAGAAAGAGGATAGACTCTAGTTTTCTTTTATATATTTTTTAGAGTCAAAGGTTGAAACAGTGACTCGTGGTACATCGTACAAGTTTGCTCTACTGAACTAGTCTATAATCAGGTCACTATGGGAGATTTGGCATAACTCTTCCCTGGAGAATCCAATTTGGATCAGACTGGTGGCATTGGAAAGAGGACGCAGAGGGCTATCGCAGGTTGCAATTTTAGAACTAGATGATTCGAAATTACAAAGATACATCAGATTCAATATCAAGCTCCTACAAAGTGAAAAAAGGTGTATAGTTTTTTTAAATTTTTGCATAAGCTTGGTCTGAAAAATTAGTTTGAAGGAATTCAAAGGGCATAGTAAAGCATTATTATCAGTAATTGATTACCCGAGCGAAGAAAATTCAAAGACCTAGTAGGCAACCTGAAATCTCTAGAATGACTCATGAAGAAGAGGAAGAAATGCAACATGATATATCAAAATTACGAGACCAACTGCAACAAGTGTCACGTGCACAAAAAGCAACAAAATCTAAGGTGGATGGTTTAAAGAAAGATGTAGAAGCTAAGATGGATGGTTTAAAGAAAGGCGTAGAAGATAAGATGGATTGTTTAAAGACAAGCATGGAAGATTTGAAGACAAGCATGGAAGATTTGAAGACAGATTTGACAAAGTTTCTACAAGAAATGCTTACTAATGGTGAAAGGGTAGTAAAGGAAACTCATGATGAGAACAAAAGAAATTTTAATCATGATTTTATAGACTCTAATGTTGGATCAAAGACCCACCATATTCCAAAAATCGATATGAGGATGTTTGATGGCAAGCATCCCGCAGCATGGATATTACAGATGGAGCAATTTTTTGATCTCAATAATGTGCAAAACACACAAAAGATATGTATTGCAACTTTATATTTGGAACCAAATCAGTTTGTATGGTATCAATAGCTTTGCTCTTGTAAACAAATTATCACTTGGGCAATTTTTATGGAAGAATTGACAGCACATTATGAGGATACAAAAAGCAACACTTTTTTTAGCCAATTGATAAGTCTCAAACAAAAGGGTTCAATAATGCAGCACATTGATGTAACAGCCCAAAGTAAATATAAAATTAATTTCCTAAATAAAATCAGAATCAACAAATAAGTACATACCTATATTACTTGTGATCAATGTCTGTCAGTTGACAACAAGGTTTTGGGGACGACTCTCCACCCAACTGTAGGCTCAATTGCGCAAGGCTTTGCTACAATTGGCCACCCCCGAGCCCTCAATCAACGTACTAATGTCAGTGACTCCTAAGTCTTAGTACACCATTCTCCCAAGAGAATAAATATAGACTCTCAGAATGATGGAATGTAGGAATGCCTCTCATCTTCCTCACCATCTATTAAATAGAACAACATTGGAAGGGGAACCACATGCACACACTCCATGTGTCTACATGCAAATTTCTTTTGATTTTTAGCTTT
The DNA here is from genome assembly GCA_031772625.1 of Pinus tabuliformis. Lineage (NCBI taxonomy): Eukaryota > Viridiplantae > Streptophyta > Pinopsida > Pinales > Pinaceae > Pinus > Pinus tabuliformis. The sequence continues at coordinate 638,233,962 of CM062816.1, read as the reverse complement.
CTTGTTTTATTTCTTTACTTTTCTTTTGATTTTTAGCTTTCTTGTTTTATTTTCTTCTTTTTGATAGTTTTCTTGTTTTATTTCTATTTATTCTTATTTATAGTTTTAGTATGGTTATTACTATTTTTATTTTTATTATTTTTATTTATTTTCTTGTATATATTTTTAATATCATTTATTATTTAACATTTATGATTTATTATCTTTATTATTTTTATTATTTATTATTAAGTGATTTATTTATTATTATTAATTATTATTTTTGCATTATTTATTATTTATTATTATATTATTATTTTTATTATTTATTATTTATTATTAAGGGGAGGGATATTACAATTGAGGAGTTCCAAAAATTGACATAAGGGTAAAAGATATTCCAGAGGAGCATAGAATTGATGTGTTCATAGGGACTTTAAAGGATAATATCCAACATGATGTTCACCTTTGGGAACCTGATTCATTGGAGAAGGCATTCAGGTTAGCAAAAAAAATGGAAAGAAAAATTATGGCAACTAGGAAGCATACCACTCACAACTATAAAGATGGAAGTGTTGTTGCTCCTAGTCTTCCACAACCTATAAGGTTGACACCACAACAATTGGAAGAAAAAGAGAAAAAGGGCTTTGTTACAGTTGTGATAGCAAATACACTAAAGGTCATAAGCGTGCTGAGAAGAAATTATTCTACATAGATTGTGAAGAGGAAGAATAAAAGGAGAAAGAAAGGTCAAAATAAGAGGATATACTCTAGGAACAAGGCTTAGATAAAGAAGAAATGAATCCAACCATGTCTTGTAATGCATTGGCAGGAATTACCACTCCTCAAACCACCAACATAAAAGGACAAATCAAGAACAAAAAGGTAACAGTGTTGATTGATTCAGTAAGTACCCACAATTTTATTCATTGTAAGGTGGAAAAAGAATTGAATTGCTTCTTATATCCAGCACCATAGTGTCAAGTGATGGTTGCAAATGGAGGAACAATAAATTGCTCTGGAAAGTGCCATAATAGCAAGCTATCCATGGGAGAATATGTATTGACTAGCCCAAAGCTTTCCATTCCAATGGGAGGTGCTGATGTTGTACTAGGAGTCCAATGGCTATAATCCTTGGGTACAATATCTTTTAATTTTCAAGAACTTTTCATGAAATTTTATGCAGAATGAAAGGAAGTTGAATTAAGGGGTATTGTAGGGAAACCGTGAAAGATAATCAGCTCTAACGGTATGACAAAGCTTCTAAAAAAGGAACAAAGAGGTGTAATTGCACAATTATGTTCGATAGATGTTTCCACATCGGAATCATATATTTCTCCAGATCTCCAAAAATTATTGGACAATCATTCCAAGGTATTTGTGATTCCCAAAGGTCTCCCACCTATTCGTGATCATGATCATGCTATTCATCTGATTCCAGGAAGTGTTCCTCCAAACATCAGGCCATACAGATATCCCTATGCCCAAAAGAGTGAAATTGAATGTATGGTCGCAGAAATGCTAGAGGCTGGTATAACTCAACCAAGTCAAAGTTCTTTCTCTGCTCCAGTAGTATTGGTGCACAAGGAGGATGGATCATGGCGAATGTGTCCAGATTATAGGGAGCTCAAAAAGCTCACTATTAAAGATAAGTTTCCCATTCCCGTCATTGATGAATTACTGGATGAATTACATAGATAAATTTACTTCACAAAGTTGGATCTTCATTTAGGATATCATCAAATTAGAATGAAGACTGAAGACATTTCAAAAACAACATTTAGAACTCATGAGGGTCATTATGAATTTTTGGTCATGCCTTTTGGCTTTACCAGTGCACCTTCTACATTTCAAGGTTTGATGAATTCCATTTTCAAACCCTTCCTTATAAAATTTTTGTTAGTATTTTTTTATGAAATACTAATCTACAACAAGTCTTGGAAGGATCATGTTGAACATGTTGATAGGGTGCTACAATTATTGGAGTAGAAACAATTATATGCAAAAAGATCCAAATATTTCTTTGGAGTTCAAGCGGTGGAATGTCTGGGTCATATTGTATCTCATGAAGGAGTTAAGGTAGACCCTAGAAAAATTAAAGCCATTAAAGAATGGAAAATCCCCACATCCATAAAGCATCTGCGAGGATTTCTCGGGTTGACAGGGTATTATCGCAAGTTTGTTAAGAATTATGGGAGAATAGCAGCACCTCTAACAACATTATTGAAGAAAGATGCATTTTCATGGACTCCAAAAGCAAAAAAGGCCTTCGAACATCTTAAAGAGGCAATGTGCCAAGCACCGGTCTTAGCTACACCGGACTTCACAAAAACTTTTATTGTAGAATGTGATGCTTCAGGAAATGGAATTGGTGTTGTTTTAATGCAAGATGAAATACCCATTTCTTTTGAAAGTCGTCCAATCAAGGGAAACTTTTTACACAAAGCTATTTATGAGATGGAAATGTTGGAAATACTACATGCACTTAAGAAATGGTGACCCTACCTAATGGGAAGACACCTCAAGGTAAAAACAGATCATGATAGCCTTAAATACTTTTTAGAACAAAGATTATCCTTGGAAGAGCAACAAAAGTGGGTCACAAAGATGTTGGGTTATGGCTTTGAAATCATCTACAAAAAAGGGAAGCAAAATGTGGTGGCAGATGCACTCTCAAGAAAGGATGAGGATTTGGAAGCATTGTTGTGTGCCATTTCTATTATCCAACCTGATTGGATAAATGAAGCAAGGGAGGAATCGAAGAATGATGAAGAAGTGTGGGAACTTATTCGAAAGTTACAACAAGATTCCATTACATATGATACATTTAGCTGGAAAAATGATTCGTTATGGTAAAAAGATTGCTTATACCTCTGTAAGAATTCCCAACTCAAACAAAAGATTCTTATGGAATTGCACACTTCTCCCTTAGGAGGGCACTCAGGATTTTTAAAAACTTACCATAGGGTTAAGAAGGAATTTTTTTGGGATGGCCTTAAATCATATATTCAAAATTTTGTGGCGGAATGTTTGGTTTTCCAAAAAAATAAAGTTGAAACAATTAAGACGTCGGGTCTATTACAACCTTTATCCATTCCAAGCCAACGTTGGGAGGAGGTTTCAATGGATTTTATCAGAGGTTTACCCAAGTCTGAGGGAATGAATGTCATCATGGTGGTAGTTGACAGACTTACCATGTATGCACACTTTTGTGCATTATCACATCCATTTAAAGCTAGTACAGTTTCTACTGCATGTATGGAAAGAATTCAAAAGCTACATGGAAATCCAAAGATTATTTTAAGTGACATAGATCCCATCTTCACTGGAAATTTTTGGACAAAATTATTTTCTTATCTTGGTACTCAGTTAGCTCATAGTTCATCTTATCATCCTCAATCTGATGGGCAAACTGAGATAGTAAACAAATGTCTGGAAGGATATCTTCGTTGCGTTGTCTCTGATAAATAGACACAATGGGTCAAATGGTTGCCTCTAGCTGAATGGTGCTATAACACATCCTTCCATACAACAAAAAAAATGATCCCATTTATGGCACTTTATGGATATCAGCCACCATCCATCACATCATATTTAAGAGAAAATTCTAAGGTTCAAGCAGTGGAACATCACATCGAACATCAAAAACAAGTCCTCCAACTCTTAAAGGATAACCTTGTGTTGGCACAGAATAGAATGAAACAACAGACATATCAACATCGCAGTGAAAGAAGTTCTGATGTAGGTGATTGGGTATTCCAACGGCTACAACCATATAAACAAATGTCCCTGAAGCAAGCTAGGAAGGATAATAAATTATCACCAAAGTATTATGGTCCATATAAGGTGTTGCAAAAGATTAGTACTATGGCATACAAATTGGAGCTTCCTGCAGCTTCTCGAGTGCACCCAGTTTTCCATGTTTCATGTTTAAAGAAGGTTATAGGTGACAAGCTCCCAGTTCAAACAATATTGCCAGAACTTGACAAGGAAGGAAAAATTATATTGGAACTGGAAGTAGTCACAGAGACAAGAACTAGAAAGCTACGAAATCGATCAATTTCAGAGTATCTCATCAAGTGGAAGAAGATATCCGCTGAAGATTCCACATGGGAGGATGAGAATTTTATACAGAAGCATCCAGAACTACTCAAGCGTTGAGGACAACACTTTTTTGAAGGAGAGGAGCATGTTAGATCCCTATAATACTAGTGATTACCCCATTACTATTTTAGTTGTATCCCTTATTAATATTTTTGTGCCCCTATTGTTCCCATGTTGTTATTATTGTGCCCCATAGAAACCCTCTATTGTTATTTTTGTGGCTTTATATTATTATTGTTAGGTCGGCTGGGTTATATTGTGACTCCTTAGACTCCTATATATAGAAAGGAGGTTTTGTCATTTGTATCATCGAAGAATTGTTCATTTATGTAATGTAAAGGAGGTTGCCCCCTCGAAGAGGCTGAATTCTAAGGCGTTGATCTATCTTTTCTATCTTTTCTTGAGCTGGTTACATAACACATTGTGTGTGAGGACAACTAGCAAACATTGTGTGTTGATGTCTAGTAACCGAAGTAGGGAGGGTGGTGTTGGTCACGGAGCTTTGGCCTCATATAAACACCTATATCCCTTGGTTGATGGTTAGAAGCTAAACATGATGGTACCTAGAGAAGCTTAAATGTTTGGTATATCTTGGTCCCACTTGGATAGATTTCCCTGGTCAGAAATCTAGTATGTGTTATTACAGTGCCTAAACTATTGAGATACCTTGTATATATTACCATGGTTAAGAATCTAGTCTATGGAATTGTGGTTCCTAAAATATTCATAGTTCATATAGTTTGAAAGCATCTGTATGAATACCTCCATTGTTAAGAGGGAGTATTGAAAAATGTAACTACATTCAGCCTTCATAAAATGTATTTTTCAAAAGAATTTTTTTGTTTATTACAATGACTTATTAAATCATGGGTTTCATTCTTGGGTCATCATTTTATTATTCAAAGTCCCCATTGTGTCCTCCTAGGATTAATAAAGAGTCATTAGAGTCATTATATATTTTATGAGACCCTTCTTCAGCTTTCGAACAATGTAAAAATAATTATGTTTTAGTCAAAGATGAATTATGTAACCTCCACATCAAGTCAACCTCAAGGAAGGAAATTCGACCTCATAGGAAGGTTATATATACAAGTCAGTTCAAATTCCTTTGAGCATCTCATTCTCTCACACATAGTTTGATATCTGAAGCTGAAATATTAGAAAAAGTGTGAAGGTGAAGAATGAGGCTAAAAGGAGTGTGATTTTGGTCAAGAATTAAGGGAAGGTCAAAATCAAATTTTTGGTATATATATCTCTCTCTTGTTGTGTGGGCTAGTTTAGGAGATCGAAATCTCCTCGTCAAAGTCGAAGCTGTTGTTGATGCTAGAAGCTACCAAGTTGTTTGAAGTGCTAATGTTACAAGGTCAGAGGTTATATGAAAGAAGGAGAGGATGGATTGGTGTGAAGGAGGTCTTAGTCTAGATTTAAGAGTCTCAAGAAAAACTATTGAAGGAAGTTATTTTTGAATAGCTTTTCTCCTATAAGGGGTTTTTCCCTAGTAGAGTGCCTACATCTTGTTTCTTGTATTTTTGTGATCTTCATACACACATAATTTGGTAATTTCTTGATGAAAGATAATATAACAAATAAGTAAAAGAAGTCAACATAATTAAAAAGTAATTATCAAGAGAGATAAATATAACCCTAATTCTACTAGCACCGATTTCTAAAAATTAACATGGAGATAACTTGTGATGTAGGAATGTCATTCTTTGAACTTTGTTGAGACAACTTTAACTCATATTGGAAGCTATGCAAAATTTCAGATCCTCATGTCCAAATCATATGATAATATGAGTTCGGAGCTTAAATCTATGGTATTCTACAACCATGATAATTTCATGTGAACTTTAGTTTGCCTAATTACATAGTATAAAATTGTGTTCTTGGTGATATCCAAGCCTTCTTGATATGTTTCTTTCTTGATTTTCTTAATAAACTCCTTTATCTCCGGTGTGATGACATCCTTGCCTTTTATTTTCCTAGGAGAACCCACAAAAGGTAGTTTATGTCTCTATTCTAGGGACTCTAAACCATTATGAAGTTCCACATAAGTCGTTATGGTGTTGGTTTCTTACTTGGTAATTGTAGAGCTATAAAAAGGGTCTCTTTCACCTCTAATTAACTCACATTAATATGTCAATCCAGGAGCGTTTTGTTATTTCAAAGAGTGTCTCAGTTTGAGGCTATCATTTGCTAGAGTAATGCTAGTAGTACAGTGTTCAGAAATACAAGAGTAAATGGATGCTTGTCTACAACTTAACTACTTCAAAAGAGTAAATCACACACTCAAAGGACTAAGTAACTTATTAGTCAAGGGTTCATTAGAAATAACCCATCCCTTTGGAAACTGATGGAAAAGGAAATCAAAGAACAGATAGTGGATCTAGGAGCCAGACAGTAAATGCCAATGCTCACTCTAACTTTAGATCGTCTCCCACACCAAAATAACAAATTCCAGGAAATGGAATGGCAGATAAGAAAATGGAACAACAAATAAGAAATCGAACAGCAAGTCTGTATTGGAACAACAAATCCGAAATGGAACAGTAATTCTTAAGTGGAACATCAGCTAAGAAATAGAACACCAACTATGTCTCACAAGCAATAACAAACTTAATCTATCAAATCAAATGCATTAATCGTAATCAAACGACAATCTTTCACTCTTAAGGTAGATCGAATAGTACACACCAATGGAACAACACTGATTACTGATAAGTTATGGAACAATGCTCGAAAGCCATATACACACACATCATGCTTAAATAGTAATCTGATCCAAGTATCAATCTCAGTTAGAAGGAATACGACTGCGTTTCAAAATAGAACAACATTGTTTATAAATCCAACAATCATAAAGAACATAACTCCCAAGATGAATCCTGTAACGTGAATGAACAGGTGCACAACACAAAAGCTCTGTAATGGAATAGTAACAGTATTCCGTTAAGACTAGTAATATTAGATCAACTCTGAAAAGAACAATAATATGATGCAGAGTCAATACAATAGTTCTGTCTGTGGAAACCCTAATGAATTAAACATAACAAAGCATGTGATGTAAACTTATAAAACACATCAGATTAACAAATAACGTCGATAATCAAACCACTCATAAACCAAAGTAATAATACAGGAGCAAGTGTCCTCCAAGGTTGGGCCCTTAGCCTCCAGGGGTACACCGCTTGAAGTTAATCCAGACTCAGAGATGAAGTAATCACCAAGTTTGTATTAATGCATAAAGTAGAATTACAATAAACTAGTTCTTATCGAGACTCGATGATCAAAGTTTTGATCTTAAAAGAAATTACATAAAAACATAATCATGTCTAACTCCTCCTTCTCGAGCTAACAGTGTTGTCCCTTTTATAAGGGTGACGACAGAGATGTCTAAGTAAAAAAATAGATAAAACAGTGATCCCTCAGGATCAAGGATCTTGAGGGATTCGCCGAACTGTTAATCCTCAATCATTTCTTTTCTCTCCTGCGCCAAGCTAATATCACCACCTCCTTTTCTCGGCTGATTTGCTTTGATTTACTTTTCCTTGTTTGCATTCGGTCTCCCATCAAAGGGACAACGGTTAACCCGTCCTTGTCCTTTCCTTTGGAACGACAACTTCTCGTTTTCACTCCTTCCTGCATAAGGAAATGAAAATTGTCAACGTTTTAGTCTTTCATATTAATCTCACATGTTTTATTATAATTCTTTATCATTTTCCGAGTTCATGTTGCAAAAAGGTTTGCAAGTTCTAACAAAAAGATACTAAAATAATCATCAAAAACATACCTTTTTTAGCACTCCACACACCCCCCTGCTTACCCTGTTTCATGTCCTCATGAAAACGTTGTAGTTGACATGTAAGGCAGTGAGAGAATAGGCTGGAGATGGAATCTCATGTGGAGGCCTACAACCATGATGAGTAACTAGGTAGTCAAGGAAATGGCCTGTCTGACCCTCGGGCATATCATACAAGGCTTGGTATCTGGGTGCAGTGTGCCAAATAATTGGACTCCGGAACCTATATCCTAACCAGGATGGCCCTGCCCTCAAAATGATTTCTCCATAGAGGTGCAAGCGGTTGGCAGCTAGTTTAAAATTCTCATACTTAAACGGTTCCCTAAGCTGGATATTTGGATTACAGATTTGATACCGAAATTTAGCTGCATGAATGGCAAGGTCTTTGATAGAAAGAAATTATTCTAATCCCTGTCAAATGAGTGCCTCATGCATGGGTCCTAATGTTTCAATTACACTCGGAGTCTTCATGAGGTTTCTATGTGCTTTCCACAACTACACTAGGTTCCTAGGCTCAACCCTTACCCACAAATCTAAGTCGTTTTCTTACCTCTCGAAAGTATTATAGGCTTTAAGCCATTTAATTTGATTAACCCCAAATGAGATGAATTCCTACAATTGGATGTCTTCAGCAAAAGGGCCATGGTTCAGCTCGGTCTCCTGGTCTGGTACAAGGTTATGTAAATAGAACTCACACAACAATCTCTGGACTTTTACCCCGTAGTGCTTACAACAGTCTATAAAATCATTGACAGTGTTAATTTGTATGGGAGCACCTGCTTTAATAGCTTTTATTTTTAGTTGCAAATACCATTCCAATAGAAACAGGGCACAACTCTTGGTAGGGGCTCTACATGCTAAGACGTCGTTGTATAAAGAACACAAGGTATCCATCTGCTTGATAACAATATCTAGCCTACTAGTTACCTTTGCGACTTTCTCTTGTTCCTTCCACCAACCTTCAAAAGCCTAGCTTTCGGATTGATTGACCTTCCTAAGTTGCTGCTGTAGCTCTTCATACTTTTCATGAGGGACCGTTTTCTCTCTAAGCTTTTCTGCTTCTTGCTGAGCTTGCTTCAACCCCTTTTGCAGGGTTACTATTTTTGGATATCTTCTCCATGCAGCAGTGGATGCCGGGAGTTTTACCTGAACTTTCCTATTGTGTTGCTTTGAGTTCAGAACCCTTATCACTCTTGAAAGTGGTGCCTCCGTCTGAATTTCCTTATCGCAGGTCATCATGTCATCCATTTCTATTTTAACATGAATATGAGTCTGTTGCTGTTCCTTTTCAATTGGAACAACAATCTGTTCCTCAGCATCATTTGGGACAACAACTTGGTTTTCGATAGGGTCTTGAATAGCAGGATGAATTCTGGTCCTCCGCCCCTTTTCCTTGCAGGGTTTTGCTGGAGTGGTCACCTTTTTCCTTCCTGAAGTCCTTTCTACCCTTTGCCTTGTTTTTAGGATCCTAATCTGCTGGTGGAGCTGGAATATTATATTCAATAATCTCTATTGTTCCTTTCACAGTTCTCTAATTTCTGAAATTTCCTTAGAAGGAACAGTAGGTTGTTCACTGTGGCCTGGACTGTGACTAGTCCCCGGATCTTCCTTCTGGGGTGTTTCTTCATTGTTCTGCTCTGGCTGTTCTGGGGCAGGAACCCTAACTGGTTCTGCCATTTCTTGGGCGACTTCTCTTTTTGCCCCTGCTTCCTCCAGAATTTCTTCCGGTGTCTTCTGGTTAGGAACAGATTGTTCCTGTTCAGTATCTCCTATCATCTCTTTGTCATGAATAGGCAGATTCTCTTCTTCTGCCTCCTTTGCATGTGGTTCTTCAGGTTCATTTTCCTCCTGAGGTTTCTTCTCGTCATGGAGGTCTAATGGACCGGAAGGTTTGCCATATTCGCCCATATTGTCCAAGACTTCAGCCAATTCATCTTCTCCCACTGGGTCCTGCAATGGGCTACCTTCCTACTGTTCCATTTCCTCCTCCTGCTTGGATTACTCGGCTTCTATTTCAAAATGCTTGGCTCCCTCTTCATTTTCTTCTTCAGATTTCTCAGCCTCTTCTTTCTCTTCCTCTTTAGATTGCTCGGCCTCTTCTTTCTCTTCCTCCTCAGGTTGCTTGGCCTCTTCTTCTGGCCATGAGCATTGCTCATCTTCAATTTCTACCGGTCGGCTGGTGTTTTCCTGGAGCTTCTCCAGCCTTCCTCGTATCCGTGCTAACTGGACTGATTTCCTGTGTTTTTCTGGCCGTTCGAGTGTACCGATGGCATGCTTACGCTTTGCCAATTCCTTGCATTTTTCTGGATGCGCGGATGTACTGGTTGCATGTTTCTGTTTTGCTAATTCTCTGTGTTTTTCTGGACGCTCTGGTGTACTGGTGGCATGCTTACGTTTCTGGGATGGTGCTGTCAACCCCCCATCTATCATGGAAATTAGCTCTTCTTAGCTACTCTACTACTAGGTGAGGCTATGACTGACAATTAACCGAATCAACCCATGATGACTAACAACTGACTCTACATGTTGTGCCTTTTTTATGCTCCGTGCAATGTCATGAAGTAACGAATTCAAAAATGCAGGTAAATTTACAAAGCATTTCTGCTTTAGTACAACTAAGAGTTTAAGATGTCGTGGTCTTACCACGTCTTTTTTGCCTTCACAGGTGATGTAGCTTTGAACGGTCCTTGCCAATTCTGCCCAGGGCTCTCCTAGCGTTGCTGGCAGAACTCCCTTTCCTTTAATTGCCAGGCTCTGGCCTTCGTCCTGGAAGATTTCTATAATCTTCTGCAATCTCTCCTTTTTTAACATCCATATAGGTCCAGTGGCTGGTAGTCCCGAGACTTCTACGATTATGTCATCGGTGACTGCTATATGTCTCCCCCTCACTGTGGAGTAATCGTCTTGCAAATTCTGTAGGAATTCTATTGCCACCATCTCGTTAGACTCTTGCAAGCAGTTGAGATATGTCAGCCACCCTACTCTTGCTAGGATTTCCCGAGCAGCAGCGGCGACTGTCAACACCTGCAGTTCCCTCTGGATCGATCTTCCTCCCATGGTTTCACTGTAAACTCTCAATGGAACAGTAGTTGTTCGTGATGTTGAAACACAGAGAGGCCAATAGACGCAAGACTTGTTCAAAAACAGAGTATACCATAGAAATGGCTTATGAACAACAATTCATGGAGAAAAAAATAAAAATAGTATGTCGTTGAGCCACGCCATACCCTAGTACACAACTTTCCCGAATAGTGAGCTGACACATAATCCAGGGAATAATGAGGTTAACCTCCCCCCCCCCACAATGTGATAGGTTGTCCCAGCCATCAAAAAAAGGAGCAGCGCCCGCTCTGAAACAGAGTCATAAAGGAACTGCATATGGAAATATGCCATGTTTACAAAAACAACGAATTACCAAAATCAAGGCGTAGAGTTAGATCACTTATTACGTAAGAGGCTACTGTGATATGATGCGAGGCTGGGAGGATAGGACATCTGTCGTACTTTCCAAATCTCCTGTGGTCATTGTCAATTACTCTGCCATGATTGGTGATAATAAATTTACATGCGTTACATAATTCGGGGAATGACATATGATTAATTACTAAGGTATAAGAAAAAGAAGGGTGTTAATAACTCACCTATTGGTGTAAATAATGTGACTTTGATACCATTAACAGTGCTCTGCTGCCGACAGGTGTCCATAACCTTGGTAGAGTTGTTTATTTCACCCATGGAACCATGATCCTTTGTGTATACTTAGGGAATGTTGTGTGATGTAGAAATGTAGGCCATTATGCTAGCTTGGTGACTAGTTAACCATAATTCCATTCATGAGGAAGGAGCGAAAACTGGGCAGGCTGGCTAGTGATGAGACCTCCTGATCCAAGGGTTGTTTATTTGATATACCTTTTGGACCATATCCCTGGTGTGGTGGCCATAGTGGGAATGCCACTTCACTTTCGTCCTCATGAACATGGTAGGTTGGCTCTTGATGAGACCCCCTATCCTGCATTTGACAACTTATAAGTCATGTTTACTTTTTTCTTTCTTTTTCATAAAGTACTTTCCCTTATTTATACAAAAGGGGTGGTTAAACACTCCTTAAGAGTAGGAATGGTGGAAGAAGTCTTAAAATATCAATAGGAATATATAAACCCTTTGCTCTTATTCCTAAATAATAATCAAAGAGGATTAAATAGGGGTCGTCATGATGAAGATGAAAAATCATAGCAGAATTAGTAGAACAATGACAACAAAAGATGATAAATAAGTGTGTCCTTCCTTTTGTCCTCTTACCAATGCAGAACCTTATAAAGATAATGATTTATGATTGGCTGATTTTAGTATGTTGTGATTTTGTATCTATTGCATAAGTGCATAGTTGTATTCTAAAAGGCTTGAAAGAACAGGAGCAATAAGCATCCTTAATTTAGATCAACAAAAGGAACAAGTTGTTTCACAGGGAGAGCAAAAGCATCCAAGTGGTGTTCCTTTTGGAAAAATGAACAACAAAAGACCACAAATAGCAGAAAATGTTGTTCCTTTGAAAAAGGAACAGCAGAACACACAGATGTTGTTCCTTTGGAAAAGGAACAACGGAACATTCCAATGTCGTTCCTTTGAAAAAGGAACAACAGAAATAAAAAAAATGTTGTTCCTTTGGAAAAGGAACAACAAACACACGGAAATGTCATTCCTTTTGAAAAAGGAATAGCAGCAACCAAAAATTTTGTTCCTTTGAAAAAGGAACAACAAAAGACGCAAAATTGTCGTTCCTTTGGAAAAGAAACAACAAAAATGGAAAATTCTATTCCTTTGGAAAAGGAACAATAAAACACGCAGATATGCTGTTCCTTTGAAAAAGGAATAGTAGAAATCGAAATGTTGTTCATTTAGAAAAGGAACAACAGAACAAGCAAATGTCATTCCTTTGGAAAAGGAACAACAAAAATAAAAAATGCTATTCCTTTGGAAAAGGAACAACAAAAACATATAAATGCCATTCCTTTGGAAAAGGAACGACAAAAATCGAAAATGTTGTTCCTTTGGAAAAGGAACAACAAAACACACAAAAATAAAGGAAAAGATCCAAATTACAATGAGATGACGGCTGATCCATAGAGATTTTCTCTTTTGAAAAGGAACAACCGGAAGAAAATGTTGTTCTTATGAAAAAGGAACAGCAAAAAATGACAGCAAAACATTAATTCAAAAATATGTACAAAAAATGATTCAAAAAAGAACTGATGTACAAATTGTAAAAAGAAATGAATTCCTTAATTAATTACACACGAGGAAGACTTTTCTTCCTCCCCCAAAATCTCCATATCAGAGTCTTGTCATAGCTGCTGGCAGAAGGACTCCCGAGTGAGTGGTTTGCAATAGAGGCAAACTCGGTGGCCATTTGCCTTGAAGGCATATCCAAAACATTCAATAGTGATTAGAGTAAGGGTCCTATTGACACATACCTTCTGGATTTCATATGGTCCCAACCAACGAGTCTGGAGTTTCCCAGGGAAGTCCTAAAACCTGGAGTCGTACAACAGAGCCCAGTCTCCCTCGTGGAAGACTTTATTTTTTATGAGAGCATCATGCCATTTAACTCGCTGTTGTTGGATCAGGGCAGTACTTTGAAGTGCAGAGAGCCTAATTTCGTCCAACTCATTGATCTACTGTAATCAATTAATATGTGCCTCGGCTAGATCTAAGCCAACTTCATGTGTTGTCCGTAATGTTTGGATTTTGAATTCTATGGGGAAAATGGGTTGTTTTCCAAACACTAATTGTTAAGGTGAGTAACCAGTGGTGCTTCTCCATGTTGTTTTGTAAGCCCACAGTGCTTCACGTAGTCTGGAATCCTAATCACGTCTATGTGATGCAATGGTTTTCGTTAGAATTTCTTCTATTATTTTATTGCTTCTTTCCACCTGTCCATTCACCTGTGCATGGTATGGAGTAGTGATTTTATGCTATACATGCTAGATGTTGAGTGTTGCAGCTATTCTGTTCCCAGCAAACTATGGTCCACCATTTGTAATTATTTCTCTTGGAAGGCCATAGTGTACAAATAGATGGAACAAGAACTCTATGACAGAGTCCTATGTAGCTCTAGGCAATGCTTCTGATTCAACCCAATTGGTGACATATTCTGTTGCCACCAAAATATATGTTTTCTGGTTTGATGATGCGTTAATTGGTCCAACGAAATCAAGAGCCCATCGCTCGAATGGTGCAATGACTAACTGTGGTTTCAGAGGCATCTCATCAGACTGACCAAGGCATCCTGCTCGCTGGCAACTGTCACAGGCTTGGACAAATTTCTTTGCCTCTTTAAAAATCGTGGGCCAATAATACCCTGTCTGTGGCACTTTATATCCAGTTCTGCGCTCAGCGAAATGTCCACCACATGGTCCATCATGACAGGCTTTTAAAATGTCAAAGATTTCATCTTCTCGAATGCATCTCCTGGTTGCATGTCTACCCCTGTGTGAAACAAATAGCCCCCAATCCACGAGCATCGAATACTCTTCTGAACAATTTGTTTCTGCTCATTAGGGGTTAGATGTTTCGGTAGTTTACCTACTGCTAGGTAATTGGCAACATCAGCATACCAGGGTGTTCGAACAACAATAGAAAACAGATTCTTGTCCGAGAATTGATCTTCAATTGCTGCTGCATTGATTGGCATTGGCATTCTTGAGAGAAAATCAGCTACAGGATTTTCTTTTCCCGGTCGATCCTTGATTGTAATATCAAATTCCTGCAATAAAATCAGCCATCTAGTTATTCTACCATTTGTGATAGGCTTATTTGCTAGATATTTTATGGAAGAATGATCTGTATACAAGATGATAGGATATCCAATAATGTAATGTCTAAACTTGTTGACAGCATGTATTATAGCTAGGAATTCTTTTTCAGTAACAATGTAAGTTAATTCAGCAGGGGATAAATTTTTTCTGATGTAATAAATTACATATGGTTTTTTATCCTCCTCCTACCCAAGGACCGCTCCAATGGCTGTATCTAAGGCATCAGATGATATCTGGAATGGCAAATCCCAATTTGGTCCTCGAAGGATTGGGGTTGTGGATACAAGCTTCTTTAGATCCTTGAAAGCACGTTCACTTTTTTTGTCCAAAGAGAATCAACATTACCAGTTAGTGCATATAGACGTGCAGCAATGTGCGAATAATGTTCTATAAATCTTCTATAATAACCAGAAAATCCAAGAAAATTGTGTACCTCTGTTTGAGCGGTAGGAGTGGGAATAAGAAAAAGTATTTGGATTTTGGCTCGGTCTACCTGAATGCCAGCTGCTAAAATATAGTGTCCTAGGATAAGTCCTTCAGTCATCATCATATAACATTTTTCTTGGCTTAAACAAAGCCTGGTAGCAATGCAACATTGTAGGACTTTTTCTAGGGTATTCAACGCCGGATCGAAATCATCTCCATATGGTGTAAAGTCATCCATGTATACTTCAAGTCCGTCGTTTATTAAAGATACAAAAATGCTAAGGATAGCCCTTTGGAATGTGGGAGGAGCATTGCATAAGCCAAAAGGTAGAACTCGGTAGGCAAATGTTCCCCAAGGACAAGTAAAAGTAGTTTTTTCTTGGTCTTCAGGGGCAATCTAAATCAGGTTGTATCCACTGAAGCCATCGAGGAAAGAAAAGAATTTCTTTCCTACTAAAGTATCTAATACTTGGTCGATGAATGGGAGAGGAAAGTGGTCTTTTTGTGTTGCTTTATTTAGCTCCCTGTAGTCCACACAGATTCTCCATTTCCCATTCATTTTTGGTACCACCACAAGCGGAGAGACCCATTTACTATTAGAGATAGGATAGATAAAATTGACATCTAGAAGCTTTTGAAGTTAAGCTTTTACCACATCTTTTAGATGAGGATTAAGTCTCCTTTGAGGTTGACGAACAGGTCTAGCATCCTTTTCTATATAAATGTGGTGTGTACATAATTGGGGGTCAATTCCTTTCATATCAAGGTAATCCCATGCAAATGCTTCTTTATATTTCCTTAACAAATGGATGAGCTTAATTTCTTGTTCAGGTGTGAGGTTCGCATTAATATTTAAGGTTTTTCCCGGTTAAATTTTCACAATTTTACTATTTGAAACATAAGTAACATGTAATGTTTGATCATGTGTATCTTTCAAAGGATCCTCTTCTAATTCATTATCAAATGCTGCTTCTATCATGTGACATTGTGTGCAGGATATAGATTCAGTTTGACTAATGAAATTATTAATGGCATCATCTTCTGTTTGGTCTTTAAAATCAAATGCCTCTTCTATAGTTAATGGAGATCTAACGTTATCAGTAAGGTATGATACATGATGCTTATTAGTTTTGATTATTGTGACACTTGGCTACGCTGGAGGATATAGAACTAAATTCTTGATATTTGGTCCTTTGGTTATGGTCATATTTCCTTGCCGGCAGCCAATATAAGCATTGGCAGTGGCAAGCCAAGGTCTACCTAAAATCAGTGGATGTACATCAAGTCGGGTTTTAGGATTTATTATCAGGAAATCAGTTGGATATTCCTAGGAATCAACAGAGACCATGACATCATGTAGAGTACCCTCTAGCCAAACCACAGATCGGTCATCCAATTCTAGAAAGGTAGAGGTGGGTTCTACAGATGTAATGCCTAGCTTTTGGCAAGTAGTAGTTGTTAAGATATTAATTGCAGCTCCTAGATCAACTAAGGCATTCGATAGGGTCTGACCATAAATTTGGACAGTTACAATTGGATTTCCTGGGTCTTCATATTTAATGGGTGTTTCTTTTCCTGATAGCAAGTTAGATAAAGTACCGACTACTTGGACTCTTGGATTGTTTGTTATGTTCCTCATTGGTTTCCTTATGCACAATTCTTTGATAGTTTTTGCGTATATCTGGATGTCTTGAATGGCTTGGAGGAATGGAATTTTTATGTACATATTTTGTAATTCTCCCAGAATGTCAAAATCAAGATATTGTATAAGTCGAGGTATGACTAATCATTCTGGGAACGAAGGAGAGGGTGTGGTTGGTTGATTATGCGTTTGTTGTTTATCCACATCCTCTTGTTGTGATAGATGTTCTTTGGGTAACTGATCTTCAATCTAAATTGTCTTATCTCCCTCGGTTTCAATAATACGACCAGATCTTAACTGAACATCATTACACTCCCTCAAATCAGCTCCTATTTCTGGTGATTCTATAATTTGGAGAGATTGGACCGGACGGTTATTTGGATTGGGGTTGGGTTGGGCTAGGATTTGCGGTCTCAGATTAGACTGGGGATTTTGTTGTAAGGTTGGCAGTGTAGGTTGAGGGAGAGGAATAGTTCCTACTAGCTAATGCATCGATCTCTGCCAGTTTGTCTGCCAGGCTGAACTTTGTGAAGGAGGGGGAGTCCATTGCGGTGGATATGAGTTACCTTGCCAATATGGTGGAGTATAAGGAAAATTCGGCCAACCAAATTGGCTTTCCTGATTCAGCCACGGGTTTGAAGAAGGAAACGACTGTGGTGACCAGTTTGGAAACGGGGTTTGGGATTGAATTTTCCACATACTATATTGTGGAGCATTGTACTGTGGAGGCTGAAAAGAAGAAGTTGGGTCTGGAAACATACCAGATTGTCTCGGCTGCCACTGACGGCACTGGTTGAGAAAATACACCGATTCTGTTTCTTCTTTCGCTTCCTTATATACCGCTTCCAATCCAGGAAGTGAGGGGCAGCTCCCCGTAAGGTGATCTTTTGTAGAGATGGCGCATGTTTGGATTGTATCCAGTGGACACTCCTTGTGACTATGCTTTTTCCTACATCGGGGACAGAAGATCGCCAAATTCTGTTCTGCCTCCATTTGCTTCTATTTGGCCTGCATAATATCAAGTTGTGTAGTTGGTGTCCCTAGTATATCAGTTTTAAAATTTTCCAATAAATTTCCAATTTCTACACGTGTTACTCCTTCTGTTGAAATTTTATTATCTCTTGCAAACTGATCATGTTCTGCTGGTTTTACTCTTGTGCTGCCTCTTGAGCTCCTGATACATAAATCAATAATGTCAGCAAAATTTTCTTGACAAATTTTCCCTTTTCCCATAATGTTTAATGTTTCAATCCATTGTTCCTTCATGCCCCTTATCAATGTTGTTTTTAACACATTATCAGGTAAAGGTAGTGATTCATAAGGAGATCTTTGTAGATTATACTGGAAATGTTCCACATACTCCTGTAATGTTTCATTCGGTCTACCTTTCATTTGGAATATTTCGTCCTTTAGTTCTCTAGACCTGCAATAATCCTGATATTTTTTTAGAAAAGATTCTTTCATTTGATCCCAGTTATTTATAACCCCACCACCTAATCCCATAAACCATCTTAAAGTAGCCCCTTTTAATGTAGAGGGAAATAATTTCAGTTTCTTGGGGTCGGTGGTGTAATCATATCCCCTGCACAACACATCAAATTCAAATAAAAATGCATCCGGATCTTCTGATGTAAGAATGTGAAATGTAGGGATAGGTTGAAGAGGGATTGCTTTCATAGGCGCATTTGCTGTAGAATCCACTATAGGGTATTGTAATGTAGAGGTTTGAGTTTTTGGCTGATTTTGAGCCATATGTTCGAATATATGCCAATAACCTTCTGGGATATCTAAGAAGGTATTCCTAGGTTGAGAGGGAATGGCTTTGACAGGAATAGTTTTAATAGCACTTCCTCTATCTGGGATAATGAGAATGCCTGATGTCTGAGGATATTGAGTTTCTTCAACAATGATTTTTGCAGCACTTCCCTTGTCTGGGTTGTTTAATAGCTAAGTTGTTGCAATAGGAGATCTTGGTTCCTCAGTTTCCCTTGTTTCTCCTTCACTCTCACAAAGATTGCTGAAATTCACTTCGTGCAATAGTTCTAGAGTAGAATTTTCAATTTCTTGAAAGTCCTGCTCTTCAGTTTGACTATGCACCTCAGCAAAGGCTACAGATGGTGATCATGTGGCCTGAAGGGAACTAGTAGGCTGTTTAGAAATGATTTCCTTGGGTCCTACTGATGGCTGGGATTCTGATTTCTTGTATATTTCATCTATGAAGATCGTTCGGCCAAGGGTCACTAGCCCCTTAGCTTTTTCTGGCTTGGGTAGAGGTTTGGTATTTTTTGCTGGTTTTTTCTGCTTAGTCGCGCACTCAAATTAACTACTAAATTCTATTCAAACAAAACAACAACAAATCTATTAGGAAAGCAGATAGAGGAGCAGGGCTTTTACATGTTCCGTACATAGGTTCTTACCTTCCTTTTTAAAAATCCAACTCTTCCCTAGCAGGTTCGTACACTACTCTGAAAAAAGAATAAATGGCTACACTCTTTCCCCCGACAACGACGCCAAAATGTAGAGCTATAAAAAGGGTCTCTTTCACCTCTAATTACCTCACATTAATATGTCAATCTGGGAGCATTTTGTTATTTCAAAGAGTGTCTCAGTCTGAGGCTATCATTTTCCAGAGTAATGCTAGTAGTACAGTGTTTAGAAATACAAGAGTAAATGGATGCTTGTCTACAGCTTAACTACTTCAGAAGAGTAAATCACACACTCAAAAGACTAAGTAACTTATCTGTCAATGGTTCAGCAGCAATAACCCATCCCTTTGGAAACTGCTGGAAAATGAAATCAAAGAACAGATAGTGGATCTGGGAGCCAGACAGTAAATGCCAATGCTCACTACAGCCTTAGATCGTCTCCCACACCAAAATAACAAATGTAAGGAAATGGAACGGCAGATAAGAAAATGGAACAACAAATAAGAAATCGAACAGAAAGTCTGTAATGGAACAACAAATCTGAAATGGAACAGTAATTCTTAAGTGGAACAGCAGCTAAGAAATAGAACAACAACTAAGTCTCAGAAGTAGTAACAAACTTAATCTATCAAATCAAATGCATTAATCGTAATCAAACAACAATCTTTCACTCTTAAGGCAGATCAAACAACAAAATCTAATGGAACAAAACTGATTAATGATAAGTTATGGAATAGCGCTTGAAAGCCATATACACACACAACACACTTAAATAGTAATCTGATCCAAGTATCAATGTTAGTTAGAAGGAATACGGCTGCATTTCAACATAGAACAACATTGTTTATAAATCCAATAATCGTAAAGAACATAACTCCCAAGATGAATCTTGTAATGTGAATGAACAGGTGCACAACACAAAAGCTCTGTAATGGAATAGTAACAGTATTCTGTTAAGACTAGTAATATTAGATCAACTCTGAAAAGAACAGTAATATGATGCAGAGTCAATATAATAGTTCTGTCTGTGGAAACCTTAATGAATTAAACGTAACATAGCATGTGATGTAAACTTATAAAACACATCAGATTACCAAATAACGTCGATAAGCAAACCACGCATAAACCAAAGTAATAATACAGGAGCAAGTGTCCTCCAGGGTCGGGCCCTTAGCCTCCAGGGGTACACTGCTTGAAGTTAATCCAAACTCAGAGATGAAGTAATCACCAAGTTTGTATTAATGCATAAAGCAGAATTACAATAAACCAGTTCTTATCGAGTCTCGATGATCAACATTTTGATCTTAAAAGAAATTACATAAAAACATAATCATGTCTAACTCCTCCTTCCCGAGCTAACAGTGTTGTCCCTTTTATAAGGGTGATGGCAGAGATGTCTAAGTGCAAAAATAGATAAAACAACAATCCCTCAATATCAAGGATCCTGAGGGATTCGCCGAACCGTTAATCCTCAATCATTTCTTTTCTCTCCTGCGCTGAGCTGATATCCCCACCTCCTTTTTTGGGCTGATTTGGTTTGATTTGCTTTGCCTTGTTTGCATTCGGTCTCCCGTCAAAGGGACAGCGGTTAACCCATCCTTGTCCTTTCCTTTGGAACAACAACTTCTCATTTTCACTCCTTCCTGCATAAGGAAATGACCATTTTCAGCGTTTTAGTCTTGCATATTAATCTCACATGTTTTGTTATAATTCTTTATCTTTTTCCGAGTTCATGATGCAAAAAGGTTTGCAAGTTCTACTGAAAAGATACTGAAATAATCATCAAAAACATACCTTTTTTAGCACTCCACAGTAAGGTGGGTGTAATTCTATGTATGATGTCTTAGTTGTGGTCTATCCACCTTGGCTTCAATCCTATCTTTTTTTACCAAATTCTTAGGAGAATTAAGATACTTGACACTCGAATCCTGCATAAAATTTACAAGTCTACTTGTAACATTTAGAAGCTTTAGGATCTCTTGATATTTATTCTAAATTTGGAGTAGGGGTGCCACCATCTCTTTTTTCCACTGGAAAAATCCGTAAACATTTCATTAAAGATGGAAATTTTACATATGTAGATGCGTGTCGCATATGCCCAATTTTTCATTGGTACCTCTGTACATTTATAAAAATAAATACATTTATCTGCTGTTGCACAATATTGCTGTATGGTCGATATAGTTCAATGAGTTTTTTCCTTAAGGCATCCATCAGTTTACAAAAATTACAAAAAATACAGTACTGTGTACTGTTGCTGTCCTTCTACTATTTTGATATCAGTTCTCATGCAGACCCACAGTAGGATATTGTGGGTCTATATATGGCCGATGGTAAAACTTTTGCTCCTGTTGTTCCAATATCTCGGTTATCTCCCAGTGTCCTTTCTCCATCAGCGTGGCCTCCTTGGAAAGTTTATCAGCATCCTGGTTGTGTTCCCTGTATATATGAGAAACACAGATGTGATTAAAAGCTGCCGTGAACTGAAGCACTTCATCAAGAATGTGATTGAGTGTGTGAATGTGAAATGTAGTGGTGCTGTTGAACCAATCTATAATGATCTGTGAATCTCCATAAATGTTTATGATGTTACAATGGTGGCTCAATGCAAAATGAAGCAGATGACGTAGAGTTATTAATTCAGCGAAATTGTTGGTCCCGACCCCCAAGCCAGCCTTGATGTGGTATAGATGATCTCCAGATTTATGCAGTATGAACCCACCCCCGCTACTTTGAGCATTTGCAGCCCCGTCGAAGAATTCCCAAGGCGTCCCCCTGTCAATGGCGGGGGGGTGGGATGGAATGCAAGTTTTTGGAGGAGGAGGTTCAGGTAGTTCATTATATGCGCATATGATCTGGGCTTCAATGAGTGGCCACTGAATAGCTTTCTCTTCAAAAATCAGCTGATTTCTAGCTTTCCAAATGGTGCAATTTATGATAATGGGCAGATTAACAAGCTTGTTGCCTTTATGACTATTTCCCCAATCAATCCATGCGTTAACAAGATCGATTCCTCTCCATTCGCCCGCAAATTTCATGACCTGTTTTAGATTTTTCCATATTTGAAGGACCGCATTACAATTTAGGAATAGATGCTCTGTGGATTCACAGGCATTCATACACAGTACGCATCTTGATGGTCCGCAATGGGCCCGTCGCATGAGGTGCTCACCTGTGGGTACCCTGTTTCTGAGAACGCACCAGGTGAACAGTTTAGAGCGTGGGGAAGCTGAGAGCTTCCACAAGTTGTGCCACCAGCGTTCAATAACTTCGGGTTTCCTCTGCCATATGGTGTGAACATAACCTTCGTTCGGGGTATACCTACCACTATCCGCCAGGCGCCAAATGATTTCACCCGGTCCCTCAGTTATTCTGACATGTGATTCCATCAGGGCCTCACAGAATTCCTTCCAAGCATCGTGCCACCTCTGTGGGAGGTTGAGTTGTGTGGCAGTTTTCCAAGCCTGATGGAACAGGTCCGATTGTTCTTGGTCCGCGATTTGAGAGATATATTTGGTTCCTTGGGCTGATAGATATTGCACCAGTTCTTGTTGGAGTCTGTGTCTCCCACCACATCTGCTCCATGGATCTAATCCAATGCGGACACTGCTTCCATTCCTAATTCTCCATGCCATGTTATTCTTGATCAGTGGGAGAGAATGGAGGAGGGCTTTCCAGATTGAGGAAATGCCCGTCTTATTCCAAGCTGGGAGCCTCGCCCAATCCAGGATGTTGAGAGGCCAGATGTACTTATGATATGAAATGTTAGTCCATAAGCTTTGCGAGGTGAGCAGAGCCCATCCCATCTTGGCCACCAGTGCACTAGCGAATGAAGGTAGGTCCTTCAGACCCCATCCCCCCTATTTCTTGGGCAGAGCAATCGCTTTCCATCCTATCCATGCAAATGTGCGTTTTTCTTTGTTACCAGCCCAGAGATATCTGGAGCAAAGCTGTTTGAGTTTTGATAGGATGTTCCTGGGAATCCAGGCAAGGGCCATCCAAAAAACTGGAGTGGCTTCTAGAACAGATTTGATCAGGGTGAGTCTACCCGCTCTAGAAAGATATCGGAAGCTCCAGCAAGTAATCATTTTCTCCACTTTGGTAATCAGCCAGGTCCAATTCGCCACCTTCTGATTAGTGGGCTTTAGCCAGTAACCCAGATATTTTAATCCCCTATCCAGGGGCTGAGTGGTATAGGGGAAAGCTTGGCGAGCAGTTAAAGATTCATTGACCGAGGTATTTACCAAAGTGATTGAAGATTTGGTACGATTGACCTCCATTCCAGTGGCATGTGGAAATAGCTTTAATATCCTGTTGAAGGTCGAGGTGTCCTGTATACTACCATCGAGTAGAATAAGAACATCATCTACAAACAGCAGATGTGTAATAAAGCAGTCCTCAGATATTTTCAGGCCTCTAAAAGTACCTTCCCTTTTTGCCGAGATGATTAATCGACTCAAGGCTTCCATGACCAAAAGAAAAAGTAGGGGGGATAAAGGACAACCTTGTCTCAGTCCTCGCTCTGAGTGGAAGAAATGGGAAGCTGAACCATTGATCAGGATACTATAAGTTGGGGATGTAATGCAAGCCATAATCCAGTTAATGAGGAGTTGAGGGAAGCCTAAGTGGATGAGAATCATCTTGATATAGAGCCAGCTGACTCGGTCAAAAGCCTTGGAGAGATCGATTTTGAGGAGAATACTCTTCAGATGTTTAGTCCAGATAGAATGAATGGCTTCCTGTGCAGATCCTATGGCTTCATGAATTTGTCTGTCCTCTAGGAAAGCAAATTGCTGGGGAGAAATATGCTTGAACAGGATTGGCCTGATCCTATTGGCAATAATCTTGGAGATGATTTTGTATAGGACATTACACAGGGAGATGGGACGGAAATCATGAAATGAAGAGGGAGAGTCGGTCTTGGGGATGAAGGAAATGAACGTGGAGTTGATGGCATGGTAAATTTGTCCGGAAGTTCTGCTTTCCTCTACTACATTTAAGATGTCCCCCCCTAATAGATCAAAGAAAGCAGTGTAGAACTCAATAGTCCATCCATCAGGTCCCAGGCTCTTTTCCTTCTGAAACCATTTGATCATGCTTTTGAGATCTTCCATGGAGACAGGATCAGTAAGGGCTTCGGCTTCCTCAATGTTAACAAATCTGGGAAAATGTGAAGCCACATTGATAATCTCAACAAGATTTGTCCCAGCAGGGCTCTTGAAGATCCCTCTGAAGTGTGAGGTTCCAAGATGGGATAATTTGTTGAAAGTATCTGCCACTCCCCCATCAGGTAGAGGAAGATTCCAAATGGTATTGGAAACCTTCCTTCCTTTGGCAAAATTGTGGAAGAATCTGGAATTCTCATCCCCAGCCTTCAGCCAAAGTGCCCTACTTCTTAGTCTGATTGATTCCTCCCGGAGTTTTAAGATATTTTGCTTTTCCTTTTCCAATTCAATGAGCCGAGTCTTGCTAGCATCGGAGATGAATCCGAGGCATCTATCATCCAGAAGGGAATTTAGGTCTTCTTCTATCTTGATGAGCTGCTCCTCTTCTCTGGCCTTTTTTGCCTTGGCCCACTCAATCACTATATGCTTGAGCTCAGTCAAATTTTTAACAAATCCCCTAGCCATCGAAGCTTCTCTATCAATAGGGTGTGTATGCCAAAAGTCTGAGACCAGTTTAGAGAAGCTGGGGTCCTGTAGCCAGAGATGATTGAACTTATAGGGAGCTTTTGGCTTAGGAAGGGGTCCTTTGATTTCCATTAGGATAGGAGAATGATCAGAGATTCCTCCTGATCCAACCCATTGCTTGTAATTGTGGAGTTGGTGAATCAGCAGCCCTTTTATCAGAAAACGATCAAGTCTGCGAGCCAAAGCCACTTCCCCAACTCGCCTGTTCCTCCAAGTTGGTAGGGGATGTTGCATGGGAATATCAATAAGGTCATGCTGCTCCAATAAATTCCTCATGAATGGAGTAATGGAATCCACTTGCGCCCGAGATCCCCAAGATTCGCGAAACCCCAAGGAAAAATTCATATCCCCCCCAATAATGATACGATCCAGGTCCATCAAGTTCCTGCTGAGGAGCATCCTCCAAAAGGTTTCTCTCTGTTGACAAGGGCCATAGATGTTGATGATGCGGAGAGAGAGTCCTAAATCCAATGAGAAAATGTCAGCCCCCAGGAATCCCTGACCCCCCCAGGAGGATTCCAGCCTGATGGTTCTGGGATTGTAGCCAATCGCCAATCCCCCAGATCTACCGAAGGCATCCATAGCAATAAACTTCCATCTGGGCGAGATGTTTTGTAGCGAGAAGGTGATGGATTTCGCCGGACCCAGGGTTTCTTGTAGGAGGATGATATCAGGGTATTCGACCTCAAAAAGTCGTTTGAGAGCTAGTTTTTTGGGGGAGCTAGCCAAACCCCTGCAATTAAAGGAGAGACACTTCATGTTAGACCCCTCTTCGGGGGATTTGCTCTAAGGGCCCCAACAATGGTCGATTGCCGACCAGATGCAACTTCTGCGCCAACTCTTTTGATGGCTTTGTTCAAATCTGATTTCCTACCTCTGGTAGAGGAGGAGCTCACACCCGAGGGTACAATGCCTAAGCCCATATTGCTAGCAGAGGAAACCGGAAGAGAAGTCCGGGAACATAGAGAGTATGGGTGTTGTGGCATCTTGATAATGGGGGTCTCAGAGGTCGGAGACGGAGGCGGGGACAAGGAGGATGGCATCGAGGGAGGGGCAGTAGATGGAAGTGGTGGGGGCGGCGGAATATTGCAGAATGCCATGGAACATGATGCAGAGGAAACATAATCAGATGATGCAATAGAGATCAGGGTAGAGTTAGAACAAGTACCCGATGCTTGAGCGGCTGCAGCAGCTGCCCGAGCCCTAGTCCGCGGAGGCGATGGCACCTCGAGTGTATTCATCTCTGAGAACCCCTGAGCTCCGATGGAAACAGAGAAGCCCCTCGCTGGTTGAGAGATTATGGGGGAAGTCTGCCTGGATGCAATGGGGGATTGTTTGGAGGTGCTGTCCGATCGCTTGACTAAGGGAAAATCCTTATAAAGATGCCCTACTTGGTGGCATCGATTGCACCGAAAGGGTACCCCTTCGTAATCCAGCAACTGATAACGCCTGAGCTTGCCCCATTGCAGTGTAATTCTTTCCTCTAGCCCTTCTCTGGTGTCCAGATGCACCAGAATTCGAGCGACAGTCTTTCTCTGGGTATCAAGGTATCCACGATCATGATCCAGATATGCCCCAAGTGCATTGCCGATCTTTTTGAAGTATGCTTCGTTCCAGTATTGAGTAGGAAGTCCTGGTAGACGAACCCATAATGGTCCTGCAGCAATTTGCTCATGCTCAGGATCAAATAACGGGCTCCATCTCTTCAGAAGAACAGGTGCCGTTTCAATATGCCAATATCTTTCGAGGACCGCATTTGTGTGTTCTTCAGATGCAAATTGAAGAGAGAACCATCTACGAGGTAATACCTCAACCTCCGGCACCTGTGTGAGGAGTACACCCCAGATTTCCTTCACCCAGCGCATCAATCTGTCCACCGTGTAGGAGCGCCCCCGCACGTGCCCTACCAACATGGTGCAGGCAAGAGCCATGGTTGCTTCAAAATCTGGAGAGTCACCAAAGATAACTGTGGTATCCTTCGAAATTGCCCTAACGCAATTTGACCTCTGCTTCTTGGATCGAGGGGCCGACGGATGCTCGGATAGAGGGTTTGAGAGCCTGGGTGGTGGAGGTCCTATGGATTTAGGGTTTACCACCGGGGTGTCGAATGCGCCAGAGGGTTTTGAACCGAAGTTCGGGGGGGAGATTGCCCTAGGAGCCTCAGGAACAGGCGGAGGATCAATAGACGGAGATGGAATCTGATTTAGATCAGCGGGGTCAAGTAGTTGAGAGGCGAGGAATGCGGCAGTGCCAGGTGAGAGCGGCGGGGCGGCGAGTCCAGATGAGAAAGGGTCCGGTGAGGAAATGACCGGGGGTATATTCAGGGCACCAGAAGAATCAGAAGACGGCGGTGCGAAGTCCTCGGGAGCAGGGATAAAGCTTGTGAAAATGACCTAACCTTCCAACGGGTCCTCGGAGAAGTCTACAAGTTCCGTTTCCGGTAGGTCTTCCATGCCGGACCGCGTTTGAAGACTCCCGATACAGGTGCTGATCTGTCGAGTGCCCGAAACCATATCCACTGAAAAACTCGCCATCCTGTGGTCCTGAAACAGCGAAACTGCGGTTGCCCTCCTTCGCGGTTAGAGAAAATGCGCGCCGTCAAAGCTTAACCCCATCCCACTCTAATTCCAGGAGAAATTTCTCTACTCATCAGGAGTGCCACCATCTCATGCAATAGAATCATCTCATTGTATAGTTTATTTATGGTATCCTTCATCAACTTTAATTCTTCAAATATGGCTAACCATAGCTCTGTCATGTTGATACTAGTACAATACAACCATTGATTCTCAGTGGCAAGGTGATCAACCTCTTTTTTCTTTTGTAGTTATCTTTTTCAACAATCATGCATGATCACTCATAAGATAATCTATTTTATATTGTATTACTATTGCAAAATCCAAATTTGTTGCCATGACTACTCAGGGATTTCTCTTGGCATTAGATGTTATCACCTTCTTTCTGGATATGGAGACTGGATAAATAAGATCATTTGGAAAGTACCTTCACCTTTTGTGTACAATCCTCTTATTTAGTTGATCTAATGTAAACTTAGACACATTAATTAACCTCTCATTGAGTGGAGGAATAATTACCATTTTTCTAAATGGGAGTTGGCCACTAGTGAGAGGTGTTTATCACTAGCGTTTGGGTTCATCTATAATTCGCTCAATAACATCCTCCTCTTCCAAATATGCTTCCATTTAACAATCCATATATGTTTCATCCGTTATCTGTGTGATTCCTCCCTCTTATTCATTCCTCATTTATTCTTCATATAACCATTTCTTCTTTTTTCCCCAAGGAAAAATTGTGATTTCCCTATAACCATTTATGTTATTGCTCTTCCTGTATTCTTTTCCTTTCATTTTCTCTTCTACTTTTTTCTTTTGTCTAAGTAAGCCATATTCCTTATTATCTTTTTCTTCCTCTTATTTTATACACCTCGTTTCTCTTGCATTATTATTTTATCTTCCTTTCTACTTCTAACCTTATCTTCTCCTCCTCCCTTTGTCTCTTTTGTTTCTCTGCCTCAATTTCATCGTTGCTCATTGAATACAATTTTAACTTCCTACTACTCACTACCACCACATCATGTTTTATCCTCTTTCTCGGTGCTACAATGTTCACTTTGGAAGTTACTTTCTATCGAATATTTTCCATCTGTATATCTGGTACCTATGAAACCTGGGAGGGCGCTGCTTCATCTTCTAGCCAATTCTATCTCAATGCATTATACCAATTCTTGATCTTTTCATATTTTAGAATCATTATAGGTCCATATGGCCAATTGTATTATATCTTGTCACAATATTTTCTAAAAATATTTCTAGGATCATATCTCTGAAAAGTCATTATTTGAAAGTGAAGGCGCCTAAGTTTATCAATTTCAGTATCATCCACCTTAAGGATCTTAAGCTCATAAAGTCCAATCTATAAAGGAAAACAGGGCCAAGGAGCCTTCTTCCTTCTCTGATTTGTGCATAAAATCCATTATTTAACTGATAGTCTACCTCCTGCAAGATCACCCTATTGGTCGCATACCTAGGCATAAGGTGAGGGATTGTCTGACACTTGAAACATATGATGTATGTGCCCTGCGGTGAAGCAAACCAATCTGCAATCTCATAAATTGCTTCCTTCACCTTATCTGTCATGTAGGGAGGTTCTATATTAAATATCATACTGTGGACAACTAAAATAAATTATCATCCAAATGTGTATATACTCCTTGAAAAATGACTTCTAATAACAATCCGCAATGTTACTAGACAGGTACCTTCCCGTAAGGGGTCCAGTTCCACATTATCCTGATGAACTCATAATGGGTGCAGATTCCATCAGAGAGATAAGAAAGCATGTATAAATCTAGTGTATGTTTGGATTATAATGTTGTCTTGACCTACTTCTTGTGAATCTATAGTTCACAAGAGAGGATATTAGCCTAGTTGAAAACTTTATATCTTGAGATGACCAAGCTGAGCAAGAAAATCCAGTATTCCACAAACTATTCTGCATTCATCTAACCATGTAGTTTGTAGCACATCAGAATGAGATACTGGTAATTTTTTTATTAGATTTTTGGTCTGGTAATTTTCACTTAGTCTTTGTGGGAATTTTGTAGGCTCTGGGTTCTAGGATTTGATAACTTCCTTGGTATTGAGATTTTCCCATGTTGCATAAAACGGTGTGTTCCCATACTTCTTGGGGGTTACCATATTGTAATAAGAATGTATGTCATGTGTATGGTAAGTAACAATATCAATACCACTTTCGCTACTAAGGAACAAAGTCTTGCAATCCATCTATAATAATATCAATTCGATGGCCCTGTATAAGGCATCAATCAAAATCTTCATGCAACTTTATGTTCGTGGACCTCTTGATATTTATGTACACTCCACTATGGTCCACGTTTTCTGGGAATTTCTTTTGTATGAAGGCATATTTGATGTTCTTTCATGAGACCTTAAAGGATTTTTTAATGAAGCACTATGTGTCTAGAAGAATAGGGACATTTGGCTTACAAATTTCCACTACCTCCTAAGTACTAGGTTCTAAAATTTATTTTGAAGTAGCTTGAAGAGTGGTAGGAGGCATTGTCCCTTCAGATGATGAGAGAGTGAGGTAATATATATCTATAGCACCTAAAAGTTGAAAGTCACTCATGGCGAACAATAATTAGGTTCAAGAAATTCCATAACTATCACATGTAGACTATTCAAGTGATAATGATTAAGTGAGGAACTCGGAAAGTCGAAAGCAGAAGCCTATCAAAAGTGAGATAAGGTGGCTTTATTAGCTACTAGGAGTGAACACTCTTCCAATGAAAAGAAATAGGGAACATGTTGTGAAAATAGTGAGTAGACAAACCCTCACTAAGGATTATGGCTATGCTTTGTGCTCTTGGAGAGAGGGAGAGACAACTTGGGTGCAAGGCACAATAAAAAAGAGCATGGACGGGGAACAATGATGTTTGAGTGTGTGCAGTGCATCAATGAGATCTAATGAGGAAAAAGGGTGTAGTGACAGTGGACAAGGATTCCCGATTGCTCATTAAGAGTGTGATGTGTGCTATTGGAGGGACTTCTTTCTTATTGACCACATTTTTTTATGGGAAAAGGGTATATGCTCAATGGAACTATGCTCTTTCCAAAATAAAGCTTAAAAAGTGAAGTCAAGCTCAAAATCAAGTGAAGAACACATTAAAGATGAAATAGAAGGGTTGTAAGTGTTTATAGGTTCTGTTGCAATCATGACTGGAAGGTTAAAGGTCATGCAATGTAAGGGGTCACTAGGAACAAAACTTGCTATAACAAGATGACACTTGTAAGAGGAAGCATGGACGAAAATGACACTTTGTACGCAAAAAAAAATGAAATGCCCCTAAGGAAAACAAAACTGCCACTAAAGATAACAAAAGTAAGAAAAATATAGATGTTGTGAAACTTACTCGGAATCCATGCACTTGAGACTACTATTGAAGTAAACACCCCTTGTGTTGAGAAAATATGCTCAACGGAGAGAAAACAATGATGATGAGAATGAATAATGAGCTCGGAAACTTATCAAATAATTCACATGCAAAGGATGTTAATGCATGCGAGTCACTTGTTTATTAATGAGTTAGTTACATTAAGTGAAAAGCGCTCCTATTTTCTAGGAGTGCACTCATCATGCAAAGAAGAAAGGGTGCATGAATGAGAAATAAGAGGGCACACCCTCTGTTGACAAGGAGAGCACTAAGGTTGAGTACAAAGAGGGTACAATTACTGTTAGTAAGGAGTATTTTCTCCTTGTGGGTGAGAAGTGTGCATGACTAGGAGAAGAAAGTGTGCTCCTTATCAAGAGGGTGAAGTTTCTTACATTAGTTCTTATGTGAATGCTAACTTTACAAAGTGCACTTTTTCCAGGTGGAAAACTTGTGCTTTCATGCTTTTGTTTGATATACATGTCAAGTGAAGAAAATTAATCATTGTCAAAGAAAGCTAGTGTTTTTCCTATCTTTAGAAGGATGACAAAAGTGCTTCCAAAGATAAGAAGATGACACTTAAAAACTTTGACCTAGGAGGAAACATGACACTTAGAAAAATATGAAAAAATAACAAGAAGACACAAGATAGCTTGAAATGAAAGTTCATGTAGGCTACAAAATTGACTAAGGGAAAAATCATTTGAGGAAATTTTATTTTAAAATGTTAACATTGAATTTGCATGTCATAATTTGTAAGTTAATCAAAATCCTTTAAAATTCAAAAGAGATACATGTGTAATTAGCCACTTGCAATTTTTTTAATAAAATAATTTACCTATCTTAAGCGCAAATGGTGCCCGAATTACCCAAAACTACATTAAATATTAAAACTAGAATTAATATCTTATTCTATAAAAGTTAACGTATCGATAATATTTTTAATGACATGTAACTAATTTAAATTTTAAATTTATTTTTATTAAATCTTGTTTATATATATATATATAAAATGACGTGTAACTAATTTAATTTTTTTTATTTTTTTATTTTTTAAATTTAAATTTTATTAAATCTCATTCTAACAAATTAATTTAAAGATAAGTTATATATATGGTTATTTTGATAAACTTCCCATTTATTTGGGTAATTTTCATAAAAGGAAAATAATAAAAATGATATATCAAAAAATTGTCTACATGTCATTATTTTATTAATTTCTTAATTTTTTTTAATTGGTTATTTTTGAGTTGAAATTTCCTCAATTTTGTTGGAGGGTCATTGTCATAGCGACAACATGACATTGTTCTTCATTCAAAAGTATGAGTTAATATTTCATACTCCCGCTTAATATGAAGTTGTGATATTAATATGCAATATTTTGTCTCTCTTTTGAATTGGTCACATTTCATCACTTTTGATCACCTCCTATAATGGGTTTTCTCTTCAATTCTACCATTTGAAATATTAATCTTTTGGTATTTTTCCTTCATCCTTGGTTTTCTCATTCTCAGTGTCTCTTTTCCGCTACAATTTTCGTACTACTTCATCATTATAAGTCCTTGTCCCTACTGTTTGAAATATGCCATTTCAATTTTCTTCTTCTATTAGTGTATAAAAGTTTTCTTTCTATTCCTCTTGTTTAGATTTTTCATAAAACTAGAATTAATATCTTATTCTATAAAAGTTATAGTATCGATAATATTTTTAATGACATTTAACTAATTTAAATTTTAACCTTTTTTTTATTAAATCTTGTTTATATATATATATATATATATATATATATATATATATATATATATATATATATATATATATATATATATATATAAAATGATGTGTAACTAATTTAATTTTTTTTTTCTTTTAATTTAAATTTTATTAAATCTCATTCTAACAAATTAATTTAAAGATAAATTATATATATGGTTATTTTGATAAACTTCCCATTTATTTGGGTAATTTTTATAAAAGGAAAATAATAAAAATGATATATCAAAAAATTGTTCACATGACATTATTTTATTAATTTCTTAATTCTTTTTAAGTGGTTATTTTTGAGTTGAAATTTCCTCAATTTTGTTGGAGGGTCATTGTCATAGCGACAACATGACATTGTTCTTCATTCAAAAGTATGAGTTAATATTTCATACTCCCGCTTAATATGAAGTTGTGATATTAATATGCAATATTTTGTCTCTCTTTTGAATTGGTCACATTTCATCACTTGTGATCACTTCCTATAATGGGCTTTCTCTTCAATTCTGCCATTTGAAATATTCATCTTTTGGTATTTTTCCTTCATCCTTGGTTTTCTCATTCTCAGTGTCTCTTTTCCCCTACAATTTTCGTACTACTTCATCATTATATGTCCTTGTCCCTACTGTTTGAAATATGCCATTTCAATTTTCTTCTTCTATTAGTGTGTAAAAGTTTTCTTTCTATTCTTCTTGTTTAGATTTTTCATATTGTTTTTTATGAAACATTCTTATTTCTACTTCTTATATATATTTTTATTCATGTTACTTGTACTTTCCTATATTAAAATTTTATGCAATGGATTATACACATTTTTTTTATGAACCGTTAGTCTCTCAATAAATCACAACAAAGAATATATAAAAGTGTCATCACTTACTTGTAAAGAAAAAATTGGGTACTTAAGGACATGTAAATCATAGTCTAGTCTACAAAGTAAATAAATTGTTCAAGGGAATGAGACACATGGCATATTTGATATACATTTTGTAGGTAATCTTTGGAAAGTTGAATTGTAAATAATCAAAAGAGAATTTCTATGACATGCATTTCATCTTAGGAAAACAAATGATGATATTATATGTTACAAGAAAAGAAGAAATAGTGATTTAATTAAAGGGTTTCTATCCCAAAATAAAATACATCTATATTAATTATTATCTCCTAATATGAAGAGAATAGAGTTGAATAAAATATTATATATATATATATATATATATATATATATATATATATATATATATATATATATATATCATGATTTTTCCTACCTCAAAATAGTCCATTACATCATTCCATCTATTATAGACCAACAAAATTCAAGATAGTACATTTACTAGCATCTTAGTCTCAAAGCCCATGATTAATACCAGTTTTTCCTTTTTTACTTTTCTCTTATGGTCATCAATCCATTATGAGGAGTTATTAGGAATAGATGTAAAGGACATAATGACTGCATTTATTTTGCACTAATTCCATTGGTTGTTGTTCTCTAGTATTCATTTTTTCCTTATCACTATCAAAGTTATATAAATCATGAAAATGTTTGTGCCCACTCATTGATGAATCCATGTTTAAAGTATATTCTCTTTCATTTCCAATCAATGGGTGGACCCCTTATTTAAGGGATAAGATGGTGAAAAAATTCGCTAAACTGAGTTTAAAGGATTCAATCTCATTGCAGGAGTCTTCAGCTACTACATGTTTCCATTCTTTTGATTAGAAGAATTATTATATCATCTTGTATATGTTGGGTATTGCAGTGGTTTTTTAATGTCTATTTCAACACATATGTGAGCAAATGTTATAATACCCATCTCAAGCATGTTTGTATTTACCTTAATGAAACGGTTAAGAGAGTTACCCACATCAACAAGAATACCGAATGTAGAAAATCGAGAAGAAAATTTGGGAGTGTTACCCAAACTAGAGTAGCCATGGTTGGGATAGGAAGAGGGTTAAAATCATTAATTCATGGTTTATGAAAATCCCATATCAATCCTAAAACTAGGGTCTTTGGTAAAAAAAACCTTGTGATATTCTTGAACCTCATTGAAATACACCATCAAGAAACCCTTCAAACATAAAAGCATATTTGTATTTAAAGAACATATAATGCACCCATTCTTGAAGTGCAATAGTTGAAGTTTGTAATGAATTAAAACAAAAAATAGTGACATGTCATAAATAATACACACAAGAAGTGAAGGATTGATGATAATCCACTTTGAAAGTTGCAGTTTCTTCTACCTAATCAACAATAAATTCTCACGTTGAGACCTCTTTGGCAGTTAGATGTGAGATCCCTAGCCTAAGGGCATTCTTAAAGAATTTAGACTAAGAAGCATAGGGTGCACCCTAGCCTTTAGCTCCTTGGCTTAACACTGAAAATAGGAAGATTGAACCTTCCTTGGTTATGATATAATCTTTGAGTGTATTAGCTTCTTGAAGTTATCTACCTTGATATAAGAGCCACATAAAATTTAGGCGGCTTATATCCAATCTTGAATTCTAGAAGTGAGCATAGAGACTCCCTCAGAATGTGTAACTATAGGTAGAAAAAACCCCTTGAAATTAGCCTCACAATGTCCAAAATGTTATGTATATAGGGAGTAATGACTCCATATTCTATACAATACTTTAGTGAAAAATCACTGAAGAACTAGGTTGTGACAAAATGAATTAAGGTTTTCAGCGTGAGTCCAAATGTAATTAAAAGGATACACACTATTTATAAAGTTTACATGAAATTAATTTAATTATTAATTGGTAGAAAATAATTATTATTGAAAATTTGAACTATGGAGAAGAAATGTGATATAGAATTCAAATTCCAATTGAATTTTGAGAAAATAAAGGTTTCTTTAGTAAGAATCTACATTATAAACATGTAAATAAAAATGATTGGTAACACTTTTTGCACCACTAAATGAACACCGTAATAAAATTAAGAATTGTAGGATCTGTGTAAAATTTATTATTTATAGTTTTTAAACCCAGAATTATACATGTGATTTTATGAATTAGTGACACATAAAAGGATGAATATTGCACTAATAGGTTATTATGTAGGACATACTTATGCATGGGTTAGACAAGGGGAAAGGGAAATAAAAACTATACGAACAATATTTTTTATGTGAAAAATAGATTATACAACCTAATAATGGATGGACATTTTTACTTTGAAATAGTCTTTACTTATTTGTTAAGATTTGGTTAAATAAAGATTGGAAAGAAATGGAAACTCTTCTCAAGTTTCACAACTTCAATCATTAATCACTTTTGTTAAATATTTTCTTCATATAACTTGGAGGTATTTGGGAAAGGAAAATTTACCAAAATGAGTTGCCCAAAAGATCAACCTATATATTAATGAACATGCAACAAATTGACAAAAAAAAAAATTCATTGGTAACATTTAACTTCTAAAATTAATTCAAAATTGGACAATAACTCTTATTTTACCCAAAATGCAAATTAAAAATTATGAATATAATATTTTTCAAATACAAATATTGAATTTTGAAATTATTATGGATTAATTTATATAAATAATACAAACAATATAATATGTTAAATGGAATATTTTTATATGTACAACAATATTTGATTGTAATAGTTTGCAGATTAATATTATGAGTTGTTAACTTTCATATGTAGCAACTAAATTATGTTTTATTTACTAAATAGAGTAACCTTAAATTGTTTCATATATTAATGATATATATGAACCCATTTGCTTTTAATGTAAATGAGTTATATATTTTTATCATTCCAATATAGTACTATAATTTGGAGGTTATACCATAGATTTACGTTGATTTTTTTTTTCACATAGCTGGAGGATGCCATTATGAGGTATTGATGCAGGAGCATACAACTCAACAATTTCATTATGTTCCAGTTAACTTAGGGGGTCTTGTGTTTCAAGGAAGTGGGATTCTTATGTATGTAATTATTAATGTTTTGAGTGATTAGAATAGGAATTAATTAAATATTGTGAGGATATTTGTAAATTCTCTCAAATGTCGGATCGTATGAGTGATGACGAGAGAGTTGGAAATCAATTGTAAGTCTTCGACTAGAAGGTGGTGTCATGATACGTGGAACTGGAGAGGATTCCTAGGGATTACTAGAGTTAAAAGTGGACTTAGAGGATATTCAGGATTTATTTTAGTAGATTAAGGTTTTGAACCAGGATTCGTTAACACAAAATTTTGTATAAATGTAAGCCAAAAGGGCATAGAGTCAGGTAGACAGTCAGTCAGTGAGTCAAGAGTCATAGAGTCAGTCATTTAGGCCTACTAGAAGGAAAGGAAAGACCATTAATATTGAAAATTAGGCCCAGGAAGAAATTCATTTGTAAATGGTTGTTTATTAATACAGATAACACGATTATGAGTTTGTATGATGTGTGATATGTATTTGAATTATAAGTTGCGTGGGAACTTGAGTAATACTGCGTAACGTAGGTTGCAGGTGTGTAGAATCATAGAAGAAGTGAAGAGAGGAGCGTTACGGTTTTACACACATATAGTATTGGAGAAAGCCTTTAATGTTATAGTGAAGGTGAAGGCATAAAGGCTCGAGTGGAGATCACGATTAGAACAAGTGAAGATCATGAGGTGAGAAAAAATAAACAGGTAGAAAGAAGAACGGGCTATTAGATAGTAAGAGCCAAAAGAATGTATCAGAACATAGGAATCGTTAGATCAGTCAGATCAACGAATGAGAGCAAGGGAGATAGATGACTAAGATTAAGCCATGTGAAATAGAGTTAAGAAGATGTATGGCAGAGATTAAACCTGCGTGCTAGAAGAAGGGTGAAGTGGTATTCGCAAGGGGTATGTAGTTTCTCATGCACACTAAATATAGTAAATGGTATTTCTCAATTCTATGCAATTCGCCTTAGCAGCTGGCACGTAGCATATGATGGAGAGAGAAAACCACTTTTCTAGTGTTCTCTCGACTTGATATCGGTCATGCACAATTTCACCCGAGACTGTGCGAAAGCCGTTGGATCAAGTGTGATTGATCAACGTTGGAGAAATACCAAGCTTGTTGGCAATCGGGTTACGTCACAGCTATTGGATTGGGTGGAGCAGATCAACGGTAGAGATTGTCTGGGTTAGTTAATGATGGGGTCACACAATAACCGTCAGATCTAGGAATGAGATCAACGACAGAGATTTAACATGCTAAGGAGAGCATTGGTATATGTGAAGAGGTTTGAAGAATGGAAGAAAGTTAAGGTTTAAGTGTGGTTATGAAATATTTCTATTATAAGGGAATTATAATAGAAATAAGCAGAGTTAATGTTTTATGGATTACGTTTGGATTTTAACCAAAGTCTGAAGACCATGGTATGGTCGACATGCAGGAGCAATAAAATCAACCGAAGGGTTGAGCTATAAGGATTAGGAGAGAATAGAATATATTTCCACTTAATAAATTAACTTCGACAAAGTGGGTTTTCACCATTGGTATTGGTTTTTATCTTGGGACACACATAGTGTGACATACAATTGTATTTTCATGTTATGAGTATATGCGGTTTAGGCTGCATCATTTGGGTATATGAAGCTTAGGCTAGCATCATTTGGTATCAGAGCAAAACAATGAAATCCTGTGTGTAAGAATTCTTTGAGAAAAATTAGAACAGAGTTATGTTTTGAAGATGTGTATGCAGGCAAGAGGAGATCAAATTTTAATCTGACAAATAGTAGGCACACATAGATAAATTGTAGCAGAATTTGCAGATGCAAAGGAAACAATGAACAATCCATTCAATGTGTAGGTGAATGGTAGAACCAGATCATGTAGAGGTCTTGAAGGTAGTGGCATAAGAAGGTGAGAACATTGCAACAACCTAGAGTTAGGCGTTCTCAATTGGTTCCAGAGGAGAGAACCAGAGAGATGTCAAAAGACTGAGCTCAGAGGAGAGAAGCTTAGTGAGGCATGTGTAGCAAGAAGGAGACTTGTTACTCCAGAGGTTTTTTTGTAGCTCATGGAAATATCATAAAGGCAATTCCACAGAGGATGTGGGTAGAGTTTCTAAGGAATGAAGAGAACTTGTAAGAATTTCTGAGTGAAAGAAGAGGTGGTAAGAAACTAGTATTTCATTGTGATTGAAATACAAAAAGACAGTTGTGTTCTTAAAAGGTGTAGATGAGTTGAAGCCTAGAAGGAGCAAAGAGAAGTGCTCAAAGAGGTTCGAGAGAATATAGAACCAAGTGCTTGCCAAAAGACCAAGTACATAGGAAAGCTTGGTAAGGTAAGTGGTAGTAGGGAGGACTTGTTGTTACAGAGGCTTTAATACATCTAATAGTAAGTTAGTGAGGAACTCATGAAGATAGAGAAGAAGATGACTATTGATAGTCATAAGAGATAACTGAGTTTTTGAGGAAGACCACAGTAGAAGAAAAGTGAAGAAGGAGGATGCCAAGGCAAATGGCAAGAGAATGAGTCAAGAGGAGCGTGACACATAGATTGCAGAGTTAAAAGAACAATTCAATATATTAAGGATGATACTAGAGAAAAACCAAAGACAAGGTTGGGTCTTGACGAAAATGGCAGTGGAGTGGTCTGAGTTACAGAGAAGGATACAACAGAGGCAAGTGAAGTGGCTGGTGGAAGAACTCAGAGAAGCTGAGTTGGAAATGGAAATATCTACTTGTGAAGTAGGACAGGGTGAAGTTCTGGGTAAAGATGAAAACTACAAATCTGTGGAAGTTCTTACGAATCATTTGAAGGATTCAAAACAACAAGGGGATATGATGACTGAAGCATTAGTTAGACCACAACTGATAGTTTGTGTATGATTACAGATATTGTAGGAGATAGGCAACCTTTTGAAGATGTCTACAAGATGGATGAAGATCTTGAAGTGAAATATGATGAAGAAAACCTTTTAGATGAGGAATTATTTGAATGGTTGCAATAGAATGGATTTAGTAATACATTGATTTTGGAAGATGATACAACCTAGGAACAATTTATTATGAACGAAGTAGATGAGAATAATTCTGAAGAGCTGATATGTGAAGCAACCGTTAAGACCGTTGAACCTTGTAATTCTCAAACTCATAAATTGTGCATAAATGCAGGAATTATAAGTGATGATGAAACACTTATGAAGTTTCAAAGAGAAATTGAATTGCTACAATATTTGCTGGAAAAATTAGAGTCTGATAATGTGATTGCAGATGAAGGAGTTCACTACAATGGACAAGATAAGAAAGACATCGTTGAAATAGATGGTGTGGAAGAGAGATTTGCTAATAGTCTCGAGAGTCCTTTGGAGAATTCTTTAGAGAGGTTAAACCATCATCTTGATGTGCTAATAAAAGAGCAAAAACTAGAGTAACATACTCAAATGTTGCCAAAGGAAGAAGAGGTAATGAGGCCTTATATTTTTTATTTTGATAATTGTTTTATGATTACAGGATTTTATGAAAATGAGAGAGACATGGTTCAAGTTGAAGAGTCAGTTTTATAACTGAAGAAGACTAGAAGTTTCCAAGTTAGATATACTAATGAGGAAGATGAAAAGCAGGAAGATACCATGCTTGAAGAAGTTAAATTGATTGTCGGAATCATTCAAGGAAGTGAAGGACAATTATTGAGGGTTGTCAAAGAAAATGAAGTAAAATATGCTGGAAATGATTAACAACATAGTGATGTATTTGAGAGGAATCAAGTATAAAGGAAATTGGAGGATAATTTTTTTTTTGAAAGTAAATTTATGGATAATGAATAGAGGTTGTTTGGACAACATCAAGAGGCTAAGGATGAAAGGACAGAAGTAAGAATCCAACAACTTCAAAGACAAGGTAGCAAACAACATTTTGAAGATGAGTGGATAGAGTACAACAACAAATGGCAAGGTAATTATCAATTAGAGGATAAATTCAACATAGATATGGAAAGAATCATAATATTGATGATGAAGGTGCCTCAGAAGAAAAAAACAGTAAGAAGCCAAGGAGTAGTAGAAAGAGAAAGACAAAAACACACTGTGAAAGCATAGCTAGTGGGGCAAAGCAAAAAAAAGTGTGGAAACCTCGAGAACAACAACAAACAACAACAACAACCAATGACAAATTACAGAACAAAGTATGGGATCCATGAAGACAAAGGTCAAAAGCACATGATGAGGAGATCATGATTATTTTAACCTTGGGAGTCTGATGCAAGAGCATACAGCTCAACAATTTCATTATGTTCCAGTTAACTTAGGGGGTCTTGTGTTTCAAGGAAGTTGGATTCCTATATATGTAATTATTAATGTTTCGAGTGATTAGAATAGGAATTAATTAAGTATTATGAGGATATTCTTAAGTGCTCTTGAATCTAGGAGAACATGAGTGATGATGAGAGAGTTGGAAATCAATTGTAAGTCTTAGACTAGAAAGTGGTCTCATGATTCGTGGAACTAGAGAAGATTCTTAGAGATTACTGGAGTTCAAACTGGACTTAGAGGATATTCAATATTTAGTTCAATAGATTAA
Organism: Pinus tabuliformis; assembly: GCA_031772625.1. Taxonomy (NCBI): domain Eukaryota; kingdom Viridiplantae; phylum Streptophyta; class Pinopsida; order Pinales; family Pinaceae; genus Pinus; species Pinus tabuliformis. The sequence continues at coordinate 638,192,836 of CM062816.1, read as the reverse complement.
GGATCTGAACTAGAATTGGTTAACAAAACCTTTTGTATAAATGTAATCCAAAAAGGCATAGAGTTAGGTCGAGAGTCAGTGAGTCAGTGAGGAGTTAGAAAGTCAGTCATTTAGGCTAATGGGAAGGAAAGGAAAGGCCACTGATATTGAAAATTAGGCCAAGGAACAAATTCCTATGTAAATGGTTGTTTATTAATACATATAACTCCATTCTCAGTTTGTATGATGTGTGATGTATATTTAAATTATAAGTTTTGTGTGAACTTGATTAATTATGTGTAACATAGGTTTTAGGTGTACAAAATCAGAGAAGAAGTGGAGGGAGGAGTGTTATGGTTTTACACACAGACAATATTAGAGAAGGCCTTTAAAGTTACAACGAAGGTGAAGGAAGCATAAAGGAACGAGTGGAGATTGAGAATAGAAAAATTGAATATTGTGAGGTGAGAACAATTACACAGGTAGAAAGCCGAATGGGTTATTACATAATAAGAGCCAAAAGAATGTATCAGTGCACAAGAATCATTAGATCAGTCAAGTCAAGGAATGAGAGCAAGGGAGATAGAAGACTAAGATTAAGTCGCATGAAATAAAGTTAAGAAAATGAATGGCGGAGATTAAACCCACGTGTTAGTAGAAGGGTGAAGTGGTATTCACAAGGGGTAAGCAGTTTCTCGTGCACCCTAAAGGTAGTAAATGATATTTCTAAATTATACGTGATTAGCCTTAGCTGCTGACATGGATCATATGATGGAGAGAGAAAACCATTTTTCTCGTGTGCTCTCGAACTGATATTAGTCGTGCACTATTTCATGCGAGATTGCATGAAAGCCATTGGATCAAGTGAGATTAGATCAATGGTGGAAAAAGACCAAGTTTGTTGGTGATTGGGTGATGTGACAGCCATTGGATTGGGTGGAGCATATCAATGATATAGATCATCCTGGTTAGTTAATGATCGGGTGACACAATAACTATCAGATCAAGAAATGAGATCGACGATAGAGATTTAACGCACTACAGAGAGTATAGATATATGTGCAGAGGTTTGAAGAATGGTAGAAAGGTAAGGTTTAAGCGTGGTTATGAAATATTTCTATTATATGGGAATTATAATAGAAATAAGCAGAGTTAATGTTTTATGGGTTAAATTTGTGTTTGATGCAAAGTCTGAAGACCATGGTATGGTTGACTTGCGTGGGTAATTAAATCAACCGAAGGGTTGATTTATAAGGATTAAGAGAGAACCAAATATATTTCCCCTTAAAGACACAACTTTGATAAAGTGGGTTTTCACCATTGATATTGGTGTTTATCTCAGGACACACATTGTGTGACATGCAGTTGTATTTTCATATTGTTGGTATATGCGGTTTAGGCTGCATCATTGGGGTATATGCAACTCAAGCTGGCATCGGGTATCCTCTAGTCATCTTATTTCCAAATGCTATACTTTAGTTTCTTTACAATTCCATGCATCACATTAAACTTGTTGGAGTGTACCAATCATTCAAAACATGGAGACAAAATAGTTATATTTTTTTGGACGAGATAATATCCCAATATAGAGAAATTTTGTTGTAAATCTAAAAAAGACAATATCAAATTATCTAATGAAAATGATATGCTTGTTTGGGTATCAAAGAGGTGAGCCTAAACTAGTCTACAGAGGTTGGATATTAAGTGATATTTTGGCCAAGAAGGGTTACATATAAAATTATGTTGTAGAAGCCCTAGACGATGGCCATTCCAAAAAAAGATAGGATGTCAATGTCATTTATTTTAAATGGAAAGGTATTAAGGTGATATTAGTTACTAAAAAGAGGAAAGAAAGGCTCAAGCATTTTCCTCCATTGTAGATCAAGTGATGGATCAATTAATCATTTTTTTTGTACTATCATTATCCTTCATAGATTGAATTAGAGAAACTTATGAGTTATAAATATTTAAGTTGGATTCATAGTAGTAAATGCAATCCATGACATTGGTATAAGGAACTAAGGATAAATAATTAAGGGGTGCTCCACTTTTTAACTTTGAAATTTGGATTGCAAGAAACTTTGTAATGTTCAAAGACAAGTATTACCATCCACTCTATAGGTTGAAACATAATTGGTCATTCTATGCTATTTCTAAATGGAAGAGCACTTCAAGGGACATGAAGTCCCAATAAATTTATGTATGGAGAGGTACAAATCATGAGATTTTTTTTATTGTACAACTAGATTTAATCACTAGCATATATGTTGAAAAGAATAAGATTATTGTTTTAATACAATGCCATATTAGGGAGAATAATACAAAAATCCAATGGGATATCCAAAAAAAATCTTAGTTTTATATGAAAATATATAAATGCTAGAAGAATTTGATAAATACATCTTGCAAAATAGATGATTTGATGCTTTAGATTATTTTTAAAAATATTTGTGATCCTTTAAATTGTTGTAATAATTTATAAACTATGTTTATTTACATATATAAACAATGTACTTTTCCTAAACATCCAATAAAAAATATAGCTATTATTTCCTTTATAAAGGAAAAATAAAAAAGTATACATAAGTAAAAGAGTATCTATGATAGTTATGTATAGCCTAGACACATTATTACAACTTATAACAAAAACATTTTAATATTTGTGGAGTTTACAAAAAAATCATTTAAGATAATAAGGATTTTGAAACCACAAATTAATATGATAACTCAAAGAAAATTGATAAAACAAAATAAAATATAAATAAATGAACTCTTAAAAAACAATTTAAAAAAAATTGTAACCCCTAACACACCCAAAATTAACATGGCCCATTTTTAATAGGTTATTTTACATTTTTTTAAAACAAGAATGAGTACTTTTTCATTAAATCTATGCCTAGATACTGCAAATTCTCTAGAGATTTACATTACTAAAGAAATTTTGTACTTTGTGACTAGCATGTGTTGGAATTAAGCATTTGAAACAAGTCATATATTAACTGTATCAAGAGGGTTTGTTGGAAGGTTCACATCAGTTTCTAGGTTCACTTCTATCGGAGGGTTGTTCAACTCATTCTTATGTAGGTGAACAGTTTCCATGATTCGGTGAAGTGCCTCCACTTTATTTTCGAAGCTAGAAATCCTATGATGTTTACCCTCCACACCATCTACTGTGCTTCTTTTAGAGGTGCTCCATGGATGGAGAAACATCTGTAGCTCATATATCTTGGTGTTCTTCTCTACATGTTTCATTGTGTAATGCTTAGAGGCATTAGGGGCTTAGCGGCTAGAATATTATCGAAAACCATTCGATTTGATATTTTTACATTCCCTTCAAGAGCACATTCAATGCATTGTTGTTGATGACTCCATGACCCTATCACCATGTTGTTGATGACTCCATGACCCTGTCACCATGTGAACCAGATCCATTTGCAGAAGAGAGCTACTCACATAAGAGGGAAGAGGGTGCAATCTACCACAAACTCCTTCCATTCCTGAATGATTGAAATATAGGGTTATCGGATATCCAAAGCCAGATGAGGGCCATGAAGGTGTGGCCTTCATGTGAAATGCCCTTCTAAAAATCCTTTGCTTTCCAAGTGGCTTAACTCCTTAGAAGTAGACAACCCACCACCACACACCTAACAGCTTGGGACTGTACTCCTCCCAAACCCTTAGAATGAAGCAAGCCATGTAGCATGACCACATTTTATTCCATTCCATTGTTATGAAAAATGTATGAGCATGGATTTCCTCTGTTAAATTACTAGTTTCAATGTAAATTCATCATGGTTGTGTTGTGTGAAATGAATTTTACTTCATATAGCCTAACCTTCATATGAATCACCATCTAATCCTTCCCTAAAGGATTAAATACAACACCTTGGTTAAATCAATTTTATGACAGATTTTCGGAGTAAATCACATGATATTTCATTTGTCGACACATTTTGAACCAACCAGTTTGGTTCATTGTCAAGACAAGTTGAAGAATCAGATCAAGCATTGCATGTTAAATAGTCCCAGCAAAACCTCCAACAGCTATAATTCTTGACCAAGCAACGACTATATTGACTAGTGGCTAAATATGACTGGGGGATAGCTAGACAGACCCGGGGTCATAAAAATAAGTTAATTTCATAGCTAGTTAGTTATATTATTATTAAATTAAAAGTCAAAGGGACATATGAATTGTCTAACGGGTTATATATATATATATATATATATATATATATATATATCTCAAAATAATAAATTAATTTTAAATGATTATTAAGTTGATAGTTAGTTGTAAAAAATACTAACTATTTAATAAAAATATATAATATAAATATTAGAATAAGTCAATTGTTAGAAAAAATAAGGTTTGTTTCTCTAATTGTCACATTAACTTAGAGGTATTAACTAATTTAATTGCTTATATGAATTTACCTAAAGGTCTTTACTATTTTATAAAATACATATATGTATATAATTTTTTATTATTATATATCATTCATATATATATATATATATATAGTTCTTAAGATACTAGTTAGTTATAAACAAAAATATATTGATAGACTAAGCCAAGTGATGGAAAGAAAATAGTATAATTAATCGTTTATCTTAATTGTTAAAATAACGTCTAATTAAAGTTAAAAAAAAAAAAAAGAAAAAAAAATATGCCAAAGGATACGGGAAAACAAGAACAAGGCAAAAAACAAGGGAGGGGAGGAAAGGAAGAAAACCACTAGGAAGAGAGTGCTAGGACCCAACAACTAATAATATTCACGGTATATATTATTCCTTGTTCTTGTGGGACCCCCTATATTTGTGAGACTGGTCGCTCCATTAATCAAAGGATTAGTGAGCATGCAGTTGACCTCAAACATAGGAGAACGAGGTCTTTTGCTTTAGCTGAACCTGCAGAAAGAACCAAGCATCATATGTGTACTGAGGAGGCTAGTGTGATTGCCATAGTTTCATAATTCCATCATCGGAAATTTAGGGAAGCCCTTGAGATTGAAAAAAGGCCGAGCAATCTCAATAGATCTTGAAGGGATATGCTGGGACTTGGAGTAACACGCTTGCATAAATATGAAACTTGAGAGTGGCCAAGTTGAGCCTTTTGATGGCGTCACATGTTAGAAAGCACGGTGGATCCATTATGGAACAATTATTAGACTTTAATCCTCAATGATTTTGTTAGGGGAGAAGGTGCAAAGGGAGTGGGGGCTACCAGGGGAAAGATTACAATGAGGAGAGATTACTCATAAATTTCAAATTGAGAGGGGTTCTATTACCAAGATTGGAGAAATAATGGCTAAGAATAGTTAATATCAAGAGATAGGGATTTCATCCACCTCACTATTTATGTAATTTTTACCTTCATCCAAAAAATAGGCTTTATTTGAGAGTCGTTAGAATGTGGAAGGGTTGAGAGGTAGAGAAAGAGGATAAGATATGTTTGATTCGATAAAGTAACAATCTTAGCACATTGTCTCTAGGAACAGATTATGTCCTCAATAGTAGAATTACAAAAAAGGAGAAAAAGATTCCCTTGATTCCTCTTTATTTTAGCTAAAAGAAGACCCAAATAGTCCATAAGCTTCTACTTGATTGTTGGTTTTCCTACCCAATCCCCAAGCATACTTATTAACAATTATTCCTTCAAGATAAGAGAGAATTTGTCCCTGTCCACCCACCTCTATAAGTTATTTGACATTTACAAACTATAACACACCCACTATTAATTGACATATAATAAATATGAAAATAATTTAAATTCTGTTTAGCTTATGCTATAAGCTTAAGCAAGAAAATAGTGACATTTTGTTGATAGAAAAAACAATTATTTTAAACATTACCTTATTATAAAGTAAACATATAATTATAATTATACAAAATTGTTTTCTTTAAATTAAAATATTAAAAAAACATATTAATATTATTATAATAAATAAACAAATATATATATATATATATATAATCAAAATTAATAAAACTTTCAAAATATATATAAAAGAACTAAATATATTTTAATATATATAATTTGCAATTAAAGCATTAATAAATAAACAAATATATATATTTAAAATTAATGAAACCTTAAAACATATATATTAAAAGCACTTCTATAAATATGGTTGAATATATATAATTTGCAATTCAAGCATTATTTTTCATGTCTCTATTAACTCTCCTTTCCAACAAGACAATATGTATATGCGAAGGACTTAAACTACCATCTATGAAAAAGAAGCAGATTCAAAATATATTGCCATTTATAACATAAACAATGTTCTTTCCATTATTGAAAGACAAGGACATAAACAATTTTTTAAGAAAATAAAGCAGATTAAAAACATATTCCTAATTATAATGCAATCAGTGTTCTTTCGATTATTGAAAACAAATTGAACAATAATTTAAATAACCTATTCAAACATAAATTCAATTATAAATCTTTTAAATATAAATATATATGCTAAACATACCAAAAATAAATAAATAAATAAATAAAAATAAATTTCCATATTAAAAAATACATTATATATATCAATTACAACAAATAAATTATTTCTGCCCAAGAAAATATCCTAATATAATAAGCAAATGAAGTCAATAATATTATGTTTAACCCTAAGGAATTTATGAGTTTTCTATTTGCTTGATTTCTCACGCACATGGCCAGATTTATGTTTGCATAGATTTTGTATTTGACGTTGGTAATGCAACCACATTGGTCGACACATGGAGAGAGTCATGCACCATCCAGAAACTGGAAACACCACTATTATCCGAGTAGTCTAAGATATTACTGGTTGGCTGCCCATGCTGGATTTGCTGATTAATATCATTTTGTGCATTCTTGGGCAGATTGCTGCAGTCATGAAGAGGCTCATCTATCACAACAAAGTGGAAACACTGTTATCTGCCCCACCTGACTTATCATTGCTTGGTTGGCCATGCTGAATCTGGTGATAAACAGCATTCACATTTTCTTGTTGATCAACATCGATTTTTCTTGATAATTGTTGAGCTCTAGCATTAGCAGCTCTAACATTACCTGCAGCACGGGCAGCGACCTTTATGCGTTGCCTTAGTCTCAGTGGTACTATTGTGTAATCAGCATTAGGAATCGAATCTGGAACGGAAACTCGCATACCTGCAGGGACCAAGATTAAAGAGGTAGATCAGAAAGAAAAAAAAACACAAGGGAAAAAACTTTGCAAAATTAATATATACTTTTATTATATGAAATAATGCGAAATATTTGGGCTGTGGAAACAAGATACAGGTGGGTATTGATGATATACAAGGGTCCATAATAATTTGTAAAATTATTTGAAATTTTTTTATTTCTTTACCTTTTTATTTTTTCAGTATTAGTTAATATTAATTATTCTTATTGTTTTTGTTTCCAATAATCATAAATAATAATCAAAATAAAATAACACCATAGAACAATGCAAAAACAAAATTATTTTTTTCCTAGTTTAACCTATTACCTGTTGGTTTCCCATGCAGGATCTGTTGGTTAATATCATTTTGTGCACTGCTGCACATATTGGTGCACTGTTGAAGAGACTCATCTATCACAGGAAAACTGGAAATAGTGCAATCTAATGCACCTGACTTATCACTCCATTATCACTCCATTATTGGCCAAGCTGAATCTGGTGATTAATAGGAATCGCACTCTCTTGTTGATCAACATGGATTTTTCTTCGTCATTGATGAGCTCGAGCATTAGCAGCTCTAAAGCTACCTGCAGCACGGGCAACCACCTTTATGTGTTGCTTTGCTGGCATTGGTACTATTGTGTAATCAACATTAGGAATTGAATCAGGCATACCTGCAGGGAATAAGACTAAATACCTGGATCACTGAATTGAAGGTTAATTTACCTATTTCTAGGGCCATAAGCCAGAAATAAAAAAAAAATAAAAAGAAAAAACTTTGCAAAAATAATACATACTTTTATATACTTTTATATAGAATAATCTCAAGTCCTTCATTTAATGAAACAAGATCCTGGTGGTTATATGATGATACAAAGGGGTCATAATTTTGTACAACTGCTTGAACAAATTTTATTTCTTTATTTTTTATTTTTCGGCAACCTTAATTAATCTTAAGTTATTCTTATTTTTATTCTTGAGATGTAGTACACAAAGCCATACAACAATGCAACCAATGCAGAAAAGTAAAATAGACTACACAAAACATTTTAGGTGTAAAATCCTCTTGGAGTTGAAAACTTGTTTAGCATAGTTACATTGGTACGGCTCCCACACATTGGAGAGCACATACCCCAAGCTCCCCCACTCCTAGGAGCTTGGGAGCTAGTATGAAAGGCTCCAAAACCGAAGGGAGCTTCAACATGTACTTTGGAGCTTTTGGGGAGCTTCACCACAATAAATTTTTGATGTTTTGGGAATTTCAATGTAATGAATAATTGCAAACTTAGGTGTATTTGACACTGCAACTCATGGAACTATGTGAAGGGAAGGGTATGTTGTTGGTTTAGATGTGGATATGGGTCTCGAACTAAAAGAAACAACCCATTTATGGAATGGCATTCTATCCAAATGAAGATGAGGTGTCTAGCCTATCCTAATCTTTGTCATTGCAAAACTATTCATTCTTCTCATATACAAGGAAGGTGGATAGATATAAAGCATTTAGACATACTAGAGAAAAGATGGAATACCAAAGAAAAAAATAGTTGAAATTAGGAAATATAAATGTTATTGAAAAACATTTTTAATTCATTTTTCATATTTATTTAAGTATAAAATATATATTAACTTTCAATTTTGTAATTTTATTATACAAACTCTCTTTAAAATAACATTGGCTTAAACTCTCTTTCAAATAACATTGGTTTAAACTCTACTGTTTTAATTTTTTAATTATTATTAATATATATTTACTTTTTTCTTATCTCTATTATATATATATATATATATATATATATATATATATATTAGTGAAGTTGCATCAAGGGGGAGGAATTGACCTAGTGACTTGACATAAATGTTGCATTAAATCAGTTAATAATGGAGTAATAAGACCTTTTTTTCCAGTTTGGGAGTTCTGCATGTTTCTTTGCTCAAAAAGATTTTGATTGGCAAATTGTTGATAGATTAATATTTTCATTTTTTTTTGTAGTGTTTCAAAGTTCAATGTTTTACATATTTCTTTACAAGATGAAATTTCATTGACAAGTTTTGGATAGAAATAAATAAATAATTTTATTTTTATATTTAATATATATTAAATTTTAATATATAATATTGTTGTGGCTTCCAACTTGGAGTTTTCTGTAAACTAGGGCAAAACTTCTAGCCGTGTAGGATACTAGTTCCCTCATCTAAAATTATCTTCTCCCTATTAAAAAAAAATTGATTACATCAAAATTTCAAAGTTGATGCTTCAATCCTTAATTCACACACTACAACCTGTAAGACTAGACTAGACCATAATACCCTCTTCAAACTAGAAAAATACCCCAACTCCCTGTAAATCAGGCCATAACCTGATAACTTCCTCAAATAGATTAGGGCACAACCTAGGCCATAACCTGATAACTTCCTCAAATAGATTAGGGCACAACCTAATCAGTGCCCAATACTCTATTTACCAACTACAATCCAAAACTACTATCCAAAAGATACTAAAGTGCCCAATACTCTATGAATACCTAAAATCTTTAAATTCTTATTAACTGAAATTTTTACTAATACTTTTCTATGAATATCTAAAATCTTCACAAGTATATAGAAAAACACAACTACAGGCTAAAATTTGACCATGCATACCTATATTAGAAGACATCAATGACGCTGAAGCAGTACTAATGGTGGTAGCCGACATTGCAGGAGAAACTTCCAATGGTTGATCCTTCGGCTCTTTCGCAACGAGGGGAGAAACTTCTAATTCCGGACCTTTATGCTCCACACTAATAAGAGGGGCTATGTTTTCTGCAGCCTTCCACGCTACACATTTAAGGTTCTCGTCAGTTTCTGAAGGAGAACAACTTTGTAGTACGCTTTTGATGTGAGCAGAATACTTTTGAAAGTTCAAACGACTACCAGATTTGTCTGCCTTCAGGTGCAAGACGGCTGCATCGAACGCAATGGCAGCCATCTCTGCTGTCGGAAACATTCCCAGATGGACTCTGTTTTCCGTACCATCAGCCTTGCTTTTATTAGAGACCCGCGCTTGCCACTTCCTACATTTACGCAACACACCTCTGTATTTCCTTATTCCTCCTCCCATAATGATCGCATTAGGGCCTCCAACACTAATACGGGCTTCTGTCTCGCAGTCCTCTGGAATAAGACAGATTCCCCCACAGTTAACAGCCACCGGGTTTCCTCGTGCTTCAGTGTTTGTGCATTCAATATGCGAACCTCTGTTATTACCGTTATGTGGCATATCTCCAGCAGCAGACTTCAAAACTCTATGCGACATATCTCCCAAGCGAGGTTCGAATCTGTGGGCTAGTTAACCAGGAACCTAGAGCGTACAAAATCTGTGAAACAGAAAAACTTAGAAAATTGACAACAGGGTATATGGGGGCGAAGTAAAAAATTTGGTCAGTTCAAGATTCACAAGAATCCGTCGATCATTGGTGTAACCTAACTAGCTTCTATGTAGGGCAGACAGAACGTTTCAGAATAGGGACGTCGAGGACGACTGTAATGTCAGAAATTATCTCACATAGAAAGGATTAGCGATCTAATTTTCCATCAACCGTTTCACACTTGGTCATTTTCCGATTTTCGGGGGTCAAAGATCCATATAAAATGTAGGGCAGTGAGAAAAAGGATTCTAAATACCAGCCTGGAGAGCTAGAGTCTCCATGCTATCGATATGGAGTATATCATTTACGAGGGAGGGGCATTGAGAATAAGGATTTTAATGTTTGAGTCCCGATGGAAGCTTAACGACTGTAATGTCAGAGATTAAAGAATTAGCTAACTAATTTTCCATCAACTGTTTCACACGATGTCATTTTCCGATTTTGGGGGTGTCAAAGATCCATACGATGTCATTTTCCGATTTTGCGGGGGAGAGGTGGGGTGTTGGTGTCAAAGATCCATATAAAATGTAGGGCAGTGAGAAAAAGGACTCTAAATACCAGCCTGGAGAGCTAGAGTCTCCATGCTATGGATATGGCGTATATCATTTACGAGGGGCATTGAGAATAAGGACTTTAGTGTTTGATTCCTGATGGAAGCTTAACTTCAACTCGTTATGGATTAACAGAGTTGACTGTTGGACTTAGTTGGACCTAGGAAGTAATGCAAATGCTTCCGGTTATCTTTTTTAATTAACGATTAAGGAAGCAACGAATTTTTTTATTAATAAGTAATTAATAGTTAGAATGATACATTTCATTGGTTGTGATTTACTATATTTAAGGGATTAATAGTTGTAATTTACTATTAGAGAAATAAGTTATTATAAAAGTTATTAAATTTAGAAAGTACTATAAAAAAAATATTTAATTTTTTCGTAATTATTAATAATTATAAAATAATTATTTTATTTCATTAATTAATTAGAGTAATTTGTTAATTTTATTAATAAAATATAATAGGCTTGTTTATTTTCAAATGGGGTTTTTAAAATATTAATTTAATTATTGATGATTATTATTTTAAATGTAATTATTTTATTTTAATTAAATCAATTAATTATAAAAATGTGGTGTGAATATTGGTTATGGTTTTTTTGGGTATGTAGTATTATTAAGTCATGATAGTAGTCTTTGTTATTATGTATTTTATAGTAAAGTGAGCTTCTAGATAAAAGATTTACATTTAATTTAAATGTAACTATGCCCTTTCTATGCTTTTAATTAAATATATTTGTTTCAAAAGGATGTCATCTCAACATGAGTTATGTCTTTTTGGGCATGTGACATTACTGAGCCATGGCATTGGCCCATAATATTATAACAAAGCCTATCCACAAATCAAATATTTACATGCTAAAGTGTTGGTCATTCTCCTTGGTTAAGAATAATAATAATTTAAAATATAGTTATGATTTAGTTAATTTTTATCCATGTTTTTATTTTTGACAATGTGAAATGTATGATGATATATATGTTTGGCATTGCTAAGCCGTGGATTTGATCCATGAGATTATAACAAAACCTATTCACAGATTAAGGATTTACACGGTAAAGTGTTGTCGAAGCCCCATGGTTAAGAATAATAATAATTTAAAAGAAAATTATGATTTAGTTAATTTTTATTTTATTTTTGACAATTTGAAATGTATCATGAGAAAAATGTTTTTATTCTTATCAAATTCTACCAACATTTGTGAAGATATTTGAAGATGCGAAATACTTTATTAAAAAAATTAAAACTAAATGATTAAGAAAAAACAAAAATGATTGGACCTAAAGATTTACAAATTACATTTTATTATCTATAATTCAAGAATAATTAATAGTTTTATTAATAATATACAACAAATTATAAGTATTGCTTGTATTTATTAAAGTAAATTTTTTTCTATTTTTATTAATAAAATTTATAGTCTTTAAGTGCGATTTTTTGGAGTTTCAGACAGATTTATGACCGGAATCTGACAATAACAATTGTGGCCAAATCTTTATTGTGTTGTTTAAACTGGTTTTTTTTACTGCATATATGTATTCGTCATCACCAAAAACCCTTAAGACACTTCAATTGTGAAGAGTTCACCTATCAAAATACCAAATCTAGACAAATTATATCAGAAAATAAGCCTTAAAACTTTCCCAAAAATTGCACTTAAACACTAGTCAAAAAAATTAGTTGTAAATAAAAAATCATAAACATAAAATTATTTTAACTCAACCTTACTATGTTATGGGTTAGCTTAATTTCTCTAGTTCCCATTGCCAAATACCTTCATAATTAAAAGACCAGACCATGGGTCAATTCTCGGGGATGAAGTAGGAATTAGACTTTGCTAGTTCTGTCCACGAGATGTGATACAATGTGCCTCACTTTTTCTATAAAAATATCCATATATATTTGTATATAACCTATTTTTCCATCAATTGTTCCTACAATGTCATTTTCTTGTTCTGAGGGGTCAAAGATCCATATAAAATAGAAATGGTTTGACTTATCTTATTTAATTAACGATTAAGGAACCAATGATATTTTTTTATTAATAAATAATTAATAGCTATAATTATAAATTTCATTGGTTTGTGATTTACTAGATTTAAGGGATTAATGTGCAATTTAGAAAATAAGTTATTAGAAAAATTATTAAATTGAGAAACTATTATAAAGTTTTTTATGTAATTTTTTATAATTATTAAATATTTTAAAGTAATTAATTAATTTTATTAATAGTTATAAAAAAATTAATTAATTTTGTTAATACTTATAAAAATAGTTAAGTAATTTTACTAATAAAGTATAATTATAAATTAATTAATCAATTCTAATTATAAAGTATAATAGGTGTGTTTATGTTGTAATAGGGTTTTTAGAATATTAGTTTAATTATTGATGACTATTATTTTAAATACGAGTTGTTTTTAGTGCGACACTTGGGAAGTTTTTCTGGTGGATTTTTCCGGTCTAATTTCTCTAAAACCTTGCAGGAATTCATTGAAATCACAAGCCTCATGGGTAACCCTACACAATAGAAGTGTCCTAGGTATTTTTCATGGTTCTTATTTCATATATTAAGTCAGAAAACTAGTTTAGATAACACAAATCAAGATTTCACCTCCAATTTTCCTACTAGATTCCATCACCGGAAACTCCAAAAAGTCGCACTAAAAACAACTCCTTTTAAATGTACTTATTCTATCTTAATTAAATAAGTTAATTAAAAAAATGTGGTGTGAACATTGGTTATGGTTTTTTGGGTATGTGGTATTACTAGGTCATGATAGTAGTCCATGTTATTGTAATAAAGAGTGTTTACAAATCATGCATTTCATAGTAAAGTGAACTAAATATTGTTCCACATAAAAAGTTGACATTTATTTTAAATGTAACTATGCCCTTTCTATATTTTTAATTAAATAGATTTATCTAAAAAGAGGTCATGTTATGGTCTCTTGGGCATGTGGCATTACTAAGCCATGGCATTGACCCATTATATTAGGAGTTCTCTTTAGCGCGACTTTTTTGACTTTCCGGTTCCAGAGTCTCACAGAAAAAATTGAGGTGAAATCATAGTTTGTGTCATTTAAACTCGCTTTTTGGTTGTATATATGAATTCTTGACTGTATATATGGATTCAACGCCCTGAAAAACCCCTAAGGCACTTGGATGGGCAGGAGTTACCCATCAAACTTGTGATCTCAAAAGATCCTTGCCGGGTTTTAGAGAAATTAATCTGGAAAAACCCATCGGAAAATCTTCCAAAAAGTCGCACTAAAGACAACTCGATTATATTATAACAAAACCTATTCACAAATTAAGGATTTACATGGTAAAGTGTTGTTCAATCCCCGTGGTTAAGAATAATAATAATTTAAAATATAGTTATGATTTAGTTAATTTTTATCCTTGTTTTTATTTTTGACAATGTGAAATGTATCACTAGATCAATCTTTTGCATTACTAAGCCATCACAAATTAAATATTTACATGGTAAAGTGTTGGTCAATCCCCATGTTAAGAATAATAATATTTTAAAATAATGTTATGATTTAGTTAATTTTTATCCTTGTTATTATTTTAGACAATATAAAATGTATCACGAGATAAATGTTTCAATTCTTATCAAAGTCTAACAACATGTATGAAGATATCAATGTGAAATTGTTTATAAAAAGAAAAGACAAAGTGATTAAGGAAAAATAAAAATGATTGGACCTAACGATTTAGAAATTACATCTTATTATTTATAATCGAAGAATAATTAAGACTTTTATTAATAAGAGACACCAAATTATAATCAGGGAATCTATGTACAAGTAGGCTCTACCACTAAGCTACGATGTGCATAGAGAAGAGGGTCTATTGTTGCAACTTGATGGGGTTAGAACCAAGGCACAATTCAAGTAGTAGTGAAAGTCAATAATGAAATCAATATGGTGATATGTGACCTACCCCTACATGCCAAGTTTAAGAGAAACACACCTAAGGTCCAATGGATGCCACAATAACAATACCACCCTATCCTATGAAATCCATCTAGAACAAGTAAACTCATTGCTAAGTCATGTAATAAAAGAGATAAAACATGGATGAGGTAAAAACATGACAATATATTTAGTTTTTTTGTATTTTTGGCATATATGATGTACTAGGGGGGTGCTCACATAACACACCAAACCAAAAAGAGGCAAAAGAATCACACTCATATGTAAAATATGTGCAAGTGTAATTCAGTCTAATAGGTCATGTCAAGGTGTGCCCACTAATATGCATACACCAAGGATTTACATACATGACCTCATGGAGGAGTGGATTTAGCACATGGCACACCATGATGGGGACATTCCATAGTAAGTTGAACTTCTCGATTCCTAAAGGTTCGTGATTCTAGATAACACCTAAAACCATAATATTGTCAATAATATCCCAGGGACATAAAATGTGAGTGCTCTAGTTTGCTAGTGGATCCCCTTGATAAGGTGTTGTGGTCACCAACAAACCCCCTCTTTGTTTCGTATTAGCAATAATATCAAGCAAAGGGGGACCCTTAACAAAAAATCTCAAAAATATTTTTATCAAAATTTTTGTGTTTAACTCCCTAAAAGCTATATCACATCGCAAAGAGAAAGTGAAGCGTTTTTCCTATGCGCGTAAGTAAGCTGCGATGAAGCGATGTGACATTCATCGCATCGCACATTCTGAAAGCATCCTTAAAAAGAAAAACCTAAGGAATCGCCGATGGCCGATATACGACGTCGCATATCGCAACGTCGCCTAAACAACACATAATGAGCAAATGAAAATTACGATATCATGATTTGCGATCTGCGATCTTATAAACTGCAATTTTGTGATTTGCGATCTGCGATGAATGAGACTATTAGTTGTTGTGATACGAATCGCAGAAACCACTCATCACGAAGTTTCTTCGGCATGATCTGTAAACCCAAAATCGAGCGCGCACCTTAAGGGAAATTAATGATTGCACGCCTGAGTACCCAAAGATGATCGTGTTGCATTTTTCGAAGAGTCAAGTCATTATGAGTGTCATGATTATGCATTCATTAGAGTTTAAAGCTTTCATGTCAATCTTTTCGTCATGTCTCTTTTCCTTTGCGTAAATTGTAAGGAAGTAACTAATATAAATCTATATGTAGGAAACATCTAAGAAAAAGGGGAAAGCGCCAATACTTGAAGAACAGAGAGGAGATGCCTTCGCAAATGGATGCTGCATGCAGCAGAGCCGTGGATTCCAGAGTATCACTCCACAGACACTGATGAAAATAGACTATCCAAGACTCAGAGTCAAAGGTGCACAAAAGAAGGATGTTTGCAAAAGATCCTGAAACTCAGATTGGATAAAGCAAAAAGAAAAACGCTAAAAAGGGATGATGCTTCATAAAAGCCTGGAACAAAGAATGGAAGCAATTTTCAATACATAAGATTGTTCAGGCGACGAAATCCCTAACTCATTGAGTCACTCACATGGCTGGAAACCGAAATAGCAACAGCACAATCAGTTTGAAAGAAATCCGGGTTATACTAAGTATACACACAGCAAATACACCCAACCAGAGGAAGATTTTCAAAAATATCTTCTAGTTTGTTAGAAAGAGGTGCCAGCTTTTATTATTTCTACTTTTATCGCCCGAGCAAAAGGAAAAGACAACCAGTCGACTCTTTCCAGGTGAACCTCACATTGTTTACAGCAATAAGGAGCAGATACAAAAACGGTTAGAAATTACATTGAATTTTTAGAAATAAATTTGTTTTAGTAAAAGGGCGGTCATTTGAAGCCGTTCCCTAAATTTGTGTAATTAAGATTAGTTAGTTAGTATTATTTAACCCTTCTCATGGCATTTGGAGAAGGGTCTGGAAATTTGTGAAAAAACTTGTCCTCAGAACATGCACTTTTGCGCCCTCGGAGGTGGTTTTTGGTGAATGGATGGATCGAGATTTATTTATGTTTGCATTTTAATGTCTGCTACTGATGTTGCACTTCTGTACTCTTAGTAGATGTTAGAAGTAAGTAGAGATAAATTGTTATTTCTTGAAGTTTGTGAGTGAAAATCAGTCATAAATGGTACTTTTATCTCTTGATTAATTTCTGCTCATATTCTTAGAGTGATATACAACTGATTTGTTTATATGTTGATGTATGAATGTCTGGATTACCATTTGGCACTTTTGTACGGCGGAATCATTTGTTTGTGCTTAACATATGAATAACTTATCATGCGATATGTTGTTCACAACTGTTTTTCCTAACTTCTTATGCAGAATGGTTTATCTTAATTGATTTATATTCTTATGATAGCTGAATGATCTTTATTACCAGTTATTGTATGAAATCTTTTTAGATCGCATGAAGAAAGAATCCTACCCCAGGTTAGTATAGATTAGATGTGTTGTTTTTGTTAGATTACAGTAGCATAGAGTCAGTTTAGAGTTTAGAATTAGAGTAGCTTGAAATTACCTTTAGATTAGCGGCATAAAAAATCTACACACACACACACATCCTTTTAAATTCGGAAGCTGGTCCCATCATCCCCAGTCGGACTCGCTACACCAAACGGGCAAGGAGCCACCAACCAGGTTCCGGATCGGGTGGGTATCCCCCTTGTTGTTGACCCGATTTCGGGGCCCTCAACATATTTGGCGCTAGAAGGAGGGCACGAACTATGAATGGCAACTATGTCAAAATCCGAATACCATTCTGAGAGTAAATCACCCTCATCAACTCCCCCGACTTCTCCAATACGGTTAAACCCTGGGTTAGCAGTCGGTCGAGCATCCACCGCTGCTACCTACCCTAATATATCAGACCAACTGATCATTGAACCCCCTGAAATTCAAACTTTGATTCGTAAACTCCAGGGATTCTCTATTTTTTCCCAGAGGTCTGATAAATCTCACAGCAGCGTGACTTCGCAGTACAATCCTGCTCATCCCCTGACCAGATTGAAGAGTGAAAATTTTGGTATTCAACCAAGTGAACTCCCTCTCCCTACTAGGAAAAGAGCAAGGAAAACACCACCAGAGTCTGACCGCGAGACTCTTTCATCTACTTCATCCATTTCAATCCCCTCACCGCGAAGTCAACCACCCACATCCTCATCCCAAATCACTCATCCATCTTCCACGACCCTTCGTCTTCAATCATCAAAGATCATAATATCTTCATCTTCTCAACATCAGGGACCGTCTTCTGAACTTTCAATAACTAGCGGCTCAACGATGGCCCAGTCTCCATGGAACAATCCTGGGGTGGTTTTGATGCCTCCACCCCTGAGCCCAATACCGGCCCATCCCGAGGAATGGCTACCCAAGTTCAATCCAGAAACAGGCATGCTAGCCGAAGAGCATATCAATAATTTCATACTTTCTGTTAATCTCAATGGAGTTACCAACGAAGATGCTGTCGTCCAGCTTTTTCCTTATACAATGCAAGGAACAACCGGGTCATGGTACTTTTCGTTACCTTTCGGGTCCATCACAAGTTGGGACATTTTTCAAAGTCAATTCCTCACCAAGTTTGGCGATGACAGATCAACAACGACATTGATCAATGACCTATCTAATCTTAAAGCTGAGACTAGAGAACCCATTAAAGATTTCAATTTACGGTTCAACAAGATCCTCAACAAAATTCCCGCTGCTTCTCAACCCAGCGAGGAAGTAAGATGTGAATGGTACATCACAACCTTACCATCAAACTTGGCCATCTTCGTAGATAGGGAAAACAAGACGACCTTAGTTGAAAACTTGACTGAGGCATTAGTAGTAGAAAAACACGTAGTTGCCCTAAAAAGAGATCTGGAATAGAAGAACGCAAATCTAAGAAAATCTCTTTCAAAGAAGACACCAAGAAGAAGCAAACGAAAGATCCTTTCGATATGGAAGGATTACAAAAAGTGTTAAAGGCCATGTCCAATGAGATGATTGACATAAGAAAGCAAGTAGCAGAAACTTCTTCAAAAAAGCCCTACAGATCTTTTAAAAGAAATCTTCCCATGGAGATGAAACCACCCAATGTTGTCTCAAACGTCGAATCTGAAGAAGAAGAAGAAGAAGAGAATACCACTGAAGGGCAGACCGATGATGAAGAAGTTGTGGAACTACAAGGAATGTGGGATTTCATCCTCACACAAGAAGAAGATCAAGAAGCATTTCTGGTTAGCACACGAAGCAAAAATCAACCTGATCCTCCCTAAACTACCCCTAAATAGAAGGGCGCAAGCCCTGCAACAAAACATAAGGTCGCAACAAAGAAAACAACTGCTAGAGCGACCCAATTTAGCCCAGCCCAATCAGATCAAGCACCTCCATCAAGAACACTGATAGTGTCGGATGAAATGGAGTATAGCATTATCGATGACATGAAAAAGACTAGGGCTAATATCACTCTTTACGAATTGAGCAAATTGAAACATCAACAGAAAATAATGATGAAAGAATTACATGCCGTGCCTACTACATCTTTACCTACATCTGTAGCTTCCCACAGTCTGGGAAGACCTCCAACCAACCTGATCAATAAGATTGATCCAAATGACATTGCCTTGATTGGAGGAAGATCAAGATCTCATACTCCTCCTTTTCTTCTCACTTATGAAATTTTCAATAAAAACGTGCATAATTGCTTGGTTGATTTTGGTGCTTCAACGAATATTTTACCCAGATCAATATGTGCCAAATTGAATGTTCAGCCTCAGAAATCTGCAGTGCGCATAGTTCAACTTGATCGATCTCAAGTCGAAGTGATTGGTGAACTTAACCAGGTGACCATAAGACTGTCGTCTAACCCGAAAGTATGTCAGGTTATCGACATTCTAGTAGCTGATATCCCTGAATTATATGGTTTAATTCTTAGCAGGGACTGGTCCGAAAAACTCCACGGATATTTCTCGATCGACTGGTCGCACATGTGGTTACCCTACAACGGTAAACCCAATCGAATAAAGGTTGAACGAGAATTGCACCAAAAGTACATAGTGACAGAATTGGAAGCAGAGAACGAAGCAATAGCATACAACAGCAGTATCATAGGCAATTACTTAGTAGATTCTTTCCTCGGCAATTTCAATGCTCACACCTCACCTTACTTAGAAAATTCAGTTTTGTCCCAAGTTGAAATTTTTTCCCAAACTGATGATTCAAAGTGTTTTAACGTTTTAGATAACTTTGTAAATACATCTTTGTTTTGGAAATTATATTTTGATGGCTCTAAATCTAACGAGGGAGCAGGAGCAGGATGCGTTCTGATTAGCCCAGACAGAAACAAGGCCATGCTCACATGCAGACTTGAGTTCGATTGCACAAACAATACAGCGAAATACGAAGCCTTGGTGCAAGGCCTATAGAAAGCAATCGGGATGAATGTTAAGTATCTTTAAGTCTTTGGAGATTTTGAAATTGTCGTCAAACAGGTACGTAACACCATACATTGCCTGTCAAGTCATTTAAAGCACTATCAATCTTTAGTACAAGATCTGACTTCACATTTCATAGCATTCAATATTTCATCAATCCCAAGACTCCAAAATGCGAGCGCAGACGTGTTAGCTAACGTAGCCTCTAGACTTATTCCCTCCGAAGATTTTAGTCCCGATAGGTTCTCAATAGAACTAATTTTTAGACCATCCATCCATGAAAACATCACCAACTGGAGAGTATTCAACGATGACCCTGACATTGTAAATTTCCTCACTTCTGAAGGATCCTACTCACATCAAATAATTGACGAAGACCATCATGATCGCCAAATTCAACAAAATAGCACTGATAATGCTATACCTAAATCGGTGGTTAAGTTAGAAGATTTATATGATTTGAAGAGTCGGTTTAAAAGGTCTGCCAATTCTAAACTCTATAGTTCAACTCTGAATTATGAATTAGTGAACCTAGGAACCGATCAGAAGCCACAAAATGTTAATCTAGGCCACAGCCTAGCCCCTGATGAAAAATCAGCGTATATCCGTCTTCTGAGACAATACAAAAACGTTTTTGCATGGAATTACGATGAGCTGAAAACATACAACACTTCTATCATTCAACACACTATCCCTATGATTGACAATGAAAAACCTGTCCAGCAGAAGCTCAGAAAAATCCACCCCAACTTAGAAAATCAGATAAAGACTGAGCTAAATAAGTTGTTGAGAGCCAGAATAATTTTCCCCGTCAGACATTCCAAATGGGTATCCAATATGGTGCCCGTTAGGAAGAAAAACAGAGATATTTGAATCTGTATTGATATCCGGAATCTCAACAAAGCCTGTCAGAAAGACAATTTTCCCCTCCCACCTATGGAGCAAATACTACAGGCAGTAGTGGGCTCAGAATTAATGTCTTTCCTGGATGGATTTTCAGGATACAATCAAGTGCTGGTACATCCCGATGATCAGTTAAAAACAACATTCTGAACCAAATGGGGCACATACGCATATCGGAAGATTCCATTTGGTCTGATCAATGCCGACGCTACCTTTCAGAGAGCCATGGACATCGCATTTAAAGGTTTAGTCAATAAATCGATAGTGATTTACCTGGATGATATAATAGTGTACTCCAAGAAGCGAAGCGACCATCTCAAAGACTTGAAACAAATCTTTCAAAGATGTTTAAGGTATGGAATTTCACTTAACCCAAAGAAATCTTTTTTCGCATTAAGGGAAGGGAAATTGCTCGGATTCATAGTGTCGAAATCTGGTATTCACATTGAACCTGACAGAATGAAAGAAATTTCCGAAATATCCATACCCCATAACAAAAAGGCCATGCACTCTTTCCTTGGACAAATCAATTTTGTAAAAAGGTTTGTCCCAGATTTTTCACGTATTATTTCTCCTTTACAAAATATGATAAAAAAGAATTCAAATTTTAAATGGGGCCTAGATGAGCACGAAGCATTCAACTTGATCAAACAAGCTATCATCAACGCTCCATCTTTAGCTACCCCAATTTTTTCAGAATCCTTTATCTTATATACTTTTTCCTCAGAGAAATCTTATGCCGCGATTTTAACTCAAGCAAATCAAGAAAAGGCGGAACCTCCAATCGCGTTCTTTAGCTCGAACTTACAAGGTGCTGAGCTCAATTATTCAGACATGGAGAAACAACCGTATGTTGTTTTCAAAGCGATCAAATATTTCAGACCTTTCTTACTTAAAGCCCATACCAAAGTCCTCGTACCATTTCCAGCGGTAAGAAACTTGTTGGTACCGAAGTATGTGGGCGAAAAGAAGGCGAATTGGATTACCGCTTTACAAGAATACGATCTTGAGATCAAACCAGCAAACATCGTAAGAGGTCAAGGCTTCTGTAAGATGTTAGCTGGAGCATCGAAAATTCCTGAGAAATCATCTGAAGAGGTACATACATATGAGGTAAGCCTAAACGACACAGAATCATTATATGCGGACACCATTCATTATCTTAAGAACGGGTATGCTCCATCGCACTTGGATCACACCAAGAAGAGAGCTATAAGATTGAAAGCTAAACAATACCAGCTCATAAATGATATTCTGTTTAAAAGGAATTACGATTCTGTACTTCATAGGTGTCTTGAGAAAACTGAAGCCGAAAAGGTTTTGCAGGAACTCCACGACGGGCCAGCAGGTGGACACTATGCTGGAGAGACTACTGTGCATAAGATCTTACGTGCAGGATATTATTGGCCCATGCTGTTCAAAGACTCATACAATTACGTAAGGAAATGCCAAATCTGCCAGACTGCTGCGGGGAAACAAAAGAAATCGTCCATGCCACTACAGCCGGTCAACATCGAGCAACCATTCAACCAATGGGGCCTGGACATAATAGGTGAGATCGTTCCTCACTCTTCTAAGCAGCATAGGTATATCCTCACGGTAACAGATTATTTTACTAAATGTGTAGAAGCAGTTCCTCTCAAGACAGTTAATTCTGAAAACATTATTGAATTCTTAGATCAATTTATCATCACTAGGTTTGGGTTGCCAACGACCTTAATGTTTGATAATTCATCATAATTTTCTGGAAATGCAATGACTGAGTTTGTGCTTAAAAGAGGATTCAAACTGAAGTATTCTGCCAACTACTATCCGCAAGGTAATGGGTTGGCTGAATCAACAAACAAAAACCTAATCAGGATTATTAAAAGAACAGTCGACCAAAACCAAAAGAATTGGCACAAAGCGCTGGTTAATGCTTTATGGGCAGACAGAATTACGAAGAAAGCTTCAATCGGCACTTCTCCCTTTAATTTAGTTTATGGGAAAGAAGTGGTTCTTCCTACTCACTTAGTCATTCCCTCTTTGTCTTTAGTACAACACATTGATGAAGTTTCTACTTCCCCTTTGCAGTTCAGACAAATGGAGATAATCAGACTAGAAGAACAGTGAGAACAAGCTAAGAAAACCCATGCTCACCACCAAGCGCTAATAAAATCCTCTTTTGACTCAAACATCATAACCAGAAAGAACTTTCAGATGGGAGATTTAGTTTTGAAATGGGATAAGGCTCATGAAGAAAAGGGCAAGCATATGAAATTTCAAAAGCTATGGCTCGATCCTTTTCAGATTGTAGAATTCATAGGCCCATCGACGTTTATGTTGCAGGATTTGGCAGGTAGAAGAGATTCTTTGCCAATTAATGGACAGATTCTTAAAATGTATTTTCCATAAGAAGATCATTCTTCTATTTTTGTGGGATAGTTTTAGTTTCTTTTATTTTTTTTTTCTCTTTCTTATAAATAAAATCAGTTGTGAATGATCATTGAAAAGGATTCATGAAAGAGCACACTAACTCTCTATCAGATTTTGATTTCACTTGTACAAATAGCAAAGCTTTTCGAAAAATCTGATTTTTATTATTGACAAATAGAGTTAACTTTAGCCTGAATAATGATATTTGTTTCGACCTTTCAAAAGACTTTGATGAAAGCAACCTTTGGTAAAAAAATGTTTTGTGTCAGCACAATGAAAGGTATCATCAATAATAAAATAAATATTCTCTGTAAAACTGTTGTTTTCAAGCTCTATTATTGTCGTCCAGAGCTTTCTTAAGGAAAAACAATGACTTCCTCCCTGCAAAAGGAAACCGCAACATTCAAAGAAACAATCCGAGAAAACACTATATCTCAAAGAATAAGAGGTCTCATCACGAGCCAGCTTATCATGGTCACAGATATTATAACTTGCTGACTTTGCCAAAACTGTCTATCAAAACAGGGCAATGACTCAAGATTGTTGCAATCAAAAGACAAAGGGTCTCATCACGAGCCAGCTTGTTCAACAAAAGTGTAAATCAAGTGAATGACTGTGTCATAATTTGGCCACAAAACCAAGACATTGTTCTTTAGAGAATAAAAAAGGAAAAAGTGTCAAAAAGGATTTTTCTCTGAAGTGTTGTAAATAACCTCAAGCAGGAAAAAGGATCATTGCTGGATAACATGGTAACCCTGTCGAGGCTATGGACGCTTGCAGGCAGCAAAGGCTCTACCTACGGCAAATGAGCATATTTTAAAGCCAGTACGCAGAGAAGACCTTATTTTATCTTTTAAAAAGGACCGAGTAATGTCTGGTATGAATGCATGAACTAAGCCTACGGAAGCAGACAATTGGACAAAAAGAAAGGTTGAAACAAAGTATCATTGACAGGATGAGGGGTAATCTACTCTATCTGTCCATAACAAAATTTATACATATGAAAATTTTTCTGTTTGGAAGTGGAAATGTCAATAGAAAAGCAGAGATAACTGGTTCTTCACAGTGAATCGCCATTGTTGTGGTCACCAACAACCCCCCTCTTTGTTTAGTATTAGCAATAATATCAAGCAAAGGGGGACCCTTAACAAAAAATCTCAAAAATATTTTTATCAACATTTTTGTATTTAAGTCCCTAAAAGCTATATCGCATCGCAAAGAGAAAGTGAAGCGTTTTTCCTATGCGTGTAAGCTGCGATGAAGCGATGTGACATTCATTGCATTGCACATTCTGAAAGCGTCCTTAAAAAGAAAAACATAAGGAATCGCCGATGGCCGATATACGACGTCGCATATCGCAACGTCGCCTAAACAACACACAATGAGCAAATGAAAATTGCGATATCATGATTTGCGATCTGCGATCTTATAAACTGCGATTTTGCGATTTGCGATTTGCGACGAATGAGACTATTAATTGTTGTGATACGAATCGCAGAAACCACTCATTGCGAAGTTTCTTCGGCATGATCTGTAAACCCAAAATCGAGCGCGCACCTTAAGGGAAATTAATGATTGCACGCCTGAGTACCCAAAGATGATCGTGTTGCGTTTTTCGAAGATTCAAGTCATTATGAGTGTCATGATTATGCATTCATTAGAGTTTAAAGCTTTCATGTCAATCTTTTCGTCATGTCTCTTTTCCTTTGCGTAAACTGTAAGGCAGTAACTAATATAAATCTATATCCAGGAAACATCTAAGGAAAAGGGGAAAGCGCCAATACTTGAAGAACAGAGAGGAGATGCCTTCGCAAATGAATGCCGCATGCAGCAGAGCCGCGGATTCCAGAGTATCACTCCACAGACACTGATGAAAATAGACTATCCAAGACTCAGAGTCAAAGGCGCACAAAAGAAGCATGTTTGCAAAAGATCCTGAAGCTCAGATTGGATAAAGCAAAAAGAAAAACGCTAAAAAGGGATGATGCTTCAGAAAAGCCTGGAACAAAGAATGGAAGCAATTTTCAATACGTAAGATTGTTCAGGCAACGAAATCCCTAACTCATTGAGTCATTCACACGGCCAGAAACCGAAATAGCAACAACACAATCAATTTGAAAGAAATCTGGGTTATACTAAGTATACACACAGCAAATACACCCAGCGAGAGGAAGATTTTCAAAAATATCTTCTAGTTTGTGAGAAAGAGGTGCCAACTTTTGTTATTTCTACTTTTATCGCCCGAGCAAAAGGAAAAGACAACCAACCGACTCTTTCCAGGCGAACCTCACATTGTTTACAGCACTAAGGATCATATACAGAAACAGTTAGAAATTAGATTGAATTTTTAGAAATAAATTTGCTTTAGTAAAAGGGTGGTCATTTGAAGTTGTTCCCTAAATTTGTGTAATTAAGATTAGTTAGTTAGTAGTATTTAACCCTTCTCATGGAATTTGTAGAAGGGTCCGGAAATTTGTCAAAAAACGTGTCCTCAGAACATGCACTTTTGCGCCCTCGGAGGTGGTTTTTGGTGAATGGATGGATCGAGATTTATTTATGTTTGCATTTTAATGTCTGCTACTGATGTTGCACTTTTGTACTCTTAGTAGATGTTAGAAGTAAGTAAAGATAAATCGTTATTGCTTGAAGTTTGTGAGTGAAAATCAGTCATAAATGGTACTTTTATCTCTTGATTAATTTCTGCTCATATTCTTAGAGTGATATACAGCTGATTTGTTTATATGTTGATGTATGAATGTCTGGATTACCATTTGGCACTTTTGTACGGTGGAATCATTTTTTTGTGCTTAACATATGAATAACTTATCATGCGATATGTTGTTCACAACTGTTTTGCCTAACTTCTTATGCAGAATGGTTTATCTTAATTGATTTATATTCATATGATAGCTGAATGATCTTTATTACCAGTTATTGTATGAAATCTTTTTAGATCGCATGAAGAAAGAATCCTACCCCGGGTTAGTATAGATTAGATGTGTTGTTTTTGTTAGATTACAGTAGCATAGAGTCAGTTTAGAGTTTAGAATTAGAGTAGCTTGAAATTACCTTTAGATTAGCATCATCAAAAATCTACACACACACACACACACACATCCTTTTAAATTGGGAAGCTGGTCACATCATCCCCAGTCGGACCCGCTACACCAAACGGGCAAGGAGCTTCCAACCACGTTCCGGACCGGGTGGGTATCCCCCTTGTTGTTGACCCGATTTCGGGGCCCTCAACATAAGGAATATCAAGAGATTAAGTGGGTTAAAGAAACTCGTCGATAGGTGAAGATGAGTGGAAAAATTCATTGAAAATTCAAACATTAAAAACATAAGACTTAACTTGGCCCAAGGGTGGCACTTCCAAGGACACCCAAGGAGATGCCCATTCAAAATGCTCAACCACTTATTGTTTCATCCCTCGCCAATAAAAATATTTTCTCAAAAATGTAATCGTATTCTAATACCCTCGATGAGATAAAAAAGGTTTTCTTTGATTCTCATTTAGTATTAGTTGTTTCAAGGTGGAAAAATTTGCAAGATATATTCTATTTATGAAATTTAGCATCCCATATTGGTTTTCTACATAACTAAACTATCTTACAAAGTTTGATTTTTGTTGTATCTATCCATATACTTTATCTCTTAAGGATGCGACTTTCATATACTCTAAAAAGTATATTCTTGCATTAATAATAGCAATTTCAATGATTTGGACAATATGATTTGCATCGGTTCTCAATTTATATGCTACCTTATTCTCCTTCCCCTTGATGTCTTTGATATCAAATAAAAAAATTCTCAAGAAGGCCATCCACCTTCCCTATTGAGAATTTAGATCTGGTTGGCTAAAAAAATACTTCAAACTAATATGATGAGTGAAAATAATAAATTGCATTCCTAAGAGACAACGCCTTTTTAGATCATATGTGACTCCATCTAACTCATAGTCATAAAACACATAATTTTTCTCGTGATATTTTAACTTTCTTGATTCATATGAAATTACATTGTTCTCCTATGTCATAAATACTCCACGAAGTCCTTTGAGACATGCATCTATTCAAACAATAAAAGTATTACTAGGATGAACAATTTTCAATATTGTAGCTACTGTTAGTAAATGCTTAAATATCTCAAAACTATCTTCACACTTCTGTGTCCAATTGAACACAAATCCCTTTTTCTGTAGTGAGGTTATGGTGTAAGCTAATTTTTAAATTATTGGATGAACCTATGGTAGTACTCAGTAATACCCACGAAATATTGAATGTATGCCACAACTTTGGGCACTCGCTAGTTTAACATTACTTTAACCATTTTAGGTTCAATTGAAATCCCTTCCTTGGAAATCACATGCCCAAGTACTAGATTGTTTTATAATAGAATTCACATTCATTAAACTTTGTGTATATCGAATGTTCTCTGGGCGTTCTTATAACCCTTCTCTATCATTCTTCATGTTCTTGTTAATTTTTTTAATATATTAGAATATCATTAATAAAATTAACAAAATTTATCTAGATACTTTCTAAAAATAGCATTCATCAAACACATAAAGATGGCAGGACGATTTGAAAGGTCAAATGGAAGTACAACAAATTCATAGTGTTTGTAGCTAGTGCTAAAGGTAGTCCTAGCCATGTCTTCATATTTTAGTCTTCACTAATCATAACCAGACCAAAGGTTTATTTTGAAAAATGTGTTTCCCCTCTAACTTGGTCAAAAAAATCATCTATTCTGCATAGAGGTTATTTGTTATTAATAGTTAGTTTATCTTGTTGTTTGTAGGCTATACATCCTAATTTTTTTTATATTTATTTATTACAAACAATAATGTCTCCCTAAGGGGAAACACTTAGTCTAATGTACCCGTTGTCTAGCAGCTAGCGCAATTGTATTTTTAGCTGCATGATTTATGAAACACTTATTTTACATCTTCCTTTGGGCACAATTGTAGCTCTTGGTATTAACTTAATTATAGACTTTATGTCTCTATTAGGGTATAGTCCAGAAATCTCATCTGGAAAAACATCTTTAAATTCTATGATCAATTCAAGGGAATCTCTGTTTATGTATTATGTTTTTTGTATGAATTATTCTTTCTGTAAAATAAATAGTTTGTATCCTTTCTAGATACATCTTTTTAACTATAAAGCTACAAATATTTTGTGCATATAAGTCTTTCTCTTTCTCTCATAAGTTGTAAGTTTCCTTTTTATTTTGTGCATGCAACAATTTTCTTTAGACAATTAACTATGAACATATTTTTCTCCAACTAGTCAATTTGTAATAACCACAGCCAACTTACCTCATGGCCTGACTACTATTACTAATCCAACCATTGGCATGCGATTAGAAGAGAACGAGAATTTACATTATAGTTTTTCTCTCTCTCATGTATATGTATATATATATATATATATATATATATATATTCATGTGTTTATTTACCATCATTAGCTCCCACTATCATTCTTAATACTCCATAGAAGCAACGACCCTCATCAAACAACACTCCTCATCCACTAATTGTGCTAGGGTAACATGCTAGTGAGACAAGTTGATGGAGGGTGTTGTAGTCAGAGTTTCAGCCCATGGTTATGGGGCCCATAGGAGACAATCCATAAAAACTGTGCCCCATCTAATGGCCCATAACGATTGATCCAACCCTCCCTCTTCCCTACTAACATCATAGGGATGGGTTGTCAAAAATAACCTCCATCATTTGATTTCTGGAAATCTCTGTCATTCATCAATGGTATTTTCGGCACAATTATTTATGAAAATAATGGAAATTAGGGGAAAAAGGAGGTGATAGGTCACAGGCTACATGTGAGGAGGAAAATGAAAAAAAAATGGAAAATGAAGAAAATAGAGGCCTCATCCATAAAAACGATTTTGAGGAACATTTCATGGATTTTGTCAAATTAGCTTCAGAGCTCTCCCATTATTGTGTGTCTCTCTCTAATACTCATCGACACTTAGATTTTTCTTGGAGCACTTTTGCATTGGAGAAAGAAAGGAAAAAAAGGCAAGAGGAAGCAAATATCAAGGAGGGAAAGGTAGGATCAAGAAAATACAATAGGCTCCATTGCTGGTATCGACTTGCATGTGTATTTTCCTTTCTATATTTCGCATGCATTGTATTTCATGTCTTTCCTTTCTACCATGGCATGGGTTTTGTCATGTGTGAAAACATTTTTAGCCTAGCCTTGTTATTTATTGATATCTTTGATGAGATGGGTTCTCTCATTCTCTTTGTGTGGGATGGATGGACTGTATTCGATTTTGAGTGGGGTAGATATCTGAAATGACAAACACATGGTCTGAGTGGTCTCTGAACTGGACAGATGATCATGAACCCATTGGCCTAGTAACCCCTAAACTAGACTGTGGGTTGTCATAAAGCCAGATTCTATGCCTCGGTCGTCCTAGGAATCCTTACCAGTGATTGGCAGGATATACTGTAAAGCCAAGAGGTGGATTTTCTCTCTGTTGGGCGTAGTGAACCTGGAATGGGATGCACGGTAAGCATGGATATTATGTCTCAGTGTAGGTCCTATTGATCCATGGATTGGACTATGGATGCACAGTAAAGCCTGGTAGACTAGGAGGCACTCAAATTCCTCACGATGTACGAAAATAACTCGGGCGACATTAATGTTTATTGGTGTTTCTGATGTGTTCTATGAGTCCCACATTCATGCTCAGAATATGGCACAGGGGTGATTGGTTAAAGAGAGACTTCGCTCTGCCAATCTATGGTTGGGTGGAACATGGTAGTCCCATCTCTGGTTGGCTTATTGCATTCATTAATAAGAAATTAATTCTCTTGATTTTCATGTGTAAATGTACTAATGTATATATGGATTTTTATGGTCGATATGCTTATGGTATTTATGTTCCTATTATGTTGGTTATATGTATGTTTTTGTGACAACAACTATGTATGCCTCTCAACATGTTTTACTTGTATTTGAATGGATAATGTATCTATGACCTAATGAATGGTAAGGAAGAAAATGACATGAGGAAACAATGGTTCATGGTGAATCTCATATAAGTATGAGGTCCATGCACTTAATTATACTATTTACACCTATAGGTTACATGTTGATGATATGTTTCATGAAATGCCTGTCATGGCTAGTAGGGGTCTGGATAAGGTCTTGATCAGCTTAGTACTTTTGCATCATTGTGTACTTGTAATTTTCTTGATTCTAAGCTATCATTCCATTCTAGGTGGTGGCCTGGGCTTTGGGTTTGAAAAAGTGGCTTAATTCCCGGGGTCACAGGCACACAACTGACAACTTGGGTCTCTACTCGCTAGTAGGTAGGGTTGTGAGAGTGAATTTAGGTTGTTGGTTTCTCCCTTTCCCATAGAATGAGAATGAATATGGCCTAAGAGACTTAGAACAATAGTGGGACCCAGGGACATGTTTTTTTTCTGACTGACTTGTCTTTTGAGGGTGTTGTTGATGATGTTGGATGAATTTGTATGATGTTCCAACGATTGCACTTCCTTAAGGTCACATGGGAGATAGAATCTAAACATAGTAGCCTCTGATCTCATGTTTACCCTAGTTCGCATGGTTACTTGGGTTAATGTAGGAGGATGGTGTTACAGAGTGGTACCATAGAATTGTTCACCCCTTGGACTAGATGGGCAGTGTGTGTTGGTCATGCATGCATGTGAGTTGAATGTGTGTCTCTTACACTTGCATTCCATGTGATTTCTACATTTCTTTGATGGTTGATTATGGTTGTAATAAATTTTTTATGAGGAACTTGATGTTGATTTTGTGGAATGGATTGTCATAAGTATATGACTAGTTACATGTTGTTATATGTTTCTTACATGTTCTATGTCACATGATTACATTCTTGTATGTTAGGTTTCATTCTTGTATGTTTGATTACATGTATCAATCTTGTAGTTTTAGTTACAAGTATAGATCACGTATGCTCTACTACATGTGTTCATGCATGTGTAGTTGATTATGCATTGCTTATGCATGTTGATTGTTGGATGTGGCAAAGTGTATAGTAGAGTAGTGGTTGTTGGCATGCATGAGGTCATGGTTTGTGAAGTTGATATGGTCATGCATTGACGACTGGACTCTAGCTATAAGATGTGCATATGGTTTTGTAATCATGTGTTATATGTCTATATGAAGTCATTATGTATGTATAGTCCTGGCTATAGTTATGCATGAATAGTAGATCAAACATTCATTGTCAATTCATGGTATGAAATTTAGGTCATCATGGTGCATTGGTTGTTATGATGCTAATGTGTTGGCTGAGATAGACGGGATGCAAATCATTAAAATGAAGTTGTAGAAATGGACCTTGAGGCAAGAGAATGTCATCATAGATGTTTGGATGTTGGGAATGTAGGTGTGTTGGTAATGAATTTTTATTAGGGTTATATAGATAAGGTTTATGTACATGCCTTTTGATTCTATGTCTATATTCATTATAGATGTTAGTTTATTAGCATATTCATATGCACATGAGTCAGATAGTCAAGAATGACGGTAACTTGCGGTTGTACAAATTGATATTGTTGTTTTATACTAGATAACCTAATGATTATGTTAGATGTTTTTGATGAGAATGATAGGTTGACTTGTTGTTGTTATATGCTAGTAACTTGATGATTACGGTTATTTCATTGAGATCTTGAGGTTGTAATTTGGATTGGTCATGTTCATTTCATTGAACATCTTCATGTTATATGTATTGTGTTAACTTGGTTTGACCTATGCAGATGGTTATGGTTGCGATATTTAGGTATGAGATGACATATTTGTGGTATCATGTCATACTAATCTAGACTGGTCATACATATGTGATTGTTATGCATGAATGACAAATTCTTAGGAGCTTATGATTTGAACATGTTAGTTAGTTACTGTTATGGATATCATGATTTTTGTTTGATTTGATATGTTGTGGAGTTGTATAATTCTAACCTAGATTGACTGTGTAGACAAGATAGCCTCCCCTGAAATACACTAAGGTATGAGTTTGCCTATGTAGTATATTGGGTGCCTCATTGTTGATTATGTCTTCTATTTCTTGTTTTAGTATTTGGTCCTATTATGTTGCCTAGTTGATTTATATAACATGTTGCATTCATAGCTTTCTTGAATGTTCAATTAGTTGCTAGATACGAGTATGAGTCTACAGGGATGCATGAAGAATTTATCTTATTTCAATATGAATTTACTAATACATATGTGTCGAGACAATTGATATGTACTTGTGTGTAAGTAAGTGAGAGATGTAGGAGTTTGTCTAATGACTATGAGTTGACTATGGATTATGACAAGATTGTTAGTTTTGCTAAATGTTGATTTAAAATTAATAAATAGGATTGTCTTGATATTTGGAACATGCGGTTGACATGTGTGAGCAATTGCAGGAAGCATGCGAGTATTAGCTTGAAAAGGTAATAGTTGAAGTGTTTATACAACTAACTGTTGGCTGATGTGCCAGTACGTAATAAGCCTCGATTGCAACAAGGTAAACAATGTAAAGGAAAGGAATTGAAAAAGAATTTCTTTGGATATGTTTGGAAACCCTAATTTCAAAATAATGAGTGCCTTTCATACCAGAAGTCTTCTTAACCTTGATTTTGTTTGACATTATGTGGATATGTTCTATATTCATGAACATGTACTTGACAGGTATATTAGTGAGTCTATAGTTGTAGGTGGATCTCTAGAGGCAATTAGAGGCCCTTGAGAGATGCCATGGATGTGCTTAGTTGCAAGAAATATTCTTGTCCTAACAATGTAAGGCAACTGTTGTATTGTTATGTTTATCTATGAGCTAAAAGTTATGTGTTGATAATAGTATGATGCAGGGAGTTGCATGGAAACAAAGGTTTTCGTGAAATCTTGAAGAAGGCTCTTTTTTAGTTTCCTTTGGAACCATGGGGATTAAGTCATATTGTTTTTTGTTAGTCTTGTGTTTTTCATCTTTTGTGGTTGTTGCACTTGATTTTTAATTTTGATTGTGTGTGGTGCATAGCTATGCCACTTTGTTGTACTGTTGTATTGCTTTTTCTTTTCATGGTATTTTTTTTGTTGTTTCCATTCTTTCCTTTTATTATTTTGAGCATTGGGAATTGGTTTGGGAAACAAGAAGGTTAATGGAGCTTGAAGAGAGATGTGCGGCACCCAATAGGTAATGTAAGACATAAATGAAGCTTGGTGCATGTATAAGTGCAACAGAAGGTAAGACTATGATAGTTGGTTGGACTGGTTGGGTCTATTAGTGTAAATGAATGTTGGCAGTATAGTCATGAGAAAGAGAATATGAAGAGATAATGTAAATGAATTTGAGGCGTCATATGCCTTGGTTATGCTGGGAATTGTTATCCTTAGGGTTGCACATATGTTGCAAGAATAAAGGAAGTTCTCTTAAAGCTTGACCTTGATATCTAGTAATTATGTTATGATCATGATTATGCTAATGTTTATATATGTATACATGTAGGTATGTATGCATGCCATGTTTGATAGGGTCCTCATGGATCATGATTGTTAACACTAAAGTCTATGTGTATATAAATGTATATATGCATATTGTTGTCTGACAGGATCATGCTTGTTTATTCTAATGTTTATATATTTGTATGTATGTATCAATGTATCTATGTCTTTGTCTGATGATGACGAGGAATTGTTCTTCTGGTGGAATGATTGCTTATGCAGGCGGATGGCATGAAGAGGTTCATTGCTATGGGGAATCAAGTGGGAAGAGTAGTCATGAAAAATATATGAGTTCAATATCATGTGAATATGAATTTATATTGTATGCTTGTATTATGCCTATTCTTATGTTATGGATATGCTATACCGAAGGATACATAATCAAAATGAAGGCAGTGTGGTCTACAACATGCTAGGATAAACGTGGATAAGACACTGGAAGCAAGGTGTCTTGGTAAGGATAGTGTGGTTTTGGATGTGATGTGGTAGTACTGTTGTGCATATGTTGTATATGGTGTGAATGTTATTTTTATGATGTGTTGTGTATATATAGATTGTGTACATGTTGTTTATGCAATGTTATGTACATGATGGTACAAATAGTGTTGTGCGAATATTGCATATGGTGTTATGCAAATGATTGGATATACAATGTTGTGTATAGATTATGTTATGTACATGTTGGATATGTAGTGCTATGTAGAGGTGGTGTTGTGTGCAGGTGTTGTTGTGTACATGTCGGGCATGTGACGTTGTGTACATGTGGTGTCGCGTACCTGTCATGTGCATGGTACCATGTACATGTTGTATTGTGTACACATTTTATAGTCGTGTAGTCTACATGAGGCATTGTTTAAATGTTGTGCAAGTGGTGTCGTGTGCATGTGATGTTGTGCACGCATTTTGCAAGTGGTGCTTTGTACATCTAGTACTAGTGTGCATGTGGGATTAAGTGAATGACATACATGTTGTGTTAAGCGCATGTGGTACTATGTATGTCCATTATGTACTCATGGTATCCTGACTTATGCATTCATTGTGTTGCATTCTATATAAGTATTTGTGTTGTGTTGTACACCAGGTGTAGGTGTATGTGTTGTATGTTAGGTGTAGATGCATGTATTGCATGGTGTTTTATGCAGTGCGGCATTGTATGTGTGTGATGCACACTACGTATACGTGGACATGGTTGTGGAGAAGGAATTGGGTGATTGTCAGGTGTGTCAATCAATCCAGAGTGCGTACAAAATAAAGACAAAGGTAGAAGCTAAAGCTTGATTAAAGAATAAGTATCAGTATTTTACTTTAGTTTTGTTATGCATGTGATGTATGCTTCTGGTTTATGATGATCACATGTGATCTATGATTCTAATCTACGATGGTTGTGTTTTGAGTTAATGTGATGTGATATGTTGATACATGATGATTTTGTCACAGATGCTAATATGATTTCTTGTGATAGGAAGTAAACAAGATTGCAAGTGTACCTTATTAACAAACCACCAATGAGGTATGATTTGAAGTTATTTCAATTTAAATAAATCTAATGGAAGGTATGTACTTGGTACAGGAAGCACGAAAATGTTGGTTGGGTGATTGAAATCAACTACAAGAATTAGCAGAAGTAGTGAAAGGAATTGAAAAATGTAGCAGTATGTTGGTAAAGCACTTCAGGAGGAGGGCCTTTGTGTGAAACTAGTACCAAATATTGTCCATTGAATTCCATGAGCACGCTATGACTAGTATGATGGTTTTCAGGCAGTGATATATCTCAGTTTTTGTATCTTCTGATGCAGGGAAGCCTTTGCCAAGGGATGGGCAATTTGGGATTGGAGTGCCAGCGGAACTCGAAAGGTGAATGATTACATAGAACGGATTAATTGGATTTCCTTAGGGATTGTGTATCAATGAAGGGAAGGTCCGGGATGGATTTGTTTTGTTCATTAGCATTTCCAGATGGAATAAAATGCACTTTTCGAGTATGCCATGGAATAATGAGCTGATAATTCACTAAGAGGACAAGTGGCGTAGGATTATAGTGCTAGACATTAAATTCATAATTAACTTCACGCTGAATTCTAGA
This sequence comes from Pinus tabuliformis, assembly GCA_031772625.1. Lineage (NCBI taxonomy): Eukaryota > Viridiplantae > Streptophyta > Pinopsida > Pinales > Pinaceae > Pinus > Pinus tabuliformis. The sequence goes on along the minus strand of CM062816.1, from coordinate 638,156,433 downwards.
CTTCCTGGGAAGGAGGTGAATCCTCGTACTACATTGAGGGTGGAGGTGTGAGTATCTACAGTCCCTTGTTGATTGATATAGGCATCGTATCCTTTTATTTGCTGGTTGAGAAAATGTTCATATATGTATATGTGTGTCTTTTTGTAAATATTGTATTGAGATGGATTTATAAAGCTCCATAGATAGTATAATTTTTTGTTGGTTGAAGAAAATGTGTATTTCATTATTATTGTAAATACGGTAATGAGTTATGTTACAAATCTCCAGTAAACGGTATTCCTGTCATGTTTTAGCAGATGGTCATTGTAAATACTGCAACAAGATTTGTTATAAAGCTCCATGGGAAGTATGTTTTATTTTTAGAATTTTTGTTGGTTATAGGTGTCATTGAACACCGAGGATAGTGTTACCCAAAGGGGATGGTTCTTTAACAACCCTAGTGAAAATTAAATGAAATAAAAGTTAAAAACAATAACCACGGTCGATGGGACACTTATTCCAAGTTGTATGTTGGGAAAGACATCCTAGGGGGTGTTAATTTGATTGTTTATGGCTAAGGAAATTAGCAAAGGAAATGGTTACGACTTTGGGAAGGGAAAATGGAATTTTTAGCAAAATTATTTATTAAAATAATGGAAATTAGGAGAAAAAGGAGGTGAAAGGTCACAAGTTGCATGTGAGCAGAAAAATTAAGGAAAATAATGGAAAATGAAGAAAATAGATGCCTCATCTAAAAAAAGGATTATGAGTACCAATTCATGGGTCAATTTAGCATTGGAGCCCTATCATTATTCTCTCTCTCTCTGTCATTCTCTTGAAAAATTAGAGTTTTCTTGGAGCACTTTGGCATCAGATCAAGAAAGGAAAAGAAGGCAAGAGGAAGCAAATATCAAGCAGGGAAAGCCAGGCTCAAGGTACTACATAAGGCTTTATCGTAGGTATCAAATTTCATGTGTATTCTCATTTCTAGATTTGGCATGCATGACATTGCATGTGTTTCATTTCTACCATGGCGTGGGTTTTTCTAGGTGTGACAGTATCTTTAGCCTAGCCTTGCCATTTCCTAATAACTTTAATGAGATGGTTTCTCTCATTTGGTTTATGTGGGATGCATGGATTTGCTTAAAAGTTGAGTGGGGTGGATTTGAGAATTGAAAAGCAAATCGTCTGAGTGGTCCATAAACCAAAATAATGACCACAAAGCTACTCGCCTAGTAACCCTCAAACATGATTGTGAGTTACGGTAAATTCATATTGTGTGCCTTGGTGGAGCTAGGAATAATTGCCAATGAATAAAGGGATATAGGGTAAATCTAAGAGGTGGATTTTCTCTTCACTGGGCCTAATGATCTTGGAATGGGATGCATGATAAATCTTGGAGAGTATGGCTTGGTGTAGGGCCTAGTGATCCTTAGATCAAAATGTGGATGCATGGTAAAGCCTCAGAGAGTAGGAGGCACTCAATTTCCACATGGTGTAGGCAAATAAATTATATGGCATCAATGTTGATTGGTGTTTCTAAGATCTTCTATGAGTCCCACATTCATGCTTGGAATATGGTGTGGGGGTGATTGAGTGAAGAGAGACTTGGCTCAACCAATCTATGGTCAGGTGAAACGTGGTAGTCCCATCTCCAGTTGGTTTATTGCATTCATTAATGAGAAACTCATTCATTGATTTTCATGTGTAAATGTAATGATGTATATATGGGTTTTGATGGCTGATATACTTATGGTATTTATGTTCCTATTATGCTGGTTTTATGTATGTTTTGTGACAATAAAAATGGATATCAACATGTTTTTACTTGTATTTGAATGGATAGTATATCTATTACCTAATGAATGATAATGAAAAAAATGAAATTAGGAAAGAATGGTTCCTGGTGAAACTTAGATAATTATTAGGTCCCTACACTTAATTATGTTATCTATGCTTGTATGTTACATGTTAATTATATGTTTGACGAAATTCATGTCATGGCTACTAGGAGTCTAGTTAAGGTCTTGATCAACTTATTACTTTTGCATCATTGTTTCCATGTACTTTTCCTGATTCTAAGCTATCATTCTTGTTTGGGGAGTGGCTTGGGCTCTGGGCCTGAAAAAATGGCTTAAGTCCTAGGGTACCTCGCATAGAACTTGCAACTTGGGTCTCTAGTCACTCGTAGGCAGGTCTGTGAGAGTTACTTTAGGTTTTTGGTCACTCCCTTGCCCATAGAATGAGAGCTACTATGGCCTAAGAGATCAACAAAAAAGTGGCACCTAGGGGTGGGTTTTTTTTCTAACTGACTTTTCTTATGAGGGTTTTTTTTATGATGTTGGATGACTATGTGTGATGTTCCATTCATTCCACTTCCTTAAGGTCACAAAGGAGGTTGAATCTAATCATAGTAGCCTCTCCTAGCTTGTTTACCCCAGTTGGCATGGTTACATGGTTGAATGTGGGAGGAGGGTATTACAAAGATCAATACAAAATTCCTAGAGGAGGATTCTAGGACTGCAAGTGTTATTTGAGATGAGGACGAGTTTTCCTCAGGAAGGTGCACAAAGACTATGCCTGAGGGTTTCAAAGGAGAGTTCAATTCAGCCAGAGGAGGTTTCAATTTAGTTATCGAGGGTGACTATAAATTCCAGGAGGCCAAGCGAGTCACTTCCCATGGAAAATATAGGAAAATTTGTAGGATTCACCATGTTTCGGAGGCAATGACAATTAGCCTGCATAGAGGCGACATAGGGGCTAATGCAGGGGTATTTCATGTAGCCTAGTTTCGCATAATTTTAGAGCAGAAACAATTGTGATGCTGAGGTATTAACCTAACATATATGTTTCCAATATTTCTCTCGCATTGGATTACTAAATTAAGCATCAAAATTGTACTCATAATTTTTGCTGCATAATGATGATAAAACCCTCAATTTTTGTATCGATTTTCCCACATTTGGATTTTCTGGGCTAAATTGTCCAAAAATAACATTTTCATTTTTATTATCTCTGTGCTAAACTTTTTTAGTCTCCGTTTTATTTTCCGTAATGCTTTATTTGCGAAGAAATTTTAGTGCGAATTCTTCACTATCTTGTCAATAACAAAATAAACTGAATAATAATTTTATTAGTTATAAGAAAATTTCAAGTTGTTGCATTTCAAGCAATTTTTCACATGCAATTAGATTGATTTTGATCATATAGGAATATCCGAGGAGAAAGGAGAAAATTGTTCAAATTTAGAGGGATTATGGTATTTCGATTTCCAAGTCTATGCAGAACCTAGTCAGGTAGTGCAAATTGTGGGACAAGGCTTGAATTTTCATATGTAGAGTGAATGATTGGTTTATTTGTCTTGGTATTGATTCCAACAGATAGAGGTGACTAGACCATATTTTTTCCACAAAGAAAATTATTAGTTTAGGAAGAGATAATTTTCAATAGTGTATGAAATAATAGATTAGTTCCACGTGGAAGAGAAATTGCACACACAAAGCGATATTCTCAGAGGATTTCCAAATCCAAGTCATTATAGGAAATATGAATTTTTTAGTTGTTGTTAGCAGAAGAAATAAGAATATATGTGCATTCGAGAGGGGACTTCTATTAGAATATTACATCTGCTAAACTAGGTATATATCTATGAAACCAAAAATATATCAACATATAAATAAGAATAGAAAGAGAAAAAGGAAAAGCAATACAATAGATATAAATGGTTCACCCAATTGGGCTATGTCCATGGGAACGTTGTCTTCTATTATCTCAATAAATATCCTACAACCTTACAAAGAGAGAAACTACAAATAACCCAATACAAATGGAAATATGCTGTGAGCACAAGATAAGATGTGATGGTATCACAAAACACTATACCAAGAGATGTGGAGGAATTAATCTCACTTATTAAATGTGGGATAATATAATTCTCCAAAAAAACACTTTATATAATAAATGGATACAAGAGTATCCTATTCCATAATAAATATGGGATATAATGTATTACTATTTTAAATAAAATTGTAGACAACTTCTAACATAATACAAAGACATTATTAGCTTCCAAGGAATATAATATATTCCAACACTCCACCTTTATAATGGCTGGGAGAGGGGCCATCCTAACACTAAGGAAGGAAGGAGTCATTACTGCTCCCCCTTGATGACAACTTCCCTCATCTCAAGAAAATAACGAAGATGCACATACTTCGCTTCTGTCAATGATTTGGTGAAGATATCAATTTTCTGTTGCTCGGTAGGACAATACTCAATAGAAAGAATACCATGAGTGACAAGACCTCGAATATAATGAGAATCAAGGTCGATATGCTTCATCATGGAGCTGTATATCGAATTATAAGAAAGCTGAATTGCACCCTCATTTTCAAATTTCAATATAGTGGAAAATTTCAGAACCATACTAAGCTTGGTAAGAACATGCCATAACCAAACGACTTATTTAGATGCTTCTTTGGCTACTCTATACTCTGCTTCACATGAAGATAAAGAAATAGTCTTTATCTTTTTGTTGGACCAAGAGACTATACCTGAACCAAGTCAAAATATATAACCAATAGTTGACAGTCGATCAGAATTTTCACTTGCCCAATCAGAATCTCTATAACCAGAGATTAAAATTATAGCACTACTCAAACAAAATACATGATAATGTAATCTACCCTCTTCTCTTGGCTTCCTGCCAATGACTTTCACGAGGTTGCTACAAGAATCAAGAAATCATACTCACTGTAAAGGAGAGATATGATTTGATGCAAGTTATATATATCAAACTACTAATGAGCTAATGGCAAAGTGTATCATCAACCAGTGGAGTGGTACACTCAACAATTAACTTTACACCGTATTGAAATGGCATAAGAGTATGTTTACAATCACTCATATGGAAACGAGCCAATAAATCCATCTCATACTTAAGCTAAGGGAGACAAATACCATTGGCCATATGCCAGATCTAAAGACCCAAGAAATAGTGCAACGTACCGAGATTTGTCATCTCAAATTGCTTCTGAAGAGAAATTTTAATATCTTGAATTAATAGAAGCTCGTTGCCAGTGATAATTAGATCATCCACATATAAAACAATAATGAGGATATTATCACCAAAGTTCTTAACATAGAGATTTAGATCAGATATAAAACACCTAAAACCATTATTCAATAAGTATGCATCAATTTTATCATACCTAGACCTAGATGCTTGTTTGAGACCATATAAAGATTTGTATAATTTGCATACTAAACTTGAGGATTCAGCAGAAATAAAACCAGGAGGCTATTACATATAAATCTCTTCAGTAAGATCACCATTTGAAAAGGCACTTTTAACATCCATTGGATGAATTCCTCGCTTATAAGATGTAGCAAGTGATAAAATGGTTCTTATTGCGTTCATTTTAGAAACAGGAGAAAAAGTTTCAATATAATCAGTACCTTCAAGCATATTAAAACATTTTGCAACTAATTGTTGTGGGTGGGGACACCCTAGGGTCTTGGGTTGAAAACCCCAATAGAGTAGAGGGCATACAACAACAAGAAATGTGTACACAAACAATCTAAATGCTTAAACTACTGAACTGGGAAGAAGTTACATTACTATGAGGTCCTATGTTTGGGGTTGATCCCACAGGGTCCAAACCCTCTGCTTCTTCTTATTCCTTTAAAACTTTTAACTTTTTCAAGCAAAGAATATAGAAAAATAGTAATAGAAAGCATGTTCATGATATATGTGATAGATCATACAAGAAAATAAGCAATTATGCATTAATATAAGATTTATAAGCAAATAAAAACATTGATCAATGCATAAAGACAATAAATATGAGGAACATAACAATATTTCTTTATTGATGTAAGCTAAATAAAAGGTGCAAAACTACAACCTAAGTCTTCTTCTAGCTCCAAGTGGAGCCATCCTTCGGATCCGTCCTGTTTTTCCCTCAGAAATATTCCTCCATTAATACACACAAGGATATCATAAGAGGGATGAAGGACATCTGAAAAGAGGAAACAAAGGTTTCCTATAACTTGGGGAGTGTAGGAGGCACATGTATTTCTTTAGACTTGATCAGGGATCAACCAACTATAATATCAATATCTCGTTTCTTCTCCCCTTAGGCCTTCCCATGGAGGTTTATTTATAATTCTCAAAATTAGCCTTTTTAGTTGGGAAACACTTGGGTCATGGGCTATAGTAGGTGAGTAACAGGTAAAACCCGTAAACTCAACCCGAATTTAAGGAGATTATTTATTTTTAGTGTTTTAACACATATACGTGGGTTGGGTATATATTGACCCTTGGGTACACACTTTTAACACAGGGAAAAGTAGTGTATGGGAAATAAACCATTATTTTTTAGAATTTGAACCAAGTCTAGAAAGGAAGGGTTGCCCTAGGCCATAACCAAAGCATCGGAACTACCAAGAGTGTTAAATGGTGCTATAATAGATGCCCACTAATATATGAGGTCAGAAGGGGTACATGATGAGTGAAATGTATTAAGTATATAGAAGGAATCATGCTGAGACCAGAGAGGAGTTCACCAGAATTTAGCTTGCCATGCCAGTGAAAGAGATCAGAAAGAAACTGTTGTCTAAGGCAGGCATACCATGCTCAGAGATAATAAATAATTTATGCATTTCAAGTACAAAAATGGATCCAATATGCATACAAATATAAAGGAAATAAAAATACATAATTTTTCATCCGATCATATCCAGATAAGTACATGTCTCAATATCACACATAAACAACTAATCAATGATGCTGAAGTAAGAAGTTGATCACTAAAGTCATAAATCTTATCCATAAAGGTACTAAGTCAAATGGTGGAATAAATGGTACTACAGTGCAACTCGGGTGCCAACATATAGGATGTCGATGTAAGCAACTGCAACATATAAGGTAGATGGTGGTAACTAGCAGAAACATGACAAACTAATAAGTGAACCAAGAAATGTTGATGAAAACCTGAGGTCTTCATCGACTGCCATGGTACATTTCTACACTGTGGAAATAAATGATCTAAAGTTGACCATCTGGGAAATCATCTGATTATCGGTCATTGATGTATAACATTAAAAAACACGATACTACTCACCAATAATGATGATGAGGGCCAAGGCACCAAGTACAAACTAACAAGTGCGATTAAATGAGTTGTAGTCGAACACTTGGAAGAATCTATCAAACAATATGCAATGATATTTTCCCATTTTCCATAGTGAAGGAGTCCATCAATGATGACTACAAACCCTAAGGTACCGCCGAATGGAACCTAGATCTTCTTCATAGGGAAATGAGTTGAATTCGATGGGAAAATATCTTCTAGAAGGAAGGAATTAATGCATTCTTCATTAATCTAGTGTAAGTGTAAACCATAGGCCCATAATGTGGAAGCAATAGAATGAATAAATATGTAGTAACCCAACCAAAGCATGTTTCTGGCATACAAAAGATGTAGCTAACACATGATAGAAACCCTCTAAACCAACCAATAATGAAATCTAACATAGAGGCAAGGAGTCCATCAATAGGGTCAAATTGAAACGAAGGCACTGCATGAATCCCAATTTATGATAATGGAAGCTGATGTTGAACACAAGGGAAACCACTTAGTCAAATACCCATGATATTGATCGCTACTGAGCACAATGTGACCTATCAATAATAAAAATAGGGCCATGGTGTGGCTCTAGATCTGCTCTCAGAGAAAATTTTGATAGTCCATAAGAGAAAGGCCCGCCATCAAGAATTCAATGGAAACCTTCTCAAACCGACATGAGAAAAGAACCAAATAGTTGATGTGATAACGAACATGACTCTGAAAATCACGGATGGCTGACTAAAAAGTATGTTAGAAGACACTGCAGAGAGGCTGACTTAGGTTTACTTCTCTTCAAGAAAAGCATGAGTCAAATGTGACTACATGGAAGCATATGATAACTTTGTATAAGTTTTTCATGTAGGAGGCATAAGAAAACTCTCCATATTTTTGGAAGAGATAACCAATTGGAGGTGTACTAACTCAATAACAAAGTTAAGGCTCTCCTAAGTCAAACTAAAGTCCATCCCAATGGAGGAAAGACTTATTTTTTTAGTGCTTTGTTCAAGGGCAATGCAACTAACTCTAGATACCATCTTATCGAAATAATGTCCCATTCCCGCTCTTTTTGGGATTTCTATTTTTTTTTCCTTTTTCATTTTGATGAAGCCTAAAAAAGAATAAAATAATGGTATAGTACAGTGAAACGAACGAGTGTCCAAATACAGATGCGCTAGTTCCTGGGAGGGGAACATTCCTATGCTTAATTGAAGGTGACCAAACTGGTCAATGACACTAAAAGGAATGTTCTTTCCATCGGTAAAAAAGTGCATCATGTTTCAGAGGTTAAGTGATTGCAAGGTTGATTTTGTAGAATACATGGTCAAAAGGTGGCTTAAACATGAGTCCAAGTGAAGCCGACTCAAGGCCAAAGGGTACAAATGGTCAAAATGCAATGCAATAGTACAATTCAAGACAAGGTAGCCTCTAGGGTATAAAGCCAAAAAAATGGTGAAGAAGAAAGAGAATGAGTCTTCATCGCACAGGTCATGCCAGGACTAAAGATTACTCCCGAGCCTACACAATATAACAGCATGGGAAACATATCCTAGCGAGGACATAACTAAGATGCCCATGTAAAAGTTGGCTCTACCATCATATCATGATTTTATAAATCGGTGACTGGAAATGTTTTTAGAATCAAGACATTATGGTATCGGCCCTATGGAAAAAAAAAATTGCAGTATGGAGGGTAGTATGAAAAATGATGGGTCTGTAGTCATGGAGATGAAGCAATTTTCTCAAAAAAATTCCAAAGTATTCTATAAAAACAGCCGATGCCAACACTCCAAGCCAAATGCTCAAAAAATCCACAAGAGGAAAATAAACTTTAGTAAAAATAATTTTCATTTTTCAACCTATATATGGACTTTTGGACTCACAATTATCATTTGCGTTTTGAGAAATTTGGTAAAGGAGATGGGGAGAAAAAACCAAGCAAGCTTCCTGAATGAAATTCAATAGTTCAAACTACTTCAAATCTTTGAGGTAACCTTCTAATTGAACTTTTGATAAGTTTTAATTATTTTTAAATGTTTCATCATAATTTGACCGTACAAAATTATTTTTAAAATTTGTTCTATGTGTACACATGGGTTATATACATGTAATCTGCATATAGGAAGGCCCTATACACAACTATGTTAATAACAAACGCGTGTGTGTACGAGTTTAAAATTAAAAACATGTATTTCAAGATTCAAAACATCATTTTTTATAGGATGTCGATTACTTGGCATGAAAGAGAGCATAGTGTAATTGATAATCAAGTGATGGAGGATCAAAATGCATTAGATACCTTACGAGGATGTAGTTTGTTAAAATTCTTCAAAATTATGAATATGAAGGAAAATACTTGATTGCTTGAGATGTTAATGTACTACTGGAGTGTAGAATAAGATTATTTCATTATTGATCGGATGCCCCTAAGGATTGAAATAGAGGATATCTATTTTATTACAGGTCTTTCCTGGAGGGGAGAGAGGGTCCACTCAACCTAAAGGAAAAGAGGTAGTCTTAGTGTAGCAGACTATGTTTGCATATACTATCCTGAAAACCAAAAAAAAGGTTGGAAGCCAGATTCCAATCAAGTATGTATAGAGTTTATCACTAAGAATCATACTTTTTACCATAGCCAGGGTAAATGGCTATGTTGCTCTACATCAGGCTTCGCGTGTTTCCATAAGTCTTGCAGTGGATTGTCTCACTATAGTATTTGATTGGTGCACACCTCTTCTAGCCAATATGAAGAAGCAACGTACTTCTATCCAGAAGGGTCAGATGAAGAATTTTGGATACGAAACCATCTTGTGTTCCTTCTTTTCTGAGAGAGTACCTGGGCTTCATCCCAAGGTATTATCGAGCATCAACAGCCAAAGAGATCCATGGATGGGTAGGTGGGTTGATCTTATGACATGACTAGGGGGAGGTGAGGTCCCTATGACTACATTTGATGATGCGTTTTTCCTTTGGTGGGAACAATAGGTCATTGTAGTCGAAGACTACCCTGATGCCGGAATGGATTTTCAAGGAGATTTAGATCTAGGATTTCCACCAAACGTAGCATGGGGTTCCATAGGTATAAATGATTTTTATTTTTTTAATTTTAATATTTTTTGGATTTTCAATAGAAATGAATTAAAAAAATCTTTTTGATGAGACAAGAAACTTACAAAATTATTTATCATGACACAAATGTTGGACGAGTGAGACCTGATGGTCTTCCTTGACATACGCATTGTGGAAGAGATTCTGAAGGGGTTGTAGTAGAGACTAAGAGAACCCTCCATGTAGTCCAGAGAAACTTGGTGAGGTTAACTCACCAAGTACCCATGGTTGCCATAGAGGACTTAACAAAGGAGATGCAGCGACGGATGGTGGGAGTACCATGAGATGGGGTGTGACTATTTCGGCGGGTGGCCAATGCCATCGGTTTCTTTCTTTCTGCTCATCCTGAGCGGGATTGTTAGATAGATGATTAGATCATTTTCTATTAGACATGATGATGGGCATAAGCCCTAATTTTGTAGGATAGTTTGTCCCAATTTTATATATATTATTTTGGACACAAAAACTCTACCCATATAAAAACAATTTTATCATGATGATCATATATATACAGATGATACTTTGATTATTTTTTGATGCTTTAATGTGATGAGTGATTTATATGCCAATCCAATGCTTGATTAGCCATAGAATCTACTAAGGAATTTCTTGATCGTGGAATATGAACAAATGTGATGTAAACAAACGATCTTTGTAATAAACACACCCTCATAAATTGGCAATATAAATAAGGATCTCTTAGTCGATAGATGTTATTCACTTGAGATACCACCAGTTGTGAATATAAGTAAACTACTAATGAATAAATATCAAGGGATATTACCTTAGATAGTAAATTAATAAAAATAATATATTCGACAATATTATTTGAAGTGGGATTGATACATACTCCTCTCGAAACTAGAAAGTGGCCAGATGGAAAATAAATCACCTAATCCCTGGAAGAAAGGTTTCGAGTGTCTCTACTAGCACCAACAGTGAGTCGTAGATATATCAAATCATCCATCAATACCTGCCAAAGGAGATAAAAAATATCAACATCACTAAAACCAATAGATAGATATGTACAAACATACAATATATACAAACAAGTAAATGCTAGGGCAAAGCCTAAGAAAAGTACTTTTTTCCTTCAAAATAAAGAACTCATAAGCTCCCTTTTTCAAAACTTTTTTGACAATGAAGTGACTATACCATGTAGATTTAAGCTTGCCTGCCCCCAAGACATCTTTGTCTTGATCGTAGACCAAGACAAGGTTGCCTTTAGAAAAAAAAAATAGGTCGGACAACTTTATCATATTGAGTTTTTACCCTCTTCTTAGAAGCTTCATATATTGTTTCACCATCATTCTTGAAAGTGGGCATATTCTCATCCCATTTAGTAAGTATTCTACGACCACGATGATATACTTGTGATTTCCTGTCTAAGGCAGATTACAAGTAATAAAATATATGCCCCACTTTGTGAATGGGACGACGATTATCACAAGGAAAAGTGGAGCTAGATGTGCATGCATTTTATGACTATATACCAGAAAGTGATGGCATCTCTTGACCACTTCAATGCAATCTTTAAAGATCAAAGGCCAAACGTAGGCTGCTCGCAATTGTTCTTTGGCTATAACAAGCCCAAATAAATGAGCACCATAAGCTCCATTGTGGCAATCATTAAGCATAAAATCCACTTCTTCCAACGTTAAACAATGTCTAAGGATTGAATCGACAGCACGATGATATAAATTTCCACCTATAATAATATAACTTTTAATGAGGTGAAGCAATTTTCTATGTTCATCCTTGGAAAAAGAGAATGGAAACTTCGAAGTTTGGAGATATATAACAATATCCCCATACCAAGGATCCTGCAAGAAAATAAGAAACATATGTTCATTAGGAAATGTTTCCTCATAAATGATTTATTCCTCACAAGGAAAATCTAAGGTCAAATCTAAAAATAAAAAAGATTTCTTAGACTTAGCCAACATGAATTTGAGGTCAAATTCTCGTAAAATGACAACCCATCTATTATATTTTCTCACAATCACTCACATACTCATAACAAACTGAAATGGATTGAAGGCTATTAAGACGAATGTTTTTTGAAGTAGAATGTAATGTCTAACCCGCTAGAGAGCATGGACAGCTACCAAAGCTAATTTCTTAATGGGATAATATCGCAATTTAGGACCAACCAAGCCCCATCTTAGAGAGTAGATTACGTCCTCACATAAGGCATCATCTTCCTGAACCAGAACCATACCAATAGTCAATTCTGATGAGATGAGATACAAAAATAGGACTCTGCTATAATCAGGTGGGCTCAACAAAGGAGAAGAGGTTAATGCTTTTTTCAAAGCATCAAAAGAGCATTGCATGAATAAATACCATCAAAATGGGACCCCTTTCTTAAGAAATCTCATAAATCCTTTTGTGATCTCGGCATAATTGGCTATAAATATCCTCAAGAAATTTGATTTTCCTTGGAGACTTTGAAGTTGATGTATAAAGGATGGGGGAGGAAACTGAAGTATTGCCTCAACCTTGAAGTGATCTACATGAATCCCCTTAGTTGACATGATGAATCTCAACAACCGACCAGATGTGGCGGTGAAAACACACTTATTCAGATTCAACCATATTTTATTAAAACAACATCATTCAAAAATAAATCAAAGATGTTTAGCATGATCAATTCGCTTTCAAGAACGAGCAGCTAAATCATCCAAATAAGCTTCGATAATGTGCCTGGTATCGTGAAAATCATATGACATGGCTCGATGAAAAGTAGCTCCGGCACCTTTCAAGCCAAAAGGCATCTTTTTTTACACAAATGTACCCAAGGGACAAATAAAAGTTTTCTTGTGCTGATCTTCCGGATGGATAGTAATTTGATCATAACTAGAAAATCTGTCCATAAAGAAAATTTCATTACCCCCACATTCATCAATAATCTGATCAATAAAGGGGGTGGGGTAATTGTTCTTAGGACAAGCCTTATTTAGATCCCTAAAGTCAATCCATACATGGATCGTTCCTCGATTTTTTCCTACGGGAACTGAATTAGAGACCCACTTAGTTAAAGGAATGGGGTATATGAAACCCACCTTAAGAAACTTCTCAACTTCAGATTTGGTAGCTTCTATTTTCTAGGATATATCGATCGAAGTTTCTGACAAATAGGTTTTTAATTTTCGTACATATTTATCTCATGCTGGACTATATATGGATCTATTCCAGGAACTTCCTCATAAGACCAAGTCAACACATCATGAAATTCTTTAAAGAGATCGGTATAAGTTTGAATTTCATCATGGGAATGGTCAGCTCCAATGAAGACATTTTCAATAAAGTTGGGATTCGTAGAGATGTTCATTCGAACAGTTTGTGAGATAACAGACATGTTACCTTCGGCAGAAAACTGCACTGGAGCCAAAGGGCTTAAAACTGCATGAACATCAATAGTAAATGAAGAACTATACAAAATTGATTCAACTTCCCACAAATGAGGGAGGACATATGAACGATGGTGAAAATAATTCCATGGTCTTTGAACACCGGTCATTGCTTCTAGGATTGCTTCTTTAGATGGAAAGACAATATCTAAGCAATCATGAGTAGAAGTTGAATATAGAATCTAGGCTGGAGCCACATCCCCATCCAGCTCCTCTGATGAAAATGGAGTAGGATCAGATTCTAAAGTGTTGAAAGTAGACTTATAAGCAATTTTCTCTATAGACATAGGACATGCCACTCCACCTACCTTCCCCTCATATAATGTGGTGGTAGATGAGGGTAAGGTCAAAGGAACCGAAAAATAATGAGTTCTCAAGAACTCCCTTTGAGAAGGTTCCTTGGAGGAGAAAATAACATTAATTCTAGCTATAGGAGTAGGAAATTCAAAGGTACCCATTAAATAAGAGTACATTCCGACTCCTAAATTCTTTATAGGTTTTTCGGGATTATCCACAAACGAAACTGTAGATTCAGAAGATGCATGGGAATCACCTCAAGAATAATCCATCTGATCAACTTTTACAATTCTCCCTTCATGAGGAAAACAAAGGATGAAAAATAACAATGATATAATAGCATCCATCTCATAAATCCAATTCCCACCTAAAATGAGGTTGTAATCTAGATTCGCATCAACTATCTCTATTTCAATATTTACCACCTTACCCTGAACAAAGATGGCAAAGGCTGGAATAATTTCATGCAGACTATGAGAATGACAATCAAATGCTATCAATGGAGTAGGTGAAGGAACAACTTAAGGTGATCCAATAGTCTTCCAACATGATATAGACAATACACATGTCGAAGCACCCTCATCAACTACAGTTAGAAAGATATTAGTATTTCGATATGTAGACTTTATTTAAAAATCCATATGAGGTGGGAGTCTCTTCTTCATGTTTGACATATCGAATGTAAGCAAAAGATAATTTTGTGGATCAAATGATCTGATCGTAGTGAGTAACATACTCCTTTGTGCGAGGCACAACTGGAGTAACTCTAATGCCGACATAGCACAAGGACTCTGAGCTAGATCTTCTACAATTGAGTAGTTATGGGCTGCCTTAGCATTAGTTTTAATGGTTGAGTGTTTTGTAGAGCCTTTCAGAATCTAAGGTATAGACTCAGTGACGGGCCTCTCAATGTGTAGTGGCTCTGAAACATTAGGAGCAGACTTTGCCTTGGATGATTCTGTTTCACCATAATCACATGATTGTGTAGAAAAGTCAATATGTGAACTTATCATGTAAACCTTGATGTATTTTCCCATTCTTGGTTGCCCCTAGTGGGGGTACCAATACTCGAGTTTGTGCGAGCAAGTAATAGCTGCCCATGGGGAAAGGGTTAGTTAGCACAACTTGGGAGCTAGAAGAACCCCGCTGAACTAATAAGTGCTGAGCATATCAGATCTTAGGGAAAAGATGAGTCAAAAGAATCTCCATTACACAACTTGCATGGAAAATTTACTTTCTTCTCAAACTCTTTTCTACCCCCTCCATCGTCATTTTAGAGTTTGTTTGCATTACCCTTCCCATCCTCATTATTTTTCCTACCTCATCCTTTATTCTTCCCATTGGATTTTTGGTTTATTTTGGGGTTAGAAGTTTGGACGACATTTATAAATGAAGGTTGAGAAGGGATAGGCACTGATGGATATGCCTGCATAGAGGAAGAAGTTTGTAAAGACAATTGTTGCAATTAATTTAGTAGGTTGACCGTGTTAGTATCAATTGATCTGACTAACGTGATCGCATGGGGACCTAGCTTAGTTTTGGCTAAATCAACCTTGGACCTAGGATCATCAGGAAGAACTTTCTGAAGAAGCCCAGACTTCGAATATATAAGTTCTAATTGTGGGCTCAAAAAATAGCCTGTTCTTCAGTGAAGAAACCGGAGAGCGATACATCCTTAGAGATCCCGGGTGTTAAAGATTTAAGAAACCATTCAAGAAGGAATTCTTGTGGAATATTGGCTTGGATGAGCCTCTTCCTTCTCCTCCATTGTTAAATATGATCCAAAATGTGCGTTTCTTAGTCCTCCTGAAAATTAGCCAATAGCTTAGTTCCAGCATCATAATGGACATGCAACTGAAAATGGCTCAAAAACATTGTAGCCAAATCACTGAAAGAAGAAAAGGTGCCCCTTGGGAGTCCAATGTACCACTTGGTCGCATTTCTAGTTAGGGTATGTTGGAATAATCTCAACCTGATTAAAAAATCTATCAGGAAGTTTGAGGAAGACCATAATTGGAAAGTGGTTATATGGTCACTCGAAGCTTCACTAGTCTTCCTTTCGAATTTGGGTATATGTGAGGGAACATTGGTTGGCACCGAAGGCTATACCAAGTTGTATATAATCATATCATTAGTAAATTTAGAAATATCTAACAAGTTTAACATTGCTAGAAAAGGTAGTCGCAGAGGACCCTCAGGATTCCACCTGGTCTTAGCATAATTCCCAAAGTTTTGGAAAGAATACCCTAGATTTGTGAAGGCACGAGGTTTCCTGTCGTAATTCATAAACACATGTGAACCATAAGAGGCACCTTGTGGTCTAGAAAATTCTAGAGTTTGACCAACTCCTACCCAAAGATTTCCATATCCAATGAAATTTCCCCCTAGGGAGGTGTTAAAAGGAGCAGAGAGCCCTTGGTAAGGGTTCCATGCATGATCGTAAGGAGAAAATATTTGGAATGAACTAACAAAAGAATATGGCATATTTGCCTATTTTCCAAAATAGAATTGATTCCCGGCTCCAAGTCCACTAACTACAGGGTTTGTCCATCCTTAGAAAGGATTATAACTTTGACCCATATAGGAAAATGTTACAGATACTAAAGATGGGTTAGAATGTGCTATATGACCACTGCCAGAAGGGAAACCCTGAAAGTAATCTAACCCACATGCCATGGAATTCATAGACGTGAAGGCAGTTGATGGAAAACTTAACAAAACCAAAGGAATTACATTCATCGGCATTCCATAGGGGATAAAACTAGTGCCAGAGGCAAAATATAGGGTTCCCCCACTCAAAGATGGAATAGAGGTAGAGACAAAAATAGCAGTTCTAGGAGTAACAGAAGGTATGGAAATCATTCCTCCTCCTTGTACGGATATAAGAGTTTGCATACTAGTAGCATTCATGGTGGATGCCATGCTCCCAGCAATGGTCATCGAAGGAAAAGATCGAAATAGATCTCGGCTCGAAGGCCTATTGGGCTGAGTCCTGACATATAGTAAAATGCATGAGCGATGAGAAGGAAGAGGAGAATTAAGAGTCAAAAGAGACTCAAGAATATCTTCTACCTCAATAATGTATTCTGTCTAGAAGAGGACTCAAGATAGGACCAAAATCTTCCTCTCCAACTCTCTACTTATACCAAGCTTTTCTTGTGAATCAATAACTCTAACTAAAGGATCAATATATGTTTCATTTGTTGCCACTAATTGGAAATGACTAGAAGAATTTCTCCTACGCCTTCAAGGAGAAGGGTCAACTCTCATAGGTGAAAGCCCACGAAGCCTCCTAGACAAACGAACTATTCGATCAACCACTTTTAATTATTTTGAAGAAAACTAATTAAAGACTCAAAAAAATTGTAAAGCTAGGCCAACTAGGAGCAAAGAGGACTAATTAAATCAAACTACTTCCAAGTATTTCCACTCCAGGTGATGACGAACGAACACCAAAATACAAGAGAGTTGAAATCAAGGAACTTCTGAAAATAGTCTGCGGTAATGACGCCCTAGGCCTACTAGCGAAGGTACCAGAAATAACTACACTGACCTCCAGACAACATCCTTTGTCAGTGTAAGCATCCAAACTTCGTTAGTGTACCCTCTAGGAATACTGATGAATGTGATGCAATATCTATCTCAGGTGCTACGGGATTCCTCCCCATCCACCTATGTGATCCCTAGGGAAGGAAACTATGGGCACTAGTTCGTATCAACATCTCAGTGGAACAGTCATGAGGTGGGATCTAACAAGTAGGAGAGGGGGTATCTCTCTTCCTTGTCTTCACTCTCCCTCATGCTTGACTCTCAGTCACGATGCTTTCCCAGTCTTTCTAAAAACACTAGATTTCACTTGTTATTCAACATCTATGTTTGATAGTTTGAGCAGCCTTGGAGAGTTAACTCTCTACTCACCTATTCCAAGGCCCTAAAGAGCTTAAACTTGTTGGTGTTGTTAATGACAAATTAAAAAGTTCTAGTTTTTTTTATTAAATCTCGAGATTTTAAAGGAGTATTATTTAAGTCAAATGTATAACGAGAGTGAAACTGATGATGTTTTCGACACAAAAATAACCAATAAAAAATTAACTATATGCATGTAGTTATTTTCTTCCGATGAAAATGGATTTCTACTTGGTTCTACGAAAAAAATTATATAAGAAAGATACACTTTTTCTTTCTTTTTTAGAAACACTCCACACACACTCAAAATCTAAAAAAGGCTAAGAATGCTTATGATCCAAACTAACCTAGTACAAATTTAAATGGTGATGCAAGATCCTATGAATACTCATACTATAAGACAATGTGATTCTTTATAAGATCAATAAGCCCACTTGACAGTAAAGAGGGAAATAATATAATAACAAATTTCCCTCAAAACCAAGTAAAACAAATTGGAAAAGTTCACAATTGCTCGAAAACAAAGCAAATGAAACCAAAAAACCAAAAAGGTGGAAAGAAAAAGAAAGGAGAAAGCTATGTTTTTGTCTTTTTCTTTAAAAAGCCAAAGAAATTTTCGAGTTCACAAAAAGAACTACCAAATTCGAAAGATCAAGAAACAAGGACAAATAGTCCTTATACCCTCTAAGTTATAAAACTCATTAGTAAATGAACATTGAAACAAGAAGGAATACAAACTTGTACAAACTGATCTGAACAATAGTAAAAGACCTCAGTAAATGAACAAAATGTTAAGAAAATATCTCAAGATTGCAAAAGAGAAACTGAAAAAACCATGAAAAGCAAACAGGTCAACCAAAAGGGAAAGCAAAGCAAACAAATTTAAAATCTGGGTTATAAATGAAGCCAAAACCAATTTCTTTTTCAGGAAAAGCAAAACATCCATGAACTTCAAATAGAAGCTTTCAACCCAATACATGAACCAAAACTTTACTCAAAAATAAATCTCAGGCCAACTAGGATTTTCACTCAGATGGAGATTCAAAATTGAAAACTTGCAAAAGAACATAGTTCTACAGATAATGGATGACTAGAAAATAGCAGAAGTTACCAGGCCACAAAACTAACTAGGCAAAATTTTTTGAAAAAAAAAATCAAAATTATGTATACATGATTGTGTAAAATCACAGAGGCGTGCACACGCGTTTGAAACACAGGAAACTCACATATACATGAGTCTATTTGATGAAACTTATGTGTATATGGAACTGTGTCCCAAGAAAAACACATATAAAGGGCTCAATTACGAAAAAAACAAAATCGAGGCCTAATCTAGAAGATCAGACTTGATGCATGGGAAACTAATAAATCAATGACACTGTAAAAGCAAGAAATCAACAAATCAAACCCCGATCAAGAATGAACAACCCAAACTAGGTAAAATAAGAATATTTTCCCCAGTGGAGTTGCCAATTCTGTTGCAGGTGGGAACACCCTAAGGTCTTATGTTGAAAACCCAACCAAGCGGAGGGCATAGAGCAGAAAGAAATGTGCAGACAAAAAATCTAAATGCTTAAACTATTGATCTGGGAAGAAGTCACCTTCCCCGGAGGTCCTAGTTTTGGGTCAATCCCATAGGATCCAAACCCTCTGCTTCTTCTGATGCCTTTAAAACCTATAACTTATTCAAGCAAAGAAATACAATAGGAGTAATAGAAAGGATGTTCATGATATATGTGATAGATGATTTAAGTAAATGAGAAATTATGCATTAATATAAGATTTATAAGTAAATAAAAACATGAATCAATGCATAAACACAATAAATATTTGGAAAATGACAACATTTATTTATTGATGTAAGCTAAATGAAAGGTGTAAAACTACAACCTGAGTCTTGCTCCATCTCCAAGCGGAACCGTCCTCTGTATCCGTCCTGTCTCGGCCTCAAGAATATTCCTCCATAGATACACACAAGGATGTCATAATATGGATAAAGGGCATCTAAAAAGACGAAAAAAAGGTTTCCTATAACTTGCGGAGTGCTGGAGGCACAGGGATTTCTTCAGACTTGATCAGGGATCAATGAACTATAATATGAATATCTCTTTTCTTCTCCCCTTAGGCCTTCCCATGGAGGTCTATTTATACTTCTCCAAAATATTTTTTTTTAGTTGGGAAACAGTTGGACGACGGGCTATAGTAGGTGAGTAGCAAGTTTAGCCCATAAAATCCACCCAAATTTAAGGAGATTATTTAGTTTTTAGTGTTTTAACACATATATGCGGGTTGGGTATATACTGACCCATGTGTATGTGCTTTTAACATAAGCCAAAGTAGCATATGGGAAATAAAGCATTGTTTTTTAGAATTTGGACCAAGTCTGGAAAGGAAGGCTTGCCCTAGGCCATAACCAGAGCATCAGATCTACCAAGAGTGGTAAATGGTGCTATAAGACTAATCCAGCTTTATGCTTTTTGATCTCCCCTTTTGCAATGATTTTAGTCTTGTTTCTCAAAAGAGATTCATATTCAATGGACATATCTTGTTCCCAATGAGGATTACCCTTAGATTGAGCATAAGAAGTAGGATCATTAGTGGCCAAAAATTTTGTCATAAGAGAAAAGTTAGATCTAGTTCGATGAGTCTTAGAAGGATTTCCGACCTCACTATCAGCAGATTAAAGAGTTTTCCAAGCCCAACTAGGAATAGTATAAGGAACAATAGTGACTTCAGGAGCTTCATGAGTTCTAGGTGGAATAATTGAGGAAGAGGAAGAATCAATATCAATAAGAGGCACAAAACGTGAAGAAGGAGTAACAGGAATAGGAGTAACAAGTGGTATTGGTAAATTTAGAGTAACATGAGATTCTACAAACTCGGGTGGGGAAGAGACTTCATGAGATTGAATATCCCTTCTAATTATGACACTTTGATTAGAAGGATCAAACAACTTGTAAGCCTTGGAATTATCATCATAACCAATGAATATACACTTGTGAGATTTGGGTTCTAATTTTTTCTATTTTTCATCTCAAGTATGAGCCCAACATTCACAACCAAACACCTTAAAATTACTAATATCTGGTTTACATCCATTTAATTGTTTCTCATTGGTAACATTCTTGACAACTTTAGTACGATCTCTATTTAAAATAAAATTAGCATAGTAGATGGCTTCAACCAAAAATTTTTGATGGGGTCCTTTAGAATAAAGCATACATCTGTCCATTTCAACTAAAATTTTGTTTTTCCTTTTAGCAACACCATTTTTTTTAGGTGTATAAGGAATAGTCTTTTGATGTTGAATACCATGTTTAGATCAATCTGCATCAAATTCTTACTTAACAATTTTTCCCCCATTATCAGATCGCAAGGATTTAATACTCTTACCAGATGGATTTCAACCATGGATTTAAATTATTGAAATTTTACAAATGTTTCACTTTTATTTTTCAAAAAATAAACCCCAGATTTTCTACTAAAGTCATCAATAAATGTTAGAAAATAAACTATATGAGATTTTCTACTAAACATATTCAAGGAGGAATCTGAAAAAATGTATAGGGCTTCAGATCAAATGTTAATTTTGTTTTCCATGCCTCCTTAATAAGTTGTTCTTTTTATCAATGGAATGAATTATGACTTCTTGCAACCTGGTTCACTCATCTCTATAATTATTTTATGGAATATGAATATTTCTTAAGACTATATGTCAATATCGATTAGAAGAAACCAAAATAAATATTTTATGTGAATGTGGCAAGGTGGAATTTCATCATATGAACCATTGAACTCCAATCCTTTAACATAAATGTGTTTAGGTAAGCATTATTCTACAAAATTTAGTTTCCAGGGACTCATCTAGAATTATAATTTTTGTATTAAAGATATTATATGTAACTACACTTCAAGACACCTTGTGGTGTTTGGGGAAGTCATAATTTCAAGTACATTCTTCTTAACCTCAACTCCAATAGAACAGAAGCCTTTACCCACATGTATAATCATGTACAATTAGATACTGAATGGATCAGTAAAGTCCCAAACATTCTTAGTTGTTAAATGATGGATTGCTATTTCCTCCTATTAAATTCTACACTAGTTTAAAAGGGGAATCTTCTCTAATAAACTTTCTTATCTTTTGACGAACATGTTTAGAGGTACAGGGATTCTCCAACAGAAAATAAGGCATGTACTGAAGTTAGATATAATTTACCTCTATTTTATTCACCTATTTTATCCGTGCTGGTATATTACTCACTTTTTGATTTAGCTTTGAAATAAACGTGTTTATCAACTTGTGCTTTATGTGTTACTTTTCTTAGCTAGACCTAAATTTCGCAATTAAAAATGAAATCCTTTGAAAACTTTGCATAAGCTAACCATTTCAATATGATCAAATGGAAAAAGTGTGTAAATTGAGATTCATTTATATAAAACATGGTGATAGGATCACATTAACATTATTAAAGACTAGGACATGTATAAACTTTCGATGGAGAAAAGCTTTTACATTACAATATGTTAACAACTATTCGCATGGTAATAGAAATTGATTAACATGCAACCAACAACAAAGCTTCATATATTTAGTCTATGAATTTAGCAAACTGAGTTGAGTTTCCATCTTGACATTGTAAGAGAAGAGCTAGAGCTACATCTGGTAGTCCATAAATGCCAGCGGACAATTAGAAAACCAAAAACATAATTTAACTATTTTTATTCTTGGAATTAGCCAAATTGAGTTGAGCTACCCCATTATAATTTGTGTGCTGAGTTCCCATACTGATATTCAAAGGTAGGAATCTCCTCACGTGGCTAGTCTATGTAACTCCATCCTTCCCTCATCATACACTATTGATAGTGTATAGATCCATCTTGATCTCGAATCTCTTGCACAGAGAGAAACAAAAAGGAAACAAGTAAACATTTAGGAGCTTAAATGTTGCATCAATTTATTATTAAAATCACACATCTCTTACACTCAACCTCTAAAGGGCAGCTCACCTCACTTTGTTCTTGAATCCACTGCATATTGTTTGGCTTCAATCTTTAATCCATGAAATAGCTATGATGTGTACACATAAATTAAAACCGTAAAATAATTAGCCCCAATATGTCTATCTATCTACGATCTATAAACATGAGACCAGACACTTCTTCATTGACCACAATACATTCTTTACCTAGATTTCCACTCTTAGATGAAGTTTTTAGCCATAGGACACTGTTGGAACTAGGGTTTGTGTAGGGAAGCCTTTTGAAGAAGGTGTTGGAGCCCATCGAGGACCTAGCCACCCATGCCAATAATGACTGCCATGCCATTGGCTTCTTCGTATAGGCCATGGACTGATCATGCACTACCTTGCCTAGTCGGTTATTGAACTTGAGATCTAAAGGCTTTAAGTGTGATGGTTGTGATTGAATAGGTGCCAACCACAAGCGTCCAAGATGCATTCGAAAACATTGATATTCGAGATATGATGGTGGTGTCCAGTCTAGGTTGAAGGTTTTGTTGAAATATATATCAATCTTGCAGTAAACACCTTCAAGAATACATACCTTGGAAATTGATGTGCTTTAATGTGTTTTAACTTTTTACGGTTGCACATTGTAGAGAAGACATGGAAAAGATCATGGAGCCAATGTAGAATAGACATGGAAAAGATGATGGAGTTCAAGATGAAGATAGTGCACATAATTTTAATAAGTATATGATCACAACGCAATTAAAAATTAAAATTCCATGCCATTGTTAGAATACTCATTTGAATAATTTCTCTTATTTGCAAGGATCTTACAATGCCATTGTGAGAATACCCATTTGAATATTTTCTCATATTTGTGAGTATCTTACCTCTATTGTGAGAGACAGGTATGTGTTCAATCTACTGCTAATTTCATTCAGTTATTTTGTGTGTGTTACAATTGCAGCTATGGGATTTTAAGGGCTAGGCTACTTAACAATATGTTGTTTGTCACATGTCTGCAATTATCATCTTTTTGGTGAAGGAAGAAGTCTTGTTCTTGATTAGGGGAAATATTTTGAAGGAAGAAGTTAAGTTCTTGACGGGGAAGATATTGTGAATGCAAACATTCGTCAGAGACAAAACCTATTTTGATAAGGTAATCCTCAAAAAATTATGTCATTGTTCTGATTGTTTTATGAGTAGCTTGATATATACTTAAAAGTTAAAAACCTCAAGATTTCCCAATAAAATTTCCAATGTTTGATCCATGGTTCATTTGTGAGATATTGAAAAAATAGTCTTCTAACACTACTCCAATGAAGAACAGACCCTTGTTGAAACCCTTTTTACTCAGGGAACATGTCCCTCTTGTGGGGGTGCATATTCCTAAGTGTGGAAACACAGTGGAAACATTTTTCAGTAAATGATGGGTGTTTTCCTGAAGTGATTGTGAATATTCATTTCGTATTTCATATTGTGAATATTTCATTGTTGTTTGTGACTTTTATTCTTTCTCACTTATTTATTTATTTTTAAGATCTTTTATTTCTGCGTCATCAGTCTGTAAATGTGGTGGAATATTGGTTTAAATAGGTCTATATTAATGTTTATATTCAATAAATGGGATAATATACTAAAATTGGATGACGGGATGATACACTGTTAGTATAGATTCATCTTAACCTTCATTTTATTTAACAACTAAATAGATTTTTAAAAAGAGAAGAAGAATATAAACCACTTAGTATTTAAAAAAATAAGAGTAGTATAAACCACTTAGTATTTCAAGAATCTCAAGTTAAGATGAGTCTTTTTTTTTTAATTTTTAAAATGTTACATGATGACAGTTATTAAATAGAGCAACACATCTTCCATGTCAAGCCTCATTTTTTTTCCCATTTTAGGTTATTAAGATTATCAACATATAGATCAACATGTCTCTTCCACCTAAGCTGTAGAGCAAAGTTGGCCTCTCTTTATGCATTATTTTGCTACACACCCTTTGGTTTCAGCTTTCAATGCATAAAATATATAAACATAAATGTTAACTCCAAGTATAGTTGGTCCCAATATGTTGAGTATTTCTATATGAATCCACAAACATGACATCGAGCACTATTAATTGGTCATAATACACGTGTTACCCAACTTTCCCATCTTGGAGGGGATCAAACCGCTCCTTCTTTCCCATCTCGGAGGGGAGCATATGTCTCTACCACCTTTTCTTTTCATATTTTAATAAATTATTTTCCTTAGTTTTCAAGTCCGCATGGTTTGATCTGGGGAACAATAACATACTCCATGGTTCGAGAGTAGGGGATTTGTAGTTGCAAAACAATTTTGTAACTATGATTGTGTAAAGGAATCTATTGAAGAATGTGTTGGATGTCATTAAGTATTTGGTCATCCATGCCAACATTGACTCCTTGGCCATTGGCTTTAAGAATGATTGATGTGATTGGATAGGCATGAACCTCAACACGTTCAAGTTGCATTCCAAGACATTGATATCTAGATATACATTCATGAACGTGTTTTCTGCAAGCAAAGAGTTTTGTTGAAAGATAAATAATCTTAAGCTCTGGATATACACCTCGAGTAATATCTATCTTGCACATTTGTGTTTGTATTTGATTGGATGTCTTTAAATCCAATATAATTTATTTTCGAAATGCTTATGAAATTTTTTACACTTGCATGTGGGCGGGTGAAGTGAGTAGAGAATTTGAAGCTTTTGGTTGTATTTGCATTCTGCAAAGATCTCAATTTTATTGGGTACATGTGTAAGTGGTCATATTACTATTAATTTCATTGAATCCCTTGGTGTTCGGGATGTAGCTATCAATTTGTAAGGGCTGCTCTACTTAACAAGTGCTCCCTTCTTAAATGTTGTCTTCAGTTGTGATCATTGTGGCAAAGGAAGAAGTTAATTTTTTTACAGAGGGAGATATTTGTTAATGCTAACATTGTCTATATACAAAAAAATTATTTATAGGGTAATTTTCATATAGTATTTCAAGGTTCTCACTATAGTATTAGTGTGATATATAGTTCAAAGCTAAGAAGATCAAGGTTGGTTATCTAGAATTGCAATATTTGATTCAAGGTTTATTATTGTCGTTTGGAATGCTGAAGAGACCCTTCTATAAGAATGTCTATGTCAATTTCCATTTTCAACCTACCTAGTTCATTGTTTAGATCTAATGCATTTTTAGATGACTTTATATGTTTCTTGCATTGATCCATCTTCATCCTGAATTTATTTTTCACAAAAAAAATCAAAACTGATAGGTCTAAACTTATTGAATTTAGGCTTATGTGATCCATATCACGTTATTGATTTTATGTACCCACAAATACATGAATCCTCTCAATTTTTTACGTACCCTCAATTCATTTTATGTACTTTTGATATTCATAATGGAAGGAGAGAGGGTTCGAAAAAACCCCTTGCTATAGTGCATTGTAAGAGTCATTGTAATTATCATATTAGTGGTAAATAGACACAAGTAGTTTAACATATTTTAGTTATAGAATGAAGCTATAGTATATTCTGAGGGCCATTGAACCTATCATTTGTAGGGTACATATACAAGATATTATAGGTTTATTTTCCACCTTATCTCATAGCTTAAGTGACCCACTCATATACTAGGTTGAGACATTAGTTTTCTACCTTCGGAACCTAAATCTAGCATCTTCATCAATCTCCTTGTATGAAGGCAAGGAGCAATGCATAGCCTTTTTCTAGTCTCCAAAGAGTGATGATTGCTTGATTCCCCTTAGCACATAGCAATGACCTATCTAGGATTCTAGACTTGCTCATTTATGACTACAAAAATAACTGCAATAACGTTTATTCCACTACAAGGTAATTGAAGTCTTTGGGGAAATTGTTTGGTAATTAGTTAACTCTAGAAAAATATGCTAGCATTATGTCTATAAACAAGAAAAAATATAGGTTCCCTTTCCCACTATTGATATATAATGTAAAGTCATAGTTAATTTCATACCTTATATTTCCTTACTATTTGCTATTTTAAATTTGATTGAAAATTCATTCAGACATTCCTTCTAATCTATAGCTAACTATTTATCAAGGTTAAAATAATTCATAAAATTGATATTCTATTGAATTTTAAACTCAGACACTTATGGGCCATGGCTTTATGCAACTGACATCTAGTGTTCACTGTTAAGTTTAGTCAGGTTTTCGACTACGAATGAAGTCATTCTCCCCAGTTATATTTTCAATAATACGTGATGAATGATTATAAAACCTGTTTGTGATCAACCACTAAGAATCCAATCGTGTTTTAGGGTAAGCCAATTGTGTTTTAGGGATAACTATAAGATTTTTTGGTTTTGATTAAGCACCAATAGGTCAACTAGGCTTTGGGGGTATGGATCAAAGTGACCATTACAACCAATTTTTGGGTCAGTTTCCTTGAAAGTAAAACAATATTGGTACCATTTGGAGCGAGTTGTCTTTGAAAATTTGTTTAAGTAAGTTGAAATTTGACCCATGGGCCATTATAGTTGGGCATTGGGATGTGGGTATATGTGTGTGTTACAATTAGAAACTAGAGCCAAACCCCATTTGGGTCATCTTATTTATTATAGTTGATATTTTTCTTGGATTCCTCTCATCGAGAGGTGTAGGATTGATCTATATAGCATCTAATTCTGACAAGTATTCAAGGAGATATGAATTTATTTGTGTTACGGGACAATTCATTAAGGTTAGCTAGCAACCAAATAACCCCCATTTGTGCTCAACGCTTTAGTGTAAACGGAGGTGGTTTGAGAGCCATTTAGACACACTCTTGAGATCTCACCTCTCCACTCATCTGGGTTTTGGTGGAATGAGACATCACCAATAATTTACGCTGCCGTAATGTAAATAAGCTCCACTCTAAAGGAGATACCATAACCCTTAGACACAACTATGCAGAAGAAGGCCTGAAACACAACAATGGAGAGGATTCCCTAGCTAAAATTAGTCATGAAGATGATGAGGATGCCCTAGCTAAATGTAGTGATGATTCCCTAATCCTATATGTTTTTTTAGAAGGGTTTCTAATATTCTATGTTGTCATGGAGGACAACCCTTAGACATAACAAAGAGGAATTTAAGAAAGCGTGGTAAGGTAACTTAAGGACATTGTGGAGAGCCTATATTAGAGGCCAAGTTGTTGTGGGACTGCGAAATAGTTTGAGGGTTGTTTGAGGGTGCAATCATGCTCGAGAATAAGGGTGCCTTAAGGATAAAAGAGTTGGAGGTTAGGCCGAGTTGAGGAGGCTCCCCACAGGCCTATCTTGAAGGAATTTCAAGAGCACCGAGATGATGGAGTCAGGGTAGCTAGGGCACTTCTATTGAGCCACAAAATAAAGGTTACTACTGTGTGGGAAAAGAGGATGCGTAGAGACTTTTAGGAGATGTGTGTAGGGCTATTGGTTTAGCTAGGAGGCCAAGTACCTTCAGGAGCCTAATCAAGTTTGTTTGTACAACAATCAAGGCAAGGAAAACTAGTTTTGGGGTAAGTTGTAGATGATAGCCGAACTATGATAGGATGTAGGCCTAATCACCTCAGAAAAAGGGCAACATGGATAGGTTTTGGGAAGATTTGTGCCTAGAACAACAACAAAGTTGAAGAGAAGTATCCCTTGCCTAGGCCACATATTATAAGGGTTGGTTAATGAATCTATTAGGCCTATTGCAACAAACGTAATGCCCTAAACAGTCATTGTAATATAATGCTTTTCAAAGAAATTGGCATTGCTATGTTCTATGTCGTAGTCCATAGCACCATAGCAAACAACCTTGGTGTCTTATGATGAATGTTGTAAGTAGATAGCATTTTATATGAGAACAATATGCATAATACTACAATGCAAAGAGAATCATGATGATAGGTATGCAACATGATGATGTAAAGGGGCACAACATGGTACGATGCATAGTGTAGCAGTATGAAAGATGTAACACAATGAGACATACTGATGGTGCAACATGGTGCAACTCAATGATGCTAGACATTATATGATGGTGTAGCACAATGGTAGGTGCCGCATGGTGATGGAGCCACCTTGGAGGATCAGTTGAAGCAACATGTCTTCAACTAAGCTTAGTTAAGATACCTCATGTGTCATTTTATTAGAGATGATCTCTACTCTTATTTAGATAGGTCAAAATGTTGACTTCTGATGTATATGTACTATCTCTCTCTCTCTACTGAACCATTGAAGAACATATAAGAAGAATTGATTAAGGGTTTCCCCATATTGGGGTTTATCCCTACCTGACACCACATCTTGTATCCTCTTCTCTTCGCTTGTCTTGTGCGATTTATGTTTATGTTCTATCTTCATTTTACTATCGCTCTAAATGTGATTGCTAATATGGAAAATTGAAGTAAAATTTCTATTAACATAGTGTTATGCTCCTATAACAATAGGTGTCATATATCATGATTGACTTGATGAGCTATGTAATATGTTCATACCTTTACTTGTTGCAAAGTTTTTCCATATTTTCAAAAATCAAAAAAAAAATTAAAAATGTAAAGAGTGTATACCCTAAAAGGAAAATCAAAGGGTGAAAAGAATAAAAGATGGTAAAAAAAATGAAGGAAAATGAACCCCATCAAAAGAAGGACCAAGGAAAGTGTGCAAGTCTAAATGCCACTACCTTTTACTCTTGTGCAATAAACAATCGTGAGCAGCTTGTTAACTTATGCCACAATTAATGAATAGTCAAACATCTTAAGCTTGGATAGTTCATATTTGAATTTTATGTTTTAGAGAAAGAGAATAAAATCTGACCAAACTGTTTAATCTTGGCAGATAAGTAGATAGCTAGAGTAAAAAGGGAGCACAACAGTTTAATCTAAGCCCTTAGATGTAATAAGTGTAGACTTAGATAGGCATTACAATGTCAAAACTAAAAGAAAAGATTGATAAGGGTTTTCCAGTCTAAGTGCAACCAAATAAAGAAGTAAAAATGCTAGGATAAATTAGGTAGGGTAAGTAGATGATGGTTACAGAATGATATGTGGTGAATGATGATTCTAAACATGTAAATTTTTTGCTTTCATCACTTGGAAAAAGCATGGATGACAATGAAGATAGCATATCATGAAATCAAAGTCAAAAATAATTAACTTCCCTACTCATTTCCCCTAAAAATTCACTAATTTACCCTAAGTGCCAAGATATCTATCAAATTAGAGGAGCTTAGAGCATTTCTCTGACTTTTGGATGGACCGATTCCTCAGCCCAATAGTTTATAATGCCTAATTAGTTAAGCCCATTCATAAAAAACAACACCCCTTCATGAAACATTCATTTCCTTGATAAAGTTTTTTTTAAGTAAAATCATATTTTACTTAGGGAAATGAAAACATTCTCTTTATAAACCCTCAGATTCATTTAGCCTAAGTTTCAAATATATACATGAAATGTGTTAGACTTAGCGCTTTTCCATTCATTGTGTCATATTAACTACTAATTTATATTATTAAGTAAATCCCCTATAAAAATCTACCCATTCTCGTATTACTATAACTATACAAAATCCCAAAATTTTTATTAACCATAATACATCATTAACTGGGATTAATTATTTAGTCTATAATTAACTAAGATCCCTGACCCCCACCACATTAAATAAGTATTAATTTACCCCCACAGTTAATTAATAACTTTCCAAACCAATCCCGTTGCTCCGGATATGATTAAAAAATCTCTAATTGTGTTGGGCCCTCCCTCATTAAACTCCCGTCACCTCGCCTCCCTGATAGCCATCCGATCAAACCCCCCAAATCCAATGGCTGTCATGCATATCACACGACCCTCCATGACCGAACATTAGTGCATGATTTCGAAGTGGTTTTGCAAACAATGTCTGTGCTATGTGTCAAACGTTGTATGGAATCACGCGGTCGCACCTAAATACCACCTCCCCTCCACTACCGGTGCGATGGAAACCATTATGGCTCCTTCTTACCACCTCCACTAAATGAAAAATCTATCCCATCAGTCAGTTAAAACCAACTGTCGTTTTCGTTTACCCGGCAATATCAACCAGTTACCTGTTTAAACACAAAAACCCCAGTTTTGCTTGTTTTCACCTGATTATGCAATAAAACCCTATGTAACCCATCTGTGCCACCTGAGGCCTCTGTTAAATTATTTGATCATGTTTTACCTCCTGAAAAGATTTTTGGATTCACTCCACATACCTTTCAAGCTCAAATGAGACCTTTTCGACCTCCCCTGCAAACCAATGCTTTCTTAATAGTTTGTTTTGTTGTACAGATGATAAGAAGACAACAACCTTGGATAAAAAATCTTAATACTAGTCATAAGACCTATTTACTCCAATATTTTTATCAAATCTATTCAAATAGAGATGGAAGATAAAACATACAGTTGAAAGAGAAGCAAAGGAAACATGAAATTAAACGATTTCCTATTGGAACAGACTGTAAAATCCTAAAATACACATTGAAGGCAAAAGGACACAGTAAAGAATAGTCAAAGTGTATTAGGATTAAAGAGTATCAGATGGAAGACCAAGTCAAGTAAATCATCTAGCATTTAGATAAATAGCAGGGAAGACAGTTACAAAACAAAGTATACAAATTCATGTCAAAGTGAACACAGGTGAAAACATAGAGCGGTAAAAGTAAAATGTAAATAGTAAACAGTCAAATTAAACATGAAGACATTAAGGGTTAAACAAAGATGAAAACACTTTCACCAGCTACAATGAAATTTATCCAAAGTAAAAGTGAAAAATAGTTGAAAGGAATTTAAGGTTAAAAGATGAAATTAGAACAAAAATGGTACATTCTTTAGAAATTTCTTGTTTAAGTCATAGTTTTACAGAACCTATTTTGGCCAATAGAAGAAGTATTCTGAGAAACTGGAGGACAATGTTTTTTCCAAAAGGCTCATATACGGAAACCTCTCTCACATTTTACATATGTATTACCAAGGGGGAGATAAGTGCATTTCTTCATAGCCTATTTTCCAGTTTCTGCAAAGTCTTGTTTTTGACATATTTGTGCAGAGAATATTGTGAACATATGGAGATGGATTGTTTAAAACTGAGAGAGGTTTATCTCAAAAAAAATCATTTCTACAAAAACCTCTTTCATGCTTTACATATCTATCATGGATTAATATATACAGGCATATCATTGGACCCTAAGTTTGCAAACTTTCTAGGGCAGAATGCACAAAGGAAGGGTGCAGTTAGTGACTGGGATGCCTCATCATCAACTAAGAGTTGCTATAAAATTTGAATTTCTCCTATTTGTCACCATAAATCCATAGAAATAGTTCCAAATAGATTCATTAGTTTTGAATGTCCTCTATTGAAGTTCTATTAATGTAAACAGTTGGAGATATTTGTAAAACAAATCTTGATATTTTTTCAAGATATTTCAGTTTACAATTAGTATAAATACTTCTTCATTCAAAGTATTTTGTGTGGATTGTTAGAAATTGTTGTAAAACTGATTACTTTGGAATAAAGTGTTGTTGGACAAATCTTGCATGTCTAGTTGGATGAAGAATTAATGCAAAGGACTTTTCACAGGATTCATGTGTCAGACACCCGATCAATAAGTATTCTATATCTCATGTTTTAAAGTTGTCTTGTTTATTATATCAACCGTGTTTCATATCTAAATATTAAAAGGAAAAAGAATAATTCAGAAAGTGCTTGACCACAATCTGTTTTCAATCATTTTTATTCTTAATGTTTTCCCGCTAAACTAGCATAAGCAGTGAATTCTTTATTGCTCCTATTTCCTAGTTTACTCACATTGATTATTTAGTAAAGAATTCTTAATTTCTCTTTATTGGTAACCATCCAAGTTCACTCTCTTAAAATATGTTGAAGGATTCTTAATTTCGCTTCATCCCTTTTGATTCCATTCCATTTTTTTTAAGTCTCTATTTGCTCCCTATTTAGCTATATCTCCCTCTGAAACCATCGCTTGTTGAGAAACCAAATCCAGTTTAGCCATATTATTTGTATCCATTAGCCCAATGGCCTAAACTGTTTAGTCCTACCCCTCTGCTATTGAATTTCACCACCAAACACAATAAAAAACCCCAATATGTCATAAATAGCCTAATATCTTTCAAAACAAAGCTAAAACTTAAAGAGAGAGCCCTCTCTGGGCACAAATTGGCTAGATTCCGTACCTAAAAGTTGGTTTGTGGTTACCTTGGACCCCTTTCCTCTTCCCAGCAACTTCAATTAAAATTTGAGTGATAACATAGTGGCGACTCCACTGTGGAACGAATAGTTTGTTTGTTACTATTGTTTACTTTATAAACTATAGACGAAGCCTGAAGTTATCCAGGTAGCCTTTGAACTGCTCTTGCTTTTCAATTTCATATTAGATGAATGCCACTTCAGTTTATCTCTGATCTAGTTTATGGATTGTAGATCTGGTTTCTAAACACTTGACCAGTTCCTCTTGTCCAATAAGCCTTTAAGAAAGTTTAAATTCCATATCTGAAACCTGTTGAAGAAACTATTGAAGTTGTGTTGTTAATCCCATTTAAAGAAAAAACTTAAAATACCCCTGGAAATCTGGCTTCAGAAAGCACTCGTTACACTAGAGCTAATCCTGATCCAAATCCACCACCTGTGTTTGAGAATCCTAATCTGATCCCCATAATTCTTAGGAGACAGGAAAGCCAAGAAAGTATTGCTAGTTCTTAGCCCATCTACAGATCAAGATCCTGCTCTGTAAGGTGGATTTACCTTGAGGACGAACCCTTTGATGAGAAACTTCAGACCTCTTTGTTTGTAACATTTTCTAACTCTAAGTTGGTCTGCTTAGTTCAAGACCCAATATTTATTGAAGATTTACAACTTGAAATTGTTTCACATCTTGATATACATTTGCAAAGTTCAATACCATCTAAGCTTACTTCTGAAAGGACAACTTATCCCTCTACAATCACTATTGCTTCTCCGAGTTCCTCACCATCTCCTCAGACATCTCAACCTCAAACCACCCCTTCCACCCCTCCATCTATCACTCCGGCACCCATCGTTATCCCAACTCTAGTTGTTGTTTCATCACTACCTACTGAAATGGAAAACATATATACTCCCTTGGTATTACCAGCCAATCCAGGGGCTATGCCCCAAGACTACCAAAGTAAAATCACTCCATTCGATGGTTCTGGTACTCACATTGCAAAAAAATTTACCAAAAAAATGATTGATTACTTTGAAATATATGAAATAAAAGTTGATGATGTAAGAATGAGAATATTTGTTCAAAGTATCACTGGAGAAGTTAGAACCTGGTTTACAGCCCTACCTGCAAACAGTATAAATGACCTAGAAGCTATTTATAGACAATTCTTAAACAGACGGGAAAAGAAGAAAGATCCTCTCCAAATCTTATCAGAATATGAAAACCTCAAGAGAGGAACACAAGAAACTGTGCAAGATCACTACACTAGGTTCAATAATGTTTACAATGCTATCACACAAAACCTCAGATCTCCTCCTCATTTAGCATTAATCAAATTCCCTGATGGATTTGATTTTGACATGGCCTACCAGCTTAGGGAAAGACCTCCTCGAACTTTAGAAGATATGTAAAGTATAGCTATCATTTTTGAAGCCAACATGATATCTAAACGAGCCTGTTAGTGCCTAGATTTACCTCAGGCTGAAAAGATAGGATCCAGGGCCAACATCAAACCATGGTCAACCTGGTAGCTAGCCCTACCAGGTCGGTAGAGGGCTCTCTCTGGGTGAATCTCAGTAAATTATGATCAATGAGGGCTTGAGATGACTGATAGAAAAACTGATTCTAGGCTAGGTATATGTGCAAGAGAATTTGATTGAATAAAATAATGTTTTTGTTGGCTCAGATGGAACGACAGATTTTGGGTGTGGGGATTGAGGCTCAGTCGTCCAGAGATCTCAATGGGGCAAGGTAGGAAATTGTTTTTGGCACTTAAAATTGAATTAGATGGAAGGAATAGACCGATGAGGTGTTGAAAAGGGCAAGAGAAATCATGGATCCTCCCCAAACAGCTGAAAACATCAAGAAACTAAAGCAAACTTCAAGTAGAGCACTGCACTTTCAATGGATTCTACTTACACTCTTGTTTGTTTAGTTCAGAAGAAACAAGATAGAGAATGACATACATAACACATAAGAAAATTCACAATTACAAAGAAAAGCATTTTACCAAGACAAATGCAACAAGGATCCCAAAGAGTGCTGCAAACCCTGATCTCAATTCCTTAGCCAAAATGCTGATATGAGTGTACAATGAAGCTCAAGTCTTTCTCAAAAGTCCAACCATGCTAATGACTGAAAAAACATAAGATATAGGAAAAAAAAAACTCATCTTAGCCTATAGGGGTCGAGCTCATGAGTTTAGGAGTTGTTGCAACTAATTCTAAACTGAGAACTACAAATTAGGCAGTGTTCCAGCATGCTTCTAAAAACTAGGGAACTAATTCATTCAGTCGTTAACTAACTTTTTATGGATGAATCTACCTCCATGAGTGAAAATTTGACATATTTACATCATGATCCATCAATGTTTATTAAATTACATCACAAATTCAACACTAAGCATGTGAAAAAGTCAAACTAGCAAAAGCTGGGTGAAAAACAAAGCATTCCTGGTCAAACTGTGTAAAATTTCCTCTATGCACCGCGCCTGATTCTCTATGCGTAGTGCCTCTTTGGACCCACTTCTGAAGGACTTTTCGGTGTCCACATTTTCTCCGAGTGTGCTTGTTGGAAAGGTATACCTGTCTAATTTCCAACCCAAGTGGAATTTTTTAATTTGGCCTCCATTTCCTAGTCCAAAATTAAGTTGTCCCAATGCTGCTTCGTGTGTGTCAAAATAGGGGCAGTAAGGTCATTTTTTGAGTGTTTTTGACCTTTTTGAGGGCTCAAAACCTGTTCAAATTTCTTGGCCATTGGTTGGAAAGTATATTTTTCCATGCCATATACAAAAATTCTGAGGTCTTATGATTTAGGGTCTCCTAGCAAAAGCGAACACCACATGGCGTGGCGCATAGAGCAGAAAACTGTATTTTTTGTGCCAAAAATTTCAAAAATGCAAAAAGTGTCCTAAATTTTTTGAAATTTGGGCGGATTATTCTCCATCAAGCATTGTGTCAGGCCAAGGAAGCCTCAGCCAATATCTGATGTCCTTCATGCTCCTTTCGCCTCCTTGATGCTCTCTTCAATTTTTCCTTCAAGGTCCTGATTCTAGCTTGGCACACCAGGTTCCTTGACAAATAATGATGGGACATGTGCCTCAACATAGTTTTCACATTTTTCGCCTTCTCTAGAATCCTTTCCTAGTGAAAATTTGTCCTCACAAGCCAAGATTCATGATCAACTTGAATTTCTTGCTCAAGTGTGGTCAATTTGATTTTCCTCCTCTTGGCAGCTTGTCGGGTTTTCCTTCATGTTTTGCAACTTTATGAGGTCTCCTAGGTGCATGTAACTCTGTAGGAGAGTCACTGTGTGTCCCTTCATCATGTTCATATGAAGGATCAGACTCCATCTCTACTAGCAAGTGAGTTTTCTTGATGAAAAATAGGAAGATTATGGTGTTTCTTGATTTTCTACCACAAAGGGAAAAGTGATATGAGGGAATGTAGAGGGAGGGGAAAATGATGGATTTTAGGACTATTAGGATAGTATTCATTTAGGGAAATAGGAGATTAGCGAGTAATATTGGAGTTTTATGGATAACAGCTAGGGTTTGGGAATTTGTATTTAGGAATTGGGATAGGGATAGATGATTTTTAGGAATATGGGAGTTTAGGGAATAGGGAAGTAAAAATGAGTGAGGGAGTGAAAAGATAAGGAAATGACAGAATGAACTTGGTAGCAAAACAATAATGCAAACCCTAGTCGAATTTTTTTGGGGAATAGCAAGAAGGTAGGGTTTGATTTTCTTTACACAATCCACCATAAATTGTATGGAAAACTCCTTTACTAGCAGTGATGAGAGCATTAACTTACTTGCACACTAGAAGAGTTGAGTGATTTTGGCAATTTGAGCGAGATTTTGAGAGAATCAGACTTTGCAGCTCTATGTGCCATGCCTCAAACTCAACACACCGCACCTTCTCTATGCACCGCGCCAGTGTAAATTCGCACTAGAAATTGCAGCCCAATGCGTTGCGCTAGTTGCCCAATGCGTAACAATTTTTCCAGGAGACTTTTGGAGGCCTTCCTGGTGTCCAAATTGGGCGTAGGATGGCTCGTTGGAAACCGTAATGAGTATAATTTCCAACTCAGTTGTAATTTTTCAATTTGGATTTCATTTCCTTGTAAAAAATCAAATCCCCCAAGACTGGTCAAAATGTGAAAAATGAGGTTGCCTAAACGCAGAGTGCTGTTGCAGTCAACTTTTTAACTTCTTCCTCAACTCCAAATTGAGCTTATGATAGCTCACTAGAAATATCTTTGTGTCTACTTATCATTTGACTCATCAAGAAAGTCATTTGGCCAACCAAGCTAGGAGAAAACTTGATTTTCCCAATGTCACTTCAGAGGTGCATCAATTCTCCCAAGGCAACTGTATTTTTGACATTTATCTAAAACCATGACACCTGTCTAAAAAGTGAAAGAGGTTTTCCTTACCTGGGATACGCTAGACAAACGCCTCACTCATTTTTCCAAAATTCATCTTTTTCTTGCTCAGAAACATCATTTGAGTAAAACATACCCCGATGTGTGGAACAGGGGATTTATTGAAATGAAGTGGATAAGGGGCTTCTAACTTATTGACAAAATTTTACGAAGTAGGGAGAGATTTTAGGAATTGGGGGAAATTTGAATTGCAAATATTGAGTGAGGGGAAGGGGTCCAAAAGGGCGAAACACAGGGCTAGCCTAGAAAATTGCCAAGTTGTAGCAAGAAACTAGGGTTTGTGTGAAAATGAGGAATTTTGGGGATCTAAGTGATGGGAAGTGTTTAATAAGGTACATTAAGGATAGGGGAAGGTGTATGAACATCAGGATACAATTTTTTCTGATGACTTGACCATCCGAGAGAAATTACCCTCAAAACCCTAGGAGAAGGAAATGAACCTTACCTAGGCGCAACTGAAGCATGAACAAGGTGTAAAATGACCTATTGGAACCTAACATGATGATAACAACCCTCTGAATAATGGTACACTCAACGGAATGGTGACATGGACTGACATTTTGACAACTTTAAAAGGAGTAAAAGAAAACCCTAGACCTAATACCTAGTGACCAAATTTTACTTGAAGACTCACTGAAATGACAAAATTTGACCTTGACACCTTAAAATCACTTTGTAAGAGCATGTTTGATCACTCGAGGGAGGCTGCAAATACTGACACTAACATTAGCTCCAATGGGGATGGTAGCTTCTTGGATGTGCCAAGAACTACAGGTCTTTGGAAAGCAGAGAGTGGCTTCATCCATTGGGAAATGGAGTCAAAAACTCAAGCTAAAATGCATGACTGAAAACTGATGACTTGCCGACACAAACTGACTCTCACTCAACTAAAAACTAACTTGATACTTAAACACTACCAACAAACTAGAAATGATGCTCAAAATAGAGCTTATTTATCAAAATCTACTAACAGTTTCATTCATCACCTGATCAAGTGAAATGAAACAAGAAATGCAACCAAGTAAGCATTCCAGCTGCTATTTGAATTCTCCGCAAGTGCTTTCTTATGAAAAACAAGAGGGAACTATTGAAAGGAAACTCCCATGAAAACTTAGAAATAGATCCGTTGAATGATATGGATTCTCTATTCGCCTCCAAACACACTGCATAAAGATCTTGAAGTTCATGCACACTGGGACTTAACTCATCCAATGGATTACTTCTCCTCTCCTCATACCATGAATGCAAACTTTGTTTTGAGCTTTGTGACAAGAATCCTCCTAAAAATGACAAAGAAACCATCTGTCATATCAAATTTATATCAACACACCTTTCAAGCTCACATGTAGTCAATGGAGAAGGACTTTGACTACAGAAAGCATCCAAGACATTAGCTATTGGATCGTGAAAAACTTGAAAATACTGTTGCAACCCATTTTCTATTGGTTCTGATGAGATTACATGATTCCCTACAGGTTGCTCATCCTTTATTGAAAATGTATTATACAAATTTTCCTTCAAAAACTGAAATGATTCAAAATAGAAAGGTACGGAATAATCCTGCATCATCTGATCATATGTTCCATCTCTCAAGTCTTTATCTGCAACTTGACAATCAATGGGAGTCGAGGGCTACAAATCTGGATATGAGAAGTCATGAAAAAGATTTTCGTTGCTCTCAAGATGGTCCAAATCAAAACTTGTCGACAGTTGATTTATGATTGCATGAAAGTTGTCTCTATTGAGCTAAAATGGATCAAAACAAAAATGCAAAGATCCTTCACTTACTTCAAAATTTGTTGCACTTTCCTCCTCACTTCCATGACTGATATGCATCAGCTAAACATTGTATTCGAGCTACTGAAAGTGAACTTCTTCCTCCCACAAACTAGCTGCTGATTTGTCTACAAGATTAGCTTATGTTTGGAGAACATAATCATCATCATACTGTTCAAACTGAGGCAAATCATCAGTATAAAAGACATCATCAAGCATACATGTCATATCAACAGATCTATATTCTCCAAGATGATCTACAAAACAATCATTATCAGATCTATGACAACTAGGATAAGAAAGAAGATGTTTTGGATCAACAACTTGTTCCTCTTCAATCACCGAGCCATGGGATTGAACATTATGCTCATTCCTTTTGGTGATCCTTTACATCATCTCTTCCCCTGCACTTTCCAAAATGTCAAGCTTTACCTCTAGAGATGTTGATTCCTCTGGATCTATGTTTTTCATCTCTTCTTCCTTCAACTTTGCCCTTCGGATCAACAAATGAGCCTGTACATCTACTGCACTATTTTGTATCTCTTCAAGTGTTGCAAGGGTCCTTTCTCTCATTTGAAAATCCATTTCTAGATCAAAGGCACCCCAGTAGTGCAAGAGAGCGCATCCAAGAGGAGGCCTTATATTAACCGGTATTGAAAAATAGACTCGGTTAAATCTGGCAAAAAACTGTTGTACTGTCTCCCCTGGCAATCTTTTCAGCTGGTTATACTCTTCTATAATCAAGAAAGGGTTTTGTCTGACCACCCACCTATTGAGGAAAACTTTGACAAATAGCTGGAAATCTATATCTTCACATCAGGGAGGGTTTTGAACCATCTTTTGACTTTTCCTTGCAAAGAAAGAGAAAAAAGCCTTATACTGACATCTTCTTCATCAACTTAAAAAATTTCAAGGAAAGACTCAAAATTCAGTACATGTCTCTGAGCAGTGATATTGTTGCATTCACCATCAAATCTTGGTAGATATAGATTATGATTTTTACGGAAAGCATGGGATATAGGGTGTAAAATCAGAGGCTTGTATCGATCTGGAATTTTACAAGGTAGTGGGGTATGTACAGAAGCTGTAGAATCAGTCTTGGTCTCTTGAGGCTCATCGTTTTGAAGA
The DNA here is from genome assembly GCA_031772625.1 of Pinus tabuliformis. NCBI lineage: Eukaryota > Viridiplantae > Streptophyta > Pinopsida > Pinales > Pinaceae > Pinus > Pinus tabuliformis. Next base: position 638,116,045 of record CM062816.1, on the reverse strand, counting down.
CGGTCATCACAAGATTCAGAAAAAGGGTCTTGATCAAGCTCAAAAGCATGCAAATCTTTGGTATTCACAATCTTCAAAGGGAAGGAATCAAATGCAGGCCAATGATCTTTTCTCAAACATAGTATACTTTGCAAAGCCTTCTTAACATTCTCAGGAAAAGAGAAGAAATAATTTACAACAAAGAGCAAAATGTCTTGGATGAAATTCTAACTTGGATACCTAATCTGTCCATATTTTCCTTTCATGTTTCTGCTGGCCGAGTGCATCCTCTAGTGGAGTCTTTGGATCTGATCTCAAAAATGATTTGGAATCACCAGGTGAATGATTTCAACCTTGCTATGTCTGATCTTTGTCCACCATCAACAATTAGATATGAACTTGATACATGCTACTAGGGAAATTTACAAGTCAGATGATCAACTTATAAGACTAGACTGGAGATTAACTGAAGCAACTTTTATCTACTTATGCACTCACAAAGCAATGTGCAGTTCGAAGGCTTCCTGGCATAACTTCAAGCTCCATCCGCAGTTTATAAAGAAAGAACACTTAACAAACAAATAAGATTATCTTCCCTACTATGGTCACCACTACATTAGTGCCTAGATTTACCTCAGGCTGAAAAGGTAGGATCCAGGGCCAACATCAAACCATGCTCAGCCTGGTAGCTAGCCCTACCAGGTCGAGAGAGGGCTCTCTCCGGGTCAATCTCAAAAAATTATGATCGATCAGGGCTTGAGATGACCAATAGAAATATTGATTTTAGGCTAGGTATATGTGCAAGAGAATTTGATTGAATAAAATAATGTTTTTGTTCGCTCAGATGGAAAGGCAGATTTTGGGTGCAGGGATTGAGGCTGAGTCCTGCAGAGATCTCAATGGGGCAAGGTAGGAAATTGTTTTTGGCACTTAAAATCGAATTATATGGAAGGAATAGACCGGTGAGGTGTTGAAGAGGGCAAGAGAAATCATGGATCCTCCCCAAATAGCTAAAAACATCAAGAAACTAAAGCAAACTTCAAATAGAGAACTGCACTTTCAATGGATTCTACTTACACTCTTGCTTGTTTACTTCAGAAGAAAAAAGATAGAGAATGGCATACATAACACATAAGAAAATTCACAACTACAAAGAAAAGCATTGTACCAAGACAAATGCCACAGGGATCCCAAAGAGTACTGCAAACCCTGATCTCAATTCCTTAGCCAAAATGCTGATATGAGTGTACAATGAACCTCAAGGCTTTCTCAAAAGTCCAACCATGCTAATGACTGAAAAAACATAAGGTATAGGCAAACAAAAAAATCATCCTACCATCTAGGGGTCAAGCTCATGAGTTTAGGAGCTGTTTCAACTAATTCTAAATTGAGAACTACAAATTAGGCAGTGGAACAGCATGCCTCTAAAAACTAGGGAACGGATTCATAATTTCATTCAGTTGCAAACTAAACTTTTATGGATGAATCCACCTACATGAGTTAAAATTTGACATATTTACATCATGATCCATCAATGTATATTAAATTACATCACAAATTCGACACTAATCATGTGAAAAAGTCAAACTAGCAAAAGCTGGGTGAAAGACAAAGAATTCCTGTCAAACTGGGCCAAATTTCCTTTATGCGCCGCGCTTGATTCTCTATGCATAATGCCTGTTTGGACCAACCTTTGAAGGCCTTTCTAGTGTTTAAATTCACTCCAAGTGTGGTTGTTGTAATTTTCTACCTATGTTCTTTCCAACCCAAGTGGAATTTGTCAATTTGGCCTCAATTTGCCCCTCCAAAATTCAGTTCTCCCAACACTGCTTCCTGCGTGTGAAAATAGGGGCAATAAGGTCATTTTTCGAGTGTTTTTGACCTCTTTGAGGGCTCAAAACCTGTCCAAATTTCTTGGCCATTGGTAGACAAGCATATTTTTGCATGCCAAATCCAAAAATTCTGAGTTATTGTGATTTAAAGGGTCCTTGCAAAAGCAAGCGCCACGTGGCGCGGCACATAGAGCAACAAACTCTATTTTTTGGGCCAAAAATTTCAAAAATGCAAAAAGTGTCCCAAATTTTTTGAAATTTGGGCTGAGTATTCTCCATCAAGCATTCTGTTGGGCCAAGGAAGCCTCAGCCAAAATCTAAAGTCCTTCATGCTCCTTTTGCATCCTTGATGCTCTGTTCAATTTTGCCTTCAGGCTCCTCATTCTAGCTTGGCACACCAAGTTCCTTGACAAATAATGATGGGCCAATGCCTCAACATAGTTTCCATGTTGTTGGCCTTCTCTAGCATCCTATCCCAAGTGCAATTTTGTACTCTCAAGCCAATATTCACAATCAGCTTGAATTTCTTTCTCAAGTGTGGTCAATTTGATTTTCCTCCTCTTGGAAGCTTTCTGGTTTTGCCTTCATGTTTTGCAACTTTATGAGGTCTCCTGGGTGCATGTACCTCTGTAGGAGAGTCACTGTGTGTCCCTTCATCATGGTCATATGAAGGATCAGACTCCATCTCTACTAGCAAGTGATTTTTCTTGATGAAAAATAGGAAAATTATGGTCTTTCTTGATTTTCTACCACTAAGGGAAAAGTGATATGAGGGACTGCAGAGGGAGGGGAAAATGATGGATTTTAGGACTGTTAGGATAGTATTAATTTAGGGAAATAGGAGATTAGTGAGTAATACGGGATTTTTATGGATAACATCTAGGGTTTTGGAATTTGTATTTAGGAATTGGGATAGTGATAGATGATTTTTAGGAATGTGGGAGTTTAGGGAATAGGGAAGTAAAAATGATTGAGGGAGTGAAAAGATAAGGAAATGACAGAATGAACTTGGCAGAAAAACAATAATGCAAACCCTAGTCGGCAGTTTGTTGGGAATAACAAGAAAGTAGGCTTTGATTTTCTTTACACAATCCACCATAAATTGTATGGAAAACTCCTTTACTAGTAGTGATGAGAGAAATAACTTACTTTCACACTAGAAGAGTTGAGTGATTTTGGGAATTTGAGGGAGTTTTTGAGAGAATCAGACTTGGAAACTCTATGCACTGTGCCTCAAACCCAACATTCTATGCCTTCTCTATGCGTTGTGCCAATGTAAATTTGCACTGGAAATTGCAACCCAATGCGCTGCACGAGTTATGTGCGCAACGTGAGTTGCCCAATCCATAACGCTTTTTGCAAGAGACTTTTGGAGGCCTTCCTAGTGTCCAAATTGGGTGCAGGATAGCTCGTTGGAAATCTTAATGAGTCTACTTTCCAACTCGACTATAATTTTTTAATTTGGAATTCATTTTTCCTATCAAAGATCAAATCTCCCAAGACTGGTCAAAATGTGAAAAATGAGACTACCTAAAGGTAGAGTGCTGTTGCAGTAAAATGTTTAAGGTCTTCTTCAACTCCAAATTGAGCTCATGATAGCTCATTGGAAAGAAATTTGTGTCTAGTTATCATTGGACTCATCAAGCAAGTCATTTTTCCAACGAATCTAGGAGAATACTTGATTTTCCCAAGGTCATTTCAGAGGTGCATCAATTCTCCTGAGGCAATTGTATTTTTGACATTTCTCTAAAACCATGACACCTGTGTAAAAAGTGAAAGAGGTTTTTCTTCCTTGGCATATTCTGGACAAAAATATCTCTCAGTTTTCCCAAATTCATCTTTTCTTGCTCAGAAACATCATTTGAGGAAAACCTACCCGGATGTGTGGAACAGGGGATTTGTTGAAATGAAGCGAAATGAAGGGGATAGGGGGCTTCTAAATTCTTGAGAAAATTTTGGGAAGTAGGGAGAGATGTTAGGAAGTAGGGGTGTTATCAGGAAATCTAGTTGTTATAGACATTTTTGTGCCCTACAAATCCAAGCATGAAATGTCCATAAACCAAGGGGTCGTAAGTCCCTAAAAGTGTTGTTCTAACCCCTAAAAGAACAAGGTCAACAGATTACAACTTCTCCCAGAAGTTCTCCAACAGAAACTACTCAGAATTGGTCAAAATGGGATCATTGCAGCTACTCCACTGGCTAGGTGCATTGCATCTCACCCAAATGCATTGTGAGGGTGCGTTGCATTTCAAAACTCCCTTCTGTAGGGTGCGATGGGCGAGAAATGACAAATTGCAGTGTCATTCCGCGAGGTGGAGAGGCAATGGAAGCTTCCAGAATCTTGTCCTGTGACAATTGCCTGACTGAATTCGACCAAGGATGAGTAAGAGGCCCTCAGTCTCCAAGTGGAAGCAAGAACTGGCAGAGAGAAGACACTAATCAAATCACAAGCTGACTCATCCTCCTTACAGATATCTATATATGGATCCCTCATCCCAGAGATCCAGAGGCTGGAATTTTGCATATTGTAAGGAATTTCTGTTGGTTTCTAGAGACAAACATCAGATTGTTGGGTGATTTATGCTTTTTTTGAGGTGAAGAGGGGCTTCTTTGCTGGGAGGTTGATGCTGGGTCGGAACCTGTGGTTGTAACTCCTCCCGGATCTTTTCTTGTTTATCAATAAAAACTATTTGAGTTCTCCTCCATGCTTTTGTATCATTGATGCTTGTTACATTTGTATGGTTAACTTAAATCTGATCCTAAGTTGTTTATGAATATAGATCCATGTCTTTGTATAGTCCTCTTCTTGTATGATCTTGCAGGTACTTTGCGAAGCTGGGCATGCAAGGGAGCAGGTACCTCGAGACTATCAAAGAAGAGAGGGATCGGATCAAAGGATTAGCGCAAGACACAGGTTGGTTCTTTCTATTCCTCTCTATCTATAATTCATAAAGGAAATACAAAAGTAGTTTTTCTCTGTTTGTTTCTAAGGCAGCTGTCACACCTTAGTGGGATAGAGCAGTTCTAAATAGACACTTTTCCCTGTAACAAAATGGCGACTCCGCTGGGGAATATCTAGTTAGTTTGTTTGTGTATCATTCTTTGTTGTTTGTTTCATAAACTTATAAGTAGCTTTCGAACTGCGTTTGCCATAACAAATGAAAAGTAGATAACTGTTGCTTCATTCCGTTCACTGGATCTGTTTATGATTTAAACATCTGATTCACAAACTATCTGATTGCCCTTGTGATAGCTCTTAGATCCTCCTTAGATCTACCCTTAATTGTTGCATTACTGATTTCTTTTTACTCGGCTGAAAACCAAGGACTGAACTGCAAACTATGACCTGGAACCCGGACAGAGTCTCGTTTCTGGCCCAGCGCAGGTACTATTCAGAGACCCTGAATTTAAACGCACTTCCCGAAGGGGCAACCTGCGCCACATTTCAGATTCTCTGTGTTACAGGTGCGCTAATCAGACTAGCTCTGTGCAGCTGTGGTTCCTGTGCTTCATTCTTTCCAGTTCTATCCCCGAATTTTGCTGGTTTTTCCTTGCTGTTATTCCACCTCCTTTGTACAAAAGAATTGTAGATGTTTTTGTGTGTTTTTTGAGTCGTTTACAGTTTTCCTTTGCAAAAGTAGAATAGTCGTACTGTCGTCCTTTGATTTGAATCTGTCGCAAGTGTTGATTTCGATCATAGGAGAAAGTTTAGTTGCTGCTGATGGTCGATTATACTGTTACTATTGCCTTTGGTCTGAATTTTTAATTTTCTAGTGTCAAGAACGAGTGTTCAATTCAAAATCGTAAGGTGTCGTAATCATCTCTATTTTTGATTTCGAAAAGAGCTTGTTTATATTTGTCACTTGAAAAGAAATTCAGATTTTTACATCAACTTTCTTTTTAGCATCAATACTAAGAAAGTCGAAAACAAATACATGCATGTGAATTTGCATATAGACATTCTGTTTGTCTTGATTTAGGAAAGTGCATTTACAGTGTGCTCTTTGCTCTTTGTGAAAAGATTTTTTCTTTCTTTTCCCCTAGTAGCTAGGATTTTCATTGTACAAAAGAGATAAAAGTTTGTTTATCATATTTAGATTGCATTTTAGGAATTACATCTACATCTCGTGGTGAACCTAAAAGGAAAACTTCATAAAAAAGATCAACTTAAAATAAATTCAATGAATCTAACAACGCTTTGGAACTTAACACACAACATTTAGAAGTATAGGCTAGAGACGTATTCCAGCATCGTAAAGCTTGGTAACTGTTGTTCTCACTTATGGTTGGGTGATTCCTCCACTTTGAGACGATAAGTGCCAGTACGGACTTGTGCTCCCACGTACTGTCGAGTATATTTTGGGAGACCCCAATAGGCTTAATCCTTTATCCATAGGAAGCCGTGTCTTCCGCCCTATCGATCGCAATGCACTGAACAGAGCATTCGGGAAGATTGACTGCAGTACCGTAAAAAGTATTCTGCAGTTTTGCGATTGGTTCGGTAATCCCTCTACCTAGATTTCCAGAGCAGTCCCTTTCGTTCCTTTTTAGACTCCTTAACAAAAAAGGTCCATCTGAGCACTTGTCACTTCAGGCTCATTAAAAATCGAAGGAGACTAGAGTCATCTTTTGTTTTTTCTCGACTCTTAAAAGTTGAAAAAACAAGTTGTGTCAAAGCGTCTAAAAATTTATTTTAAACGGGATATTCATTACCCCTTTCCTACGTTGATCTTGGGTTGAGAAAATGGAGTCCACCAACCAAGGAATTCCACTTGGAGGAAATCCTAGTCCCTTCTCCTCTTGGGGAGATGTTGGTGCACCCCATATGGCCACATTGTCGCTTCCAGGACTGACAATTGGTTTGCCTGTATGGCTCTTCTCAACCTCTGTCATTCAGAACACCACTATTCCTGAACAATCGAATCAGCAATTAGACGAGTCCAAAGTTACCCACCAACCTTCTACGTCCTCTAATTCCTCCTCTCCTCCTTCCTCTTCACTTGATGGGGCTGGTAAAGCCAAAAGTCAAGTTCCTAAGGAGAAGAAGGAAAAGAAGAAGAATGAGAAGAAGAAGAAGGAGCCGAAAGCGAATGGGGGCAAACGAGTGTCGTCTAACGAAAATCCACACACTGCACCGACCAGGCCTAAATCGCCATGTGTCATTTGCAATGGAGACCACTTTCAAAGAGTTTTTCCTTGCATCCCTCAGATCTTAAGGGACTGGTCTCCTCGTTTTCACAACCTGGTGTCGTCAACCTCTGATGATCATGCTGAAAACACACCGTCAACTAGTGAAAGTGAAGCCCCAGGAAAAAAAGGAAAATATAGATTTCCTTGTAAACTGTGTGAAGGCAATCATGTCGTCCACCGTTGTCCCTTCTTAGACGAAGCTAAAAGAGTTTTGGATGATCGTCCGGTTTCACCGTTACGACTTCCTCCTAGACATAAAAACTCTTGCCGAGTTTGTCACTAGTTGAAAATCCGGCTGACCCGCTCAGGTGATCGGCCGATGCATCTGTCATTGAAGATGAACCATCTGAATCCATACCAGACGAAAGTCAAAAGGTCGAGGCGGCAGTTGACCCGGTCTTGCCTTTAGAGGTTCCATCTTCAGATGATACAATCACTGAAGAGAACAAGGATGACACCATCCAAATTATTTTCATAAACACGGACTCCAACGGACATGGGGACAATTTACCCGTTCCTTTACCGCAGGAAGGAAGTTCATCGGAGTCGTACCCGGCCGTCTATTCGGTCCCACCTCCAAGCAACCTAGTTGTCTCCTTCGACTGGAATCAACTAGGTAGACCCCGTTTACCAGCTACTGTACCATTCCAAATTATTGTTCAAATATATAGAATGGTTATGGCTGGTACCATCATAGATGACGGGGCTTTTGTGAGTATCCTTTCCTCAACTGCTTGGAAAGCACTTGGTTCACCATCGCTTTTGCCTTAGATGAGAAACCTAATAGGCTTTGATAAAGGAACCAGTCGACCGTTAGGGATCCTTCCCGATGTGCCCATAACATTGAGAGGGAGAACTGTTCACATGAACGTAAAGGTAGTTCAAGGACCCCTGGATTACAATCTACTCCTTGGATGAGACTATATTTATTGCATGGGAGCAATTGTCTCCTCACTCTTTAGAATAATGTGTTTTCCGCACGAAGGAAGAGTGGTCAAGCTCATGGACCAGCTTTCATTTCCCGGATCATACAGAGCAAATAGTCATATACCATCCCTAAATGGCCTTTTCATGCAAGAAATGTCTCAATCTCCAGTCCGTCCTCCCGATGAGCGCGAGTGATTCGGAGGGATATGTCTGAAACCCTGGGGGCATGCACCCTGGTCTACCTCGGCAGGAAAACTTCGGGTATAAGGTAGGTTTCTGCGGGAGAATATGACTAGTCTGTACGCCCGTCCGTGATTGGAAGAGGGGGTTATTCTAGAACAAGATTCTCTTGTCAAAGTTATGTGACTTGGCGGGCATCACCGCTCACCTTAGTTTATTTCGGTAGACATCGCCGAAGAAGTGTTTTGTTTATGCCGTAAATAGAACAATATTTGGTAACTTGTAAGAGGTAGGCCTCTCTCAGTAAAAAAAATGTTTTAACGGACTGAAGAAGTGGTAACCTTGAAACTTTGTTTTATACCTGGGGGCATGCAAACCTTTTGGAGTGCAAACAAAAAGCGATCATTTATCTGTTTTTTGGATTGGTCGTTTCCTAACTTGCATAAAGAAAGGATGTGGGGAAAAACTCTAAATGTTGCCATTTTTATATGGGACATTCTTATCACAAGACTGGATTAATCGAGCAGTTTTAGCACATAGTTCAAGCTCATTAAAAAATAAACATAAGGCATGAGCAAATGTTTCCACCCGCATTTAAGCTCATTAAAAAATGAACTATTCCCCGGTAAATAACCATCGTGAATGTAGTACTTCAGCCGTTAAAGCCTTGGTCGTGTTTGCAACGTCACCTCCACTTTTCATTGGCCGATCATTCACCTCCATTTGATTGTTTACCCATTTTGAGGAACATCTGCGAAGAGTGATTTCACTAGCCATCCTTGTGACACTGCCGTGATTGGAAAATTCCAAACCTTACCTGGAATCAGCTGCTACCTGTTTTATCACTCGTTCCTCAAAAGACGAGTCTTATTTAATCTCTTTTCAACTGACTCGTAAAATATGAAAAGATTGTCGAGCCATTGGCCTCTCCAGCTCGTTAAAGGGACAGGAAGTGCTATCCCTCCTCTATATTTTAATCTTTTTGGACATGAGGGATTATTGCACAAAAAGATTGAGTGCTTGTTTTGTTCGGCTCGTTAAAACTATCAAAAATTCATCCCTTTTGTACTGTTTTATAATTTTTCGGACTTAAAGGATTAGATGACAAAAAAGGAATTTTGGAGTTACCTTTATGTTCCTTTTCAGACTCTCTAAAATTGAAAAGGACCGAGTTATCTTTGTCGTTAAACTCATTAAAAAGATTAATAGCGACAAACTTGTCTTTAGACGAGAACGAGTTTCACTATCGCTAGGCTCGTTAAAAAATAGCGATGGGTTTGCCCGAAGGGCAAATTATAGAACAAGCATATGTTATCCTCCTCAAGGTTGACAAAAATAAAGAGGTACTGGTCAGCAATGACTGGGGAAAAGTTGGGAAGAAAACTCAAAGAAACTTTGTTGGTGGCAAGTCGCTCTTGAACATGACACTTCCACTCCGTGTCCGAGTCGGGTTGGGTTGTTTCATTGACCGGTCACATCACCATGGTCACGCCATACCATCCACATTTGGGGTTAATGCTACCAATCCATCACATCAGTGTCGCCGATATGTTTAAGAGAAGTCATCCAGAGAAGCCACCTGTGTCTCACCCACTACCATACATTATACTCCATTCTTTCATGGCCGCCACCCTGAATCTTATATCACCAGATCGTTTTCACCTCCATCAAAATCATTTGCTCCATTCCGTGTCATTGATGTGGGATTCATTAAGTCCCTCCTGTGACGGATCACTTCTTGTCAACATCAGCTCATTATCCAAGAAGTTGATCTAGGAACACCCCATTCATTACTTTGAAGCTTGCATGCCTCAATGGCAAGTTTCTCACTTCCGGCGATAGGTTTACATCAATGGCCTTCGACCGAACGATTTTGCGTAGCGTTCGACGCCAAGTCCTTTATTCACACAACGTGAATTGTACTGCAGTACCTTGAGGATCATTATCATTATCGATGATTCCTCTCGCGCTTGTTAACAATTTACACCATTGACTGGTAATCAAGCGATGTCTTTCCATGTTCGACTTCAAAACATTTCTCACATGGATCGACTTGTACTTCGAGTGAAGATTGGACGAGATTGAAGACCCCAGATCTAGTTTCATCCATCCGGGCTGCGATATATATTTAGGGAAATAAAGACATTAAATGTACAGCATTGCAACACAGATAATCATCCTACCAAAAGGATGATGGCTCTATCAGAATCATCAGTCTACACTCAGACGATTGTCTGTCCTATGTACATAAAAATGAATTTATAAAGCTGAGCATGGGAATGCCCGCCTCAGCTAGATCATGAAAAAAGTATGAAGACAATGTATTGTATTGTATCTTATTACAGGTCTCCTCCCAACATTGAAAGAACTTTGGATCCTCATAATAAAGCATTTCACCCGACACCAAAAGGTTAACGGCCTCATACTTTAGGGGGCAACTGTTATAGACATTTTTGTGCCCTACAACTCCAAGCATGAAATTTCCATAAACCAAGGGCTCCTAAGTCCCTAAAAGTGTTGTTCTAACCCCTAAAAGAACAAGGTCAACAGATTACAGCTTCTCCCAGAAGTTCTCCACCAGAAACTGCTCAGAATTGGTCAAAACAGGATCATTGCAGCTGCTCCACTGGTTAGGTCCGTTGCATCTCACCCACATGCACTGTGAGGGTGCGTTACATTTCAAAATTCCCTTCTGTAGGGTGCAATGGGCGAGAAATGAAAAATGGCAGTGTCATTCCGTGAGGTGGAGAGGCAATGGAAGCTTCCAGAATCTTCTCGTGTGACACTTGCCTCACTGAATTCGACCAAGGATGAGTAAGAGACCCTCAGTCTCCAAGTGGAAGCAAGAACTAGAAGAGAGAAGACACTAATCAAATCACAAGCTGACTCATCCTCCTTACAGATATCTATATATGGATCCCTCATCCCAGAGATCCAGAGGCTGGAATTTTGAATATTGTAAGGAATTGCTGTTGGTTTCTAGAGACAAACATCAGATTGTTGGGTGATTTATCCTTTGTTTGAGGTGAAGAGGGGCTTCTTTGCTGGGAGGTTGATGCTGGGTCGAAACCTCTGGTTGTAACCCCTCCTGGATCTTTTCTTGTTTACCAATAAAAACTATTTGAGTTCTCCTCCATGCTTTTGTATCATTGATGCTTGTTACATTTGTATGGTTAACTTAAATCTGATCCTAAGTTGTTTATGAATATAGATCCATGTCTTTGTATAGTGCTCTTCTTCTGTGATCTTACAGGTACTTTGCGAAGCTGGGCATGCAAGGGAGCAGGTAGCTCGAGACTATCAAAGAAGAGAGGGATCAGATCAAAGGATTAGCGCAAGACACAGGTTGGTTCTTTCTATTCCTCTCTATCTATAATTCATAAAGGAAATACAAAAGTAGTTTTTCTCTGTTTGTTTCTAAGGCAGCTGTCACACCTTAGTGGGATAGAGCAGTTCTCAATAGACACTTTTCCCTGTAACACTAGTGTCTATGAAGAGCTGCTAGTCCCACTAACACTGGTAGCTACCTTAGAAACAAACAAACTAAAACTACTTTCGTTTTCCTTTATGAGAAATAGATAAGAGGGGAATTAGGTGACCAACCTCTGTCTTGCGTTAGGTTCCTTGCCCGATTCCTCTCCCTTCTGATAGGTCTTTACCACTCGCTTCCTTGTCTACCCAGCTTCAAAGAGAACCTATAGAATCAAAGCAGCATAACACTATCCAAGAAGATAGATCTATTATCATAAACAATATAGGACCGGATATATATTGACCACACAAATTCATTTAACATCAGTCATACAAGAATGTGGATAAAAACTTGAATATCTTTATTGATAATCAAGAAAGAGCAAAGAGGATTACAACCAATTGTTCCGACCCAACATCATCCTCTCAGGAAGAAATCCCTTCTTCACCTCATGAAAAGCTTAGATCACCCAACCCTATGATGTTGCACCAAGAAACCAACAACACTTCCTTACAAGATACAGAATTCCAGCTTCTGGATTTCTGGGATGAGGGATCCATATATAGATGTTTGCAAGGGAGGTGGGTCAGCTTCTGAGATTTGATTGATGTCCTCTCTCTCATAGTTTTTTATTCCACTTGGAGATTGATGATCTCTTACTCATCCCTGGGCGAATGCAGAGAGGCAAGGGTCACAGGAGAAGTTTCTGGAAGATTCCATGATCCTCCACCTCGCGGACTAACCCTGCCATTTGTCCACTCTCACCCATCGTACCCCATAGAAGGGCTTTTCAACATGAATCGCACCTACTGTGTGTAGGCAGGTGGGATGCAACACACTTTGACCGTGGAGCAGTTGAAATGGTCCAGTTTTGACCAGTTCCGAGTAGTTTTTCATGGAGAACTTCTGGGAGATGCTGTAATCAGTTGACCTTGTTATTTTAGGGGTTAGAACAACACCTTTGGGGACTTAGGAGCCCTTGGTTTATGGGAATTAATGATTGGGGTTGCAGTGCCCAAAAATTTCTATAATTGTTGCCCCCAAAAGCATGAGGTCGTTAATCTTTTGATGTCGGGTGAAATTCTTTATCATGAGGATCCGAAGTTTTTTCAAGCTGGAAGGGGACCTGTAATAAGATACAATACAATACATTTTCTTCATAATATTTTCCTGATCTAGCTGAGGCGGGCATTCCCATGCTCAGCTTTATAAATTCATTCTCATGTACATGAGACAGACAATCATCTGAGTGTAGACTGATGATTCTGGTAGAGCCATCATCCCTTAGATTGGATGATTATCTGTGCAGCAGTGATGTACATTTGATGTTTTTATTTTCTTGAATATATATCGTAGCCCGGATGGATGAAACTAGATCCGAGGTCTTCAATCTCATTCGATCTTCACTCAAAGTACAAGTCGGTCCATGTGAGAGATGTTCTGGAGTCTAACATGGAAAGACATCGCCTGATTACCAGCCAATGATGTAAGCTATTAACAGGCGCGAGAGGAATCACAGATAATGATGATGACCCTCAAGGTACTATAGTACAATTCACGTGGTGTGAATAAGGGACTTGGTGTCGAACACAACGCAAAATCTTTTGGTCGAAGGCCATTGATGAAAAACTATCGCCGGAAGTGAGAAACATGCCATTGAGGCATGCAAGCTTCAAAGTACTGAAAGTGTTGTTCCTAGATCAACTTCTTGGATAATGATCTGATTTCAACGAGAAGTGATCCATCATAGGAGGGCCTTAGTGAATCCCACGTCAATGACACAGAATGGAGCAAATGATTTTAATGGAGGTGAAAACGATATGGTGATATAAGGTTCACAGTGGCGGTCATGAAAGAATGGAGTGTAAATGTATTGCAGTGGGTGAGACGCAGGTGAATTCTCTGAGCGACTTCTCTTGAACATATCAGCGACACTAGCATGATGGATCGATAGCGTCAACCCCAAATATGGATGGGGTGACAGAACCTTGGTGATGTGACCAGTGAATGGAACAACCCAACATAACTTTGATGCAGAGTGAAAGTTTCATGTTCAAGAACGACTTGCTACCAACAAAGTTTCTTCAAGTTTTCTTCCCAATTTTTCCCCAGTCATTGCTGAACAATACCTCTTTATTTTTGTCAAGCTTGAGGAGGATAACATATGCTTCTTCTATAATTTTCCCTTTGGGAAAACCCATTGCTATGTTTTAACGAGCCTAGTGATAATGAAACTCGTTCTTATCTGTTATGGACAAGTTTTTCGCTATTCGGTTTTAACGAGTTTAACAACAACGATAACCCGGTCCTTTTCAATTTTAGAGAGTCTGAAAAGGGATGTAAAGGAAACTCCAAAAATCATTTTTCCTCACATAATCCCTTGAGTCCGAAAAAAGTATAAAACAATACAAAAGGGATGAATTTTCGGTACTTTTAACGAGCCGAACAAAACAAGCGCTCGATCATTTTGTGTAATAAGCCCTCAAGTCCAAAAAAGATTAAAATCTAAAGGAGGGATAACACTTCCGGTCACTTTAACGAGTTGGAGAGGCCAATGGCTTGGAAATATTTTCATATTTTGCGAGTCAGTTGAAAAGAGCTTAAAGGAGACTCGTTTTTTGAGGAACGAGTGATCGATTCGGGTAGCAGCTGATTCCAGGTAAGGTTTGGAATTTTCAAATCACGACAGTGTCACAAGGATGGCTAACAGGATCACTCTTCGTAGCTGTTCCTCAAAAAGGGTAAACAATCAAGTGGAGGTGAATGATCGACCAATACATAGTGGAGGTGATGATGATAACACGACCAAGGCTCCAAAGGCTGATGATAATACATTCACGATGGTTATACCGGAAATTGGTTCATGTTTTAATGAGCTTAAACTCTAGAGGAACATTTGCTCATTGCTTATGTTTATTTTTTAACGAGCTTGAATTCTGTGTTAAAACTGCTCGATCCAGTCGTATAATAAGGATGTCTCATCTAAGATGCAATTTTTTATGGAGCTTGCACCTTACAAAGCTCTGCCCTGGATCCTTTCTTTATGCAAGTAAGGAAACGACCAATCCTATGAGTTTAAAGGGTTAGAGGACCTATAAATTTAAAAAATAAATGGTCGCTCTTCACTTGCACGCCAAAAGGTTTGCATGCCCCTAGGTATAGCGAAGTAGAATTTTGAGGTTACCCCTGAATTTGTAGACAAAACATTTGTTTTATCAGGAAAGGCCTACCTTTTCAGGTTACCCTTCAATTTACAGAAAAAACATTTGTTCTATTGGGAAATGCCTACCTTCTCGCAGAGGTATATTATTCCAGTCTAATCCCATTTTCCAAAATGGATGGGTGTGTCAGGCCAGTCATATACATTCCGCGGAAACCTACCCTATACCCAAGGTTTTCCTATCGAAATAGGCCAGGGTACATGCCCCCTGGGTTTCAGTCATATTCTCTGAATCACTCGCGCTCATTAGGAGGATGGACTGGGGATTGATGACACAATCCTTGCATGAAAAGACCATTTAGGGTTGATATATGACTATTTGCTATGTGTGAACCAGGAAATGAAAGCTGGTCTACGACCTTGACCACTCTTCCTTTGTGCGGAAAACACATTACTCTAAAGAGTGAGGAGACAATGGCTCCCATGCAATAAAGATAGTCTCGTCCAAGGAGTAGATTATAATCCAAGGGTCCTTGGACTACCATTATGTTCATGTGAACAGTTTTCCTCCTCAACGTTATCGGCACATTGGGAAGGATCCCTAATAGTCGACTGGTTCCTTTGTCAAAGGCTGTTAGATTTCTCATCTCAGGCAAAAGCGATGGTGAACCAAGCGCTTTCCAAGCAGTTGAGGAAAGGATACTCACAGAAGCCCCTTCATCTATGATGGTACAGGCCATGACCTTTCTATATATTTAAGCAATGATTCAAAATGGTACACTGGTCGGTAAACGGGGTCTGCCTAGTAGATTCCAGTCAAAGGAAACAACCATGTTGCTTGGAGGTGGGACCGAATAGACGGTCGGATATGACTCTAACGAACTTCCTTCCTGCAGTAAAGGAACGGGTAGACTGCCACCATGTTCATCGGAGTCTGTGCTTACGAAGAGAATTTGAATGGTGTCGTTCTTGTTCTCTTCGGTGACTGTATCATTTGAGGATTGATCCTCTGAAGGCAAGACCGGGTCAACTGCCGCCTCGACCTTTTGACTTTTGTCTGGTGTGGATTCAGATGGTTTATCTTCAATAATAGATGCTTCGGCTGACCACAAGGGCGTGTCAACCAGATTTTCAACTAGTGACGGACTCGGCAAGAGTTTCTTATATCCAGGAGGAAGCTGTAACGGTGAAACTGAACGGTTGTCCAAAACTCTTTTAGCTTCGTCTAAGAAGGGACAACGATGGACGGTGTGATCACCTTCACACAATTTAGAAGGAAATTTATGTTTTCCTTCTTGTCCAGGGGCTTCACTTTCACTAGTTGATGGTGTATGCTCAACATGATCATCAGAGGTTGATGACACCGGATTTTTCAAAGGTGGAGACCAGTCCCTTAAGATCTGAGGGATGCAAGGACAATCTCGATGATAATGGTCTCCTTTGCAAATGACACATGGCGATTTAGGCCTGGATGGTGTAGTGTGTGGATTTTTCTAGACGATGCATGTTCGCCCATTTTCCCCTTTGGCTCCTTCTTCTTCTTCTATTTCTTCTTCTTCAACTTCCTCTTCTCAATTACTTGATTTTTGGTTTTACCAGCTTCATCAAGCGAAGAGGAAGGAGGAGAGGAAGAATTGGATGAAGTAGAGGGTTGGGGGGTAACTCTGGTATCGTTTAGTTGCTGACTTGATTATTCATGAATCACAGTGTTCTGAACGACATAAGTGGAGAAGAGCCATAACAGCAAGCCGATTGTCAATCATGGAAGAGACAATGTGGCCATATGGGGCGCACCTACATCTCCCCAAGAGGAGAAGGGACTAGGATTTCCTCCAAGTGGAACTCCATGGTTGGTGGACTCCATTTTTCTCAACCTAAGAACAACATAGGAAAGGTGACATTTATTCCGATTAAAATAAATTTTAGATGCTTTGAAACAGCTTGTTTTTTCAATTTTTAAGAGTCGAGAAAAACAAAAGATGAGACTAGTCGCCTTCGATTTTTAATGAGCCTGAAGTGACAAGTGCTCAGATGGAATTTTTCCATTAAGTAGTCTAAAAAGGAACGAAAGAGACTGCTCTAGAAATCTAGATAGAGGGATTACCATACTAATCGCAAAACTGCAGAATACCTTTTATGGTATGGCAGTCAATCTTCCAGAATGCTGTGTACAGTGCATTGCGATTGATACTGTAGCAGACATGGCTTCCTATGGATAAAGGATATAACCCATTGTGGTCTCCCAATACATACTCGACGGTACGTGGGAGCACAAGCCCGTACTGGTACTTATCATCTCAAAACGGAGGAATCACCCAACCAATAGTGAGAACAACAGTTACCAAGCTTTACGATGCTAGAATACATCTCTAGCCTAGACTTCTAGATGTTGTGCGTTAGGTTCCAAAGCATTTTTAGATTCATTAAATTTATTTTATAGTTGATCTTGCTTAAGAAATCTGCCTTTCATGTTCACTGCGTGATGTAGATGTACAATTCCTAAAATGCAATCTAAGATGATAAACAATCGTTTAATCTTCTTTTTGCAATGAAAATCCTTGCTACTAAGGAAAGAGAGATGGCATTCTTTCAACAAAGAGAGAAGAGCACACACTATATGCACTGTCCTAAATCAAAACAACAAACAATATAAATGCAAATGAACGTGCATGTATTTGTTGTCAGCCTTCTTAATGTGTGAATGATAAAAAGAAAGGTAAGCACAAATCTGAATTATTTTTCAAAGCGACAATTTCTAACAAGCTTCTTTTCAAAACAAAAATGAAGACAATGACGACACTTTTTTATTTGCAATTGAAAGATTGCTTTCGACACTTGAAAAACTACCAATTCAAATCAAATACAAGAGTAAAATTGTAACCGACTATCAAGAACAATCAGATTCTCTTCTATGACTGAAAACGACACTTGCGACACTTTGAAGTCATGAAACGACAGTTCAATTACGCTACTTCTTTGTAAAGGAGAACTGAAAATGACTCAAAATACATAAAAACATTTACAGTTCTTTGCACAATGGAGGCGGAATAATGGCAATAAAGGGGGTTTCCAATAGAGGTGTGCTGACTACACGCAGCAAAACTCTTGAATAGAGCTGAAAAGAGTGAACACAGAACCAAAATCTAAGAGCGGAAGAGGCTTGATCAGCGCACATGTAGCACAGGGAAACTGAAATGCAACGCACCTACTACACTCAGGAAGTGTGATGCATTCAGGTTTCAAAGAAGACACCATGCAATGGACCAGGGACGAGACTTTAGCTGGGTTCTAGGTCACAGTTTGCAGCTCAGTTCAGGGATTTAGGCTGAGCAAGTGGTAATCAGTAAATGAATCACAGGGGTAGATCTAAGAAGGTTACTAGAGCAACCACAACGGCAATTAGAGAGCTTGTAAATCAATTGTTTAATTCATAAACAAAACCCAGAGATAGACTGAAGCAACATTGATCTACTTTGCACTTGCATAACAAATGTACTTCGAAGGATAGCTCGCTTGACTTCAGGCTCCGTCTGTAAGTTTATAAAGTAAACAAATGTAGATAAACAAACAACCTATTCGCTCCCCAGCGGAGTCACCATTTTGTTATCCGGAAAACTAGTGTCTATGCAGAGGTGCTAGTCCCACTAAGGCTGGTAGCTACCTTAGAAACAAACAAACTAAAACTACTTTCGTTTTCCTTTATGAGAAATAGATAAGCGGGGAATAAGGAGACCAACCTCTGTCTTGCATTTGGTTCCTTGCTCGATTCCTCTCTGTTGTTGGGAAAAGTATCCAATTCGGAATGCCCCTATCCCACTCTAAGTTGTGATAGTGCCTTAGCAACAAACAAGGAAAAGCTATCTGAGTATTCTTCTTTATCAGATGTAAATAGAGAAAGAAGGATGTAACTAACTGGTGTCTTCTGCTAGTTTGTCGATCCAATCACTCTCTCTTTTGTTCGCTTCCCGCTGCCTGCTCTTTCACTGGTCCAGCTTCACCCAATTCCTGCAAGATCACAAGAGAGGAAAACTACACAAAAGACATAGATTCACATTCGTAACTAGTTTAGGATCAGATATAAACTAAATATGCAAATATAACAAAACATCATTGATATACAAGCATATAGGAGAAACTCAAATAGCTTTATTGATATGATAATAAAGTTCAAGAGGAGATACAACCAAGTGAGTCCCGATCCAGCATCTACCTCCCAGCAAAGGAATCCCTTCCTCTCCTCCAACAAAGTATAAATCACCCAATGTACTAATCTCAATCTCAAACCGACAACAATTCTCTGCAAAGTACAAAATTCCAGCCTCCTGAACCTCTGGGTGGGAGATCCATATATAGATCTAAGAAGAGAGGATGAGTCAGCTTATGTTTTGACTTGTGGCTTCTCTCTGTCAGTTCTTGCTTCCACTTGGAGGTTGAGAACCTCTTACTCATCACTTGGTCGAATTCATTGAGGCAAGTGTCATTGACGAAGATTCTGGAAGCTTCCAGGGTCTTTCCACCTCGTTGAATGAGCTTTCCATTTGTCATTTGCCGCTCAGCGCACCCTGGTAGTGCTTCCACCTACGTTGCAGTGCACCTAGCCAGTGTAACCTCTGCATTTCAACGCATGCAGCTAGTGGAGCCTCTGAATTGATCCTGAATTGACTGTTTCTGAGTTGTTTTTGGTGGAGAACTTCTGGGAGAAGCTGTCTTTTGTTGACCTTGTTCCTTTAGGGGTAGGAACAACTCTTTTAGGGACTTTGGATCCCTTGGATTATGGACATTTCATGCTCAATGTTGTAAGGCACAAAAATGTCTATAACAATTGCCCCCTAAAGTATGAGGTCGTTTATCGGGTGAAATGCTTTATTAGGAGGATCTGAAGTTCTTCCAATGCTGGGAGGAGACCTGTAATAAGATACAGTACAATACAACATTTTTCATATTGCTTTCATGATCTAGATGAGGTGGGCATTCCCATGCTCAGCTTTATAAATTCATTTTTCTGTACATAGAACAGACAATCGTCTGATGGTAGACTGATGATTTTGATGAAATCATCATCCTTCTGGTAGGATGATTATCTGCTGCAATGCTGTACATGTCAATGTCTTTATTTTTCCTGAATATATATCACAACCCGGATGGATGAAACTAGATCCGGGGTCTTCAATCTCGTCCGCTCTTCACTCTAAGTACAAGTCGATCCATGTGAGAAATGTTCTGAAGTCGAACACAGAAAGGCATCGCTTGATTACCAGTCAATGATGTAAATTGTTAACAAGCGCGAGAGGAATCACCGATAATGATAATGACCCTCAAGGTACTACAGTACAATTCAAGTGGTGTGAATAAAGGACTTGGCGTCGAACACCACGCAAAATCGTTCAGTCGAAGGTCATTGATGTATACCTGTCGCCGGAAGTGAGAAACTTGCCATTGAGGCATGCAAGCTTCAAAGTATTGAAGGGGGTGTTCCTAGATCAACTTCTTGGATAATGAGCTGATGTCGACAAGGAGCGATCCGTCAAAGGAGGGCCTTAATGTATCCCACATCAGTGACACGGAACAGAGCAAATGATTTTGATGGAGGTGAAAACGATCTGATGATATATGGTTCAGGGTGGCGGTCATGAAAGGATGAAGGATAATGTATGGTAGTGGATGGGACACAGTTGACTTCTCTGGATGACTTCTCTTGAACATATCGGCGACACTTGTGTGATGGATTGGTAGCATTTACCCCAAATATGGATGGTATGGCGAGACCATGGTGATGTGACCGGTGAATGAAACAACCCAACCCGACTCAGGCACCGAGTGGAAGTGTCATGTTCAAGAGCGACTTGCTACCAATAAAAGTTCTTTGTGTTGGAAATAATACTGAGAGGGGGGGGTGAATTAGTATTATCATATTAATAAAACTTTTTCATTTCCATAATCAGATTCATATATGCTACTTCCACAACTTCTTATGATTAAGTTAATCGATCTTCAATGAGTGCATTAGAACATTATCAACCATATTATCAGTTAACAGATGCAGTAACATAAAGTAGATCATCACACATAAGGCACACACATGAACACAATGATGTAAGGTGGAAACCCAATGCGGGAGAAAAACCACCTGCTGCAAGTCATCTCAATCTTCTTCTTAATAAGAAAATTCTTTTACAATATTTGTACTGGTGCAGCCTTATACCAGTACGGGAGCTACAACCCCCTTTGCTCTTGTACTAGCCGATCCATTTACTAGTACGCAGGCTACTACCTGCTACAATGCTCCAAAGATTTCCTTTAGCTCTTGTACTAGCTTAGATACTAGTACGTAGGCGCCGGCCTACAATCTTCTCTCCTTCAAGTACCACGAGCCGACACCATAGAAACACAAAAACCGTCGGCTAGATACCACATAAGAAACCCCCACGTGCTTTTCTCTGCCTTGAAATGTGTGCACTAGGTGGACGCACCCCCTGAACGGCTAACTGGCGTCCCTGGACGCGGGTTCTGCATGGTGTACCTGCGGGTACGCACCTTCTGAACTGGCTTCCTACGTCCTTCACAATTTTTCAATAAAATGAGAGCTGATCATCAACTTCTGCTGCTGACTTGAAGAATAGTGAACTACCACTTGAATGGGTTGCCATCAAGGACAACACTTTATCCATAATGCCAACAATCTCCCCCTTTGGACTTGATGGCAAAGCTTACTAAGAACTTGCCATTTGATTCCTTTGAGATGTCCTGCATCTATGTATTATGTTACATCTGATATCTCTTCTGAATGTATATAAGTGAGATGGTCTTCTATGAGGGGGGTTGCCATCAAGTACAACACATGCATCATAATGCCAACAATCTCCCCCTTTGGACTTGATGGCAACAACACCAGATCACTCTCCCCCTTTGACAACAAGGGCAAAGGGGTATGCTCCCCCTAGGAACATGCTCCCTTTGATTATAAACCAGATCTGCTGAAGTCTCTGAATGAGCTCCCCCTTTGAATATGACATGGTGCTCCAATCTGATAATGGTCTTTCTGAGAACAAGCTGAGATGTCTGCTCTGCTATATAGTGTTGTTCATGCTCAAGCTCCCCCTGACTGTAAGCAAGGTCTGCAAAAAGATGTTCTACAAGAAGAACATGACTCTATAAAATACATACATCCATCACCCATCACAATAAGGATCATCCATCCAACCAAGTGGGAATACATCAGAAATATGAAAACCAATTACATCTTCATCCTATGCATAGTGGGGGGACATAGGCCGTTACATGACCTGAAGAGATGACGATAATAGATAGACTATTACAACATGAGTCTTGCTACGACCTTCCAAATATCTAAAGATCATGACAAACAACAGCACTGTATAAACGGCTCCATAGTATCTGTCAACATTAACTCATAACCATCCAGATCTACATGAATCAAGAGCCATCAAATGAAAGCATCAGCATCAATCAACATATGTATGAATAATCATCCCTGTATCCAGCCAACAATCCTCATCCATTTGTGCCAAGAAAGAAATCATGCATCTTGCTCATGTCAACATCATCATGAAATGCTTATGAGTAACTCATCATCATCATGTCTCCAACAATGCGACTTTGAATAATCATCCACGAAATCAGCCAACCTCATCCATATATGTGCCAAGGATAATAAAGACTTCATGCAAGCATCATTAGAGAATCAACCATACATCTGATCATGTGACCAACTCATAATAGCAAGATGAATCATAGGCATTGTCATCAAGGACCATAATGCCAACAATGAATTTTGGACATATGCTCCCCCTGAACCAGTGCCATCTGTTAAATCTGATCATGCATATCAAGAAGAATCATCCAATAAATGCTTTGAGACAGGTACGCACTTCATCTTCTGCTGCGCTGCATCCTGTTGCTGCAGGGACGCACCCAAAAACACTATCGCGCCGCGTACTTTTACTCAAGGACGCACCCAAAATTACTATCGCGCCGCGTCCTTTTGCTTCAGGGACGCACCTGATCCTCAGTCGCTTTGCGTCCCCACGCAGATCTTCAGTTACTGAACTGCGTCCTGGACGCACCTGGACTTGGTCTGGCCTGCGTCCGCACGCAGGTCTCCTGTTACTGCACTGCGTCCTGTACTTTCAGCTTCCTCTGATTCTGGTATGTCTGTACATTGTACTGTGCCATCCTTTTCTAACTGTACTTCCTTTTTCCTCCATATCTTCAAGCGTGATGATGACATTTTCTCCTTTTGATATGGTGCCCAAACTTTGTTCCTGCATTCCTTGGCTATATGTCCAAGCTTGTTACATGCATAACATCTTACATGTTTCATATTTCTCCTGTAACAATCAGTAGCTTTGTGACCAAACATATTGCAAGAAAAGCAATATCCATGAAAGTACCTTGATTGAGATGACCTTTCTGCATAATGGTCTTGAACTCTTCTTCTTCTACATCTAGCTGCAACATGTCCAAGATTATGACATACATAACATTCAACATTATTCATAGGAGGAGTAAAGGGTTTTCTTTGAGGAATCTCTTTCCTTGGTTGATGATGAGATTGATCTTTCACTTCTTCGTTGATCACTTTAGATTTTCTTTTAGAGTTTCTTGCCTCACCTTGTGAACTAGATTCACCTTCAACAAATTCATGGAAACCAAGACCAGTCTTTATAGCAGGGGACCTTTGACTACTAAGAATATCATCCAATACTTTAGAGCTATCTTGAAATCGTAAAAGCTTATCCTTTTCTTCTAGTTTACTTTTCAAGATATTTACCTCAACCTGAAGCTGTTCTTCCTTTTCAAGAGATTTCTCTTTCAAAACTTCTTCAGCGTTCCTTCCTTCTTCCATTTGTTCCCTTAGTTTGAGAATTTCTTTTTCTTGTTCTTCATACAGATCCTGCTGCATTTGACGAACTCGGAAGGCACATTCCAGTTGAGATTTTAAGCTGGTGACTTTGTTTTCTTGTTTTGCAATAGCTTGGAGTAGATCTGTATTCTGCTTCTTTGATTCTTCAAGATCTCCTTTTAGTGAGAGGATTGTAGCTTCAAGATTTTCATAGTAGCTGGATCTATCTTTGAGTTTCTTGATGGTTGTGCTTCTTTCGTTGACTTCTTTTCTTAATGATGTCACTTCATGCTGCAATTTTTGACATTGGTCTTCCTTGTCCTTGAGTAGCTTTCTTACCTTGTTTCCTTCTTCTAGTTGTGCCCTTAGTTTGGTAGCTTCTTCTTTGAAATCACATTCCTTTTTGTTCAATAGATCTTGTTGATCTCTAATTTTGTCTGTCAGCCTTTTAAATTCTGCCTCTATTTGATATCTTTCTTGTTCACCCATAAGAGCAAATTCAGTAGTTTCGCTATCACTTTCATCTCTTTCACAAGGAAATATAGCTGGAACATCAGAGGATAACACATTCATACCTGATAATGACTCTGAATCTGATTCTGAATCTGAAGAGCTTCTTATGCCTAATCCCCAATCGATTCTTCCACTGTCATAGTTCTTCTGAGATGACTTCTTTTTCTTATTAGCTTTCTTCTTAAGCTTCTTTCCCATTGTTCCACAGATCTCCTTCAAGCGATCAAGCTTCTATTAAAGGACCTGCTCTGATACCAATTGTTGGAAATAATACTGAGAGGGGGGGGTGAATCAGTATTATCATATTAATAAAACTTTTTCATTTCCATAATCAGATTCATATATGCTACTTCCACAACTTCTTATGATTAAGTTAATCGATCTTCAATGAGTGCATTAGAACATTATCAACCATATTATCAGTTAACAGATGCAGTAACATAAAGTAGATCATCACACATAAGGCACACACATGAACACAATGATGTAAGGTGGAAACCCAATGCGGGAGAAAAACCACCTGCTGCAAGTCATCTCAATCTTCTTCTTAATAAGAAAATTCTTTTACAATATTTGTACTGGTGCAGCCTTATACCAGTACGGGAGCTACAACCCCCTTTGCTCTTGTACTAGCCGATCCATTTACTAGTACGCAGGCTACTACCTGCTACAATGCTCCAAAGATTTCCTTTAGCTCTTGTACTAGCTTAGATACTAGTACGTAGGCGCCGACCTACAATCTTCTCTCCTTCAAGTACCACGAGCCGACACCATAGAAACACAAAAACCGTCGGCTAGATACCACACAAGAAACCCCCACATGCTTTTCTCTGCCTTGAAATGTGTGCACTAGGTGGACGCACCCCCTGAACGGCTGACTTGCGTCCCTGGACGCGGGTTCTGCATGGTGTACCTGCGGGTACGCACCTTCTGAACTGGCTTCCTGCGTCCTTCATAATTTTTCAATAAAATGAGAGCTGATCATCAACTTCTGCTGCTGACTTGAAGAATAGTGAACTACCACCTGAATGGGTTGCCATCAAGGACAACAATTTAGCCATAATGCCAACAATCTCCCCCTTTGGACTTGATGGCAAAGCTTACTAAGAACTTGCCATTTGATTCCTTTGAGCTGTCCTGCATCTATGTATTATGTTACATCTGATATCTCTTCTGAATGTATATAAGTGAGATGGTCTTCTATGAGGGGGGTTGCCATCAAGTACAACACATGCATCATAATGCCAACACTTTGAGTTTCTTCCCAATTTTCCCCAGTCATTTCTGACCAGTACCTCTTTATTTTTGTCAAGCTTGAGGAGGATAACATATGCTTCTTCTATAATTTGCCCTTCGGGCAAACCCATCGCTATGTTTTAACGAGCCTAGCGATAGTGAAACTCGTTCTCATCTAAAGACAAGTTTGTCGCTATTAATGTTTTTTAACGAGTCTAATGACAAAGATAACTCGGTCCTTTTCAATTTTAGAGAGTCTGAAAAGGTACGTAAAGATAACTCCAGAGTTCCTTTTTCGTCATCTAATCCCTTAAGTCCGAAAAAGTATAAAACAATACAGAAGGGATGGATTTTCGATAGTTTTAACGAGCCGAACAAAACAAGCGCTCGATCTTTTTGTGCAATAATCCCTCAGGTCCAAAAAGATTAAAATCTAGAGGAGGGATAACACTTCTGGTAGCTTTAACGAGCTGGAAGGCCAAAACTCGGCAATATTTTCATATTTTACGAGTCAGATGAAAAGAGCTTAAAGGAGACTCGTCTTTTGAGGAACGAGTGATGAAACGGGTTAGCAGCTGATTCCAGGTAAGGGTTGGAATTTTCCAATCACGGTAGTGTCACAAGGATGGCTAGTGAAATCACTCTTCGCAGCTGTTCCTCAAAATGGGTAAACAATCAAATGGAGGTGAATGATCGGCCAATGGAAAAGTGGAGGTGATGGTGCAAACACGACCAAGGCTTTAATGGTTGATAAATTTGCATTCACGGTGCTGATTTACCGGAGGGTTCATTTTTTAACGAGCTTAAATGCGGCTCGAAACACTTGCTCGATCTTATGTTTATTTCTTAACGAGCATGAACTATGTACTAAAACTGCTCGATTAATCTAGTCATATGATAAGAATGTCTCATAAGAAAAAAACCGGCAAGCTTCTGAGTGTTGCCCCACATCGTTTCTTTATGCAAGTTAGGAAACGACTAATCCAAAAGACAGATAAATAATCGCTTTTTTCTTGCACTCCAAAAGGTTTTCATGCCCCCAGGTATAAAACAGAGTTTCAAAGTTACCTCTACTTCACTTCCGCCAAAACATTTGTTTTACCGAGAGAGGCCTACCTCTTACAAGTTACCCAAAGATTATTTTATTTACAGCGTAAACAAAACACTTCTTCGATGATGTTGCTCGAAATCAACAAAGGTGAATGACGACGCCCGCCCTTTCACATAACTTTGACAAAAGAATCTTATTCTAGAACAACCCCTCTTCCAATCACAGACGGGGTACGGACTAGTCATATTCTCCCGCGGAAACCTATCCTATACCCAAAGTTTTCCTGCCGAAGCAGACCAGGACGCATGCCCCCTGGGTTCCGGTCATATCCCTCCGAATCACTCGCGCTCATCAGGAGGACGAGCCGTGGGTTGAGACATTTCTTGTGTGAAGAGACCATTTAGGGATGGTATATGACTATTTGCGATGCATGATCTGGGAAATGAAAGTTGGTCCACAAGCTTGACCACTCTTCCTTCCTGCGGAAAACACATTACTCTAAAGAGTGAGGAGACAATGGCTCCCATGCAATATATATAGTCTCGTCCAAGGAGTAGGTTATAATCGAAGGGTCCTTGAACAACCATCACGTTCATTTGAACGGTCTTCCCCTTTAATGTGATAGGCACATTGGGGAAGATCCCTAAAGGTCGACTGGTTCCTTTATCGAAGCCTGTCAGATTTCTCATTTCAGGCAAAAGCGCTGGCGAACCAAGCGCTTTCCAAGCAATAGAGGAAAGGATACTCACAGATGCCCCCTCATCAATGATGGTGCCAGCCATTACCATCCTATATATTTGAACGATAATTCTGAATGGTATGCTAGCTCGCAAGCGGGGTCTGCCTAGTTGGTTCCAGTTGAAGGACACAACCAGGTTGCTTGTGGTGGGACCGAATAGACGACCGGATATTTCTCTAACGAACTTCCTTCCTGCGATAAAGGAATGGGTGCATTGCCCCCGTGTTCATCAGAGTCTGTGTTGATGAAAAGAATCTGGATGGTGTCATCCTTATCCTCTTCAGTGACTGTATCATTCGAAGATAAATCCTCTGAAGGCAAGACCAGGTCAACTGCTGCCTCGACCTTTTGACTTTCGTCTGGTATGGATTCAGTCGGTTTATCCTCAATGATAGACGCTTCAGCTGACCACTTGAGCGGGCCAGCTAGATTTTCAACTAATGAAGGACTTGGCAAGAGTTTTTTATATCCAGGAGGAAGTCGTAACGGTGAAACCGGGCGATCTTCCAAGACTCTTTTAGCCTCGTCTAAGAAGGGACAACGGTGGAGGGCATGGTTGCCTTCGCACAGTCTACAGGGAGGTCTAGCCCTCCCTTTCTGTCCTGGAACTTCACTTTCGCTAGTTGACGGTGTACTTTCAACATGACTATGAGAGGTTGATGACACTGGATTGTGCAAACGGGGAGACCAGTCCCTTAGTATCCGAGGGATGTAGGGACAATCTCTGTGAAAGTGGTCTCTCTTGCAGATGACACATGGCGATTTAGGCCTGGTCAGTGCTGTGTCTGGATTTTCATCAGACGACCCTTGTTTTCCGTTATTTTCATTTGGCTCCTTCTTCTTTTTCTCTTTCTTCTTATTTTCCTTCTTCTCCTTAGGAACTTGGTTTTTAGTTTTACCAGTCTCGTCACGTGAAGAGGAAGGAAGAGAGGAAGAAATATAGGAAGTAGAAGGTTGGTGGGAAATTCTGGACTCGCCTAATTGTTGATTCAACTGTTTAGGAATAGTGGTGTTCTGAACGACATTGGTTGAGAAGAGCCAGACCGGCAGGCCAATTTTCAGTCCTGGAAGCGACAATGTGGCCATATGGGCTGCACCAACATATCCCCAAGAGGAGAAGGGACTAGAATTTCCTCCAAGGGGAATTCCTTGGTTGGTGGGTTCCATTTTCTCAACCTAAAGATCAACGCAGGAAAAAGGGGTGATTGTTCCATTTAAAATAAATTTTAACGACGCTTAGACACAACTTGCTTTTTCAATTTTAAAGAGTCGAGAAAAAGCTAAAGATGACTCTAGTCTCCTTCGATGTTTTAATGAGCCCGAAGTGACAAATGCTCAGGTGGACTTTTTCCGTTATAGAGTCTGAAAAAGGCCAAAAGGAACAGCTCTGGAGTTCTAGGTAGAGGGTGTGCCAAACTTTTCGCAAAACCGCAGAATAATTTTTAGGGTACGGGCGGTCAATCTTCCCGAATGCTGTGTTCAGTGCATTGCGATTAGTAGGGCGACCGACACAGCTTCCTATGGATAAAGGTGTTATTCCTATAGGTGTCTCCCAATATATACGCGACGGTACGTGGGAGAACAATCCGTACTGGCACTTATCGTCTCTCAGGAGGAATCACCCAACCATCAGTGAGGCGACCAGTGATCAGGTTTTACGACGTTGGAACACGTCTCTAGCCTAGACCTCTATGTTGTGCGTTAAGTTACAAAGCGTTGTTAAGTTCATTCAATTTATTTTAGGTTGATCTTTCTTAGAAGTTTTCCTTTTTGGATCACCACGAGATGTATGATACAATTCCTAAATGCAGTCTAAAGATGATAAGCAAGCTTTTATATCTTTTCAAAAATGAAAATCCTAACTACAAGGGGAAAAGAAAGACACCATCTTTTCTCAAAGAGCATAGAGCACACATTAATGCACTTTTCCCTAAATCAACATACAAACTGTCAAAATGCAAATGCACATATGTATGTATTTGTTTTCACTTTCTTAATATTGATGCCTAAAAAGAAAGTTGTTGTGCAAATTTGAATTCGATTTTAAGTGAAAAACACAAACAAGTTCCTTTTTCGAAATCAAAAAGACGATTACGACACTTTATGATTTACTTGTTTCGACACTTGAAATGCATAAATTCAAACCAAAAGACAAAAGTAAAAGCTAAATCAACTGTGAACAGCAAACAAACTCACTCCTGAGATCAAAATGACACTTACGACAGGTCTAGATCTAAGGGCGACAGTATGACTAGTTTACTTTTGTAATGGGAAACTGCAAATGATGTAACAAATACACAAAGAACAAATACAGTTTCTTTATACAACCGAGGTGGAATTGAGGCAAAGAAAAGGGGTTTCAGATAGGTACACTGACTGATAATAGGTTGAAAAAAACAGAGAGAAAACTGAGCCAAAAGAAACAGAGAACCACAGTTGCACAAGGCAAAGACTGATCAGCGCACCCTCAGCACAGAGAAACTGAACTTCAGCGCAGGTAGCCTTCACGGGACCTACGTTGAAATGCAGAACCTCTTCACAGAGTCTACGCTGAAGCAGAAACGAGAGTTGTTTCTGGGTTATGGGTCACGGTTTGCAGTTTAATCTACGGTTTTTGGTCGGATAAAAGCTATCAATTAGGTACAATTAGAAGGATGATTTAAAGGAGGACAAATATCTATCACAAAAGGTTGTTAGAGCACTTTTGGATCAGCTGTTCAAATCATAAACAGGCCCAGTGAATGGACTAGAGTAGCAGATCTCTACTTTGCATTTGTAAATGGAAAATGCAGTTCGATTCGACACTCTTGAGTTTATGAAATGAATATCAATAGAAACACAAATAAACTAACAAGATACTTTCCCCAGTGGAGTCGCAAATTTTTTGTTTGGAAAAGTATCCAATTCGGAATGCCCCTATCCCACTCTAAGGTGTAATAGTGCCATAGCAACAAACAAGGAAAAGCTATCTGAGTATTCTTGTTTATGAGATGTAATTAGAGAAAGAAGGATGTAACTAACCGGTGTCTTCCGCTAGTTTGTCGATCCAATCACTCTCTCTTTTGTTCGCTTCCTGCTGCCTGCTCTTTCACTGGTCCAGCTTCACCCAGTTCCTGCAAGATCACAAGAGAGGAAAACTACACAAAAGACATAGATTCACATTCATAACTAGTTTAGGATAAGATATAAACTAAATATGCAAATATAACAAAACATAATTGATATACAAGCATATAGGAGAAACTCAAATAGCTTTATTGATATGATAATAAAGTTCAAGAGGAGATACAATCAAGTGAGTCACGATCCAACATCTACCTCCCAGCAAAGGAATCCCTTCCTCTCCTCCAACAAAGCATAAATCACCCAATGTACTAATCTCAATCTCAAACCAACAACAATTCTCTGCAAAGTACAAAATTCCAGCCTCCTGAACCTCTGGGTGAGAGATCCATATATAGATGTAAGCAGAGAGGATGAGTCAACTTATGTTTTGACTTGTGGCTTCTCTCTGTCAGTTCTTGCTTCCACTTGGAGGTTGAGAACCTCTTACTCATCACTTGGTCAAATTCATTGAGGCAAGTGTCATTGAGGAATATTCTGGAAGCTTCCAGGGTCTTTCCACCTCGTTGAATGAGCTTGACATTTGTCATTTGCCACTCAGCGCACCCTGGTAGTGCTTCCACCTGCGTTATAGTGCACCTAGCCAGTGTAGCCTCTGCATTTCAACGCAAGCAGCTAGTGGAGCCTCTGAATTGATCCTGAATTCACTGTTTTTGAGTTGTGTTTGGTGGAGAACGTCTCGGAGAAGCTGTCTTTTGTTGACCTTGTTCCTTTAGGGGTAGGAACAAGTCTTTTAGGGACTTTGGATCCCTTGGATTATGGACATTTCATGCTCAATGCTGTAAGGCACAAAAATGTCTATAACACTCTCCCTTTTTATAGGTCTTTGCCACTCGCTTCCGCATCTACCCAGCTTCAAAGAGCACCTGTAGAATCAAAGCAGCATAACAATATCCAAGAACATAGATCTATTATCATAAACAATATAGGAATAGATATATATTGATCACACAAATGCATAAAACATCAATCATACAAGAATGTGGAGGAAAACTTGAATAGCTTTATTGATAATATAGAAAGAGCAAAGAGGATTACAACCAATTATTCTGACCCTGGATCATCCTCTCAGCAAGAAAGCCCTTCTTCGCCTCATGAAAAGCTTACATCACCCAACACTATGATGTTGCACCAAGAAACCAATAGCACTTCCTTACAAGATACAAAATTCCAGCCTCTAGATCTCTGGGATGAGGGATCCATATATAGATGTTTGCAAGGGAGGTGAGTCAACTTCTGAGATTTGATTACTGTCCTCTCTCTGATAGTTCTTGATTCCACTTGGAGATTGATGATTTCTTACTCATCCCTGGGTGAATGCATAAAGGAAAGTGTCACAGGAGAAGTTTCTGGAAGGTTCCATGATCCTCCACCTCGCGGATTGACCCTGCCATTTGTCCACTCTCGCCCATTGCATCCTATAGAAGGGATTTTCAACATGCATCGCACCTACTGTGTGTAGGCAGGTAGGATGCAATGCACATTGACCATGGAGCAGTTGAAACAGTCCAATTTTGACCAGTTTTGAGTAGTTTTTCACGGAGAACTTTTGGGAGATGCTGTAATGAGTTGACCTTGTTCTTTTAGGGGTTGGAA
Organism: Pinus tabuliformis; assembly: GCA_031772625.1. Lineage (NCBI taxonomy): Eukaryota > Viridiplantae > Streptophyta > Pinopsida > Pinales > Pinaceae > Pinus > Pinus tabuliformis. The sequence goes on along the minus strand of CM062816.1, from coordinate 638,084,184 downwards.
CAACACTTTTAGGGACTTCGGAGCCCTTGGTTTATGGACATTAATGATTGGGGTTGCGGTGACCAAAAATGTCTATAACAAGGGGAAAGTGGAATTGCAAATATTGAGTGAGGGGAAGGGATCCAAAAGGGCAAAACATAGGTCTAGCCTATAAAATTTCCAAGTTGTAGCAAGAAACTAGGGTTTGTGTGAAAATGAGGAATTTGGGGGATCTCAGTGATGGGAAGTGTTTAATAAGGTACACTAAAGATAGGGGAAGGTGTATGAACATCAGGATAGAAGTTTTGCTGATGATTTGACCATCCGAGAGAAATTACCCTCAACCCCAGGAGAAGGAGATGAACCTTACCTAGGCGCAACTGAAGCATGAACAAGGTGTAAAATGACCCATTGGAACTTGACATGATGATGAAAAACCTCTAAATAATGGTACTCTCAGTGGAATGGTGACATCGACTGAAATTTGGACAACTTTAAAAAGAGTAAAATAAAACCCTAGACCTAATACCTAGTGACCAAATTTTACTTGAAGACTCACTAAAATGACAAAATTTGACCTTGACACCTTAAAATCACTTTTTAAGAGCATGTTTGATCACTGGAGGAAGGCTGCAAATACTGACACTAACAGAGCCAAGGCCAGAAGTGAAAGGAGAATACCATCGAAAGAAGAACCCTTAGCCTTTGAACAAAAACTGGATGCTATTATTAAAGGGATGGATAGGCTAGGAGATAGAGTAGAAACAGAAAGGAAAGCACCTTGGAATGGTCAGCCAACCGATATTGGAAGAAATCCAAATTTCAGGAAAAATAAAAACCAAAACACTAGAAAGACTAGTCTTGAACAGAACATTAGGCCTCCATTCCAGGAAAATTATGCTGAAGCCTCAAATTCTGATGAACCAATAGAAGATACTCAAATAAACTTTATGAGACTCAATAATGAACAACAAGTTTTCTTGACCCAAGAGGATCAAGAAGCTCATATTCTTAAACAATTCCAAACTCATTCAGGTGAATCATTTGACTTCAGGGAGGGATATGATACATCCATTTATGACGTTCATAAGGAATATAATCTGAGGAGCAGAAGAATTGATGTCCTTGAAACCAAAAAACAGAAAGCTACAAAACAACCTGTCAAAGGAAAGACTAATACTACTCCTGTACATATTCTTTCTAGATCAGATCATAATCCTACTAATCCAATAATTGAAGATGTATCCAATAATCAACCTAATAACAAACAACTCTCAACCTCTCCTCCTCCAAAAATAAATGTGGAAGAACCTCCAGAAGGTGATTTGGAAACAACTTCAGCTCATAACCCCACACGTGAGAAGGAGAAAAGTAAAGAAAATACAAAAGATAGAGAGAATCCAACTATCCGAAATACAAGAACTCAGACTGAAAAACCTTTTAATCAGGAGACTAAAGTAGGCAAATTAAAAATAGTTGTTCCACTGTCTGAATTAGCTAGACATGATTTCTACCGAAGCCAAATCAATAGAACACTCAAAATCACTGGAAATGAAGACTCAGTAAATGTTTTTTATGACCAACCTGAATTGATCTTTGGCCCTGAAGTAAATGGAAAAACCTTAGATGGAGGAATTCCTCCTTTCTATTTAAGTTTAAACATACATGACAAAATAATTCATAATGCCATGTTTGATTCTAGGTCATCTCACAACCTAATGCCCAAGTCTCTAATGGAAAAATTAGACCTAGACATCACCAAGCCATACAAAGACCTCTTTTCTTTTGATTCAAGTCAGGAGAGATGTTTAGGATTAATAAAAGACTTGTGTGTTTCACTGGTTCAATACCATGCAAAGACAATCTTAATGGAAATAGTAGTAGTAGATATTCCACCAAAGTATGGCATGTTATTGTCCAGATCCTGGGGTGCAAATCTTCAGGGATCTCTTGAATTGGACATGTCATATGCTACTATCTCAGTTTTCGCTCAACCTAAGAAACTATATAGAGAAACTTTAATGAAATATGTAGTAAGTAGTCGGGAGAAAACCCAAAATTTCCCCATCTACTTAATACACTCTGATATGGATTCATTCATTCCTTACAATGCTGAAATTGATCCCTCCAATGAATTAGAAGTTTTAGCAGTGGAACCAAAAGAAATTATAAAGGAAAAATCTAGTGTTCAAATCCAGGAAATCTTTGAGAATAATGAAATATTAGACACCCAAGGGAAACCAGAAGAAAGTGAAAGAACAAATCTTATAGTTAAACAAATTCCTGATACTCCTGATACCAACTACAAACATGAAACTCTTTGGCACTTAGAATTTGATGTTTCAGTCAACAAATTAGGAGCAGGAGTAGGAGTTTGGGTGTACAATCTTGACAATGACAATGTTGAAGGCCATTCGTATAGATTAGACTTTAAGTCCACCAATAATATGGCAGAGTATGAAGCTCCCTTTCTAGGTCTTAAACTTGTCAAAAGATTAGCAACAATTAGAGTGTTTGTCATAGGAGATTCTGATTTAATCATTCAACAAATCAAATGGTCGTATCTAACTAATGATCCTAGATTGAGATATTATAGAGAAATAGCTATAGATATTCTTAATACTTTCCTAGAAACTCAGCTTGCTAAAATCCCAAGAAAACACAACTTGCAAGCCCACAATTTGGCAATGTTTGCCAACACCCGCAAATTAGCAATCGAACCTAATCATTAGTTTACAGCTGAGATTAGACATAGACCAGCTGTACCTGACAATCTAAAGAACTTGAAAGTGTTTGATACTGATTAGCAGATAAATAATTTTTTAGCTTTAGATGAAGAATTTTCTAACAGTCACATAGATGTAGATACAGTTATTGAATTTGATCAAACAAATGAGGTAGAAATAGACATTTCATAAGAAAGTACAATTCAAATGCTTCATCCCACAAAGTTCACCAAAAAAAAAATGCAGGACCTTAAACAAATGCATATTGATGGGATTACTGAAGGAGAATCAGAAGTCATTAATTTAAAAGATAATCACTTGCCTAAAGGACTAACTCCCCTAGAAGATCTCTTTGATTCTAATGATATTCCAAAGAAATGTAAGATGGAACCACTAAAAGCAAACATTGAAGAATATAACTTAGGAATAGAAGAAAACCCAAAAGTGATAAAGTTATCTAAATCTTTGCCTCCTGAGCAAAAATTAAAATATGTTGAACTAATGAGAGAATTCCAGGATGTCTTTGCCTAGATCTATGAGGACTTGAAATCATATGACACCTCTATAATTCAACATATAATTCCTTTGAAAGAAAATCAAAAACCATTGAAACAAAAACTCAGAAGAATTAACCCTGTATTGCTACTATTGATTGAAAAATAAATTAAACGTATGTATGAAGCATGGATAATTGCCCCTATTAGGTTTTAAGAGTGGGTGTCTAATCTAGTACCTACTAGGACGAAAACTGGGGAAATTAGATTATGTGTTGATTTAAGAAACATGAATAAGTTTTCTCTGAAGGATAAATACCATTTATCTAAGATGGATCATATTTTACAAAGGGTAGTAGGTTCTTCTAAGATTTCACTTTTAGATGGGTTCTCAACGTATAACCAAATTTTGGTTCATCCTGATGACTAGGAGAAAACTACTTTTACAACACCATGGGGCACATTCATGTACATAAAAATGCCATTTGGACTTAAAAATGCAGGAGCAACCTTCCAAAGAGGACTGGACATAGCATTTGCAAAAGAAATTCATGATTTTCTTGTTATATAATCTGGATGACTTAACTATGTTTTCTAAATCAAATCAGCAGCATTTGGACCATCTCACACAAGTATTCCTAAAATGCAGAAAAAATGGTATCTCTTTAAATCCAAACAAGTCCTTGTTTGGTCTAGAGGAAGGTAAACTCTTGAGCCATATCATTTCCAAAGATGGCATTCAAATTAATCCTGCTAGAACAAAAGCTATTCCGCATATACCTCATCCAAGAAATATCAAAGAACTTCAATCTTTCTTATGAAAGATAATTTTTTTGAGAAGATTCATATATAATTTCGTTGAACGAATTTGATTAGTTAATGATATGTTAAAAAAGGATTCAAGTATTAAATGGAGAGTAGAAGCCAAAGAAGCATTTGAAGAAATTAAAATGGCTTTAACTAGAATACTAGTCTTAACCTGTCCACAATTTGCTAGAGATTTCATAATATTTTCATTCGCATCAGAACACACTATAGCAACTGTTTTATAACAAAAAGATGATCAAGGATGTGAGAAACCCATGGCCTTTTTTAGTAAAGCACTTAGGGATGCATCATTAAAATACTAAATCATGGAGAACTAAGTTTTTGCACTTGTAAAAGCCATTAAAGACTTCAAAGTCTATATATTATACTCTCATGTGATAGCGTATGTACCAAATGCTATTGTCAAAGACATCTTAACCCAGGATGGAATTGATGGCAAAAGAGGTAAACGGATTACTACCATATTAGAATATGATATTGAAATAAAACCTACCAAGCTAATAAAAGGACAAGGATTGGCCAAACTTATGATAGAAACAAATTATCAAGCCCTAGACATTAATGAACTGGATAACGAACAGGAGATGGCAACTCCACAAATCAACCACGCCTTCTTAGATTCACCTTGGTATGTTGATGTGATTTATGTATTACTAAACCTGCAGGCTACTCCAGGGTTATCCAGAACAAAGAAAATGTTTTTAAAGATGAAAGCTTCAAACTTTTGTATTTTAGATAATGCTCTTTTTTTGAAAAATCATGAAGGGATTTTATTGAATTGTTTACTAAAACAAGAAGCTGAAAAGGCTCTCCAAGAATTTCATGCAGGAGACTATGGTGGACACCTTTACTGGAAATCAACTGTAGAAAAGGTACTAAGGGCTGGATTCTATTGGCCAACCTTGTTCGCTGATGTAAAGAAATTTGTTATTGCTTGCCATAAATGTCAAATTTTTGAAGGCAAGAGAAAATTGTTACCTTTACCCCTCAAACCAATTTCCACTGAAAACCCTTCCAAAAATGGGGCCTCAACTTCATTGGAGAAATCCATCACCCCTCTTATGGCCAACACAAATGGATTCTCACTGCCACATAATATTGCACAAAATGGATAGAGGCCATCCCCTCCATACAAGCCAACGACACATTGATCATAGGATTCTTAGAAACCAACATATTATCTAGATTTGACTGTCCTGATAAAATCATAATTGATAATGCTACTACCTTCAAATCCAAAAAAATGATAAGCTTCTGTAACAAGTACTACATCACCTTAGGCCATTCCACAGCCTCTTACCCCCAAGGGAATGGACTGGCTGAGTCTTCCAACAAGAGCCTCATTAATATCATTAAAAAATTATTGGAGGAGAACAAGAAAAATTGGCACAAGAAACTGACAAATGTACTATGGGTTGACAGACTCACCACCAAAAAATCCATTGGTATTATTCCTTATGAGTTAGCCTATTGCATGGAGGTTTTATTCCCTACATCATTAGGAGTTCCTGTAATGAAATGACTTCAAGAAGTTTAGGTGGAACCTAATGAAATTCAAAGGAGGATAAACCAGAGCATCAATCTACAACAGACCAGAGAGGAAGTGTATCAAAGATCCCAAGTGTTGCAGGAAAAGCTTAAGAAGATATTTGATAAAAGGACCAAGGCAGATGACTTCTACCTTGGAGACAAAGTGTTAAGATGGGATTTGAGGAGAGAGAATAAGGGGAAACATGGAAAGTTTGACTTCCTATGGAAAGGACCTTATATTATCTATGCCTTACAAGGAAACAATACATATTATCTAGAAAAATTGGATGGCATAGAACCAGAGGAAGGAGCAGTTAATGGTTGGATGTTGAAACATTACTTTGATCCTGCTTATTAATGTATCCTGATTTTTAACACATACATACTATGTATTGTTATAGTTTTGATTGGATATTGACTTATTGAAATTGAAGCCCCAAGAGAAGGCCCTAAGTTTCAGAAGTGTCACTATCATACATACAATAAAGCAACAGACAAAAGAAGATTCCATAGTTTAGTAAAAGTCATTCGGAGGCCATTTGACCTGCTGTTATTGACTTTCCACGAGGAAAATCCATCCCCAAGTGGAGCCAGTGTTATTCTCCTATACCAATAGGTGTCATATATCATGATTTACTTGATGAGCTATGTTATATGTTCATACCTTTACTTGTTGCAAAGGTTTTCCATATTTTAAAAAAATCAAATAATTTAAAAAATGTAAAGAGGGTATACCCTAAAAGGAAAATCAAAGGGGGAAAATAATAAAATATGGTCAAAAAAGTGAAGGAAAATGAACCCCATCAAAATAAAGACCAAGGAAAGTGTGCAAGTCTAAATGCCACTACTTTTTACTCTTGTGCAATAAACAATTCTTTGTAGCTTGTTAACTTATGCCACAATTGATGAATAGTCAAATAGCTTAAGCTTGGCTAGTTCATACTTGAATTTTATGTTTTAGAGATAGAGAATAAAAATCTGACCAAACTGTTTAATCTTGGCAGATAAGTAGATAGGTAGAGTAAAAAGGGATCTCAACAGTTTAATCTGAGCCCTTGGATGTAATAAGTGTAGCCCTATATAGGCATTAAAATGTAAAAAGAAGAAGAAAAGATTGATAAGGGTTTGCCAGTCTAAGTGCACCCAAATAAAGAAGTAAAAATGCTAGGATAAAGTAGGTAGGGTAAGTAGATGATGGTTGAAGAATGATATGTGGTGAACGATGATTCTAAATTTGTAAACTTTTTTCTTTTATCACTTAGACAAAGCATGGGTGACAATGAAGATAGCATATCATGAAATCAAAGTCAAAAATAATTAACATCCCTACTCATTTCCCCTAAAAATTCACTAATTTTGCCTAAGTGCCAAGGTATCTATCAAATTAGAGGGGCTCAAAGCATTTCTTTAACTTTTGGAGGGACTGGACTCTCGACCCAATAGTTTATAATGCCTAAGTGCTTAAGTCTGTTCATAAAAAACAACACCCCTTCATGAAACATTCATTTCCTTGATAAAGTTTTTTCTAAGTAAAATCCTATTTTACTTAGGGAAATTAAAACATTCTCCATATAAACCCTCATATTTGTTTAGCCTAAGTTTCAAATATATACATGAAATGTTTTAGACTTAGCTATTTTCCATTCATTGTGTCATATTAATTGCTAATTTATATTATTAAGTAAATCCCCTATAAAAATCTACCCATTCCCGAATTACTATAACTATACAAAATCCGCAAAATTTTATATATCCTGTCTCGTGGTTAAAATATAACCATAATACATCATTAATTGGGATTAATTAGTTAATCTGTAACTAATTAAGAGCCCCGACCCCCGCCACATTAAATAAGGATTAATTAACCCCCATGGTTAATTAATAACTTTCCAAACCAATCCCATTACTCCCGATATGATTAAAAAATATCTAATTGTGTTGGGCCTGCCCTCATTAAACACCCATCACCTCGCCTCCCCGATAGCCATATGATCAAGCCCCCCACATCCAATAGTTATCATGCATATCGCACGGTCCTCCACGACCGAACGTTAGTGCGCGATCATGAAGTGGTTTTGAAAACAGTACCTGTGATACGTGTAAAACGTTGTATGGAATCGTGCGGTTGCGCCCAAATACCACCTCCCCTCCACTAGCAGTGTGATGAAAAACAATACCGCTCCTGCTTACCACCTCCACTAAACAACAAATCTGTCCCATTAGTCGATTAAAGCGAACTGTTGTTTTCATTTACTCGCCAATATCAACTGCTTACTGATTTAAACAAAAAAACCCCAATTTTGCTCGTTTTCACCTGATTGTGTTGTAAAACCCGATGTAACCCGTCTGCACTACTTGAAGCCAATGTTAACTGATGTGATCATGATTTTCCTCCCAAAAATCATTCTGGACTCACTCCACAGGCCTTTCAAGCTCAAATGAAACATTTTCGACCTCCCCCGCAAACCAATGCTTTCCTAACAGTTTGTTTTGTTGTACAAATGATAAGAAGGCAACAACCTTGGATAAACAGTCTTAATACTAGTCATAAGACCTATTTATTCCAAGAGTGTTATCAAATCTATTCAAACAGAGATGGAAGACAAAACATACAGTTGAAAGAAAAGCAAAGTAAATATGAAATTAAATGATTTACTATTGAAATAGACAGTAAAAACGTAAACTACACATTGGAGCAAAAGGACACAATAAACAATAGTCAAAGTGTATCAAGATTAAAGAGTATCAGATTGAATACCAAGTCAAGTAAATCAGCTAGCATGAAAATAAAAAACAAGGAAGATAGTTAGAAAAAAGAGTATACAAATTCATGTCAAAGTGAAGACAGGTGAAAAAAATAGAGCGGTAAAAGTAAAATGTAAACAGTAAACAGTAAAAGTAAACATGAAGACATTAAGGGTTAAACAAATATGAAAACACTTTCACTAGCTACAATGAATTTTATCCAAAGTAAAAGTGAAAAACAGTTGAAAGGAATTGAAGGTTAAAAGATGAAATCAGAACAAAAATGGTACATTCTTAAAAAAAATCATGTTTAAGTCATGGTTGTGCAGAAACTATTGTGGCCAATCCAAGAAGTATTGCGAGAAACTAGAGGAGATTTTTGTTCCCAAAAGGCTCGTACAAAAATTTCTCTCACTTTTTACATAGGTATTACCAAGAGGGAGATACATGCATGTCTTCACAATCTATTTTTCAGTTTGTGTAAAGTACTGTTTTTGACATCGTTTTGTAGAGAATATTGTGAACGGATGGAGATGAATGTGGGGAAACTCAGAGAGGTTTATCTCAGAAATATTCCTTTCTACAAAAACGTCTTTCACTTTTGACATATCTATCACGGATTAAGATATAATATCATATCATTGGACCCTAATTTTGCAGAATTTCTGGGGCAGAATGCAAAGAGGAAGGATGTAGTTAGTGACTGGGATGCCTCATCATCAACTAAGAGTTGCTATCAAATTAGACTTTCTCTTCTTTGTCACCATAAATCCATAGAAATAGTTTGAGATAGATTCATTAGTTTTGAATTTCCTTTATTTAAGTTCTATTAATGTGAGCAGTTGGAAATATTTGTAGAACCAATCTTGATATTTTTTCAAGATATTTCAGTTTACAATTAGTATAAATACTTCTTCATTTAAAGTATTTTGTGTGGATTCTTAGGAATTGCTGTAAAAATGATTACTTTGGAATAAAGCGTTGTTGGACAAATCTTGCATGGCTAGCTGGATGAAGAATTAATCCAAAGGACTTTTCACAAGATTCATGTGTCAGACACCGATCATTAAGTATTCTATATCTCATGTTTTAATGTTTTCTTGTTCATTATATCAACTATGTTTCATATCTAAATATTAAAACGAAAAAGAATAATTTAGAAAGTGCTTAAGTGCAATCTGTTTTCAATCGTTTTTATTCTTAATGTTTTCCTCTAAACTAGCATAAGCAATGAATTCTTAATTGCTCCTGTTTCCTACTTCACTCACTTTGATTATTTAGTAAAGAATTCTTAATTTCTCTTTATTGGTAATAATCCAAGTTCCCTCTCTTAAAATATGTTGAAGGATTGTTAATTTCCTTTCATCCCTTTTGAGTCCATTCCATTTTTTTAAGTCTCTATTTGCTCACTGTTTAGCTATCTTGCCATGTGAAACCATCCCTTGTTGAGAAACCAAATCCAGTAGAGCCATCTTCTTTGACTCCATTAGCCCAATGGCCTAAACTATTTAGTCCTACCCCTCTGCTATTGAATTTCACCACCAAACACAATCAAAATCACCAAGCTGTCATAACTAGCCTAATATCTTTCAAAATAAAGCTAAAACTTAAATAGAGAGCCCTCTCTGGGTACAAATTGGCTAGATTCTATACCTAAAAGTTGGTTTGTGGTTACCCCGGACTGCTTTTCTATTCCCAAAAACTTCAAGGAAAATCTGAGTGATAACACATAGAATATACCTAAAATCAACATGGAATTAGAGCTAAGGTGAAGACAAAACCCAAGAAAGAGTGAAAGAGAAATCACCAAAAATAGTTGGAAAGGAAAAAAAGGCTCAATGGGTTCTTCATCCCTCTTAAAATTCACCAAGGGTGAAGTCGAAGAAGATTATAATATCTAAGTGGCAGAGAAGGAGCATTTGATGGCCTGCCTAAAGATCACTTCAATGACAAGTCTGGATCTAAGTGTTGAAGGAAAGAAAGATATGTTGCCTGCAATAATTGTGGCCATTAATGGAAGGAGTGTCAAAATGGTAGGGAAACATCACTTGATAAAGATAAAAATCATTCTAGGGACGTCTTCAATGATTAGAGGAATGACACATGATGCAGGTCATCAAGGAAATGACCGAATTTTCAAAGAAAGCAAGGAACTCCAGGTATGAAGAGTCAAATGTTTTTTCGAATAAGCAAGCGGAGTTCAACCCTATTCACTAAATTTCCTCTACACACTTTGGAAAAGTGGATTATTGATTATAGTGCTTCAAGTTACTTCATTGAATAGAAGGAAGCTCTCTCTATTTAGTAGAGATGGAAAGAATCATGGGGATTACATTTGGAGTCAATGCCACCTATCCCGGAAAGGGGTTAGGGAATGTTACCCCTCAATTGAATAAGGGTAACATGATTCATTTACAAGAAGTTTGTTATGTACTTGATCTCAAGAAGAACCTGGTTTCCATTCCAGCTATGGAAGTCAAAGGTTCCAAGGTGGCATTCATTGATGGAAAGGTACGTGTTTGAAAATGGAATTTTCAAATATGCTTTTATTTAGGGTTGGAAATTTGTATCAAGTTATAGGAAGTCCGTTGAGGACCACGTTAATTGACACATCTCTTCTATAGCACCGAAGGTATGCTTATTATGGGGCTCTATCCGATGTGAGTCAGATGGTGACTGGGATGCCTGAATTCAAGAAGAGTATGGAGGTACATGTCTGAGATGTATCGAAGGAAAATTTTACAAGGGAACCATTCCCCTCATCTAGCATGTCGACACGTTTGGAACAGCCTAAGGGGTTTGAGATTCATAATCAGGAATCTCATGTATGAAGGTTGAAGAAAGCTCTCTATGATTTAGATCTAACATCTTGACTTGATATGAGAGGATTGATAGTTGTCTGAAGAAGATGAGATTCATTAGGAGTGAAGTCGATCCAAAGCATTGCTTTAAGGTTGTGGATGATACACCTCTCACACTAGAACCTTATGAGGAAGGCCTGTTTTTAATAGGTGCAGGCCCTTTCATTTGAAAATGTAAGAGGGATTTGGATTCTAGATTTGGAATGGTAAACTACAAGCTAGTGACTACCTCGATGGAGATTAAAATTTAGAAGTTATGTGGTAGTGATGGTAGGACCTGATTTGGGAAATGCCTCTGAGTTTCATAAACTCATTATAGCATTGATGTTCTTTGTGAACTATCATCTAGATATATGTTTTGCAGTTAGCATGTTGAGCTCATATATGGTTGAGCCTCAATATATTGGTGCCAAGAATATTTTGAGATATCATCGGGGCACAATCTCTCATGGATTGAGATACACCACTGGAAATGTGAAGTGGCATGATTATTCGAATGTTGACTGGGCAGGAAGTATGGAGGATCACAAGAGCAGTTCTGGGTGTTGGCTCTCTTTAGGTTCTGCTATGATATCCTGGATGTGCAGGAAGTAAAATTCAGTTTCTTTGAGCACTGTTGAGACCAAATACATAGCTACGATTATGACCTTGTGTGAAGTTTCCTGGTTGATAAAGCTCTTCAATGAGATGTTTGGATACATGCTAGATACCAGCATGATCTTCTGTCACAACCAGAGGGGGATTTAATTATTGAGGAATATCATATTCTATGAATGCTCCAAGCTTAGAGACATCATGTAGAACTTTAATTTGGGCTATGGTACTTCAATGAGCAAGAAGGCTCGATCGCATTGGGACAGATGTGCAGGTCGCCGACATTCTATCGAAGCCCCTGGGAAAGGTCAAATTTGTTACTTTCAAGGAATGACTAGGAGTCGTGGAGAGACTCTCTCCTAAGGGTCCTATATGATATGGACATTGAGCTCTGGGAGCTCTAAGGGCTTCAAGGTACATCTTGGAGCAATGAGCAACCATAGGGTGAGTGGTTCAAGATTTCCCCTAGTGGAGTCCTTTATAGGCAGGATGAGTGGTTCATCCTTCTCCTACTGAGACATAGTCTTAGGGTGAGTAGTTCAGACTTCCCCTAGTGATTTGTTGTGTACAAGGTGAGTGGTTCAACCATCCCTTAGGATACCACTGGAAAAATGTAGGAAAGATGAGTGGTTCATCCTTCTCCTGCCGAGACATCCTATCCATGTAGTCTGGGACTCATGGGAAGTACATGTCATCTGGCCAATAAGTAGGGAAATGAGGATAGTGGCCATAGTAGTACCGATAGACACATATTGTTACTACTGTAATCCCAATGCTAGGATGATATTGATCTAGGATCAATGAAATTGACTTCGGGTCAGTGTGAGTGGTTTGAAAAACTCTCTTTTCGAACTGACTTCGGGTCAGTAAGAATGACATAATTCACTCTCTTTTGATATTGATCTGGTATCAATGACACTGACTTCAAGTCAGTATGAGTGGTTTGAGACAACCTCTTTTGGATCTGACTTTGGGTCAATAAGAGTCATATAACTCAGTCTCTTCTCAAATTTATATGGATCAATGAAACTGACTCTGGGTCAGTATTAATGGTTTGAGACACTCCCTTTTTGAACTAATTTCAGGTCAGTAAGAGTGATATAAATCACTCTCTTCTAGACCTGATCTAGTATCAGTAAGAGTGCTATGACACACTCTCTTCATATGGGATTGACTTCGGGTCAGTAGAGAATGTTATGGGACATTCTCGATCAATTCTTCTTCTTATTGGTTCAACAAAGTAGAGCAGATCAGTGCAGGGCACTGATGGTAGAGATAGTATAGTCCAGAAGATGGATCAACAGATGGAGTTGTCCCTAGTTGAGAGGGAGTGTTAACATTGGAAACTAGGGACAAGCTCCATGTGGGTCATAATATTTATGTTATCTAATATTTTTCTTGGATTCCTCTCATCGAGAGGTGTAGTATTGATGTAAAGATCATCCGATCCAAGAAGTATTCATGGAGATATGAATTTACTTGTGTGATGGGACAATTCGTCAAGGTCGGCCAATAACCAAATAACCCCCATTTGTGCTCAACATTTTAGTATATAAGGAAGTGGCTTGATAGCCATTTAGACACACTCTTTAGATCTCTCCTCTCCACTTGTCTAGGTTTCGGTGGAAGGAGACATCAACAAGAATCTACGTTGCCCTAATGTAAAGTAAGTGCTACGGTAAAGGAGATACCCTAACCCTTAGATGCACCCATGGAGAAGGCCTAACACAAAGGAATGTTGAGGATGCCCTAGCTAAACACAATCATGAATATGATGCAGATGCCCTACCTAAATGTAGTCATGATGCCGTAATCCTATATGTTATTTTAGAAAGGTTTCTAATATGATACGATGTCATGGAGGATAGCCCTTAGACATAACAAAGAGGAATTGAAGATAGCGTAGTAAGGTCACTTAAGGTAACTATGGAGAGCCTATATAAGAGGGAATGTTACTGTGGGAGTGAGGATTAGTTTGAGGGTTGTTTGAGGGTGCAAACAGGCCTCAGAACATGGCTATCTCAAGGATCAAATAGTAGGAGGTTAGGCTGAGTTGAGGAGGCTTGAAGGAATTTCAAGATCATCGAGATGCTGGAGTAAAGGAAACTAGGGAACTTCTCTTGAGCTACAGAAGAGAGGCTACTACTGCATGGGAAAAGAGGTTGTGTAGAGCCTCTTAGGAGCTGTGTGTAGGGTTGTTGCTTCAGCTAGGAGGTCGAGTATCTTTAGGAGCCTAATCAAGTTTGTTTGGACAACAATCAAAGTAAGGAAAACAGGTTTTGGGGTGATATGTAGATGACAACTGAACTATCATGGAATGTAGGCCTAATCGCCACAAAACAAGGGCGTCATGTATAGGTTTGGGGATGATATGTTCCCAGAGCAACAACACGATTGAAGAGAATTGTCACTTGCTTGGGCCGCAAATTATAAGGGTTGTTTGGTGAATCTATTAGGGTTGTTACAGGAAACGTAATGCCCTAATAATTAATTGTAATTTAATACGTTGTTTGAAGATATTGGCATTTCTATGTGCTAGGTTGCAGGCCATAGCACCATAGCAAGCAACCTTGGTGTCTTATGATGAGTGTTGTAAGTAGACAATATTGTATATGACAGCAATATGCATAGTGCAGCACTGCACATAGTACCATGATGATGTAGAGGGGTGCAACATGGTATAATGCGTAGTCTAGCAATATGAAATATGCAGTAGAGTCAGAAATAGTGATGGTGCAACATGGTACATGTCAGTGACGATGGACTTGGTATTATGGTGCAGCATGGAGATACACAATGATAGGTGTCACATGGTGATGCGGTCACCTTAGAGGATTAGTCGAAGCAACATGTCTTCAACTGAGTTCAGTTAAGCTACCTCATGTTTCATGTTCTTACAAATTATCTCTGCTATTATTTAAATAAGTTAAAATTTTAACTTCTGATGTATATGTACTATCTCTCTCTTTGCTTAACTATTAAAGAACATATAAGGAGAATTGATCAAGGGTTTCCCCACATTGGATTTTGTCCTTGGTTAGCGCCACATCTTGTGTCCTCCTGTCTTGGCTTGTCTTCTGTGATTTATGTTTATGTTCTATCTACATTTTACTATCATGCTAAATATGATTGCTAATATGGAATTGTTATTGAGCTACTATGGCAAATTGAAGTAAATTTTCTATTAGCATAGAACATACCTAAAATTAATAGGGTGATTTAAGGTTGGTGTTGGTTATAGCTCTCAATTTATGTTTGTACAATTTTATAGCCATTGAATTTTATAACTTTCTTGGATAAGCATACCATATTTCCTTTTTAACTATGGTTGGTTATTATTTATTGTGAATTATTCCTTTGTGATCTTTTTTCTTATGTATTAAGGTGTTTTGAAACGTGAAACAAGAAATTACTAACAAAAATTGTTCTAAAATGCCTGACTAACCCACTATTTATTGAGAAGGTTGTTGGCCGAGTCATCGGTGATATTTTCCAGAAACTACTTTGACAGGGCTTAAACAATTTTGTAAAATGTTGTTTTTAAGGATATTTTTTACTCAGCTTTTGATTTTGCCAGTGAGAGTTAGCTCAATGTGCCAATAAAGGGGAAACATAGTGTTTAATCAGTGATAGAGATAATTTTTTGGATTAGGAAATGAATTAACAAAAAATCAATCTCTGTTCATATTTCAAGGTTCTCTGAGCTTTTGCTAGCTCTGCTAATTGTTTATGGCTTCTTCCCATGTCAATGTTTGAAGACCCTAATGGAGTCATCCTCGAATCGGAGTTCTACAATATTGTTTTTAATATCCTATTGATATCTTAGGAAAAGGTAGATGTTTACAGGATATAACATTGTTGGAAAAATGCTTGTAGTGGCATTACTTCAAGCCCATTTATTACCATGATGTTTAGTATTATAGGATTATAAAGCCAACTAGAAATTATAAAAAAATTCTTGAAAATTCTGGATTTTAGTTTATACATCGACCATTTTTTTCAAATATTTGTGAGGTTTATGGGATTTTTGGTGCTTATAATTTCAATAACTAGATTGACCATATTGTACCTGTACTGTACAATTTTTTTTTCTAAATTTTGTACTGCTATGGAATTTCATTACTGCACAAGCCAATATGGTTGAATATCGCTACAATGAGCCTTAGATCAACTATTTTCTTTCTTTTCAAAGTCAGATTTTTCAGTTTTGTACTATGATATAATTTAATAAGCTTTAGTGTCAAGGGCTAATATACAACAGTCAATCTGGAAAGAATTATTTTCATCACATTATATAGAGCAATGTGTAATGAGACCTTATATGAGCATGTTACCATGTATAAGATCCTAAGTAATATAATAGGTCCCTTTGGGGCCCCATGTCTGTTGAACATGTGACGCACTAAGATATGTGTCTTAAAAACTAATACTTGAGGAAACTTTAGCTGATATGTTAATAACATTGTCCAACAACATTAATACATTTACGATACAATTTCTGAAGCTCTGCTATCATCATTAGGAAATTTAAGTTCGGTCTTGTCCTTATGAACTAGAAATAGAAACTAGATGTGAGCTTCACAAGATTTAATGGTTCTATAGTGACGTGCTTGAAAGTCAAATACCTACCTCCACCGAAGAAAAGTAGGCTAGGATGTCATCCTAATGGCTACTCATACCTCTAGTGTTCTTGTGAACTCCATGATTTCGTGACATCTTGCTAAAACATGTTGGTATTATGCATAATGAAAAATCAACTATACCTGTACGCATGATTTTGTGCATTTAAATGTTAAATCATCTCATCGAGGCATAATAAATGCATAAGTCAATTACTACACTAATTTAATAAGAAATAACCACCCTCGATGTGGACAAAATTTTGAATTCAACTACAAGGTATATGTTTCATATTTCGAAGGATGCTAAGGCAATAAACTAATTATTAAGCAACCCATTAATATATAGAACATTCATACAATAAGGCATTCCATGCATACCAAATCTTGTTACCGAAGCGACAATAGAGGCAATTAATCAGTACGAAAAGGCATTCACTTATGCTCTGCATTTAACCATAGAATCACCCATTGAACAATAGCCACTGTACAGGGAAAACCTAGGAAAATGTGCATCCAAATCATAGTGAATTTTTATTCAACTTTTACAAGAAAGTCATGCATTCCTTAGTGGCAGTTCAGGATATAGCATTAAGAAAAAGAACAACATTTTTCCATCAAGAATTCATATATAGCGGTAGATGGCTTGTATACATTGAGACTATACAATATGTGCGAAATAGTAGCATTCCATGTGAAACTCTCATTCCAACATTTATCCATCAATACTTTATATATAATACATTGATACTGTGACATAGGTGGACGAATTTCTAATTTTAAGCCTACAAGGATCACTTGCTATCTTATCGTCTCCATGAAAAATCCAAATTTGAAGCACATAAATAAATTTACCAAGAGTCCATTGTATATAGGCATATTACTGTTTGTAGTATTTGTTATTCTTTGTGTGTGCCAATCCAATTATCCCTAAAATGCAGATAATAAGAATAAGAAAACTTGATTACATGTCTATATTTTTGTGAAATAAATATACATATATCTTCTAGTGTGGTGAACTTATTAATGTGATATGTTATAAGTGGACTGTGGGCTGTGTGGCAATTTTGACTACATGCAAGCGTTAGCATGTTATTATTTTTTTATATGAAGTCATCAGGATTATTTTCCCCTAAATAGCATGTTTGATCTTATGCTTAGATAACACATCCCAATTTTATTACGGTGTAATTTGTTTCACCTAGACTAGATTAAATTGACAAAATTGAAAGATCCTTGGCTATCACAATAATTATATGTTCGAAATTATATTGTAATACTTGTTACTGTTTATGTGTGTGCCAATCTGATTAGCATCAAAATGCAGATAATAAATATAACTACACTTGATTACACATCTGTGTTTGTGAAGTAAATAAACATCGTTCTTCCCGTTTGGAAAACTTATTAATGTGATATGTTATTAGTGGACTGTGTGGGTTGTGTTGTGGAAATTAATTACCACATGAAGGTGTTAATATATAATTAACTTTTTATGTCAAGGTATTAGGATTATCTACACCTAAATAGTGTGTCTAAACATATACTTTAGATAGCACATTTCAGTTGTACTAGGTAGTAATTTGTTTCTATCAAGCATTTATTCCTTTGAAAAATAAAATTCCCAATCATGGGCTTAATTGTAATTCTCTCATATGGTATGGCTCTTACCATCCTTACGCAATTGGATTTTCACCCTTGACATTCAATTTGTAGCAAGAATAATAGCCTTACAATTATTGTTGTCTTGCTATCTCCATTATCTCCCACTTACATATTTGTAGCTGTGATTGTTTTTTCTAGCCTGATATTGAACTATTGCTTGCAAGTATAATAGCCTTACAATTACTATTGTCTTGTTGTCTTTATTATCTCCCACCTACATATTTGTACCTGTGATTGTTTTTTCTTGCCCCATATTGAACTACTGCTTGCAGTTTTGTGAGATGAACTTCTAGTTGGGTATGTACATGTTTATTGTAAATTTCAATCTAAACAATGCTAGAGTAAATTGTCAGCTTGTTGTAACTTTTTATTCAATATATCCATTCTTGTAAGGTCAGCAACAAGGTTGATCCATCTTATAGTACATGATTAATATTGATGGGACCAATAATTTTACATATTTTTTTTGGCTCCATGTGCCATCTATTGCCACAAGTACTGACTCCCCACTGGAGAGGCTAGGCAAGCTTGAGTGTTGTGTATGTTAAACGAAGAAAATTGTTTTTATATTGTTGTACCACACATTCTTTTGATATTGTTATAATTTAGCTTTTGTTTGTAATGTTTGATTTCTTTTGATGTTGTTTAATTTATGTTTTTTTTGTGTTGTTGATTTTCATATTATTGAACTAAGTAGTATATGAAAACTGGCATCTGCAAATTTGGTTCAAAATGCAACTTCCACCATCCAAAAGATAGGTTGGCAACCTTAAAATCAAATGAGAATGTTGATAGAAGTGAGGTACTCATGTCAATCTATGTTTTCATCCATTATTTTTTCTGTTCCATTTAATATGATGTGTAATTAGTCCCTGAATTTATATGCTCTTGATTTTGTAGGTCAAACATGTTGTTTTTTCACTACATGAGAGGTTTGGTGAGCTTGAGTGCACTGTAAGATACTCAATGATGAGTTTTGTGTTTTCATATTCTACAGTTGTTTCTAATTGCATTATATTTTTTCTTTTGGAACTGTTGGTTTACCAAATTTCTTGTTGTGGATCTCAGATTTTTTGTCAAGACATGTATTTGCAAGTATGGTTCCAAGGGAAAGTTTGATTATAGGGACCCAACATGCCCCTCTCCTTCAAAAAAAGTGTTTTCCTCAACACTTTAGTAGTTATGGATGCTTCTGTATAAAATTATCATCCTCCCATGTGGAATCTTCAGCGGATAAGTTCTTCCACTTGATAATTTACTTTGAAATTGATATATTTCGTAGCTGTCGAGTTTTTGTTTCTGTGACTGCTTCAAGTTCCAATATAATTTTTCCTTCCTCGCCAAGTTCTGGCAATATTGTTTGAACTGGGAGCTTGTCATCTATAACCTTCTTTAAACATGAAACATGGAAAACTGGGTGCAATCGAGAAGCTGTAGGAAGCTCCAATTTGTATGCCATAGTACCAATCTTTTGGAACACCTTGTACGGACCATAATACTTTGGTGATAATTTATTATCCTTCTTAGCTTTCTTGAGGAAAATTTTCTTATATGGTTGTAGCCGTAGGAATACCCAATCACCTACATCAAAACTTCTTTCGCTGCGATGTTGATCTGCCTGTTGTTTCATTCTATTCTGTGCCAACACGAGGTTATCCTTTAAGAGTTGGAGGACTTGTTGTTGATGTTTGATGTGATGTTCCACTGCTTGAACCTTAGAATTTTCTCTTAAATATGATGTGATGGATGGTGGCTGATATCCATAAAGTGCCATAAATGGGGTCATTTTTGTTGTTGTATGGAAGGAAGTGTTATACCACCATTCAGCCAGAGGCAACCATTTGAACCATTGTGTCTGCTTATAAGATACAAAGCAACGAAGATATCCTTCCAAACATTTTTTTACTATATCAGTTTTCCCATCAGATTGAGGATGATAATATGAGCTATGAGCTAACTGTGTACCAAGACAAGAAAATAATTCTGTCAAAAAATTTCCAGTGAAAATGGGATCTCTGTCACTTAGAATTATCTTTGAGTTTCCATGTAGCTTTTGAATTGTTTCCATAAATGCAGTAGAAACCGTACTGGCTCTAAATGGATGTGATAATGCACAAAAGTGTGCATACTTGGTAAGTCTGTCAACTACCACCATGATGACACTCTTTCCCTCAGACTTGGGTAAACCTGTGATAAAATCCATTGAAACCTCCTCCCAATGTTGGCTTGGAATGGATAAAGGTTGTAATAGACCCGATGTCTTAATTGTTTCAACTTTATTTTGCTGGAAAACTAAACATTCTGCCACAAATTTTTGAATATACAATTTAAGGCCATCGCAAAAAAATTCCTTCTTAACCCTGTTGTAAGTTTTTAAAAATCCCGAGTGCCCTCCTAAGCGAGAAGTGTGCAATTCCATAAGAATATTTTGTTTTAGTTGGGAATTCTTACAGAGGTATAAGTGATCTTTGTACCATAAAGAATCATTTTTTGAGCTAAATGTATCAGACGTACTGGAATCTTGTTGTAACTTTCGAATAAGTGCCCATACTTCTTCATCATTCTTCCATTCCTCCCCTGCTTCATTTATCCAATCTGGTGGGATAATAGAAATGGCGCACAACAATGATTCCACATCCTCATCCTTTCTTGAGAGTGCATCTGCCACCACATTTTTCTTCCCTTTTTTGTAGATAATTTCAAAGTCATAACCCAACATCTTTGTGACCCACTTTTGTTGCTCTTCAGAGGAAAATCTTTGTTCTAAAAAGTATTTAAGGTTATCATGATCCATTTTTACCTCGAAGTGTCTTCCCATTAGGTAGGGTCGCCATTTCTTAAGTGCATGGAGTATTTCCAACATTTCCTTCTCATAAATAGCTTTGTGTAAAAACTTTCCCTTGATTGGACGACTTTCAAAAGCAATGGGTCTTTCATCTTGCATTAAAATAGCACCAATTCCATTTCCTGAAGCATCGCATTCCACAATAAAGGTTTTTGTGAAGTCTGGTGTAGCTAAAACCGGTGCTTGGCACATTACCTCTTTAAGATGTTTAAAGGCCATTGTTTCTTCTTGAGTCCATGAAAATGCATCTTTCTTCAATAATGTTGTTAGAGGTGATTCTATTCTCCCATAATTCTTAAAAAACTTGTGATAATACCTTGTCAACGCGAGAAATCCTTGTAGATGCTTTATGGATGTGGGGATTTTCCATTCCTTAATGGATTTAAAAATGCTAGGGTCTACATTAACTCCTTCATGAGATACAATATGACCCAGATATTCCACCTCTTGTGCTCCAAAGAAACATTTGGATCTTTTTTCATGTAATTGTTTCTCCCCCAATAGTTGTAGCACCATGTCAACATGTTCAACATGATCCTTCCAAGAGTTGTTGTAGATTAGTATATCATAAAAAAATACTAACACAAATTTTCTAAGGAATGATTTGAAAATGGAATTCATCAAAACTTGAAATGTTCAAGGTGCATTGGTAAGGCCAAAAGGCATGACCAAAAATTCATAATGACCCTCATGAGTTCTAAATGTTGTTTTCAGAATATATTCAGTCTTCATTCTGATTTGATGATATCCTGAACAAATATCCAACTTGGTGAAGTCAATTAATCTAGGCAATTCATCCAGTAATTCATTAATGATGGGAATGGGAAACTTATCTTTAATAGTGAGCTTGTTGAGCTCCCTATAATCTGGACACATGCGCCATGATCCATCGCTCTTGTGCACTAATACTACTGGAGCAGAGAAAGAACTTTGCCTCGGTTGAATTATACCAGCCTCTAGCATTTCTGCAACCATATGTTCAATTTCACTCTTTTGGGAATAGGGATATCTGTACGACCTGATGTTTGGAGGAACACTTCCTGGAATCAAATGAATAGCATGATCACGATCACGAATAGGTGGGAGACCTTTGGGAGTCTAAAATACCTTGGAATGATTGTCCAAGACTTTTTGGAGATTTGGAGAAATAGATTATTGCAATGTGGAAACATCTAGCGAACATAATTGTGCAATTACACCCCTTTGTTCCTTTTTTAGAAGCTTTGTCACACCCTTAGAGCTAATTATCTTTCCTGGTTTCCCTGCAATACCCCTTAATTCAACTTCCTTTCCTTCCACAGAAAATTTCATGAAAAATTCTTGAAAATTGAAAGCTATTGTACCCAAGGATTGTAGCCATTGTACTCCTAGTACAACAATAAGCACCTCCCATTGGAATGGAAAGCATTGGGCTAGTCAATACATATTCTCCCATCGATAGCTTGATATTATGGCACTTTCCAGAGCAATTTATTATTCCTCCATTTGCAACCATCACGTGACACTCTGGTGCTAGGTATAAGAAACAATTCAATTCTTTTGCTACCTTACAATGAATAAAATTGTGGGTACTTCCTGATTCAATCAGCACTAGTACCTTTTTCTCCTTGATTTGTGCTTCTATATTGATGGTTTGAGGAGCGGTAATTCCCACCAATGCATTACAAGATATGGTCGGATACATTTCTTCTTTACCTAGGCTTTGTTCCTAGAGTATATCCTCTTCTTTTGACCTTTCTTGCTCCTTTTTTTCTTCCTCTTCACAATCTATGTAGAATAATTTCTTCTCAGCACACTTATGACCTTTAGTGTATTTACTATCACAATTGTAACAAAGCCCTTTTGCTCTTTTTTATTCCAATTTTTGTGGTGTCAACCTTATAGGTTGTGGAAGACTAGGACCAACCACACTTCCATCTTTATAGTTGTGAGTGGTATGCTTCCGGGTTGCCATAATTTTTTTTTCCATTTTTCTTGCTATCTTGAATGCCTTCTCTAATGAATCAGGTTCCCAAAGGCAAACATCATGTTGGATATTATCCTTTAAAGTCCCTATGAACACATCAATCCTATGCTCCTCTGGAATATCTTTTACCCTTATGTTCAATTTTTGGAACTCCTCAATGTGCTCCATTATTGAACCCTTTTGTTTGAGACGTATCAATTGGCTAAAAAAAGTGTTGCTTTTTCTATCCTCATAATGCGCTATCAATTCTTCCGTAAAAATTCCCCAAGTGATAATTTTTTTACGAGAGAAAAGCCATTGATACCATACAAACTTATTTGGTTCCAAATGTAAAGTTGCAATACGTACCTTTTGTGTGTTTTGCACATTATTGAGATCGAAAAATTGCTACATTTGTAATATCCATGTTGCGGGATCCTTGCCATCAAACTTCCCCATATCGATTTTTGGAATATGGTGGGTTTTCGATCCCACATTAGAGTCTAAGAAATCATTATTAACATTTATTTTGTTCGCATCATGCATTTCCTTTACTACCTTTCCACCATTGGTAAGTATTTCTTGTAGAAAATTTGTCAAATCTATCTTCAACTCTGCCATGCCTGTCTTCAAATTTGTGTTCAAATCTATCTTCAAGTTTTCCATATTAGCTTCCATGCCATTCATCTTAGCTTCCATGCCATTTATCTTAGCTTCTGTTAGCTTTTGTGATAGTGACATTTGTTGCACTTGTTCTTGTAATTTTGATATATCATGTAGCATTTCTTCCTCTTCTTCATGAGTCATGCTAGAGCTTTCAGGTTCCTTACTAGGTGTTTGCATTTCCTTTCCTCGGGACATCAGTTAATGATAATAATGCTCTACTATGCCCTTTGAATTCCTTCAGATTAAATTTTCAAACCAAGCTGAAGCAAAAATTTAAGAAAATCTACACACCTTTTTTCACTTTGTAGGAGCTCAATATTGCCTCTGATGTATCTTTGTACTTTCCGATCATCTAATTCTGAATTTTGACTTGCAGTAGCCCTCTGTGTCCTCTTCCAATGCCACAAGTCTGACCCAAATTGGATTCTCCAAGGAAGAGTTATGCGAAATCTCCCATAATGACTTGATTATAGACTAGTTCAGTAGAGCAAACTTGTACGACATGCCACGAGTCACTGTCTCGACCTTTGATCTGAAAAATGCATACAAGAAACTATAGTCTGTCTTCTTTCTGTAACTTCTTACAAAATTTTAATCTGATTCCCAGAGAGAAAGTTATGATGATTTTCCCCAAGTCACATGTTTGGAATGTAATTGAGGAGTCTGCAAAAAGACCTACTTCCTCAGATCATATCTCCGAAAACATAGAGCAAAAATCTCTGAAATTCGGATCCGAGGTTCAGCGCGATTTCTTCTCAAATGGGTTTTTCTTGTAGCTTCTGAAATGTCGTAGAAAAAATGTTATAGCAAACATTCCACGATGACCTATTTGGAGCAGCGAAACCCTAGAATCCAAAGCTCTGATACCAAATGCTATGAAACCAACTCACAAAACGATAGAAAAGAGAGATCCACACCTTAGAATTCAGCCTCTTGAAGGAGGAAACCTCCTTTACATTACATAAATGATCAATTCTTGGATGATACAAATGACACAACCTCCTTTCTATATATAGGAGTCTAAGGAGTCAAAACATAACCGAGCCGACCTAACAATAATAATATAAAGCCACAAAATTAACAATAGAGGGATCCTATGGGGCATAGTAATAACAATATAAGAATAATAGGGGCACAACAATATTAATAAGGGATGCGACTACAATAGTAATGGGGTAATTACTAGTATTATAGGGACCCAACATCGCACTAAAGACAACTCGATTATATTATAACAAAACCTATTCACAAATTAAGGATTTACATGGTAAAGTGTTGTTCATAATAATAATTTAAAATATAGTTATGATTTAGTTAATTTTTATCCTTGTTTTTATTTTTTGACAATATGAAATGTATCACTAGATAAATATTTTGCATTACTAAGCCATCACAATTTAAATATTTACATGGTAAAGTGTTGGTCAATCCATATGTTAAGAATAATAATATTTTAAAATAAAGTTATGATTTAGCTAATTTTTATCCTTGTTTTTATTTTTGACAATGTAAAATGTATCACGAGATAAATGTTTCGATTCTTGTCAAAGTCTAACAACATGTATGAAGATATCAATGTGAAATTCTTTATAAACAAAAAAAAGACAAAATGATTAAGGAAAAATAAAAATGATTGGAACTAACGATTTAGAAATTACGTCGTATTATTTATAATCGAAGAATAATTAAGACTTTTTTTAATAAGAGACAACAAATTATAATCAGGGAATCTATGTACAAGTAGGCTCTACCACCAAGCTATGATGTGCATAGAGAAGAGGGTCTATTGTTGCAACTTGATGGGGTTAGAACCAAGGCACAATTTAAGTAGTAGTGAAAGTCAATAATGCAATCAATATGGTGATAGTGACCTACCCCTACATGCCAAGTTTAAGAGAAACACACCTATGGTCCAACGGATGTCGCAATAACAATACCACCCTATCATATGAAATCCATCTAGAACAACTAAACTCATTGCTAAGTCATGTAATAAAAGAGATAAAACATGGCTGAGGTAAAAACATGACAATATATATATTTTTTTTCGTATTTTTGTATTTTTGGCATATATGATGTACTAGGGGGGTGCTCACATAACACACCAAATCAAAAAGAGATAAAAGAATCACACTCATATGTAAAATATGTGCAAGTGTAATTCAGTCTAATAGGTCATGTCAAGGTGTGCCCACTAATATGCATATGCCAAGGATTTACATACATGACCTCATGGAGGGGTGGATTTAGCACATGGCACATCATGATGGGGACATTCCATAGTAAGTTGAACTTCTCGATTCCTAAAGGATGGTGATGCTAGGTAACACCTAAAACCATAATATTGTCAATAATATCCCAAGGACATAAAATGTGAGTGCTCTTGTTAGCTAGTGGATCCCCTTGATAAGGAATATCAAGATATTAAGTGGGTAAAAGGAACTCATCAATAGGTGAAGATGAGTGGAAAAATTCATTGGAAATTCAAACATTAAAAACATAAGACTTAGCTTGGTCCAACGGTGGCACTTCCAATGACACCGAAGGAGATGCCCATTCAAAATACTCAACCACTTATTGTTTCATCCCTCGCCAATAAAAATATTTTCTAAAAAATGCAATCATATTCTAATACCCTCGATGAGATAAAAAAGTTTTTCTTTGATGCTCATTTAGTATTAGTTGTTTCAAGGTGGACACATTTTCAATATATATTCTATTTATGAAATTTAGCATCCCATATTGGTTTTCTACATAACTAAACTATCTTACAAAGTTTAATTTTTGTTGTATCTGTCCATATACTTTATCTCTAAAGGATGTGACTTTCATATACTCTAAAAAGTATATTCTTGCATTACTAATAGCAATTTCAATGATTTTGACAATATGATTTGCATCGGTTCTCAATTTATACGCTACCTTATTCTCCTTCCCCTTGACGCGTTTAATATCAAATAAAAAAATTCTCAAGAAGGCCATCCACCTTCCCTATTGAGAATTTAGATCTAGTTGGCTAAAAAAATACTTCAAACTAATATGATGAGTGAAAAGAATAAATTGCATTCCTAGGAGACAATGCCTTTTTAGATCATTTGTGACTGCATCTAACTCATAGTCATAAAACACATAATTTTTCTCATGATATTTTAACTTTCTTGATTCATATGAAATTACATGGTTCTCCTATGTCATAAATACTCCACCAAGTCCTTTGAGACATGCATCTATTCAAACAATAAAAGTATTACTAGGATGAACAATTTTGAATATTGTAGCTACTGTTAGTAAATGCATCAATCTCTCAAAACTATCTTCACACTTCTGTGTCCAATTGAACATAACTCCCTTTTTCTGTAGTGAGGTTATGATGTCAGCTAATTTTGAAATTATTCAATGAACATATGGTAGTACTCAGTAATACCCACAAAATATTGAATTTATGCCACATCTTTGGGCACTCGCTAGTTTAACATTACTTTAACCATTTTAGGGTCAATTGAAATCCCTTCCTTGGAAATAACATGTCCCAAGTACTACATTTTGTTGTAATATAATTCACATTCACTAAACTTTGTGTATATCGAATGTTCTCTGGGCATTTTTATAACTCTTCTCTATCATTCTTCATGTTCTTGTTGATTTTTTTAATATATTAGAATATCATTAACAAAATTTATCTAGATACTTGCGAAAAACAACATTCATCAAACACATAAAGATGGTAGGAGGATTTGTAAAGTCAAATGGAAGTACAACAAATTCATAGTGGTTGTAGCTAGTGCTAAAGGTAGTCCTAGCCATGTCTTCATATTTTAGTCTTCACTAATGGTAACCAGACCAAAGGTTTATTTTGAAAAATGTGTTTCCCCTCTAACTTGGTCAAAAAAATCATCTATTCTGCGTAGAGGTTATTTGTTATTAATAGTTAGTTTATCTTGTTATTTGTAGGCTATACGTCCTAATTTTGTTATTTTTATTTCTTACAAACAATATAATGGCTCCTTAAGGGGAAACACGTAGTCTAATTTACCCGTTTTCTAGCAGCTATCGCAATTGTATTTTTGGCTACATGATTTATGAAACACTTATTCTTCATCGTCCTTTCGGCACAATTGTTTCTCTTGGTATTAACTTAATTCTAAACTTTATGTCTCTATTAGGGTGTAGTCCTAAAATCGCATCCAGGAAAACATCTTTAAATTCTATGATCAATTCAAGGGAATCTGTGTTTATGTTTTATGTTTTTTGTATGAATTATTCTATCTGTACAATAAACAGTTTGTATCCTTTCAAGATACATATTTTTAACTGTAAAGTTGCAAATATTTTGTGGATATAAGTCTTTGTATTTCTCTGATAAGTTGTGAGTTTCCTTTTTATTTTTTGCATGCAACAATTTTCTCTAGACAATTAACTATGAACATATTTTTCTCCAACTAGTCAATTTGTAATAATCACAGCCAACTTACCCCATGGCATGACTACTATTACTAATCCAACCCTTGCCATGCTATTAGAAGAGAACGACAATTTACATTATAGTTTTTCTCTCTGTCATGTATATATATATATATATATATATATATATATATATATATATATATATATTCATGTGTTTATTTACCATCATCAGCTCCCACTATCATTCTTAATACTCCATAGAAGCAACAACCCTCCTCCAAAAACACTCCTGATCCACAAATCATGCTAGGTTAACATGCTAGTGAGACAAGTTGACGGAGGGTGTTGTAGTCAGAGTTTCAGCCCATGGTTATGGGGCCCATAGCGGACAATCCATAAAAATTGTACCCCATCTAACGGCCCATAACGATTGATCCAACCCTCCCTCTTCCCTACTAACATCATGGGGACGGGGTGTCAAAAATAACCTCCATCATTTGATTTCTAGCAATCTCTATCATTCAACAATGGTATTTTTGGCACAATTATTTATGAAAATAATGGAAATTAGGAGAAAAAGGAGGTGAAAGGTCACAGGTTGCATGTGATGAGGAAAATGAAAAAAAAAATGGAAAATGAAGAAAATAGAGGCCTCATCCATATAAAGGATTTTGAGGAACATTTCATGGATTTTGTCAGATTAGCTTCGGAGCTCTCTCATTATTGTCTCTCTCTCTCTCATATTTTTCGACACTTATATTTTTCTTGGAGCACTTTTGCATTGGAGAAAGAAAGGAGAAAAAGGCAAGAGGAAGCAAATATCAAGGAGGGAAAGGTAGGTTCAAGAAAATACAATAGGCTTCATTGCAGGTATCGATTTGCATGTGTATTTTTCTTGCTAGATTTGGCATGCATGGTATTTCATGTCTTTCCTTTCTACCATGGCATGGGTTTTGTCAGGTGTGACAATATTTTTAGCCTAGCCTTGTTATTTCTTGATATCTTTGATGAGATGCGTTCTCTCATTCAGTTTGTCTGGGATGGATGGACTGGATTCAAATTTGAGTGGGGTAGATATCCGAAATGACAAATACATGGTCTGAGTGGTCTTTGAACTGGACAGATGATCATGAACCCACTAGCCTAGTAACCCCTAAACTAGATTGTGGGTTGTAATAAAGCCAGATTCTGTGCCTCGGTGGTCCGAGGAATCCTTACCAGCAACTGGCAGGATATACGGTAAAGCCAAGAGGTGGATTTTCTCTCCGTTGGGCCTAGTGAACCTGGAATGCGATGCACGGTAAGAATGGACAATATGTCTCAGTGTATGTCCTATTGATCCATGGATTAGACTATGGATGCACAGTAAAGACTGGGAGACTAGGAGGCACTCAAATTCCTCACGATGTAGGAAAATAGCTTAGGTGGCAGTAATTTTGATTATTGTTTCTGATGTGTTCTATGAGTCCCACATTCATGCTTGGAATATGGCTCAAGGGTGATTGGTTAAACAGAGACTTGGCTCTGCCAATCTATGGTTGGGTGGAACATGGTAGTCCAATCATTGGTTGGCTTATTGCATTCATTAATAAGAAATTAATTCCCTTGATTTTCATGTGTAAATGTACTAATGTATATATGGCTTTTGATGGTCGATATGCCTATGGTATTTGTGTTCCTATTATGTTGGTTATACGTATGTTTTTGTGATAGTAACTATGTATGCCTCTCAACATGTTTTTACTTGTATTTGAATGGATAATGTGTCTAAGATCTAGTGAATGGTAAGGAATAAAATGGCATGAAGAAACAATGGTTCATGATGAATATCACATAAGTATGAGGTCCATGCACTTAATTTTTGCTATTTACACCTATAGGTTACACGTTGATGATATGTTTCATGAAATGCCTGTCATGGCTAGTAGGGGCCTGGATAAGGTCTTGATCAACTTAATACTTTTTCATCATTGTGTACTTGTAATTTTCTTGATTCTAACCTATCATTCCATTCTAGGTGGTGGCCTGGGCTTTGGGCTTGAAAAATTGGCTTAATTCCTGGGGTCACAGGCACAAAACTGATAACTTGGGTCTCTAGTCGCTGGCAGCTAGGCTTGTGAGAGTGACTTTAGGTTGTTGGTTTCTCCCTTTCCCATAGAATGAGAATGAATATGGCCTAAGAAATTTAGAACAATAGTGGGACCCAGGGACAGGTTGTCTGTGTGACTGACTTGTCTTTTTAGGGTGTTGTTTATGATGTTGCATGAATTTGTTTGATGTTCCATCAGTTTCACTTCCTTAAGGTCACATAGGAGCTGGAATCTGATCATAGTAGCCTCTCATCTCATGTTTACCCTAGTTGGCATGGTTACTCGGGTTAATGTAGGAGGAGGGTGTTACAGAGTGATACCATAGAATTGTTCACCCCTTGGACTAGATGGGTAGTGTGTGTTGGTCATGCATGCATGTCAGTTGAATGTGTGTCTCTTACACTTGCATTCTATGTGATTCCTACATTTTTTTGATGGTTGATGGTTGCAATAATTTTTTTATGAGGAACTTGATGTTGATTTTGTGGAATGGATTGTCATAAGTATAGGACGAGTTACATGTTGTTATATGTTTCTTACATGTTGTTCTATGTCGCATGATTACATTCTTATATGTTAGGTTTCATTCTTGTATGTTTGATTACATGTATAAATCTTGTAGTTTTAGTTACAAGTATAGATCCCGTATGCTCTACTACATGCGTTCATGCATGTGTAGTTGATTATGTATAGCTTATTTATGTTGATTGTTGGATGTGGCAATGTGTATAGTAGAGTAATCGTAGTTGGCATGCATGAGGTCATGGTTTGTGAAGTTGATATGGTCATGCATTGACGAATGGACTCTAGCTATAAGATGTGCATATGGTTTTGTAATCCTGTGTTATATTTCTATATGAAGTCATTATGTATGTATGGTCTTGGCTATAGTTATGCATGAATAGTAGATCAAACATTCCTTGTCAATTCATGGTATGAGATTTAGGTCATCATGGTGCATTGGTTGTTATGATGCTAATGTGTTGGCTGAGATAGAGGAGGGGATGCAGATCATTAAACTGAAGTTGTAGAAATGGACCTCGAGGCAAGAGAATTTCATCATAGAGGTTTAGATGTTGGGAATGTAGGTGTGTTGGCAATGGATTTTTATTAGGGTTATATAGATTAGGTTTATATACATGTCTTTTGATTCTATGACTATATTCCTTATAGATGTCAGTTTATTAGCATATTCATATGCACATGAGTTAGATAGTCAAGAATGATGGTAACTTGTGGTTGTACACATTGATATTGTTGTTTTATATTAGATAACCTAATGATTATGTTATATGTTGTTGATGAGAATGATAGGTTAACTTGTTGTTGTTATATGCTAGTAACTTGATGATTAGGGTTATTTCATTGAGATCTTGAGGTTGTAATTTGGATTGGTCATGTTCATTTCTTTGAACATCTTCATGTTATATGTATCGTGTTAACCTGGTTTAACCTATGCAGATGGTTATGGTTGAGATATTTAGGTATGAGATGACATATTTGTGATATGATGTCATACTAATCTAGACTGGTCATACATATGTGATTGTTATGCATGAATAACAAATTCTTCGGAGCTTATGATGTGAACATGATAGTTAGTTACTGTTATGGATATCATGATTCTTGTTTGACTTCATATGTTGTGGAGTTGTATCATTCTAACCTAGATTGACTATGCAGACAAGATAGCCTCCCCTGAAATACACTAAGGTATGCGTTTGCCTATGTAGTATATTGGGTATCTCATTGTTGATTATCTCTTCTATTTCTTGTTTTACTATTTGGTCCCTATTATGTTGCCTTTTTTATTTATCTAACATGTTGTATTCATAGCTTTCTTGAATGTTCAATTAGTTGCTAGATATGAGCATGAGTCTACGGGGATGCATGAAGAAATTATCTTATTTTAATATGAATTTACTAATACATATGTGTCAAGACAATTGATATGTGCTTGCGTGTAAGTAAGTGAGAGTTTTCGGAGTTTGTCTAATGACTATGACCCGACTATGGATTATGACAAGATTGTTAGTCTTGCTAAATGTTGATTTAAAATTAATAGATATGATTGTCTTGATATTTGGAACATGTGGTTGACATGTGTGAGTAGTTGTAGGAAGCATGCAGGTATTAGCTTGAAAAGGTAATAGTTGAAATGTTTATATTACTGACAATTGGGTGATGTGATAGTATGTAATAAGCCTCAATTGCAGCAAGTTAAATACTGTAAAGGAAAGGAATTGAAAAATAATTGCTTTGGATATGTTCGGAAACCCTAATATCGAAAGAATGAGTGCCTCGCATACTAGAAGTTTTCTTAACCTTGATTCTGTTTGACATTATGTGGATATGTTCTATATTCATAAACATGTACTTGATAGGTAAATTAGTGAGTCTATAGTTGTAGGTGGATCTCTCAAGGCAATTAGAGGCCCTTGAGAGATGGCATGGATGTGCTCAGTTGCAAGCAATATGCTTGTCCTAACAATGTAAGGCAACTATTGTATTGTTATGTTTATCTATGAACTGAAAGTTATGTGTTGATGATAGTATGATGCAGGGAGTTGCATGGAAACAGAGGTTTTCATGAAATCTTGAAGAAGGCTCTATTTTAGTTTCCTTGGGAACCATCGGGATTAAGTCATATTATTTGTTTTTAGTCTTGTGTTTTTCATCTTTTGTGGTTGTTGCACTTGATTTGCAATTTTGATTGTGTGTGGTGCATAGCTATGCCACTTTGTTGTAGTGTTGTATTGCTTTTTCTTTTCATGGTATTTTTATTGTTGTTTCCATTCTTTCCTTTTATTATTTTGAGTATTGGGAGTTGGTTTGGGAAACACGAAAGTTAATGTAGCTTGAAGAGAGATGTACAGTACCCAATAGGTAATGCAAGACACAAATGAAGTTCGGTGCATGTGTAAGTGCAACAAAAGGTAAGACTATGATAGATAGTTGGACTGGTTGGGTCTATTAGTGTAAACGAACATTGGCAGTATAGTTATGAGAAAGATAATAGGAAAAGATAAAGTAAATGGATTTGAGGCGTCATATGCCTTGGCTATGTTGGGAATTGTTATCCTTAATGTTGCATATGTGTTGCAAGAATAAAGAAAGTTCTCTTAAAGCTTGACCTTGATATCTAGTAATTTTGTTATGATCATGATTATGCTGATGTTTATATATGTATACATGTAGGTATATATGCATGCCATGTTCGATAGGGTCCTCATGGATCATGACTGTTAACACTAAAATTTATGTGTATATATATGTATGTATTGTTTCCTGACAGGATCATGCTTGTTTATTCCAATGTTTACATATTTGTATGTATGTATCAATGTATCTATGTCTTTGTTTGACGATGGCCAAGAATCTTTATTGTGGTGGAATGATTGCTTATGCAGGCGGATGGCATGAAGAGGTTCATTGCTATGGGGAATCAAGTGGGAAGAGTAGTCATGAAAAATATATGAGTTCAATATCATGTGAATATGAATTTATATTCTATGCTTGTATTATTCCTATTCTTATGTTATGGATATGTTATACCGAAGGATACATAATCAAAATGACGGCAGTGTGGTCCGCAACATGCTAGGATAAACGTGGATAAGACACTAGAAGCAAGGTGTCTTGGTAAGGACAATGTGGTTTTGGATGTGATGTGGTACTACTGTTGTGCATATGTTTTATATGGTGTGAATCTTATTTTTATGATGTGTTGTGTATATATGGATTGTGTACATGTTGTTTATGCAATGTTATGTACAGGATGGTACAAATAGTGTTGTGTGAATATTGCATATGGTGTTATGCAAATCATTCGATATACAATGTTGTGTATAGATGATGTTATGTACATGTTGGATATGTAGTGCTATGTAGAGGTGGTGTTGTGTGCATGTTGTACTTGTGGAACTATGTACATATGGTGTTGTGTGCATGATTGTATAAGTGGTGTTGTGTACATGGTGTACAAATGGTGTTGTGTGCATGTGTTGTTCTGTACATCTTGGGCATGTGATGTTGTGTACATGTGGTGTCTCGTACCTGTCATGTGCATGGTACCATGTACATGTTGTATTGTGTACACATTTTATAGTCGTGTAGTCTACATGAAGCATTGTTTACATGTTGTGCAAGTGGTGTAGTGTACATGTCATGTTGTGCACACATTTTGCAAGTGGTGCTTTATACATCTAGTACTAGTGTGTATGTGGGATTAAGTGAATGTCATACATGTTGTGTTACCCACATGCGGTACTATGTATGTCTATTATGTACTCATGGTATCCTAACTTATGCATTCATTGTGTTGCATTCTATGTACATATTTGTGTTGTGTTGTACACCAGGTGTAGGTGTATGTGTTGTAGGTTAGGTGTAGGTGCATGTATTGCATGGTTTTTTATATAGTGCGCCATTGTATGTGTGTGATGCACACTATGTGTACATGCACAAGGTTGTGGAGAAGGAATCGGGTG
Organism: Pinus tabuliformis; assembly: GCA_031772625.1. Classification (NCBI taxonomy): domain Eukaryota; kingdom Viridiplantae; phylum Streptophyta; class Pinopsida; order Pinales; family Pinaceae; genus Pinus; species Pinus tabuliformis. Next base: position 638,049,703 of record CM062816.1, on the reverse strand, counting down.
ATTGTCAGGTGTGTCAATCAATCCAGAGTGCGTACAAAATAAAGACAAAGGTAGAAGCTAAAGCTTGATTAAAGGATAAGTATCAATATTTTACTTCAGTTTTATTATGCGTGTGATTTATGCTTTTGGTTTATGATGATCACATGTGATCTATGATTCTAATCTACAATGGTTGTGTTTTGAGTTAATGTGATGTGATATGTTGATACATGATGATTTTTTCAAACATGCTAATATGATTTCTTGTGATAGGAAGTAAACAAGATTGCAAGTGTACCTTATTGACGAACGACCAATGAGGTATGATTTTAAGTTATTTCAATTAAAACAAATCTAATGGAAAGTACGTACTTGGTACAAGAAGCACGAAAATGTTGGTTGGGTGATTGAAATCAACTACAAGGATTAGAAAATGCAGTGAAAGGAATTGAAAAATGTAGCAGTATGTTGGTAAAGCACTTCAGGAGGAGGGCCTTTATGTGACACTGGTACCAAATATTGTCCATTCAATTCTGTGAGCACACTATGACTAGTATGATGGGTTTCAGGCAATGATATGTCTTGGTTTTTGTATCTTCTAATGCAAGGATGCCTTTGCCAAGGGATGGGAAATTTGGGATGGGGGTGCCAGTGGAACTCGAAAGGTGAATCACTACATGGAAGGGATTAATTGAATTTCCTTAGGGACTGTGTATCAAGGAAGGGAAGGTCTGGGATGGATTTGTTTTGTTCATTAGCATTGCCAGATGGAACAAAATGCACTTTCCGAGTATGCCATGGAATAATGAGGCGATAATTCACTGAGAGGACAAGTGGCATAGGATTATAGTGCTAGACATTAGATGCATAATTAACTTTACGCTGAATTCTAGACTTCCTGGGAAGGAGGTGAATCCTCGTACTACATTGAGGGTGGAGGTGTGAGTATCTAGATTCCCTTGTTGATTGATATAGGCATCGTATCCTTTTATTTGTTGGTTGAGAAAATGTCCATACATGTATATGTGTGTCTTGTTATAAATATCGTATTGAGATGGATTTATAAAGCTCCATAGATAGTATAATTTTTTGTTGGTTGAAGAAAATGTGTATGTCATTATTATTGTAAATACGGTAATGAGTTATGCTACAAATCTCCAGTAAATAGTATGCCTGTCATGTTTTAGCAGATGGTCATTGTAAATACTACAACAAGATTTATTATAAAGCTCCATGGGAAGTATGTTTTATTTTTAGAATTTTTGTTGGTTATAGGTGTCATTGAACACCGAGGATAGTGTTACCCCAAGGGGGATGGTTCTGTAACAACCTTGGTGAAAATTAAATGAAATAAAAGTTAAAAACAATAACCACAGTCGATGGGACACTTATTCCAAGTTGTATGTTGGGAAAGACATCCCAGGGGGTGTTAATTTGATTGTTTATGGCTAAGGAAATTGGAAAAGGAAGTGGTTACGACTTTGGGAAGGGAAAATGGAATTTTTAGAAAAATTATTTATTAAAATAATGGAAATTAGGAGAAAAAGGAGGTCAAAGGTCACAAGTTGCACGTGAGCAGAAAAATTAAGGAAAATAATGGAAAATGAAGAAAATAGATGCCTCATTTAAAAAAATGATTATGAGGACCAATTCATGGCTCAGTTTAGCTCTGCAGCCCTCTCATTATTCTCTCTCTCTCATACTCTTGAAAACTTAGAGTTTTCTTGGAGCACTTTGGCATCAGATCAAGAAAGGAAAAGAAGGCAAGAGGAAGAAAATATCAAGAAGGGAAAGCCACGATCAAGGTACTGCATAAGGCTTTGTTGTAGGTATCGACTTTCATGTGTATTCTCATTTCTAGATTTGGCATGCATGACATTGCATGTGTTTCATTTCTACCATGGCGTGGGTTTTTCTAGGTGTGACAATATCTTTAGCCTAGCCTTGCCATTTCCTAATAACTTTAATGAGATGGTTTCTCTCATTTGGTTTATGTGCGATGGACGGATTTGATTCAAAGTTGAGTGGGGTGGATTTTCGAATTGGAAAACAAATCGTCTAAGTGGTCCCTAAACCGGAATAATGACCACAAAGCTACTGGCCTAGTAACCCTCAAACAAGATTGTGAGTTATGGTAAATTCATCTTGTGTGCCTCAGTGGACCTAGGAATAATTGCCAATGAATGGAGGGATATAGGGTAGATCTAAGAGGTGGATTTTCTCTTCATTGTGCATAATGATCCTGGAATGGGATGCATGATAAAGCTTGGAGAGTATGTCTTGGTGTAGGGCCTAGTGATCCCTAGATCAGAATGTGGATGCATGGTAAAGCCTCAGAGACTAGGAGGCACTCAAATTCCTCACGGTGTAGGCAAATAAATTCGATGGCATCAATGTTGATTGGTGTTTCTAAGATGTTCTATGAGTCCCACATTCATTCTTGGAATATGGTATGGGGGTGATTGAGTGAAGAGAGACTTGGCTCAACCAATCTATGGTCAGGTGAAATGTGATAGTCCCATCTCCAGTTGGTTTATTGCATTCATTAACGAGAAACTCATTACATTGATTTTCATGTGTAAATGTAATGATGTATATATGGGTTTTTATGGCTGATATACTTATGGTATTTATGTTCCTATTATGTTGGTTTTATGTATGTTTTATGACAATAACTATGTATGGATATCAACACGTTTTTACTTGTATTTGAATGGATAGTGTATCTATTACCAAATGAATGATAATGAAAAAAATGAAATTAGGAAACAATGTTTCGTGGTGAAACTTAGATAAGTATTAGGTCCCTACACTTAATTATGTTATCTATGCTTGTATGTTACATGTTAATGATATGTTTGACGAAATTCATGTCATGGCTAGTAGGGGTCTAGTTAAGGTCTTGATCAACTTATTACTTTTGCATCATTGTTTCCATGTACTTTTCCTGATTCTAAGCTATCATTCCTTTTTGGGGACTGGCTTGCGCTCTAGGCCTGAAAAAATGGCTTAAGTCCTAGGGTACTTGGCATAGAACTTGCAACTTGGGTCTCTAGTCACTCGTAGGCAGGTCTGTGAGAGTTACTTTAGGTTGTTGGTCACTTCCTTACTGTTGAGCCTCGAACATGCACTTTCCTACACACCCTCCCAGCCTTCTTCTTCCACTCATTTCATCCACCTAGCTGATTAAATCATTGTATTTTAGTTTAAAAAGGAGCTTTTGACATGATTTTCTAACTACGCTGATGACTATTGTTTGGTTTAGAATTTTGTTCAGACAGCTGCGGAAGCTTCTCAGTTTCCGCAGCTGACACAAGTTTCCGCAGCTGACCCAGGATTCTGCAGCCAGCACCGGATTCCGCAGCCGTTTTGTCAAACACCATGCTACAGGTGTCCTCTGAAGGGATGAGCCACATGGGCAAGTTCCAGGAGTCAAGGACATGGATCGTGTCCCTCCAGATCATCCAGCACAGCCATGAAAGCCCGCGATCAAACAGGGGGCAAAGGATGGTCAACGGAAGTGTCCAGCGGTGGCACGGCTCTGCATAGCTCTATTTTTTAACACGTGAAGCTACGTGGCACAATCCTTAGCCACGAAGACATCCTGGTAGCACAATTCCAACAGCCATACCTCTCGGATTTAATAAACATGATGACAGTTACCTAGATCCGGGCTCAGGAGGATTCACGTGTCTCTGGCAGCATGGTTAATAGCGTAGATTTAGTTAAATTGTTTAGATCTCTTTCCTTATAAATAACGTGTCCATGAACGCTGTAAAGTTAATCGTTGTTAATGTAATTTGAAGACTATTGTATTTCCCCACTACACTTTTACGTTGTTGTTTAATATATGAGAAGACTGGTTTAAACTTCCGCGTGTAGCTGTTCGTTGAATTGGTTGAAGTGGCAGAGGGCCCCTGCTTACTGAAACCTTGTACAGTTGTCTTTTAACTTTTGCATTGCTTTATTTCTGTTCATGTATATTAGTTGTACAGTTGTCATTTAAATTCTGCGTTTTATTTCATCATGTATATTAGCTGTACATAACAAAGTTTTGATTTCTGTGACTTACATTTTCATTGCTGCTCTTTCATGGTTACAACTGATCAGTGTTTTTGCTGGTTTTCTTAGGCAGCCCGGGGCAATTTTTCACCTTTTCTTTTTATCACTATTGGCATACGAGATCATCTTGTCTTTGTCACTGACTTTTGTTTTCTGAAGTTTGATTTTCAAGTACTGTCATTTCCTTGAGGAGTACATTTATTTTCTGTTCTTAGATATCATGTTATTCATCTATTATTGGTTCCTTTCTATAATCAAATAACTGTATTAGGGATCCGAATATCACTCATTATAGCTTGATTTAGTTTGCTTTAGATCTCACATTGCTTGACTTGTTCATGACTGTTTCTCACAGGGTAAATTAAGTTGAAAGGCAAAAGGTCAAGAGAGTTAAAGTAGTGTGATTATCTTCTTTTATGCAGTTTAACTTCTTTTAGATTTCACATTGCTTAACATTTCATGATATCTTTTCGCAAGGAAGATTAAGTTGAAGAGTTGAAATAGTGTGGATTAGTTGTTCTTATTAATTGAATTTAGTGTATATTTCACTTTCATTTTCATTCAGCAACAAAGATACTGGGCCGATGTCATTAGTTCATTGTTTGATGTCTTTATTTCTTTTTAAGAATTGAATTCATTTCAATCATTTTAAAGCTTGCTTTCTTTTAAGTTTTAGAGATCACCATAATCATCCGTGTTTCACTTGATTTATTACATTTTTTTCATCTCACATTAGGGAAAGATAAATCCAAAAACAAACTTAAAAAAAAAGTGAAAAACGACAAAAGATTAAGGAAATGGTTATCTAGTACATATAGTACACTTCACTTCGTCAGTTTACGAACCCCGGGTTGACATTATAAATAGCAATTTAGATCACACTAAATTGACCAAACATTTTGGCTCCGTTGCCGGGGAAGTGAAATTAGGTAGCCAATTTCTAAAAAAAAAAAAAAAAATATTTCAAGAAAGGAAAATTGATAACCTCTCAAAGTATGCTCTCCTCTTGCACTTAGTGTGATCTGGAGGATCGGAAAATAGAAAGTTATTGGTTTAATAGTTTCTTGAGTATGCTCTCTTCTTGCACCTAGAGTGACCTGGAAGATCAGAAAGAGAATTATTAGCCCGACTTGAAGAAAATAAAAAAAATGACATGCATAGAGCAAGAGATTCTAGGGGAAGGTTTTTAGCTAGAGCCAAAAGTTCAATTTTTACAACTCCATCTACTTCAAGGAATAGACAAGAGACACCTCCATCATCTCCAACTTACACTCCTAGCCCTAGGATTCCTGGAATTCAAGAGGCAGGAGTCGACTCTGCCACACCTTCCATCAAATCTGAACTAGAAAGAGATCCTTTCCTTCCTTCTACAGAGAGACAAATTGTAATTGAAGAAGTAGAATCATCTGAAGAAGAGGGAGAAAGTCCTTCTCATACACCCTTAGTAGAAGAACCAGAAGACTCGGAAGTCTCCAGGGAAACTATCATGACAGAGGAAGGAGCAAATGGATTTGGTAGAGGTAGAGGTAGAGGAGGAGGAGGAAACAATGGAGGAGGTAGAGGTAACATTGGGGGAAATAGGGATGGGGATAACTCATTCGGATTTCCTATAGTCGATGAGGATTCCCGAGCCACAATGAAAAACATCTCACCATCTGTCCTCCCAAACTTCCATGGGTTCAGGAATGAGGACCCTGAAACATTTCTATTTGAGTTTGAAGTCATGTGTCGAACTTATGATTATTTGGAAGACTCTCAAAAACTCAAATTGTTTCCTTCAACATTGAAAGGAGCAGCCTTGAAATGGTTCATGGGATTACTCACTCAATCCATTAGGTCTTGGAATGATATGAAACAAGCATTTTTGGATAGGTACCTAGACTATTGTATGCCCACCAATCACAAGGATGAGGTATTCAAAATGATGCAAAAAGAAGATGAAAACTTGGAGGAGTTACTTGAAAGATTTCAATATAACTTGAAAAGAGCAAAAATGAGTAAATTGGATGAGGAGACCTTGAAAGCCCTTCTATTAAAAGCCATTAGAGATGAATGGATAGATATTTTGAACATGATGGGAAAGGGAGATATATCTCAACTTCCACTTTCTGATATAGCAGAATTATGTGTCCATCTCTCAAGGGGGAAATCTAAAACTCAAAAAGGGCCTAGAGATCCTTCTCTCATCAGAGAAAATAAATCTGCAACTGGATCGGTAAGTAGGGCTGAGATTGGCAACATGCTTGATGAATTCAAAACTGACATCTTAGGGAGTCTTAGTGAGCAACTAGACACTGTTAAGATTCACAATAAGTAGAAAGCAGAAGCTGAGGCTTTGGCCATCTTTTGCCCAAAGTGTAGGAAGAAACATGCTCTAAGGGAATGTCCCTTGGATGCAAAAGTTGTAGAAACATGTGTAATTTGTTTAGAGAATCATGAGACCAAGGATTGTCCTTCAATTCCTGGGCTCAAAGATGTCTTTCAAGCAGATCCAAATACAATTGAATCTCTCTGTTTTGTTGCAAGGAGACCTTGGCAAGGGCAACAAAATCAAGGGTTTAGCAACTCTATGAATTTTCAACCCCCACCAAATTGGAATCCTTGGCAACAACCTTGGTCCCAACCTCAAAATCCTTTTCAATCATGGGTACAAGGTATGCAAAATCCTTTTGGGAGATTTGCTCAATTTTACCAATATCCTCCATCTTCTCAAAACCAACAAGCTCCACAACTTCCAGATCAAAATCCACAACTATCATTGCCATTTCCACAACAACCTTCTCAACAGAATCCAAATTCTCAACTCTTGCTTCCATTCCAACAAAAGTCAAATCAACTTCCCTCTCAGCCATTGCCAAACCCCAATAATAAAAACCCTCAAAATGCTTACATGATGGAAGGTCAACAATTTCATGCCTATATGATTGTTCCTCTCAATGATGTACAACTCAGATAAGGTAGAGTCCTAGATAAGCCTTCTATATATGCTCAAAAGCAAAACATTTTTGAGGAAGATTCTCTTGAAGCCAATAAGGGTTCTGAAGCATCTCTTCAAAACCCAAGTACTCAAAAAGAAAAAGAAAAAGATTTAACCCCCACAACTCCCATAGTTGAGCAACCTGCATCTTTATCCACACCTCCTTTTCATGAAAGTTTAAAAATTGACAAAGGATGGAAAAACAAATTTGGTTGCCTGACTATAATTTTCTAGATGAATTGAAGAATGTCTGTATCAAGATTCCCTTGTTACAAGCCATTAAAGAGATTCCTATTCTAGCAAAAACAATAAAGGAGTTGAGCCTTAAAAGACCAGGAAGGAAACCAAGAGATACCAGAAGAATCCACCTGGTAGGGAAAATTACAGATATCATGATGGGAAAAATTACTATGTAGAAATATGTAGATCCTGGTAGTCCAATTGTCAAAACACATATCAATGGGGTAGAAATACCAAATACTTTGATTGATTTAGGGGCTGCTATCAACATTATGAGTAGACAGACTATGGAACAGTTAAAACTTCCTAATATTCTTTTTACACCTACTTTATTACAACTTGCAGATCGATCAATTATTAAACCAGATGGTGTATTAGAAGACATTCCAGTCTCCTTAGACTCCTGGGAATATCTAGTGGATTTCATTATTTTAACTCCCAAGAGTAATCTAGGAGGACATCCTCTTATTTTAGGAAGACCTTGGCTAGCCACAGCTGATGCTTTCATAAGTTGTAGGTCTGGGGATATGTATATTTCTGATGGTAATTCGACAAAGAAGTTCAATCTGTATCCTCCAGCAAAAGAAATTACAGAAATAGGAGATAATGAGTGGGTTGATGATGAAGATACTATACAACTTGTCTTTACCATTTCTGAGATCAGTGAAGATAGTCAAATTCTGAACACCTTAGAAAACATTGAACCATCTTCAGAATATGACCACACACAATTTTAGTTGGATTCTGACATCGAGTGTCTATCATCTAGACAAATGTCTCTTTTCTCTATGGAATAATTTGGTAGTTCTACCATTGAGATTTTTCCAGGAAAAACATTGAATATCAACAAAAACTTGGAAAATTCACAAGAGGAAGAGCTAACCAAAGTCTTGCAAAAACATTCTACTGCATTTGCATGGGAGTATACCGATATGAAAGGTATTGACCCTAAGACTTGCATCCATCACATCTACATTGAGGATAACAGTAGACCAATCAGACAACCTCAAAGAAGGATGAATCCAAACCTTAGGGAGATAGTGAAAGAAGAGCTCCAAAAGTTACTCAATGTAAACTTCATTTACCCCATTTCAGATAGCCGGTGGGTTTATCATTTGGTTATAGTACCTAAAAAGAATGGTAAATGGAGGGTTTGCATTGATTATAGGGAATTAAAGAAAGCAAATTTGAAGTATCACTTTCCTTTACCCTTTATTGATCAGGTATTAAATACTTTAGCAGGCAAAAAGTATTTCTCATTTTTGGATGGTTTTAGTGGTTACAATCAAATTCAGGTAGCACCTAAAGATCAGGACAAAACCACATTTACTTTTCCATGGGGAACTTTTTCTTACCAAGTACTTCCTTTTGGATTATGTAATGCACCTGCAACATTTCAAAGGGCAGTACTAGGAATATTTTCTGATCTAATTCATGATTCTGTAGAGGTCTATATGGATGATTTTACAGTTTATGGTAATTCATTTGAAGAAGCATTAGAGAATTTGGAAAAATTCCTTATAAGATGTAAAGAAACAAATATTTCATTAAGTCATGAGAAATACTTTATGATGTTTACTGAAGGGATTGTTTTAGGACATCATATTTCAGGAGATGGAATTAAAGTTGATAGATCAAAAGTTGAAGTCATCTCCAAGTTGCCTATTCCAAATTGTCAAAAAGATGTTAGAAGTTTTCTTGGATTTATTGGATATTATAGAAGATTTATTGAAAACTTCACTAAGATAGCATCTCCGCTTTTCAAATTACTTACAAAAGACTGTGAATTCAATTGGGATCCTGACTGTCAATCTGCATTTGAAACTTTAAAAACAAGAATATCTGAAGCACCCATTTTGAGAGGGCCAAATTGGAAACTTCCTTTCCATATTTCTACAGATGCTTCAGATACAGCTCTAGGAGCTGTGTTGGGTCAAAAGTATTTAGTCCCTTATGCCATTTACTACACCAGTAAAAATTTGACTCCCACTGAGTTAAATTATACTGTGACTGAAAAAGAGTTCTTAGCTGTTGTGCATGCAATCAACAAGTTTAGACATTATATAACAGGCTACGAAACTTTTGTCCATACTAATCATTCTGCAATTAGATATCTCACGAACAAACCTGTTATTAATGGCAGAGTTACAAGATGGCTTTTACTTTTACAAGAATTCAATATTACTGTGTTAGATAGACCAGGGAAACAAAATACAGTAGCTGATTTCTTGTCTAGAATCCAAAATACTAACGAAGATTCTCCTGTAGAGGATACGTTTCCAGATGAATATTTGTTTGCAGTAACTACTAAAACTCCTTGGTATGTAGATATGGCTAACTATTTGGTTACAGGGAAGCTACCTCCACATTTATTTCCTAATGAAAAGAGGAAAATTATTCAGGAGAGTTCAAATTATTCTTGGATTTCTAATGAATTGTTTAAGACAGGGCTAGATTGTGTGATCAGAAGATGTGTTCGGGAAGATTAAATGTCTGACATCCTCAGGGCATGTCATGATGAGCCAAGCGGTGGGCACTTCGCTGACAAGAGGACATCTTATAAAATCCTTTCTTTAGGATATTATTGGCCTTCTCTCTTCAAAGATGCAAAACAATATGTCAGGAGGTATGACAACTGCCAAAGAATTGGGAGACCAACTCTTTCAAATGAAATGCCATTACAACCACAGGTACTCATTGAACCCTTTGAAAAATGGGCTTTAGATTTCATTAGACCTATTAATCCACCATCTAAACAAAAGAAGTATCTATTGGTTTGCACTGATTATGTCACTAAATGGGTGGAAGCCAAGGCATTGCCTTCTGCCACTGAAAATTCAGTTGTTCAATTTCTTTTTGAGGATATTTTTGCTCATTTTGGTGTCCCAAGAGAAATTGTGACAGATCAGGGAAGTCAATTTACATCTAACTTGATGGAGAAGCTGATGGAAGAATACAAAATCAAGCACAGAAAATCTACTCCGTACCATCCGCAAGCAAATGGTCAACTGGAATCCACAAACAAAGTTCTTGAGAGCATCATCACCAAAACTATTCATCTCCACAGAAGAGATTGGGCAGAAAGGCTTCCTGAAGCCTTATGGGCCTATAGAACTACATGGAGGAATACAACAGGACATTCTCCCTATGAACTTGTTTATGGGAAAGAAGTCCTGCTCCCCATTGAGTTTCAAGTCAAGACCTTCAAGATGGTAGTTCAGTTGGGGTTGAATCTATCAGAAGCCCAAAAGCACAGAATGGAGCAGCTGAATGAGCTAGATGAAATAAGGCAAGATGCAATTTTAAGGACTGATCTAGTTCAGCACCAAAGAACTAAGTGGCATGAAAGATATATCAAAGAAAAAAAGTTTCAAAAGGGAGATTGGGCATTACTGTTTGATTCCAAGTTTAAAGACTTCAAAGGAAAATTTCAGACTCATTGGCTTGGACCATATGAGATTGACGAAGTCTTTAGCAATGGAGTAGTTCGAGTCAAGACCATTGATGAGTTTCAAACTCCTCTTATTATGAATGGCCACCGATTGAAAATTTATCATAAGCCACTGTCAAAAGAGGACTTTCTCAAAATGTTTCAAGAACATTTTGCAATGAGGCTGGTGGAGAGGAATCCTTCTCCTCCATCAGCCTAGTCTTTTCTTCTTTCAATTGAAAAGAAAAAAAGAAAATAAATCTTTTGTATAAGCCTGAAAACCAATCATAGATTGACAGTCTTATACAGAAAATATAGAGTGAAAATCAGGGACACCTGACACTCTATATTTTCCAAAATAAAAATAAAAATAAATCTTTCTTTCTTTCCATCTTCACACCACCTCACTTGTTATTTCCATCTTCACCTCCATCTCATTTTCATCTCCATTCCACTTCATTTCCATCTCATTCCACTCATTTCATTTCACTCCATCAATAAAAGTCCCTCTCAGGACTATTTTATTTATTTATTTCTTCTCTAACTATTTTTGTGCAGTAAAAAGGGGTGCTGTCTTAGTTTCTACAGCTGGAAACCATTTCCGCAGCCAGAACCAGTTTCCGCAGCTCGAAACGATTTCTGCAGCCAGCATCGCTCTGTTTTTATAGCTGGCGTCACTCTGTTTTCAAAAAAATCATAGTCAAAGGTTAGTGTCATCATCACCAAGTGCAGCAAAGACATGGGGTATCCTCAAGATCAAAGAACAACAATGGGTCAGAAACCTTAATCAAGAAATGATAAACTTCCAAAGGTATGATCAAAAATCTCTACCAAATAACAATTTAGTGTCATTATTTGCATAGTTATTAAACCATGGCAAGTTCCACTAAACGCAATGATTTGATACGGCAAGCCCCATACCACTCCTCTTCCACGATGTCATTCCATATACACCCTATTCATTTCTAACGGTCCCATAATCATTCTAAATCTATGGACTGCTCTCCCATTTATTGGTTGTACTTTGGAGACGTGACCGACTGCACTACGACTCTCCTTCACCATAATTCCCGCAGCTGTCTGCTGAGACGTGTACGCAAACCAGCCGATCCAAAAGGACTCAGCCGTTATTCTGCCCATTTATCACTTCACTCCCGCATGCATTCGATGCTAAACACATGATTGTTGCTTACCTCGGTGCTCATACCATTCCCTGTTCTCCATTTCCGCTGCGTCCACTACAGCTTACTCCAAACCCTAGCCATAGTCACCACATACATTCCGAACTTTGATTACGGCCACTCCAGTTACCCTAAGAATCTCGTAATCAACCGTTTTTTTTTCCTGAATCGTCATACGCAGTAGAATTTCCAGTCGGAATTTGAAGCCAAGAAAGGGAAAACTGCTAAGAGCTAAACCGGAAGGCCCGAAATATATGGAGGGTTATCCTCAAACAAAGGAGTCGTTGAAGAAAGCAAGGGGGCTGAAATTCATTCAAAAGTTCAGGGGCTATAACAAAGAAGTGACTAAATATTTTGCGAGGTCTTTTAATGGACAAACAGCGGAGGTTGGAGACCTGAAATTTACAGTGACCGAGGCCACAATAGCAGCTGCAACAAGTCTTCCGCAAGAAGGTGAAAGGTGGTTCAAGAACAGAGGTGTAGAAGATCAAATATGGAAAACAATACTACAAAACCCAAGTATGGATACCTCTATATTTACCAAAGGAATCCCTGTGCATACAATAAAAGAAGAATGGTCCCCTCTGCTATTACTTATTCAGAAATTTATCACATGCGAGGGTCGTTTTGGCTCCATGTACATGTATCATGCCAGGCTTATGATGAATTTTATGGAAGGTTATACCCTTAATTTGCCTTATTTTCTGTTATCAAGCTTGAAGAAAATAAGTTTTACTGTTCAAAAACACGTAGGTAATATTGAACCCCATCTTTACCATCACGGGTTCATAAAAATCCTTATTGAGGAACAGCTGAAAAGCACTAAGGATACTTGGGAAAAGTTTTTGACAAGAAACCACTTCCAAGAACTGACTGAAGCCTCTGGAAGCAGTCCCCCAAAAATTCCCAAGAGAAGTAGGAGGAAAGAAAAGAATATTACAGCCCAAGACTCTCCTACAATAGACATTTAGGAAATTATTCAGGAAGAAGAAGAGGGAGCTAAAAACAAGAAATAGAAGAAGGACAAGAGCAAAGTAATCATGCAAGAAACCTATCCATCCACTGAACCATCCATAGAGGAAGAATCTCAAACTTTGGCAGAAAGATTAGCACATCTTCAAGCTGCTGCCTTAGCAAAGAAACAAAAAGAAAAACAGAGTGCACAGAAAAAGAGCACTAGTCCACATGTCAGGAGGAGCAGTAGGCTAAAATGAAAGAAAAGTGTAACCCAAGAAAAACAATCACACTTTATTGATTTAGGTGAAGGAACACCTGAAAAAGTTCCAGCTCAACAAGACATTGAGTCAAGTCCTCCACGTGAGGAAAACCCTTTTCAGCTGGAAAGAGAAAATAGTCCTCCTTTACCAGAATTTGAGTTCAAGCCGAGAAAAACACCTGAGGTAGATTCCACCCAGCAAGAAGCATATAACTACCTAGAGTCCTTGGAACAATCAGCTGCAGGACCAAGCACTACCTTGCCACTTGATGCACAAGTACAGTCTTTAAAACAGGAAGTGTTTGAATTAGAAGTCCTAAATAGGCACATTAAACAAGAAAACGAAGCACTCAAAGAGCAGAGTAAGGTAGACAAGATTGTCCACGATAACACTATGCTCCATTTAGGACTGTGGCAAAAGAATAACAGGAAGCTGAAGAGAAAGTGTAAAAAGTTGAGCAGGGCATTGATTAATCTTAAGTTCAAATGTCTAGTCAGGAAACCAAGGATTGTTTTAGCATCAAAGAGGAAAAGAAGAGGGTTAGATGTTCTTGCAGAAGCCTCAGAGCACATGGATTAAAGAAAAAAAACTAAGTTTTGGTTGCATGAGGACATGCAACACCTTCACAGTGGGGTTATGTTGAGCCTCGAAGCTGCACTTTCCTACACACCCTCCCAGCCTTCTTCTTCCACTCATTTCATCCACCTAGCTGATTAAATCATTGTATTTTAGTTTAAAAAGGAGCTTTTGACATGATTTTCTAACTACGCTGATGACTGTTGTTTGGTTTAGAATTTTGTTCAGACAGCTGCGGAAGCTTCTCAGTTTCCGCAGCCGACACAGGTCTCTGCAGCTGACCCAGGATTCTGCAGCCAGCACAAGATTCCACAGCCGTTTTGTCAAACACCATGCTACAGGTGTCCTCTGAAGGGATGAGCCACATGGGCAAGTTCCAGGAGTCAAGGACATGGATTGTGTCCCTCCAGATCATCCAGCACAGCCATGAAAGCTCGCTGTCAAACAGGGGGCAAAGGATGGTCAACGGAAGTGTCCAACGGTGGCACGGCTCTGCGTAGATCTGTTTTTTAGCACGTGAAGCTACGTGGCACAATCCTTAGCCACGAAGATATCCTGGCAGCACAAATCCAACAACCATACCCCTCAGATTTAATAAACATGATGACGTTACCTAGATCCGGGCTGAGGAAGATTCACGTGTCTCTAGCAGCGTGGTTAATAGCGTAGATTTAGTTAAATTGTTTAGCTCTCTTTCCTTATAAATAACGCGTCCATGAACGCTGTAAAGCTAATCGTTGTTAACGTAATTTGAAGACTGTTGTATTTCCCCACTGCACTTTTACGTTGCTGTTTAATATATGAGAAGACTGGTTTAAACTTCCGCGTGTAGCTGTTCGTTGAATTGGTTGAAGTGGCAGAGGGTCCCTGCTTACTGAAACCTTGTACAGTTGTCTTTTAACTTTTGCATTGCTTTATTTATGTTCATGTATATTAGCTGTACAGTTGTCATTTAAATTCTGCGTTTTATTTCATCATGTATATTAGTTGTACATAACAAAGTTTTGATTTCTGTGATTTACATTTTCATCGCTGCTCTTTCATGGTTACAACTGATCAGTGTTTTTGCAGGTTTTCTTAGGCAGCCCGGGCCAATTTTTCACCTTTTCTTTTCATCACTATTGGCATACGAGATCATCTTGTCTTTTTCGCTGACTTTTTTTTTCAAAAGTTTTATTTTCAAGTACTATCATTTCCTTGAGGAGTACATTTATTTTATGTTCTTGGATATCATGCTATTCATCTGTTAATGGTTCCTTTCTATAATCAAATAACTGTATTAGGGATCAGAATATCACTCATTATAGCTTGATTTAGTTTGCTTTAGATCTCACATTGCTTGACTTGTTCATGACTATTTCTCACAGGGTAAATTAAGCTGAAAGGCAAAAGGTCAAGAGAGTTAAAGTAGTGTGATTATCTTCTTTTATGCAGTTTAACTTCTTTTAGATTTCACATTGCTTAACATTTCATGATATCTTTTCGTAAGGAAGATTGAGTTGAAGAGTTGAAATAGTGTGGATTAGTTGTTCTTATTAATTGAATTTAGTGTAGATTTCACTTTCATTTTCATTCAGCAACAAAGATACTGGGCCGATGTCATTAGTTCATTGTTTGATGTCTTTATTTCTTTTTAGGAATTGAATTCATTTCAGTCATTTTAAAGCTTGCTTTCTTTTAAGTTTTAGAGATCACCATAATCATCCATATTTCACTTGCTTTATTACATTTTCATCATCTCACATTAGGGAAAGATAAATCCAAAAACAAACTTAAAAAAAAAGTGAAAAATGACAAAAGATTAAGGAAATGGTTATCTAGTACATATAGTACACTTCACTTCGTCAGTTTACGAACCCCGGGTTGACATTATTAATAGAAATTTAGATCACACTAAATTGATCGAACACTTACCCATAGCATGAGAGCTACTATGGCCCAAGAGATCAAGAAAAATGTGGCACCTAGGGACAGGTTGTTTTTGTAACTAACTTTTCTTATGAGGGTTTTTTTATGATGTTGGATGACTATGTGTGATGTTCCATTCATTCCACTTCCTTAAGGTCACAAAGGAGGTTGAATCTAATCATAGTAGCCTCTCCTAGCTTTATTACCCTAGTTGGCATGGTTACATGGTTGAATGTGGGATGAGGGTATTACAAAGATCAATAGAAAATTCCTAGAGGAGGATTCTAGGACTGCAAGTGCTATTTGAGACGAGGACGAGTTTTCCTCAGGAAGGTGCACAAAGACTATGCCTAAGGGTTTCAAAGGAGAGTTCAATTCAGCTAAAGGAGGTGTCAATCTAGTCTTCGAGGGTGACTATAAATTCCAGGAGGCCAAGCGAGTCACTTCCCATGGAAAATATAGGAAAATTTTTAGGATTCTCAATGTTTTGGAGGCAATGAGAATTAGCCTGCATAGAGGTGACATAGGGGTTAATGGAGGGGTATTTCATGTAGCCTAGTTTCGCCTAACTTTAGAGTAGAAAAAATTATGATGCTGAGGTATTAGCCTAACATATATGTTTCCAATATTTCTCTCACATTGGATTACTAAATTAAGCATCGAAATTGTACTCATAATTTTTGTTGCATAATGATGATAAAACCCTCATTTGTTGTATCGATTTTCCCACATCTGGATTTTCTAGGCTGAATTGTCCAAAAATAACATTTTAATTTTTATTATGTTTGTGATAACCTTTTTTAGTCTCCATTTTATTTTCCATAATGCTTTATTTGTGAAGAAATTTTAGTGTGAATTATTCACTATCTTGTCAGTAACAAAATAAACTGAATAATAATTTTATTAGTTATAAGAATAATTTCAAGTTGTTGCATTTCAAGCAAATTTTCACATGGTATTAGATTGATTTTGATCATATAGGAAGATTCAAGGCGAAAGGAGGAAATTTCTCAAATTCAGAGGGATTATGGTATTTCGATTTCCAAGTCTGTGCAAAACCTAGTCAGGTAGTGCAAATTGTTGGACAAGGGTTGAATTTTCGTATGTAGAGTGAAAGATTGGTTTATTTTTCTTGGTATTGATTCCAACAGATAGAGGTGAATAGATCATATTTTTTCCACAAAGAAAATTCTTAGTTTAGGAAGAGATAATTTTCAATAGTGTATGAAATAATAGATTAGTTCCATGTGGAAGAGAA
The DNA here is from genome assembly GCA_031772625.1 of Pinus tabuliformis. Taxonomy (NCBI): domain Eukaryota; kingdom Viridiplantae; phylum Streptophyta; class Pinopsida; order Pinales; family Pinaceae; genus Pinus; species Pinus tabuliformis. Next base: position 638,032,875 of record CM062816.1, on the reverse strand, counting down.
ATTGCACACATAAAGGAGATATTCTCAGAGGCTTTCCAAATCCAAGTCATTATAGGAAATATGAATTTTATAGTTGTTGTTAGCAGAATAAATAAGCATATATGTGCATTCGAGAGGGGACTTGTATTAGAATATTACATCTTCTAAACTAGGTATCTATCTAAGAAACCAAAAATATATCAACATATAAATAAGAATATAAAGAGAACAAGGAAAAAGAATACAATAGATATAAATGGTTCACCCAATTGGGCTACGTCCATGGGAAGCTTGTCTTCTATTATCTCAATAAATATCCTACAATCTTACAAAGAGAGAAACTACAAATAACCCAATAGAAATGGAAATATGTTGTGAGCACAAGATAAGATGTGATGGTATCACAAAATGGTATACCCAGAGATGTGGACGAATTAATCTCAAATATTAAATGTGGGATAATATAATTCTCCAAAGCAACACCTCTTTATATAATAAATGGATACAAGAGTATCATATTCCATAATAAATATGAGATATAATGTATTACTATTTTACATAAAATTGTAGACAACTTCTGACATAATACAAAGACATTATTACCTTCCAAGGAATATAATATATTCCAACACTCCACCTTAATAATGGCTGGGAGAGGGGCCATCCTAACACTAAGGAAGGAAGGAGTCATTACTGCTCCCCCTTCATGAAAAGTTCCCTCATCGCAAGCAAATAAAGAAGATGCACATACTTCGCTTTTGTCAATGATTTGGTGAAGATATCAATTTTCTGTTGCTCGGTAGGACAATACTCAATGGAAAGAATACCATGAGTGAAAAGACCTCGAATATAATGAGAATCGAGGTCAATATGCTTCATCATGGAGCCATATATCGGATTATAAGAAAGCTGAATTGCACCCTCATTTTCAAATTTCAACATAGTGGACAATTTCATAACCATACTAAGCTCGGTAAGAACATGCCATAACCAAACAACTTATTTAGATGCTTCTTTGGCTACTCTATACTCTGCCTCGCATGAAGATAAAGAAATAGTCTTTATCTTCTTGTTGGACCAAGAGATCAGACATGAACCAAGTCGAAATATGTAACCAATAGTTGACAATCGATCAAAATTGTCACCTACCCTATCAAAATCTCTATAACCAGAGAGTAAAATTGTAGAAATACTCAAACAAAATACATGATAATGCAATCTACCCTCTTCTCTTGGATTCCCGCCAATGACTTTCATGAGGTTGCTGCATGAATCAAGAAATCATACTAACCGAAAAGGAGAGATATGATTTGATGCAAGTTATATATATCAAACTACTAATGAGCTAACGAGAAAGTGTATCATCAACTAGTGGAGTGGTACACTCAACAATTAACTTTACACTGGATTGAAATGGCATAAGAGTAGGTTTACAATCACTCATATGGAAACAAGCCGATAAATCTGTCTCATACTTAGGCTAAGAGAGACAAATACCATTGGCCATATGCTAGATCTAAAGACCCAAGAAATACTGCAACGTACCGAGATTTGTCATCTAAAATTGCTTCTGAAGAGCAATTTTAATATCTCGAATTAATAGAAGCTCGCTGCCAGTGATAATTAGATCATCCACATATAAAAAAATAATGAGGATATTATCACCAAAGTTCTTAACATAGAGATTTAGATCAAATATAAAATGCTTAAAACAATTATTCAATAAGTATGCATCAATTTTATCATACCAAGCCCTAGATGCTTGTTTGGGACCATATAAAGACTTGTGTAATCTGCATACTAAACTTGAGGATTCAGCTGAAATAAAACCAGGAGGTTATAATGTCTAAATCTCTTCAGTAATATCACCATTTAAAAAGGCACTTTTAACATCCATTGGATGAATTTCCTGCTTATAAGATGTAGCAAGTGATAAAATGGTTCTTATTGTGTTCATTTTAGAAATAGGAGAAAAAGTTTCAATATAATCAATACGTTCAAGTTGATTAAAGAATTTTACAACTAATTGTTGCGGGTGGGAACACCTTAGGGTCTTGGGTTGAAAACCCCAACAGAGCAGAGGGCATAGAACAACAAGAAATATGTAGACAAACAATTTAAACGCTTAAACTACTAAACTGGGAAGAAGTGACATTACTCTGAATTCCTATGTTTGGGTTTGATCCCACAGGGTGTAAACCCTTTGCTTCTTCTTATTCCTTTAAAACATGTAACTTTTTCAAGCAAAGAACATACAAAAATAGTAATAGAAATCATGTTCATGACATATGTGATAGATCATACAAGAAAATGAGAAATTATGAATTAATATAAGATTTATAAGCAAATAAAAACATTGGTCAATGCATAAACACAATAAATATGAGGAACATAACAAAATTTCTTTATTGATGTAAGCTAAATGAGAGGTGGAAAAATACAACCTAAGTCTTCCTCTAGCTCCAAGTGGAGCCATCCTTTGGATCCGTCCTGTTTCACCCTCAGAAATATTCCTCCATTAATACACACAAGGATATCATAAGAGGGACGAAGAACATCTCAAAAGAGGAAACAAAGGTTTCTGATAACTTGGGGAGTGTAGGAGGGACAAGTATTTCTTTAGACTTGATCAAGGATCAATCAACTATAATATCAATATCTCGTTTCTTCTCCCCTTAGGCCTTACCATGGAGGTTTATTTATAATTCTCAAAATTAGCCTTTTCAGTTGGGAAATAGTTGGGCCACGGGCTATAGTAGGTGAGTAATGGGTAAAACCTGTAAAATCAACCTGAATTTATGGAGATTATTTATTTTTTAGTGTTTTAACACATATACATGGTTTGGGTATATACTGACCCTTGTGTACACACTTTTAACACAGGGAAAAGTAGCACATGGGAAATAAAACATTGTTTTTTAGAATTTGGATCAAGTCTAGAAAGGAAAGGTTGCCCTAGGCCATAACCAAAGCATAAGATCTACTAAGAGTGTTAAATGGTGCTATAATATATGCCCACTAATATATGAGGTTAGAAGGGGTACATGATGAGCGAAATGTATTAAGTGTATAGAAGGAATCATGTTGAGACTAGAGAGGAGTTCACCAAAATTCAGCTTGCCACGCCAGTGAAAGAGATCAGAAAGAAACTGTTGTCTGAGGCAGGCATACCATGCTCAGAGATGATAAATAATTTATGCATGTCAAGTACAAAAATGGATCCAATATGCATACAAGTATAAAGGAACTAAAAATACATAATGTGTCATCCGATGTTAGGGTCCCACCCTAACCCCCTTATTTATGTCTTGGGATCACGTCATAGTCAAAGAGTCAATAAAGCCCATATATTTTGTAAGTGGTTAACCCGAAATTAATGACGGGACCACAGTTAGTTGCAAATGGGCGGTAGCCGTAGTATTAGATAGATGGTATTAATAAAACTCACGGTATTGACCCATGGTATTGCATGTATGAGTCATATATAAAGGATAGAGACTCCCTGCGAGGAGCATCGTGTCTTGTTTTTATAATCGAGCTCTGCTATATTGGAGGTTGCCCCTTCGAAGAGGCCTGTGAACATTTCTCTCTGAATAATAAAATCATTGCTATTCTGTGTTCAAGGTATCTTTTCTTTGCATATTCTGTGTTTGGGTATTACTTTGCAGGTTAAGAGCATAACAAGTGGTATTAGAGCACTTTCCAGGGCTTGGTGGGATCTCCAATTTTTAGCAATTTTTTTTTTTTGGCTAGAGACGTGTTCCAGCATCTTTAAACCACGGGATCTGTCGTTAAGCGCATAAACCTGTGGATTTGGGGAGGCATGCACGCAGGAAATACAAGAGCTGGTCACGTCTATTGGACTTCCTTGTAACCCCTTTGGGTACCCCTTCGAGTAGTAGTGCATTAGACAGAACCGCGCACGGACTGTCTTCCACGTACCCTCTGGGTATATAGGAAGCCCCCTAGCTCCCTTGAAACCTTGCCATAGATAAACCTTCGGCCGTCTTGTGGCTACAGTACACCGAGAACAACACTTGGAGAGATTACTCGCCTGTACGATAGGGTAGTCGGGTTGTACGGCTAAGGGTACGGTCGATCCTCCTTAGTTAGAGACCTAAAACATTGGGCCGAGTACTACTGTCAGACCCTTATGTATATTGCGATCTGTAGCACCTGACACTCCTCAAGACCATAGTTCCCTTTCTATCGGGGGATCACACATCATCTATTCCAGATCAGCAAGTGCAGCAACAGCAGACATCAGTCTCGCAGCTCCATGAGATCAGCAGCAGCAGTTGTTCCACCATTAAGATCTCTCAGATCCACCAGATCAGAGTAGTTGTGAAGGGTTCCTATACCTGGATATACTTTTCGCAGGACTTTTGGCGGCATTGACATTTTGAGGATTTGGCGACTGCAGTATTGATCAAGGAGTAAAAATCTGTTAGGAGTTTTCCAAAAAAAAAAAAAAGATCTAGCCCATCAGCATTAGGACGACGAGCTGAGCACGGTGGTACCATTCAATTTATTAGAATTTTTTTTTTTTGGCGGTCCCAATTTTTCATCAAGTTGGTGTATGGTAGAAACTAGAGCTCAAGTGATGGCTAATGAAAGGCTAGAAAAAATTGAAGCAGATATGAACGACCTCAAAAATATGATTAGCGGACTAACTAACCAGGTATGGAAAGCACTCGATAAGGGCAAGGAGCCAGCTCTCGAGGAACCGTATAATGTCCATTAACACCATGGGGGTGAGTCTAGCCACTCTCCTCACGTCTGGCACACCCATTCACCACCCAGTCAGCGACCTCCCAAGTTGGATATGTAGAAATTTGACAGTTCTCACACGTCCGCATGGCTAGCACAAATGGACTAGTATTTCAGATTGAATCATCTCCTAGATGATTGGACTAAGCCTATGGTGGGGTCCATGTACTTGGACAATGAACGATGGCAATGGGCAGAATGGCATCAACGTTGCAATGGACCTTTTCAGAGTTGGGCCCAATTTACCAAAGCTCTTCGAGATCGCTATGAACAGGGAGACTCCTTTTTGGGACGTCTCACTAAGCCCTGACAGACGGTTACAGTGGATGAATATATCACCGCTTTTGAAGCCTTATCCTTCCGCACTGAGAGTCTCTCAGATGAGTTCTACACGGAATGTTTTATCAGTGGTCTTAAAGAAGCCATCAAAGCTCAAGTTCTACTCCACCACCCTCCCATGTGGACGGAGGCTTGCCAGGTAGCGCGTAAGGTGGAACGTGCCATAACAGCCCAATACAGCCGCCCCAATTTCCCCACTACAGGTCGTCCCCCACAAGCTCACAACACGACCCAGACACTTAAGGTCCAAAAGGTGTCACCTGAGGAAATGGCCGCAAGAAGGAAGCAAGGACTCTGTTACTACTGTGATGAAAAGTATTCCCCTGGTCATAAATGCAAGGAGCCCAAGTTTTTTCAAATAGATGCCACTGACTACAGCTCAACCGAGGAAGATCCACCACTTGAGGAACCTAAGGCGATAGAAGAAGACAACCAGAAGGAGATGGTATCTGACGAACCAGTTATTTCGCTAAATGCGTTGGTAGGAATTTCTTCACCTCAAACTCTCAAAATCAGGGGTTTTCTTAAACATCGCCCAGTAGTAGTCTTGAGTGATAGTGGAAGTACCCATAATTTCATCCATCAAAAAGTCGTCGCCGCAGTGCATTGTTTTGTACACGCAGTCTCTAACTTCCAAGTCCAAATCGCGGATGGGAGCACAATGAAATGTGAAGGCCACTGCGAAAATGTCAAACTCCAAATGGGGGATTATCAGTTGAAAACACACATGTTTGCCATCCACATGGGCGGATGCGACATTGTCCTCGGCGCTGAATGGCTTCGCACTCTTGGGCAAATTACAATGGATTTCCAGGAGTTATATATGAGTTTTAAGCAAAACAATTACACATATACCCTCCGTGGCCTCCAGGCGGGAGCCCCTTCGATCATCAGCTCGCATAGGATGGAGAAATTGTTAAAAAAGGGCAATCATGGCGTGGTATCTCAATTCAATGCCATCCAGGTTGTTGAAACCCAGTCCCTACAAATTAATCCTGAGATGAAACAAATTTTAAATAAACATCGGCAGGTCCTTTACAAGCCTAAGGAGCTTCCACTGTCGCGAGGGGAACATGATCATAGCATCACATTGGTTCCAGGGGACCAACCCCCAAACGTGTGGCCATACAGATATCCATTCACCCAAAAGAATGAAATAGAAAAGATAATCAAGGAAATTTTGGAAGCAGGTGTCATTCGTCCCAGCATTAGTCCTTATTCATCCCCAGTGGTCATGGTGCTCAAGAAAGACGGAGAGTGGCGGATGTGTCCCGACTTCAGGGCCCTCAATAAGTCGACAGTCAAAGATAAATTTCCCATCCCGGTGGTTGACGATTTGTTGGATGAACTCAATGGGGCTCAATTCTTCACTAAGTTGGATCTTTGCTCAGGCTACCACGGAATTTGCATCAAGGAAGTCGACATTCCCAAGACGGCGTTCAGAACTCATGAAGGCCATTATGAGTTCCTGGTCATGCCATTTGGTCTTTGTAATGCCCCTTCTACTTTTCAGAGCCCTATGAATCACCTTTTTAAACCATTGGAGGAAATTTTTCCTGGCCTTCTTTGATGACATCCTCATCTATAGTGGCACTTGGGCTGCACATCTTCCGCATGTAGATCTACTCTTGCAACTGCTCCGCCAACATAAATTATTTGTCAAATTGTCCAAGTGTTCATTTGGCATGGAAGAAGTTGAGTATCTGGGCCACATTGTGGGGCGGGAAGGTGTCAAGGTGGACCCCAAAAAGATCCAGGCAATGCAAGAATGGCCTCAACCTAAGACCTTGAAGAGCTTGAGAGGACTTTTGGGACTCACCGGCTATTATCGCAAATTTTTCCACAACTATGGCCGCATAGCGAAGTCCCTCACTCAACTCCTAAAGAAAAATTCCTTCTTCTGGAATGAGGAATCCCAACAAGCATTTACGGCCCTAAAAAATGCCATGTGTTCCACTCTAGTTTTAGCACTGCCTGACTTCAAAAAATCTTTTGTCATTGAATGTGATGCTTCAGGGACAGGTATTGGGGCAGTCTTAATAAAGGAAGGGCGACCCTTGGCCTTCACAAGCCAACAACTAAGTGGGAATAATCTGGGCCAATCTACCTATGAAAAAGAAATGATGGCCATCTTACATGTAGTCGACACCTGGCGCCCTTACGTATTGGGGCGACGTTTCCAAATCCGCACAGATCATCACAGTCTTAAATATTTTCTGGAGCAACGCCTATCTTCCCCACAAAAAAATAAATGGCTAGCTAAAATGCTGGGATATGATTATGAGATCATTTACAAGAAAGGGAAAGACAATAGGGTAGCAGATGCATTATCTCGCCAATTTGAGGAAGAAAGTACTCTGCTAGCAATTTCCCTCCCCATTCCAGAATGGATTGAAGAAGCTCACAGAGAATGGTTTTCACACCCAAGGCTATCCCAACTCATTTCTCAATTGCAGGTCGATCCAAATTCCATCAAGGGATACTCCTAGCAGGATGATATTCTTCGCTACGAGGACAGAGTAGTAATATCACCAACATCAACCCTCAAAAGTCGCATATTGGCCGAATTGCACTCATCTCCCATTGCAGGACATTCGGGCTTTCAGAAAACTTATGCTTGCACCAGAAGATCATTTTTTTGGACCGGCATGAAAAACGGCATCCTTACTTTTGTCGCAGAATGTGATGTCTGTCAACGCCACAAAGGAGAAACTGTCAACACACGAGGCACATTACAACCATTGCCCATTCCAGCATCAATTTGGACAGAGGTTTCAATGGATTTCATTACAGGTCTTCCCAAATCAGCGAACAAGTCAATCATCATGGTGGTGGTGGACCGCTTGTCAAAGTATGCACATTTTTGTGCCCTACCCCACCCGTTTACACCAACTTTGGTTGCGCAAACTTTCATGGATCAGATATTCAAACTACATGGCCTGCCCACTTCTATTGTGTCTGATCGTGACCCGATCTTCACCAGTAATTTTTGGCAAGAACTCTTCAGGATACAGTGCACTCAACTAAAACTTCACACTTCCTATCATCTGCAAACGGATGGTCAAACTGAAGCAGTCAACAAATGTCTAGAAACCTACCTCAGGTGTTTCACTTCAGAAAAGCAACACCTTTGGGTACAGTGGTTACCTCTGGCGGAATGGTGGTATAACACCAACTATCATGCCACTACTAAAATGACTCCTTATGAAGTAGTATATGGTCAACTTCTGCCTTCCCCTATTTCTTATCTCGAGGGATTCTCCAAAGTACAAGCAGTGGATCAACTCCTACAACATCGCGCCACCATGCTCGCCCATCTTAGAGAGAATCTTCATGAAGCTCAGAACCGCATGAAGCAACAGGTCGACCAGCATCGCTCAGAGCGCCAGTTTCAAGAAGGCGACCAAGTCTTTTTGAAGCTGCAACCATGTAAGCAAACATCACTCAAAGACAAGGGTTGTCAGAAGCTATCTCCAAAATTCTACGGACCCTACCAAGTACTTCAGCGCATTGGAGAAGTGGCTTACAAGTTGGCTTTGCCACCCACTACAAAAATCCATCCAGTTTTCCATGTATCATGCCTCAAGAAAGTAATTGGGAACAATTGCTGAGTTCAAACCAGTATACTTGAACTGGACGACGAAGGGTCAATCTGGCTTCAACCCGAACAGGTCCTCGCCACAAGAGACAAGCACCTGCGCGGCCGCATGATTAAGGAAGTCCTTGTCAAATGGAAAGACGCCTCTCTGGAAGATGCAACTTGGGAACCAGCTACTATTCTTCAACAGTTTCCGTAGCTTCAGCCTTGAGGACAAGGCTAGTCTTAAGGGGGAGGGCATGTTAGGGTCCCACCTTAACCCCCTTATTTATGTCTCGGGATCACGTCATAGTCAAAGTGTCAATAAAGCCCATATATTTTGTAAGTGGTTAACCCGAAATTAATGACGGGACCACAGTTAGTTGCAAATGGTCAGTAGTCGTAGCATTAGATAGATGGTATTAATAAAACGCACGGTATTGACCCATGGTATTGCATGTATGAGTCATATATAAAGGATAGAGACTCCCTGCGAGGAGCATCGTGTCTTGTTTTTGTAATCGATCTCTGCTCTATTGGAGGTTGCCCCCTCGAAGAGGCCTGTGAACATTTCTCTCTGAATAATAAAATCATTGCTATTCTGTGTTCAGGGAATTTTTTCTTCGCATATTCTGTGTTTGGGTATTACTTTGCAGGTTAAGAGCATAACATCCGATCATATCCAAATAAGTACATGTCTCAATATCACATATAAAGCACTATTCAATGATGCTGAAGTAAGAAGTTGATCACTCAAGTCATAAAGCTTATCCATAAAGGTACTAAGTCAAATGGTGGAATAAATGGTACTACAGTGCAACTTGGTTGCGAAAATATAGGATGTTGATGTAAGGAACTGCAACATATAAGGTAGATGGTGGCAACTAGCAAAAACATGAGAAACTAATAAGTGAACCAAGAAATGTTGATGAAAACCTGAGGTCTTCACCGACTACCATGGTACATTTCTACACAATGGGAATAAATGATCTTAAGTTGACCATATGGGAAATCATTTGACTACTGGTCATTGATGTATAACGTTAAAAACCATGATACTACTCAACAATAATTATGATGAGGGCCAAGGCACCCAGTACAAACTAACAAGTGTGATTAAATGAGTTGTAGTCGAACACTTGGAAGAATATATCAAAGAATATGCAATGATCTTTTCCCACTATCCATAGCGAAGGAGTCCATCAATGATGACTGCAAACCCTCAGGTACTGCCGAATGGAACCTAGATCTTCTTCCTAGAGAAATGAGTTGAATTCGATCGGAAAAGATCTACTAGAAGGAAGGCATTAATGCATCCTTCATAAATATAATGTAAGTGTAAACCATAGGACCATAATGTGGAAGCAATTGGATGAATAAATATGTAGTAACCCAACCAAAGCATGTTTCTGGAATACAAAAGATGTAGCTAACGCATCATAGAAACCCTCTGAACCAACCAATAATGAAATCTAACACAAAGGCAAGGAGTCCTTCAATAGGGTCAAATTGAAATGAAGGCATTGCATGAATCCCAATTTGTGATAATGAAAGTTGATGTTGAACACAAGGGAAACCACTCAGTCAAAGACCCATGATATTGATCACTTCTGAGCACAATGTGACCTATCAATAATCAAAATAGGGTCATGGTGCGGCTCTAGATCTGCTCTCAGAGAAATTTTTCATAGTCCATAAGAGAAAGGCCCACAAGCAAAAAATCAATGGAAACGTTCTCAAACCAACATGAGAAAAGGACCAAATAGATGATGTGATAATGAACATGAATCTAACAATCAGGGATGGCTGACTGAGAAGTAGGTTAGGAGACACCGCAAAGAGGCTAACTTAGGTTTATTTCCCTTAAAGAAAAGCACGACTCAAATGTGACTACATGGAAGCATATGACAACTTTGTATAAGTTTGTCATGTAGGAGGCATAAGAAAACTATCCATATGTTTGGAAGAGATAACCAATTGGAGGAGTACTAACTCAATAAAAAGGTTAAGGCTCTCTTAAGTCAAACTAAAGCCCATCCTAATGGAGGAAAGACTTATTTTTTGAGTGCTTTGTTCAAGGGAGACACAACTGACTCTAGATACCATCAATTATGGAAATAATGTCCCATTCCCGCTCTTTTATGGATTTCTAATTTTTTTCCTTTTTCATTTTGATGAAGCCTAAAAAAGAATAAAATAATGCTATAGTACAATGGAAAGAATGAGTGTCCAAATACAGATGCACTAGTTCCTGGGAGGGGAACATTCCTATGCTCAATGCAAGGTGACAAAACTAGTCAATGACACTCAAAGGGATGTTATTTCCATTGGTCAAAAAGTGTGTCAAGTTTCAGAGGCTAAGTGATTGCAAGGTTCATTTCGTAGAATACATGGTCAAAAGGTGGCTTAAACATGAGTCCAAGTGAAGCCGACTCAAGGCCAAAGGGTACAAATGGTCAACATGCAGTGCAATAGTACAATTCAAGACAAGGGAGCCTCTAGGGTATAAAGCCAAAAAAATGGTGAAGAAGAAAGAGAATAAATCTTCATCACACAGGTCATGCCAGGACTAAAGATGACTCCCAAGCCTACACAATATAACAGCATGGGCAACATATGCTAGCGAGGATATAATTAAGATGGCCATGTAAAGGTTGGCTCTACTATCATATCATGATTTTATAAATCGGTGACTGAAAATGGTTTGAGAATCAAGACATGATGGGATCGGCCCTATGGAAAAAAATTTCGAAGTATGGAGGGTAGTATGAAAAATGACGGGTCTGCAATCATGGAGCTGAAGCAATTTTCTCAAAAAAATTCCAAAGTATTCTTTTAAAACAACCCTTCCAAACACCCCAAGCCAAATGCTCAAAAAATCCACAAGAGAAAAATAAACTTTAGAAAAAATAATTTTCATTTTTTCAGCCTATATTTGGACTTTTGGCCTCACAATTTATCATTTGTGTTTTGAGAAATTTGGTGAGGGAGATGGGGAGAAAAAACCAAGCAAGCTTCCTGCATGAAATTCAATAGTTCAAACTACTTCAAATCTTTGAGGTAACCTTCTAATTGAACTTGTGATAAGTTTCAATTATTTTTAAATGTTTTATCATAAATTTGACCATAAGGAATTATTTATAAAATGTGTTCTCTATGTACACATGGGTTAGATGCCTGTAATCTACATATAGGAAGGCCCTATACACAACTGTGTTAATAACGAATGCGCGTGTGTACGAGTTTAGAATTAAAAACATGGATTTAAAGATTCAAAACATCATTTTTTACACGATGTCCATTACTTGGCATGAAAGAGATCATAGTGTAATTGATAATCAAGTGATGGAGGATCAAAATGCATTAGATGCCTTACGAGGATGCAGTTTGTTAAAATTCATCAAAATTATGAATATGAAGGAAAATACTTGATTTCTTGAGATGTTAATCCACTACTGGAGTGTAGAATAAAATTCTTTCATGATTGATCAGATGGCCCTAAGGATTAAAATAGAGGATATCTATTTCATTATAGGTCTTTCCCGGAGATGAGAGAGGGTCCACTGAACCGGAAGGACAAAAGGTAGTGTTAGTGTAGAAGACTATGTCTACATATACTATCCTGAAAACCACAAAAAAGGTTGGAAGCTAGATTCCAGTCAAGTATGTATAGAGTTTATCATTGAGAATCTTACTTTTTACCATACCCAGGGTAAATGGCTATGTTGCTTTACATCAAGCTTCGTGTGTTTCCATAAGTCTTGCAGTGGATTGTCTCACTATAGTCTTTGATTGGTGCACACCTCTACTAGCCAATATGAAGAAGCAACGTACTTCTATCTAGAAGGGTCAGACAAAGAATTTTGGATATGGAACCATCTTGTGTTCCTTCTTTTTTGAGATAGTACTTGGGCTTCGTCCCAAGGTATTATTGAGCATCAGCAGCCCAAGAGATCCATGAATGGGTAGGTGGGTTGATCTTATGACATGACTAGGGGGAGGTGATGCCCCTATGACTACATTTGATGATGATTTTTTCCTTTGGTGGGAACAATAGGTCATTGTAGTCGAAGACTACCCTTATGCCGGAATGGATTTCCGAGAAGATTCAGATCTAGGATTTCCACCAAAAGTAGCATGGGATTCCATAGGTATAAATGATTTTTAATTTTTTAATTTTAATATTTTTTGGATTTTCAATATAAATGAATTAAAAAAATCTTTTTGATGAGAGAATAAACTTACAAAATTATTTATCATGACACAAATATTGGACCAGTGAGACCTGATTGTCTTCCTTGACATAGGCATTATGGAAGAGATTCTGAAGGGGCTGCAGCAGAGACTAAGAGGACCCTCCATGTGGTCCAGATAAACTTGGTGAGGTTAACTCACCAAGTACCCATGGTGGCCATAGAGGACTTACCAAAGGAGATGCAGCGACGCGTGGTGGGAGTACCATTGGATTGGGTGTGACTATTACGGTGGGTGGCCAATGCCGTGGGATTTTTAGATAGATGATTAGATAATTTTCTATTAGACATGATGATGGGCATAAGCCCTAATTTTGTAGGACAGTTTGTCCCGATTTTATATATTATTTTTGCCACAAAAACTCTATCCATATAAAAATGATTTTATCATGATGATCATAAATATACAGATGATACTTTGATTATTTTTTGATGCTTTAATGTGAGGAGTGATTTATATGCCAATCCAATGATTTATTAGCCATAGAATCTAATATGTAATTTCCTAATCGTGGAACATGAACAAATTTGATATAAACAAATGATCTTTGTAATAAACACACCCTCAGAAATTAGCGATATAAATAAGGATCTCTTACCCAATATATGTTATTCACTTGATATACCACTAGTTGTGAATCCAAGTAATCTACTAATGGATAAATATCAAGGGATATTACCTTTGATAGTAAATTAATAACAATAGTATATTCGACAATATTATTTGAAGCAGGATTGGTACATACCCCTCTCGAAACTAGAAAGTGGCCAGATGGAAAATAAATCACCCAATCCCCGAAAGCAAGGTTTCAGGTGTGTCTACTGGCACCATCAGTGAACCGTAGATATATCAAATCATCCATCAATACCTGCCAAAGGAGATAAAAAATAGCAACATCACTAAAACCGATAGATAGATATGTACAACCATATAATATATACAAACAAGTAAATGCTAGGACAAAGCCTAAGAAAAGTACTTTTTTCCTTCAAAATAAATGAACTCATAAGCTCCCTTTTTCAAAACCTTTTTGACAATGAAGTGACTATACCACGTAAATTTAAACTTGCCTGGCCCCAAGACATCTTTGTATTGATCATAGACCAAGACAAGGTTTCCTTTAGAAATTTTTTTTAGGACGAACAACTTTATCATATTGAGTTTTTACCCTCTTCTTACGAGATTCATCTATTTTTTTACCATCATTCTTTAAATTAGGCATATTCTCATCCCATTTAGTAAGTATTCTACGACCATGATGATATACTTGTGATTTCCTGTCGAAGGCAGATTATAAGTAGTAAAATAAATACCGCACTTTTTGAATGGGGCAGCGATGATCACAGGGAAAAGTGGAGCTAGATGTGCGTGCATTTTCTGAGTATATACTAGAAAATGATGGCATCTCTTGACCAATTCAATGCAATCTTTGAATATCGAAGGCCAAAAGTAGGATGCTCGCAATTTTTTTTTTGGCTATAGCAAGCCCAGATAAATGACCCCCATAAGCTCCACTGTGGCAATAATTAATCACAAAATCCACTTCTTCCAAGGTTAAATAACGTCTAAGGATTGAATCAACAACATGACGATATAAATTTCCACCTATAATAATATAACTTTTAACGCGATGAAGCAATTTTCTATGTTCATCCTTGGAAAAACAGAGTGGAAACTTCAAAGTCTGGAGATATATAACAATATCCCCATACCAAGGATCCTGCGAGAAAATAAGAAACATGTGTTCATCAGGAAATGTTTCCTCATAAATGATTTGTTCCTCACAAGGAAAATCTAAGGTCAACTCTAAAAATACTAAATATTTATTAGACTTAGCCAACATGAATTTGAGGTCAAATTCTTGTAAAATGACAACCCATCTATTATATTTTCTCTCAATCTCTCGCATACTCATAACAAACTGAAATGGATTGAAGGCTGCTAAGACGAAAGTTTTTTGAAGTAGAATGTAATGTGTAACCCGTTGGACAACATGGACAGCTGCCAAAGCTAATTTTGTAATGGGAAAATATCACAGTACAGGACCAACCAATCCTCATCTTAGAGAGTAGATTACGTCCTCACATAAGGCATCATCTTCCTGAACCAGAACCATACAAATAGTCAATTCTACTACAACGAGATACAAAAGTGAGACTCTGCTATAATCAGGTGAGTTCAACAAAGGAGAAGAGGTTAATGCTTTTTTCAAAGCATCAAAATATCATTGCACTAAGAAATTCCATCAAAATGGGACCCCTTTCTTAAGAAATCTCATAAATCCTTTTGTGATCTTGGCATAATTTGCTATAAATATCCTCAAGAAATTTGATTTTCATTGGATACTTTGAAGTTGATGTATAAAGGATGGGGGAGGAAATTGAATTATTGCCTCAACATTGAAGTGATCTACACGAATCCCCTCAATTGACATGATGAATCTCAACATCCGACCAGACGTGGCAGTGAAAACACACTTATTTGGATTCAACCGTATTTTATAAAAACGACATCATTCAAAAATAAATCAAAGATGTTTAGCACGATCAATTTGGTTTCAAGAACGAGCAGCTAAATCATCCAGATAAGCTTCGATAATGTGCTTGATATCGTGAAAATCATATGACATGGCTCGATGAAAAGTAGCTCTAGCACTTTTGAGGCCAAAAGTCATCTTTTTATACACAAATGTGCCCGAGGAAAAAATAAATTTTTTCTTGTGCTGATCTTCTGTATGGATAGTAATTTTATTGTAACCAAAAAATCCATCCATAAATGAGAAAATCTCATTAACCCCACATTCCTCAATAATCTGATCAATAAAGGGAGTGGGGTAATTGTTCTTAGGACAAGCCTTATTTAGTTCCCTAAAGTCAATGCATACATGGATCGTTCCTTGATTTTTGCCTACGGGGACTCGATTAGAGACCCACTCAGTTAAAGGAATGGGGTATATGAAACCCACCTTGAGAAACTTCTCAACTTCAACGTTGGTAGCTTCTATTTTTCTAGGATTTACCGGTCGAAGTTTCTTACAAATAGGTTTTTAATTTTCGTACATATTGATCTCATGCTGGACTATATATGGATCTATTCCAGGAACTTCCTCATAAGACCAAGTGAACACATCACGCAATTCTTTAAATAGATCGGTATAAGTTTGAATTTCTTCATGGAAACGGTAAGCTCCAATGAAGAAAATTTCAATAAAGTTGGGATTCCTACAAATGTTCATTGGAACAGTTTGTGAGATAACAGACATGTTACCTTCAGCAGAAAACTGCTTTAGAGCCAAAGGGGTTAAAACTGCATGAACATCAATAGTAAATGAGGAACTGTACAAAACTAATTCTACTGCCCCCAAATGAGGGAGGAAATATGAATGATGGTGAAAATAATTCCACGGTCTTTCAACACTAGTCGTTGCTTCTAGAATTGCTTCTTTAGATGGCAAGACAATATCTAAGCAATCATGAGTAGAAGTTGAATATAAAAACTCGGCTGGAGCCACATCCCCATCCAGCTCCTCTGATGAAAATGGAGTAGGATCAGAGTCTAAAGTGTTGACAATAGATTGATAAGCAATTTTCGCTATAGACATAGGACATGCCATTCCACCTAACTTCCCCTCATATAATGTGGTGGTAGATGAGGGTAAAGGCCAAGGAACTGAAAAATAATGAGTTCTCAAGAACTCTCTTCGAGAAGGTTCCTTGGAGGAGGAAATAACATTAATTCTAGCTATAGGAACATGAAAATCAAAGGTACCCATTAAGGAAGAGTATATTCCGACTCCTAAATTCTTTATAGGTTGCTTCGGATTATCCACTAACGAAACAGTAGATTCAGAAGATGCATGGGAATCACCTCGAGAATAATCCATCTGATCAACTTTTACAATTCTCCCTTCATGTGGAAAACAAAGGATGCAAAATAACAATGATGTAATAGCATCCATCTCATAAATCCAATTCCTACCTAAAATGATGTTGTAATCTAGATTTGCATCAACTATCTCTATTTCAATATTTACCACCTTACCCTCAACAAAGATGGCAAAGGCTGTAATAATCTCATGCAGTCTATGAGAATGACCATCAAATGCTATCAATAGAGTTGATGAAGGAACAACTTAAGGTGATGCAATAGTCTTCCAAAATGATATAGACATTAGACATGTGGAAGCACCCTCATCAGCTACAGTTAGAAAGATATTAGTATTTTGATTTGTAGACTTTATTTAAAACTCCATATGATATGGGACCCTCTTCTTCATGTTTGACATATTGAATGTAAGCACAAGAGAATGTTGTCGATCAAATGATCTGGTTGCAGTGAGTAATGTACTCCTTTGTGTGAGGCACAACTAGAGTAACTCTAATGCCGACATAACACAAGGATTCTGAGCTAGATCTTCTATAATTGAGTAGTTATGGGCTTCCTTAGCATTAGTTTTAATGGTTGAGTGTTTTGCAGATCCTTTCGGTATCTAATGTATAGACTTAATGGCAGGCCTCTCAATGTGCAGTGGCTCTGAAACATTAGGAGTAGACTTTGCCTTGGATGATTTTGTTTCATCATAATCATGCGAGTGAGTAGAAAATTCAATATGTGAACTTATCATGTAAACTTTTGATGTATGTTCCTGTTCTTGGTTGCCCCTAGTGGGGGTACCAGTACTTGAGTTTGTGCAAGTAAGTAACAGCTGCCCTTGGGGAAAAGGGTTAGTTATCACAACCTAGGAGCTAGAAGAACCCCGTTGAACTAATAAGTGTTGAGCATATTAGATCTTAGCAAAAAGATGAGTTAAAAGAATCTCCATTGCACAACTTGCATGGAAAATTTACTTTCTTCTCAGACTCTTTTTTACCCCCTCCATCATCATTTTCGAGTTTGTTTGCATTACCCTTCCCATCCTCATTCTTTTTCCTACCTCATCCTTTATTCTTCCCATTAGATTTTTGCTTTGTTTTGGGGTTATAAGTTTGGATGACATTTATAGATGAAGGTTGAGAAGGGATAGGCGCTGATAGTGATTCCTGCATAGAGGAAGCAATTTGTAAAGTCAATTGTTGCAATTAATTTAGCAAGTTGACTGTGTTAGTATCAATTGATTCGACTAACGTGATCGCATGGGGACCTGGCTTAGTTTTGGCTAAATCAATCTTAGACCTAGGATCATCGGGAAGAACTTTCTAAAGAACCCCAGATTGAGAATATATAAGTTCTAATTGTGGGCTTAAAAAATATCCTAGTATTCAATGAACAAACCGGAGAGCGATACATCCTTAGAGATCTCAGGTTGTAAATATTTAAGAAACCATTCAAGAAGGAATTCTTGTGGAATATTGGCTTGGATGAGCCTCTTCCTTCTCCTCCATTCTTGAATATGATCCAAAATGTGGGTTGCCTAGTCCTCCTGAAAATTAGCCAATACCCTAGTTCCAGCATCATAACAGACATGCAAATAAAAATGGTTCAAAAACATTGTAGCCAAACCACTAAAAGAAGCAAAGGAGGCCCTTGGGAGTCCAATGTACCACTTGGTCACATTTACAGTTAGGTTATGTTGGAATAATCTCAACCTAATTAAACAATCTATCAGGAAGTTTGAGGAAGACCATAAGTGGAAAGTGGTTATCTGGTCACCTGAAGCATCACTATTCTTCCTTTCGGATTTGGGTATATGTGAGGGAAGATTGGTTTGAACCGAAGGCCATACAAATTTGTATCTAATCATATCATTAGTTAATTTAAAAAGATCTGACAAGTTTAACATTGCTAGAAAAGGTAGTCGTGGTGGACCCCTAGGATTCCACCTGGTCATAGTGGAGTTCCCAAAGTTTTGGAAAGAATACCCTAGATTTGTGAAGGCACTAGGTTTCCTGTCATAATTCGTAGACCCACGTGAACCATAGGAAGCACCTTGTGGTCTAGAAAATGCTAGAGTTTGACCAACTCCTACCCAAGAATTTCCATATCCAGTGAAATTTCCCCCTAGGGAGGTGTTAAAAGGAGCAGAGAGCCCTTGGTAAGGGTTCCATGATTGATCATAGGGAGGAAATATTTGGAATGAGCTAACAAAAGCATATGGCATATTCTCCTATTTTCCAAAATAGAATTGAATCCCAGCTCCAAGTCCACTAACTACAGCGTTTGTCCATCCTTAGAAAGGATTATAACTTTGACACATATAGGAAAATGTTACAGATACTAAAGATGCGTTAGAATGTGATATATGATCACTGCCAGAAGGGAAATCCTAAAATTAAGTTGGCCCACTTGCCATGGAATTTATAGACGTGAAGGCAGTTGATGGAAAACTTAACGAAACTGAAGGAATTGCATTCGTCGGCATTCCATAGGGGATAAAACTAGTGCTAGAGGAAAAATCTCGAGTTCCCCCACTCGAAGATGGAATGCAGGTAGAGCCAAATGTAGCAATTCTAGGAGTAACAGAAGGTATTGAAATCATTCGTCCTCCTTGTACGGATACAGGAGTTTGCATACTAGTAGCACTCATGGTGGATGCCATGCTCCCAACAATGGTCATCGAAGGAAAATATCGAAATAGATCTCGGCTCGAAGGCCTGTTGGGCTGAGTCCTGATGTATAGTAAAATGTCTGAGTGATCAAAAGGAAGAGGAGAACTAAGAATCAAAAGAGACTCAAAAATATCTTCTACCTCAATAACGTATTCTGTCTGGAAGAGGACTCAAGATAGGACCGAAATCTTCCTCTCCAACTCTCTACTTATACCAGGTTTTTCTTGTGAATCAATAACTCTAACTGAAGGATCAATCTGTGTTTCATTTGCTACCACTGATTGGAAATGACTGGAAGGATTGCTCCTATGCCTTCAAGGAGAAGGCTAAACACTCATAGGTGAAAGTCCACGAAGCCTCCTAGACAGACGAGCTGGTTGATCAACCACTTTTAATTATTTTTAAGAAAACTAATTAAAGACTCAAAAAAATTGTAAAGCTAGGCCAACTAGGAGCAAAGAGAACCCTCTAAAAATTCCCTAAAGATTCATTAAATCAAACTACTTCTAAGTATTTCTACTCCAGGTGATGATGAACGAACACCAAAATACAAGAAAGTTGAAATCAAGGAACTTCTGAAAATAGTCTGGGGTAGTGACGCCCCAAGCCTACTAGCAAAGGTACCAGAAACAACTACCCTAACCTCCAGACAACATCCTTTGTTAGTGCGATCACCCAAGCTTCACAAGGATACCCTCTAGAAATACCGATGAATGTGATGCAATATCTACCTTAGGTGTTACGGGATTCCCCTCCCCATCCACCTATGTGATCCCTAGGAAAGGAAACCATGGGCACCAATTCGTATCAACATCTCAGTGGAACAGTCGTGAGGTGGGATCTAGCAAGTAGGAGAGGGGGTATCTCTCTTCCTTGTCTTCACTCTCCCTCATGCTTTACTCCCAGTCACGATGCTTTCCCAGTCTTTCTAACGACACTAGATTTCACTTGTTATGCAACTTCTATGTTTGATAGTTTGCGCGGCCTTGGAGAGTTAACTCTCAACTCACCTATTCTAAGGCCCTAAAGAGATTAAAGTTGTTGGTGTTGTTAATGACAAATTAAAAAGTTCTAGTTCTTTTTATTAAATATCTAGATTTTAGAGGAGTATTATTTAAGTCAAAGGTATAACGAGAGTGAAACTAATGATGTTTTTGACGAAAAAGAAACCAATAGAAAATTAACTATATGCATGTAGTTATTTTCTTTCGATGAAAATGGATTTATACTTGGTTCTACGAAAAACTTATATAATAAAGATACACTTTTTCTTTTGCTTTCAGAAGCACTCCACACACACTCAAAATCTAAAAAAGGCTAAGAATGCTTATGGTCCAAACTAACCTAGTACAAATTTAAATGGCGATGCAAGATCCTATGAATACTCATACTATAAGACAATGTGATTCTTTATAAGATCAATAAGCCCTCTTGACAGTAAAGAGGGAAAAAATATAATAACAAATTTCCCTCAATACCAAGTAAAACAAATTGCAAAAGTTCAGAATTGCTCAAAAACAAAATAAATGAAACCAAAAAACCAAAACGTGGAAAGAAAAATAAAGGAGAAAGCTATGTTTTTGTCTTTTTCTTTAAAAAGCCAAAGAAATTTTCGAGGTCACAAAAAGAACTACCAAATTCCAAAGATCAAGAGACAAGGACAAATAGTCCTTATACCTTGCAAGTTATAAAACTCGTTAATAAATGAACATTGAAACAAGGACTACAAACTTGTACAAACTGATCTGAACAATAGTAAAAGACATAGTTATCGAAGAATCCATAGTAAAACTTATCTTTCGTCAACGTTTCAAATCCCAACTAGGATCCTGATGATGGATCCCAGTTGGGATTTGAAACGTTGACGAAAAATAATTTTTACTATGGATTCTCCGATAACTATGTCTGAAAATATATACCACAGATGTCTTAAATCCAGAATAGTAAAATACTTCAGCAAACTGATAAAATGTTAAGAACATCTCTCAATATTGCGAAATAAAAACTCAAAAAACCATGAAAAGCAACTAGGTCAACCAAAAGGGAAGGAAAAGCAAACAAATTTAAAATCTGGGTTATAAATGAAGCCAAAACAAATTTCCTTTTCAGGAAAACCACAACATCCATGAATTTCAAATAGAAGCTTTCAACTGAAGACACAAACCAAAACTTTACTCAAAAATAAATCTTAGGCCAACTAGGATTTTCACTCATATGAAGATTCGAAATTGAAAACTTGAAAGAGAACCGAGTTCTATAGACAGTGGATGACTAGAAAATAGCAGAAGTTACCAGGCCACAGAACTAACTGGGCAAAATATTTTGAAAAGAAAAATCAAAATTATGTATACAGGACTGTGTAAAATCACATAGGCGTGCGCACGCATTTCAAACACAGGAAACTCACATATACATGAGTCTATTTGAGGAAACTTACGTGTATATGGAACTGTGTCCCAACAAAAATACATATAAAGGGCTCAATTACGAAAAAAAATAAAATCAAGGCCTGATCTATAATATCAGACTTGATGCTTGGGAAACTAATAAATCAATGACACTGTAAAAGCAAGAAATCAAGAAATCAAACCCCTATCAAGAACGAACTACCCAAACTAGGTAAAATAAGAATATTTTCCCGAGTGGAGTTGCCAATTTTGTTGCAGGTGGGAACACCGTAAGGTCTTGTGTTGAAAACCCCAACCAAGCGAAGGGCATAGAGCAGCAAGAAATGTGTAAACAAAAAATCTAAATGCTTAAACTATTGAACTGGGAAGAAGTCACCTTCCCTGGAGGTCCTAGTTTGGGGTCAATCCCACAGCGTCCAAACCCTCTACTTCTTCTGATGCCTTTAAAAACTATAACTTATTCAAGCAAAGAAATACAATAGGAGTAATAGAAATCATGTTCATGATATATGTGATATATGATTTAACTAAATGAAAAATTATGCATTAATATAACATTTATAAGTAAATAAAAACATGTATCAATGCATAAACACAATAAATTTTCATAACATGAAAACATTTGTTTATTTATGTAATATAAATGAAAGGTGTAAAACTACAACTTGAGTCTTCCTCCATCTCCAAGTGGAACCGTCCTTCGTATCCGTCCTGTCTCGGCCTCAGGAATCATCCTCCATAGATACACACAAGGATGTCATAATATGGATGAAGGGCATCTAAAAAGAGGAAACAAAGGTTTCCTATATCTCAGGAGTGCATGAGGCACAGGGATTTCTTCAGACTTTATCAGGGATCAATCAACTATAACATGAATATCTCATTTCTTCTCCCCTTAGGCCTTCCCATGGAGGTTTATTTATACTTCTCCAAAATAGTCTTTTCAGTTGGGAAACAGTTGGGCCACAGGCTATAGTAGGTGAGTAACAGGTAAAAGCCATAAACTCCACCTGAATTTAAGGATATTATTTATTTTTTAGTGTTTTAGCACATATATGCGGGTTGGGTATATACTGACCCACGTGTATGTGCTTCTAACATAGGGCAAAGTAGCATATGGGAAATAAAACATTGTTTTTTAGAATTTGGACCAAGTCTAGAAAGGAAGGCTTGCCCTAGGCCATAATCAGAGCATCAGATCTACCAAGACTGGTAAATGGTGCTATAAGACTAATCTAGCTTTATGCTTTTTGATCTCTCCTTTTGCAGTGAACTTAGTTTTATAAACCCATTTACCACCAACTAAATTATTTCCTAAACAAAGAGGAAAAAGGGACCAAGTCTTGTTTCTCAAAAGAGATTCGTATTCAATGGACATATCCTTTTCCCAATGAGGATTACCCTTTTGAGCATAAGTAGTAGGATCATCTGTGGCCAAAAATTTGGTCATAAGAGCAAAGTTAGATCTAGTTCGATGAGTGTCGAAAGGATTTCCGACCTCACTATCTATAGATTAAAGAGTTTTCTGAGCCCAAACAGAAATAGTAGAAGGAACAATAGTTACTTCAAGAGGTTCATGAGCTTTATGTGGAATAATTGAGGAAGAGGAAGAATCAATATCAATAAGAGGCACAAAACTCGAAGAAGAAGTAACAGGAATAGGAGTAATAGGTGGTATTGGTAAATTTAGGGTAGCATGAGATTCTACAAACTCAGGTGGGGAAGAGACTTCATGAGATTGAAAATCCCTTCTAATTATGACACTTTGATTAGAAGGATCAAACAACTTGTAAGCCTTGGAATTATCATCATAACCAATGAATATACGCTTGTGAGATTTGGGTTCTAATTTTTTCTATTTTTCATCTAGAGTATTAGCCCAACATTCATAACCAAACACCTTAAAATTACTAATATCTGGTTTACATCCATTTAATTTTTTCTCATTGGTAACATTCTTAACAACTTTAGTACGATCTCTATTTAAAATAAAATTGGCACAACAGATGGCTTCAACCAAAAATTTTTGATGCGGTCCTTTAGAACAAAGCATACATCTATCCCTTTGAACTAAACTTTTGTTTTTCCTTTCAACGACACCATTTTTTTTAGGTGTATAAGGAATAGTCTTTTGATGTTGAATACCATGTTTAGACCAATATGCATCAAATTATTACTTAACAAATTTGCCCCCATTATAAGATCGCAAGGATTTAATACTCTTACTAGATGCATTTTCAACCATGGATTAAATTATTGAAATTTTACAAATGTTTCACTTTTACTTTTCAAAAAATAAACCCCATATTTTCTACTAAAGTCATCAATAAACATAAGAAAATAAATTGTATGAGATTTTCTACTAAACATATTCAAGGAGGAATCTGAAAAAATGTATAGGGCTTCAGATCAAATGTTAATTTTTTTTCCATTCCCCCTTAAGAAGTTGTTCTTTTTATGAATGGAATGAACTATGACTTCTTGCAACCTAGTTCACTCATCACTATAATTATTTTGTGGAATATGAATCTTTCTTAAGACTATATGCCAATATCAATTAGAAAAACCAAAATAAATATTTTATGTGAATGTGCCAAGATGGAATTTCATCATATGAACAATTGAACTCCAAGCCTTTAACATAAATATGTTCACATAATCATTCTTCTACAAAATTTAGTTTCCAGGGACTCATCTAGAATTATAATTTTTGTCTTAAAGATCTTATATGGAACTACATTTCAACACACCTTGTGGTGTTTGGGGAAGTCATAATTTCAAGTACCTTCTTCTTAACCTCAACTCCAATAGAACAGAAGCGTTTACCCACATGTATAATCATGTACAATTAGATACTGAATGGATCAGTATACTCCCAAACATTCTTAGTTGTTAAATGATGGATTACTATTTCCTCCTATTAAATTCTACACTAGTTTAAAAGGGGAATCTTCTCTAATAAACTTTCTTATCTTTTGATGAACATGTTTAGAGGTACATGGATACTCCAATAGAAAATAAGGCATGCACTGAAGTCAGATATAATTTACCTCTATTTTATTGACCTATTTTGTTCGTGCTGGTATTTTACTCACTTTTTGATTTACTATTGAAATAAACATGTTTATCAACTTGTGCTTTATGTGTTACTTTTCTTAGCCAGACCTAAATTTCGCAATTAAAAATGACATCCTTTGCAAACTCTGCATAAGCTAACCATTTCAATATGATCAAATGGTAGAAGTCTGTAAATTGACATTCATTTATATAAAACGTGGTGATAGGATCACATTAACATTATTAAAGACTAGGACATGCATAAACTTTCGATGGAGAAAAGCTTTTACATTACAATATGTTAACAACTATTTGAATGGTAATAGAAATTGATTAACATGCCACCAATAGCAACGTTTCATATATTTTGTCTATGAATTTGGCAAAGTGAGTTGACTTGCCACATTGGAATTTGCCAAAGTGAGTTGAGTTTCCATCTTGACATTGTAAGAGAAGAGCTAGAGCTATATCTGGTAGTCCATAAATGCCAGTGGACAATTAGAAAAACAAAAACATAATTTCCGTATTTTTATTCTTGGAATTTGCCAAATTGAGTTGAGCTACCCCATTATAATCTGCAAGCTAAGTTCCCATACTGATATTCAAAGGCAGGAAGCTCCTCACATGGCTAGTCTATGTAACTCCATCCTTCCCTCATCATACACTATTGATAGTGTATAGATCCATCTTGA
Source organism: Pinus tabuliformis (assembly GCA_031772625.1). Lineage (NCBI taxonomy): Eukaryota > Viridiplantae > Streptophyta > Pinopsida > Pinales > Pinaceae > Pinus > Pinus tabuliformis. The sequence goes on along the minus strand of CM062816.1, from coordinate 638,007,254 downwards.
TCTCAAATCTATTGCACAGAGAGAAACAAAAAGGGAAACAAGTAAACATTTAGGTGCTTAAATGTTGCATTAGTTTATTATTAACATTACACATCTCTTACACTCAACCTCTAAAGGGCAGCTCGCCTCACTTTGTTCTTGAATCCACTGCATATTGTTTGCCTTTAATCTTAAATACATGAAATAGCTATGATGTGTACACATAAATTGAAACCCTAAAATAACTATCCCCAATATGTCTATCTATCTATGATCCAGAAACATGAGACCAGACACTTCTTCATTAGCCACAACACATTCTTTACCCAAATTTCCACTCTTGGATGAAGTTTGTAGCCGTAGGACACTGTTGGAACTAGGGTTTGTGTAGGGAAGCCTTTTGAAGAAGGTGTTGGAGCCCATCAAGGACCTAGCCACCATGCCAACATTGACTGCCAGGCCATTGCCTTCTTCGTATAGGCCATGGACTCATCATGCACTGCCCTGCTTAGTTTGTTATTGAACTTTAGATATGAAGGCTTTAAGTGTGATGGTTGTGATTGAATAGGTGCCAACCACAAGCATCTAATATGCATTCCTAAACATTGATATTCAAGTTATGATGGTAGTGACCACTCTAGGTTGAAGGTTTTGTTGAAATATATCTCAAGCTTGGGGTAAACACCTTCAAGAATACATACCTTGGAAATTGATGCAATTTAATGTGTTTTAAATTTTTATGGTTGCACATTGTAGAGTAGACATGGAAAAGATCATTGAGCCAATCTAGAATAGACATGAAAAAGATGGTGGAGTTCAAGATGAAGATAGTGCACATAAATTTAATAAGTATATGATCACAATGCAATTAAAAATTAAAATTCCATGCCATTGTCAGAATACTCATTTGAATATTTTCTCTTATTTGCAAGGATCTTATAATGCCATTATGAGAATACCGATTTGAAGATTTTCTCATATTTGTGAGGATCTTACCTCTATTGTGAGAGACAGGTATGTATTCAGTCTACTACTAATTTCATTAAGCTATTTAGTGTGTGTTACAGTTGCAGCTATGGGATTTTAAGGGCCAGGCTACTTAACAATATGTTGTTTGTCACATGTTCGCAATTATCATCTCTATGGTGAAGGAAGAAGTCAATTTCTTGATTAGGGGAGATATTGTGAAGGAAGAAGTCAAGTTCTTGACAGGGAAGATATTGTGAATGCAAACATTTGTCGGAGACAAAACCTATTTTGATAAGGTAATACTCAAAAAATTATGTCATTGTTATGATTGTTTTATGAGTAGCTTCATATATACTTAAAAGTTAAAAACCTCAAGATTTCTCGACAAAATTTCCAATGTTTGATCCATGGTTCATTTGTGAGATATTGAAAAAAATCATCTTCTAACACTGCTATAATAAAGAACAGACCCTTGTTGAAACCCTTTTTACACAGGGAACATGTCCCTCTTGTGGGGGTGCATATTCCTAAGTGTGGAAACATAGTGGAAACATTTTTCAGTAAATGATGGGAATTTTCCTAAAGTGATTGTGAATATTCATTTCGTAATTCATATTGTGAATATTTCATTGTTGTTTGTGACTTTTATTCTTTCTCACTTATTTATTTAATTTTAAGATCCTTTATTTCTACGGAATCGGTCTATAAATGTGGTGGAATATTGGTTTAAATAGGTCTATATTAATGTCTATATTCAATAAATTTGATAATATACTAAAATTGGGCGATGTGATGATACACTGTTAGTATAGATTAATCTTAACCTTCATTTTATTTAACAACTAAATAGATTGTTAAAAGGAGAAGAAGAATATAAACCACCTAGTATTTAAAAAAATAAGAGAAGTATAAACCACTTAGTATTTCAAGAATCTCAAGTTAGTATGAGTCTTTTTTTTTTATTTTTAAAATGTTGCATGATGGCAGTTATTAAATAGAGCAACACATCTTCCATGTCAAGCCTCAATTTTTTATTTTTTTTCCATTTTAGGTTATTAACATTATCAACATATAGATCAACATGTCTCTTCCACCCAAGCTGTAGAGCATAGTTGGCCTCTGCTGATGCATGATTTTGCTACACACAATTTGGTTTCAACTCTGAATGCATAAAATATGTAAACATAAATGTTAACTCCAAATATAGTTGGTCCCAAGATGTTGAGTATTTCTATATGAATCCACAAACATGACATGAAGCACTATTCGTTGGTCATAATACACGTGTTACCCAACACTACCATCTTGGAGGGGATCAAGCCTCTCCTTCTTTCCCATCTCGGAGGGGATCATATGTCTCTACCACCTTTTCTTTTCAGATTTTAATAAATTATTTTCCTTAGTTTTCAAGTCTGCATGGTTTGATATGGGGAACAATAACATACTCCATGGTTCGAGAGTAGGGGATTTGTAGTTGCAAAATAGTTTTGTAACTATGATTGTGTAAAGGCATCTATTGAAGAAGGTGTTGGATGTCATTAAGTATTTGGTCACCCATGCCAACATTGACTCCTTGGCTATTGGCTTGAAGAATGATTGATGTGATTGGATAGGCATGAACCTGAACATGTGCAAGGTACATTCCAAGACATTGATATCTAGATATACATTCATGAAGGTGTTTTCCGCAAGTAAAGAGTTTTGTTGAAAGATAAATAATCTTAAGCTCTGGAGATACACCTCGAGTAATATCTATCTTGCACATATGTGTTTTTATTTTGTTGGATTTCTTTAATATTCCAATATAATTTATTTTCGAAATGCTTATGAAATTTTTTACACTTGCATGTGGGCGAATGAAGTGAGTAGAGCATTTGAAGCTTTTGGTTGTATTTGCATTCTACAAATATCTCAACTTTATTGGGTACATGAGTAAGTGGTCATATTACTAGTAATTTCATTCAATCCCTTGGTTTTTAGGATGTAGCTATCAGTTTGTAAGGGTTGCTCTACTTAACAAGTGCTCTCTTTTTAAATGTTGTCTTCAGTTGTGATCATTGTGGCAAAGGAAGAAGTTAAATTTTTGATAGAGGGAGATATTTGTTAATGCTAACATTATCTGTAAACAAAAAATTTCTTTATAAGGTAATTTTCATGTAGTATTTCAAGGCTCTCACTATTGTATTAGTGTGATATATAGTTCAAAGCTAAGAAGATCAAGGTTGGTTATCTAGAATTGCAATATTTGATTCAAGATTTATTATTATCATTTGGAATGCAGAAGAGACCCTTCTATAAGAATGTCTATGTCAATTTCCATTTTCAACTTGCCTAGTTCATTGTTTAGATCTAATGTATTTTTAGATGACTTTATATTTTTCTTGCATAGATCCATCTTCATCTTGAATTTATCTTTCACAAAAAAAAATTAAAACTAACAGGTGTAAACTTATTGAATTTAGGCTTACGTGCTCCATATCATGTTATTGATTTTATGTACCCACAAATACATGCATCCTCTCAAATTTTTATGTACTCTCAATTCATTTTATGTACTTTTGATATTCATAATGGAAGGAAAGAGGGTTCCAAAAAACCCCTTACTATAGTGCATTGCAAGAGTCATTGCAATTATCATATTAGTGGTAAATAGACACAAGTAGTTTAACATATTTTAGTTATAGAATGAAGCTATAGTATATTCTAAGAGCCATTGAAACTATCATCTGTAGGGTACATATACAAGATATTATAGGTTTATTTTCCACCTTATCTCATAGCTTAAGTGACCCACTCACATACTAGGTTGAGACATTAGTTTTCTACCTTAGGAAACTAAATCTAGCATCTTCATCAATCTCCTTGCATGAAGGAAAGGAGCAATGCATAACCTTTTTCTATTCTCCAAAAAGTGATGATTGCTTGATTACCCTTAGCACATAGCAATGACCTATCTAGGATTCTAGACTTGCTCATTTATGACTAGAAAAATAACTGCAGTAACATTTATTCCACTACAAGGTAATTGAAGTCTTTGGGGAAATTATTTGCTAATCGGCTAAGTCTAGAAAAATATGCTAGCATTATGTCTATAAACAAGAAAAAGTATAGGTTCCCTTTTCCACTATTGATATATAATGTAAAGTCATAGTTAATTTCCTACCTTATATTTCCCTATTATTTTCTATTTTAAATTTTATTGAAAATTCATTTAGACATTCCTTCTAATCTATAGATAACTATTTATCAAGGTTAAAAATAATTCACAAACTTGATATTCTATTGAATTTTAAACTTGGACACTTATGGGCCATGGCTTTATGTAGCTGACATCCAGTGTTCACTATTAAGGTTAGTCAAGTTTTCGACTACCAATGAAATCATTCTCCCCAGTTATATTTTCAATAATGTGTGATGAATGATTATAAAAACTATTTGTGATCAAGCACTAAGAATCCAATCGTGTTTTAGGGTAAGCCAATCAAGTTTTAGGGCTAACTATAAGATTTTTTGGTTTTGATTAAGCACCAATAGGTCAACTAGGCTTTGGGGGTATGAATCAAAGTGACCATTATAGGCAATTTCTTGGTCAGTTTCTTGAAAGTAAAACAATATTTGTACCATTTGGAGTGAGTTGTCTTTGAAAATTTGTTTAAGTAAGTTGAACTTTGACCCATGGGCCATTATAGTTGGGCATTGGGATGTGGGTATATGGGTGTGTTAAAATTGGAAACTAGAGCCAAACCCCATGTGGGTCATCTTATTTATTGTAGTTGATATTTTTCTTGGATTCCTCTGATCGAGAGGTGTAGGTTTGATCTATAAATCATCTGATTCTGAAAAGTATTCAAGGAGATATGAATTTATTTGTGTTATGGGACAATTCGTCAAGGTCAGCTAGCAACCAAATAACCCCCGCTTGTGCTCAATTCTTTAGTATAAAAGTAGGTGGCCTGAGAGCCATTTAAACACACTCTTGAGATCTCACCTCTCCACTCATCTAGGTTTTGGTGGAATGAGACATCACTAAGAATTTACGCTACCCTAATCTAAATAAGCTCCACTCTAAAGGAGATACCATAACCCTTAGACACAGCTATGGAGAGGATTCCCTAGCTAAAATTAGTCATGAACATGATGAGGATGCCCTAGCTAAATGTAGTGATGATGCCCTAATCCTATATGTTTTTTTAGAAGGGTTTCTAATATTCTATGTTGTCATGGAGGACAACCCTTAAACATAGCAAAGAGGAATTTAAGAAAGTGTGGTAAGGTAACTTAAGGACAATGTGGAGAGCCTATATTAGAGACCAAGTTATTGTGGGACTGCAAAATAGTTTGAGGGTTGTTTGAGGGTGCAAGCATGCCCCAGAATAAGGCTGCCTCAAGGATCAAAGAGTTGGAGGTTAGGTGGAGTTGAGGAGGCTCCCCGTAGGCCTATTTTGAAGGAATTTCAAGAGCACTGAGATGATGGAGTAAGGGTAGCTAGGTAACTTCTATTGAGCCATAAAATAGGGGCTACTACTGTGTGGGAAAAGAGGATGTGTAGATAGTTTTAGGAGATGTGTGTAGGGCTATTGGTTCAGCTAGGAGGCCAAGTACCTTCAAGGGCCTAATCCAGTTTGTTTGTACAACAATCAAGGTAAGGAAAACTAGTTTTGTGGTAAGTTGTAGATGACAGCTAAACTATGATATGATGTAGGCCTAATCACCTCGGAACAAGGGCAACGTGGATAGGTTTTGGGCATATTTGTGCCCATAACAATAGCATAGTTGAAGAGAAGTATCCCTTGCCTAGGCCACATATTATAAGGGTTGGTTGATGAATCTATTAGGCCTGTTGCAACAAACGTAATTCCTTAAATAGTCATTGTAATATAATGCTTTTCAAAGACATTGGCATTGCTATGTGCTATGTCGTAGTCCATAGCACCATAACAAACAACCTTGGTGCCTTATGATGAATGTTGTAAGTAGATAGCATTCTATATGACAACAGTATGCATAATACAACAATGCACAGAGCATCATGGTGATAGGTATGCAACATGATGATGTAAAGGGGCACAACATGGTATGATGCATAGTGCAGCAGTATGAAAGATGTAACACAATGAGACATATTGATGGTGCAACATGGTGCAATTCAGTGATGCTGGACATTATATGATGATATGATGGTGAAGCACAATGGTAGGTGCCGCATGGTGATGGAGCCACCTCGGAGGATCAGTTGAAGTAACATGTCTTCAACTAAGCTCAGTTAAGCTACCTCATGTGTCATCTTCTCAGAGATGATCTCTGCTCTTATTTAGATAGGTCAAAATCTTGACTTCTGATGTATATGTATTATCTCTCTCTCTACTGAACCATTGAAGAACATATAAGAAGAATTTATCAAGGATTTCCCCATATTTGGGTTTATCCCTAGCTGGCACCACATCTTGTATCCTCTTCTCTTCGCTTGTCTTGTGCGATTCATGTTTATGTTCTATCTTCATTTTACTATCGTTCTAAATGTGATTGCTAATATGGAATTGATATTGCTAATATGGAAAATTGAAGTAAAATTTCTATCAGCATAGTATTATGCTCCTATACCAATAGGTTTCATATATCATGATTGACTTGATGAGCTATGTAATATGTTCATACCTTTACTTGTTGCAAAGGTTTTCCATATTTTCAAAAAATCAAAAAATTTTAAAAATGTAAAGAGGGTATACCCTAAAAGGAAAATCAGAGGGTGAAAAGAATAAAAGATGGTCAAAAAAGTGAAGGAAAATGAACGCCATCAAAAGAAAGACCAAGGAAAGTGTGCAAGTTTAAATGCCACTACCTTTTACTCTTGTTCATAAACAATTGTGAGCATCTTGTTAACTTATGCCACAATTGATGAACATTCAAACAACTTAAGCTTGGCTAGTTCATATTTGAATTTTATGTTTTAGAGATAGAGAATAAAATCCGATCAAACTATTTAATCTTGGTAGATAAGTAGATAGGTAGAGTAAAAAGGGAGCTCAACAGTTTAATCTGAGCCCTTGGATGTAAGAAGTGTAGACATAGATAGGCATTACAATGTAAAAAAGGAAAGAAAAGATTGATAAGGGTTTGCCAGTCTAAGTGCACCCAAATAAAGAAGTAAAAATGCTAGGATAAAGTAGATAGCGTAAGTAGATGATGGCTACAGAATGATATGTGGTGAATGATGATTCTAAACGTGTAAATTTTTTCTTTCATCAGTTGGACAAAGCATGGATGACAATGAAGATAGCATATCATGAAATCAAAGTAAAAAATAATTAACTTCCCTAATAATTTCCCCTAAAAATTCACTAATTTACCCTAAGTGCGAAGGTATCTATCAAATTAGAGGGGCTCAAAGTATTTCTCTAACTTTTGGAGGGACTGGACGCTCGGCCCAATAGTTTATAATGCCTAAGTAGTTAAGCCCATTCATAAAAAACCACACCCCTTCATGAAACATTCATTTCCTTGATAAAGTTTTTTTTAAGTAAAATCCTATTTTACTTAGGTAAATTAAAACATTCTCCATATAAACCCTCATATTCATTTAGCCTAAGTTTCAAATATATACATGAAATGTTTTAGATTTAGCACTTTTCCATTCATTGTGTCATATTAACTGCTAATTTATATTATTAAGTAAATCCCCTATAAAAATCTACCCATTCCCGTATTACTATAACTATACAAAATCCCCAAAATTTTATATATCCTGCCCCTTGGTTAAAATATAACCATAATACATCATTAATTGGGATTAATTAGTTAATCTGTAACTAATTAAGAGCCCTGATCCTTGCCACATTAAATAAGGATTAATTAACCCCCACGGTTAATTAATAACTTTCCAAACCAATCTTGTTTCTCCCAATATGATTAAAAAAACTCTAATTGTGTTGCCCCCCCCCCTCATTAAACACACATCACCTTGCCTCCCTAATAGCCGTCCAATCAAACCCCCCACATCCAATGGTTTTCATGCATATCGCACACCTCGCCATGACCAAACACTATCATGCGATCGAGAAGCGGTTTTGCAAACAGTACCTGTGCTACATATCAAACGTTGTATGTAATCGTGTAGTCACACCCAAATACCACCTCCCCTCCACTACCAGTGCGATGAAAACCAATACAGCTCATGCTTACCACCTCCACTAAATGAAAAAGTTGTCCCATCAGTCATTTAAAGCCAACTGTCATTTTCATTTACCCACCAATATTAATCGCTTACCCGTTTAAACACAAAAGCCCCAGTTTTGTTCGTTTTCACCTGATTATGCAATAAAACCCTATGTAACCCATCTGTGCCACCTCAAGCCTCTATTAGCTGATTTGATCATGGTTTACCTCTTGAAAAGCATTCTGGAGTCAGTCCACAGACCTTTCAAACTCAAATGAAACCTTTTCGACCTCCCCTGCAAACCAATGCTTTCTTAACAATTTTTTTTTGTTGTACAGGTGATAAGAAGACAACAACCTTGGATAAAAAATCTTAATACTATTCATAAGACCTGTTTACTCCAAGAGTGCTATCAAATTTACTGAAATAGAGATGGAAGATAAAAAATACAGTTGAAATAAAAGCAAAGGAAACATGAAATTAAACATTTACTATTGAAATAGACAATAAAATCCTAAACTACACATTGAGGGAAAAAGGACACAGTAAAGAACAGTCAAAGTGTATCAGGATTAAAGAGTATTAGGTTGAAGACCAAGTCAAGTAAATCAGCTAGCATGAAGATAAACAACAGGGAAGACAATTACAAAACAGGGTATACAAATTCATGTCAAAGTGAAGATAGGTGAAAAAACAGAGCGGTAAAAGTAAAATGTAAACAGTAAACAATAAAAGTAAACATGAAAAAATTAAGGGTTAAAAAAAGATGAAAACACTTTCACTAGCTACAATTAATTTTATCCAAAGTACAAGTGAAAAACAATTGAAAGGAATTTCAGGTTAAAAGATGAAATCAGAACAGAAATGGTACATTCTTCAGAAATTTCCTATTTAAGTCATAGTTTTGAAGAACCTATTGTGGCCACTCCAATAAGTATTTTGAGAAACTGGAGGACGTTTTTGTTCCCAAAAATCTCATATACAGAAACCTCTTTCACGTTTTACACAGGTATTACCAAGGGGGAGATAAGTGCATGTCTTCATAGCCTATTTTTCAGTTTGTGCAAAGTCCTATTTTTGACATATTTGTGCAGAGAATATTGTGAATATATGGAGATGGATTTTGGCAAACTGAGAGAGTTTTATCTCAAAAAAATTCCTGTCTACAAAAAACTCTTTCACTTCTTACATATATATAATTGATTGAGATATACAGGCATATCATTGGACCCTAAGTTTGCAGAATTTCTGGGGCAGAATGCACGAAGGAAGGATGCAGTTAGTGATTGGGATTCCTCATCATCAACTAAGAGTTGCTATAAAATTTAACTTTCTCTTCTTTGTCACCATAAATACATAGAAATAGTTCCAAATAGATTCATTAGTTTTGAATGTCCTCTATTTAAGTTCTATTAATGTAAACAGTTGGAGATATTTGTAAAACCAATCTTGATACTTTTTCAAGATATTTCAGTTTACAATTAGTATAAATACTTCTTCATTTGAAGTATTTTGTGTGGATTCTTAGACATTGCTATAAAACTGATTACTTTGGAATAAAGTGCTTTTGAACAAATATTGCATGGCTAGCTGGATGAAGAATTAATGCAAATGACTTTTCACAGGATTCATGTGTCAGACACCAGATCAATAAGTGTTCTATATCTCATGTTTTAAAGTTTTCTTGTTTATTATATCAACTGTGTTTCATATTTGAATATTAAAAGGAAAAAGAATAATTCAGAAAGTTCTTGAGTGCAATTTGTTTTCAATCGGTTTTATTCTTAATGTTTTCCTCTATACTTGCATAAGCAGTGAATTCTTAATTGCTCTAGTTTCCTAGTTTATTCACTTTGATTATTTAGTAAAGAATTCTTAATTTCTTTTTTTTGGTAATCATCCAAGTTCCCTATCTTAAAATATGTTGAAGGATTCTTAGTTTCCCTTCATCCCTTTTGAGTCCATTCCATTTTATTAAGTTTCTATTTGCTCCCTGTTTAGCTATCTTTCCCTGTGAAACCATCCCTTGTTGAGAAACCAAATCCAGTTGAGCCATATTCTTTGACTCCATTATCCCAATGGCCTAAAAAATTCAGTCCTACCCCTCTGCTATTGAATTTCACCACCAAACACAATCAAAACCCCCAAGCCTCCATAACTAGCCTAATATCTTTCAAAACAAAGCTAAAACTTAAAGAGAGCCCTTTGTGGGTACAAATTAGCTAGATTCTATACCTAAAAGTTGGTTTGTGGTTACCTCGTACACCTTTCCTCTTCCCAACAACTTCAAGGAAAATTTGAGTGATAACATAGTGGCGACTCCATTGGGGAACGAATACTTTGTTTGTTACTATTGTTTACTTTATAAACTATAGACGGAGCCTGAAGTTAGGCAGGTAGCCTTTGGACTGCTCTTGCTTTACAATTGAATATTAGATGAATGTTGCTTCAGTCTATCTCCAGTCTAGTTTATGGACTAAACATCTGGTTTCTAAACACTCAACCAGTTTCTCTTGTCCAATAAGTCTTTAAGAAAGTTTAAATTCAATATCTGAAACATGTTGAAGAAACTATTGAAGTTGTGTTGTTAATCCCATTTAAAGAGAAAACCAAAAATACCCCTGGAAATCTGGTTTCAGAAAGGACTCATTACACCAGAGCTAATCTTGATCCAAGTCCACCACCTGTGTTTGAGAATCTTAATCTAATCCCCAGAATTCTTAGGAGACATGAAAGCCAAGAAAGTATTGCTAGTTCTCGGCCCATCTATAGATCAAGGTCCTACTTTGTAAGGTGGATTTACCTTGAGGATGAACCCTTTGATGAGAAATTTGAGAACTCTTTGTTTGTAACATTTTCTGACTCTGAGTTGGTCCACTTGGTTCAGGACCCAATATTTATTGAAGATTTAGAACTTCGAATTGTTAATTCACATCTTGACAGACATTTGCAAAGTTCAATACAATCTGAGCTTACTTCTGAAAGGACACGTGATCCCTCTACAATCACTAATACTTCTCTGAGTTCCTCACCATCTCCTCAGACATCTCAACCTCAAACCACCTCTTCTACCCCTCCATATATCACTCCAACACCCATCTTTATCCCAACTCCAGCTGTTGTTTCATCACTATCTACTACAATGGAAAACATATATACTCCCTTGGTATTACCAGCCAATCCAGGGGCTATGCCCGAAGACTACTAAAGTAAAATCACTCCATTGAATGGTTCTGTTACTTACACTGCACAAAAACATACCAAAAAAATCATTGATTACTTTGAAATATATGAAATAGAAGCTGATGATGTAAGAATGAGAATATTTTTTCAAAGTATCATTGGAGAAATTAGAACCTGGTTTAGAGCCCTACCTGCAAATAGTATAAATGACCTAGAAGCTCTTTATAGACAATTCTAAAATAGATGGGAAAAGAAGAAATATCCTCTCCAAATCTTATCAGAATATGAAAACCTGAAGAGAGGAACACATGAAACTGTGCAAGATTACTGCACTAGGTTCAATAATGTTTAAAATGCTATCCCTCAAAACCTCAGACCTCCTCCCGATTTAGCATTAATCAAATTCCCTGATGCATTCGATTCTGACATGGCCTACCAGCTTAGGGAAAGAGCTCCTCGAACATTAGAAGATATGCAAAGTATAGCTGTCAGTGTTGAAGCCAACATGATATCTAAACGAGCCAAGGCTAGAAGTGAAAGAAGAATACCATTAAAAGAAGAACCCTTAGCCTTTGAATAGAAACTGGATGCTATTATTAAAGGGATGGACATGATAGGAGATAGAGTAGAAACAATTGAAAGGAAAGCCCCTTGGGATGGTCAGCCAACCAATACTAGAAGAAATCCAAATTTCAAGAAAAATCAAAATCATAACACTGGAAAGACTGGTCCTGACCAAAAAATTAGGCCTCCATTCAGGGAAAATTATGCTGAAGCCTGAAATTCTGATGAACCAATATAAAATACTCAAATAAACTTGATGGGACTCAATAATGAACAACAAGTTTTCTTGACCAAAGAGGATCAAGAAGCTCATATTCTTAAACAATTCCAAACTCAGTCAGGTGAATCATTTGACTTCAGGGAGGGATATGATATAGCCATTTATGAAGTTCATAAGCAATATAATATGAGGAGTAGAAGAATTGATGTCCCTAAAACCAACAAATAGAATGCTACAAAACAGCCCGTCAAAGGTAAGACTAATAGTACACCTGTACATATTCCTTCTAGATCATTTCCTAATCCTACTAATCCAATAATTGAAGATGTATCTGATAATCAACCTAACAACAGACAACTCTCCATCTCTCCTCCTCCCAAAATAAATGTGGAAGAACCTCCAGAAGTTAATTTGGAAACAACTTCAGCTCATAACCCCACTCGTGAGAAGGAGACAAGTAATGAAAATACAGAAGATAGAGAGAATCTAACTGTCTGAAATACAATAACTCAAACTAAAAAAAAAATAATTTGGAGACTTAGGTAGGCAAACTAAAAATAGCTATTCCATTGCATGAATTAGCTAAACATGATGTATACCGAAGCCAAATCAATAGAACACTCAAAATCACTGGAAATGAAGACTCAGTAAATGTTTTTGATGACCAACCTAAATTGATATTTGGCCTTGAAGTAAATGGAAAACCCTTAGATGGAGGAATTCCTCCTTTCTATGTAAGTTTAAACATACATGAAAAAATACTTCATAATGCCATGTTTCCTTCTGGCGCATCTCACAACCTAATGCCCAAGTCTGTAATGGAAAAATTAGGCCTAGACATCACCAAGCCATACAAAGACCTCTTTTCTTTTGATTCAAGTTAGGTGAGATGTTTAGGATTAATAAAAGACTTGTGTGTTTCACGGGTTCAATACCCTGCAAAGACAATCTTATTGGACATAGTAGTAGCAGATATTCCACAAGTATCGCATGCTATTGTCCACATCCTGGAGTGCAAAGCTTCAGGGATCTCTTCAATTGGACATGTCATATGCTACTATCTCAGTTTTCGGTCAACCTAAGAAACTATACAGAGAAACTTTAATGAAATATGTAGTAACTAGTCAGGAGAAACCCCAAAATTTTCCCATCTACTCAGTACACTTTGATATGGATGCATTCATTCTTTGCAATGTTGAAATTGATCCCTCCAATGAATTAGAAGTTTTAGCAGCAGATCCAAAAGAAACTATAAAGGAAAAATCTAGTGTTCAAATCCAGGAAATCTTTGAGAATAATGAAATATGAGACACCCAAGGAAACCAGAAGAAAGTGAAAGAATGGATCTTACAGTTAAACAAATTCCTAATACTCCTGATACCAACTACGAACATGAAATTCTTTGGCACTTAGAATTTGCTGGTTCAGTCAACAAATTAGGAGCAGGAGTAGGAGTTTGGGTGTACAATCTTGAAAATGACCATGCTGAAGGCCATGCTTACATATTAGACTTTAAGTGCACCAATAATATGGCAGAGTATGAAGCTCTCTTACTAGGTCTTAAACTTGTCAAAAGATTAGGAAAAATTAGAGTCTCTGTCATAGGAGATTTTGATTTCATCATTCAACAGATTGAAGGGAAGTATCTAACTAACGATCCTAGATTGAGATATTACAGAGGAACAATTATAGAGATTCTTAATACTTTCCTAGAAACTCAGCTTGCTAAAATCACAAGAAAACACAACATGCAAGCCCATAGTCTCGTAATGTTTGCCAACACCTACAAATTACCATTTGAACACAATCATCAGTTTATAGTTGATATTAGACACAGACCAGCCATACTTGACAATCTAATGATCTGGCAAGTGTTTGATAGTGATGAGCAGATAAATAACTTTTTAGCTTTAGATGAAGAATTTTCTAACAGTCACATAAATGTAGATACAGTTATTGAATTTGATCAAACAAATGAGGCAGAAACATATGTTTCAGAAGAAAGTACAATTCAAATGCTTCATCCCACAAAGTTCAACAACAAAGAAATCCAAGACCTTAAACAAATGGATATTGATGAGATTATTGAAGGAGAATCAGAAGTCATTGATTTAAAAGACAATCACTTGCCTAAAGGACTAACTCCCCTAGAAGACCTCTTTGATTCTAATGATATTCCAAAGAAACCTAAGATGGAACCACTAAAATCAGACATTGAAGAATATAACTTAGGAACAGAAGAAAACCCAAAAGCGATAAAATTATCCAAATCTTTGCCTCCTGACCAAAAGTTAAAATATGTTGAACTAATGAGAGAATTCCAGGATGTCTTCGCCTAGAGCTATGAGGACTTGAAATCATATGAAAACTCTATAATTCAGCATATAATACCTTTGAATTAAAATCAAAAACCATTCAAACAAAAACTCAGAAGAATTAACACTGTATTGCTACCATTGATTGAAAAATAAATTAAACGTATGTACAAAGCAGGGATAATTTCCCCTACTAGGTTTTCAGAGTGGGTGTCTAATCTAGTACCTACCAGGAAGAAAATTGGGGAAATTAGATTATGTGTTGATTTAAGAAATGTGAATAAGTTTTCTCTGAAGGGTAATTACCATTTACCTCAGATGGATCATATTTTACAAAGGGTAGTAGGTTCTTATAGGATTTCACTTTTAGATGGGTTCTTAGGCTATAATGAGATTCTGGTTCATCCTGATGACTAGGAGAAAACTACTTTTACAACACCATGGGGCACATTCATGTACATCAAAATGCCATTCGGAATTAAAAATGCAGAAGCAACCTTCCAAAGAGGAATGGATATAGCATTTGCAAAAGAAATTCATGATTTTCTTATTATATAATCTGGATGACTTAACTATTTTTTCTAAATCAAATCAGCAACATTTGGACCATCTTAGACAAGTATTCCTAAAATGCATAAAATATGGTATCTCTTTAAATCCAAAGAATTCCTTGTTTGGTCTAGAAGAAGGTATACTCTTGGGCCATATCATTTCCAAAGATGGCATTCGAATTGATCCTACTAGAATAGAAGCTATTCTGCAGATACCTCATCTAAGAAATATCAGTGAACTTTAAGCTTTCTTATGAAAGATAATTTTTTTAGAAGATTCATATCTAATTTGGCTGAACTAATTAGATTGCTTAATGATATGTTAAAAAATGATTCAAGTATTAAATGGACATTAGAAGCCAAAGAAGCATTTGAAGAAATTAAAATGGCTTTAACTAGAACACCGGTGTTAACCAATCCACAATTTGATAGAGACTTCATAATATTTTCAATCGCATCAGAACACACTATAGCAGTTGTTTTATTACAAAAGGATGATCAAGGATGTGAGAAACCTATAGCCTTTTTTAGTAAATCACTTAGGGATGCATCATTAAAATACAAAATCATGGAGAAAAAATCTTCTGCACTTGTAAAAGCCATTAAAGACTTCAGATTCTATATATTATACTCTCATGTGATAGCTTATGTACCAAATGATGTTGTCAAAGACATCTTAACCCAGGATGGAATTGAGGGAAAAAGAGGTAAATGGATTGCTACCATATTAGAATATGATATTGAAATAAAACCTACCAAGCTACTAAAAGGACAAGGATTGGCCAAACTTATGACAAAAACAAATTATCAAGCCATAGACATTGATGAACTGGATAACGAACTGGAGATGGCAACTCCACAAATCATCCAGGCCTTCTTAGATTCACCTTGGTATGTTGATGTGATTTATGTATTACTAAACCTGCAGGATCCTCCAGGGTTATCCAGAACGAAGAAAAGGTTTTTAAAGATGAAAGCTTCAATGTTTTGTAGTTTAGATAATGCTCTTTTTTTGAAAAATCATGAAGGAATTTTATTGAATTGTTTACTAAAACAAGAAGCTGGCAAGGCTCTCTGATGAGCCCCAAAAATGTACAATTATTTGGGCTCATTCAACCTCCTAATTTGACTTAATCCACCATTCTCATTTGTTTATTGCATGTTTTTGATTATTTTTATGTTAATAGAGTGAATTTGGTTAGTCATTATGCCAACAAGTCTAATGGGTGCTTTGTGTAGCCTTGTTGGTCAACTTGGAGACAAAATTGAAGGTCTTAATGAGCACTTGGCAGCCAAATTCGTGGGAGAACAAGCTAGAGGATTTGTAGGAAGGTGTCCCCCTCATTTATGGACCCTTACCTCAAATTCTCCACCATCAGCTCGGAGTTCAAAGGCCACCAAATTAATGAGCTCAAGGGCAACCAAGCAAGTCAAGTTGGACTGCTGTTAACTACAAGTCTTGGGCAGCCAAGTCCCTAACTTTTAGGAGGACTGTTGGGTCCTCAAATTGTATAAATAAGAAGGCTTGGGGCCTCATTTTTTTTAGCTAGTGGTTGGTCATTTTTGTTAGCTAGTTGGTAGTCATTTTTGGTAGCTAGTTAGTCATTTTGTTTTAGCCATTAGTTAGCTAGCTTGTAGTTTGATTTCTAGGCCATGGATTAGTTTTGCTTTCAGCTCTTTCTCAAGCTCTCCTTGTGGACAGTTTTGATGTAACTTTTCATTCTTGGTTAATAAAGATGAATCCAGCTTTGCACCAGCTCTAAATCGCTCTTGGGAGGTTGTAGCTCTTGGGGTTGGGCCCATCTCAAGCACCCAATACCTCCCTTGTTTATCTCTATGTGTCTTTGCTGCACTCTCATAATAAAATCTGTTATTTAGATTTAAATGTTGTGTTGTTGTTTAGGTTGCTTTTGATGATTAGAAAAGGTTTTTAATGTTCAGATTTGCTTGATAGGTTAATCATAGGGAAGATCTTCAGAAAAAGGCTGCCAAACACCTTGGATCTCACCTCCCCCTTTGTGGAATCATGAGCTGGGACCAATGTGACTTTGCTGCCAACAAAAACGTTGTTTTGCTTTGCCATGCAATTCTTAGTGTTGGAATCCTCATTTGTAGATGTTGATATTAGTAGTGTTAAATGCTTCAGTTGATGATTTCTTAGTGGCATAAGTTAGTTCATGCATTTCATTTTGAATAAGCTGCTGTCCATTCGTGTCACTGTTAGCTAGGTCATATTAGGGTAGCATAACTAGATCTTTGTTTTATTGCATGTCTTTGTTTGTTCAAGTTTGAAAGGCCACTTGCAGAGTACCTATTACCCTTCCTTACCTGCACATACTCCATCCAACCTACCTGTTTCATCCTTCACTCAGAACCCTTACCTTACGTTTACCTCGTTCGTTTACTTTGTCATGATTCTCATCTTCTTGTGCAACCTTGTTTCATCCCTCCTTGAACAAATCTCACCACCTGCGCCACTCCTTGACTCCATCCATCAGTTCCTAGGTCACTTCAGACCCCCATCCTACCTCCATAACCATCCATGCATCTTCCATCAACCATCCATCCTCAAAAATCCAATTCGTAAACATCCTGTAGAAGAATTACAGAACATCCTGTAGAAGACCTACAGGACTTTCCTGTAGAAACCCCTGCAGACTTCCTGTAGAAGTTCATAAACACGGTTTCATGTCATCCAAACTTTGTGAAACTCTCAGAGAGAATGTCAGGTATCCCTTAGACCCTCTCTGTACCATCCCAACCTTTCCCAAAGCAATTCGTCCCTTGATCCATCCCTGCACATTGGAAAACTAGTTAGAAGCACATGCATGATAATTTCAATAACTTAAACAAAAATACAAAAAGATGTTTTCTTCAGATAGTGATAACTTAGACACATGCATTTTACCTTCCTAGAAGTAATAGCATCTCTTCTCATAGTTTGCATTCTCATTTTTGCATCAGTAGGACTAGTTGGTAGAATTAGGGTTTTCCTAGGGTTTCCATGCTTTGGTTTGCTTTCAGTTCATGTTCGCCAAGTAGATTAGTTTTCTCTGAGCTAGCTTTCGTCCATCATTTAGCAAGCTTCTTCTGAGAGCCTATAGAAGTTGGCTTGAGCCCTAGTGGACTTGTGCCAGCTGACCAAGTGACAGCTGCGACAAGAGCTAGTACTTGTGCATATAGCACTGCCGCTTCCAAGTTTGTACGAACTACCGGGTTGATAAAATTAAGAGACAGGAAGCCCCAGGAGTTGTAGCATTATTGCTACAATACTGGAGCTCACCATCTTTTTGGCGCCGTTGCCGGGGAAGCGGCAGAGTATTGGTGATTGTTGCTATTCTTCTATTTTCTACTACAACCTTCTGCTAAGTAGTTTATTTCATTTCCATTATGCAATTTCATTTATGCAAAAGTAGATTAGCATTTCCTGCTTTCATAGATTAGCATTTCCTGCTTTCCTAGAATAGCCTTTCAATTCCACATTTCAATTCTGCAAGCGTAGATTAGCATTTCAATTCTGCAAGCATAAACTAGCATTTCATTCTTGCAATTTCATTTGAGCAAAATAGAGTAGTCCTTTCCTGCTTTCATTTCAATTTCGC
Organism: Pinus tabuliformis; assembly: GCA_031772625.1. Taxonomy (NCBI): domain Eukaryota; kingdom Viridiplantae; phylum Streptophyta; class Pinopsida; order Pinales; family Pinaceae; genus Pinus; species Pinus tabuliformis. The sequence goes on along the minus strand of CM062816.1, from coordinate 637,988,718 downwards.
AAGGTAGTTAGTTGCAGTTCAATCTATTTCATGCCTTGTAGGAGTAGAGATAAGTTAGAAAAATGATTGCACAACACCCCCACTGCTTCACACAGCCAACGTTCTTCTTCGATGGCTGTGATGAAAGGACCCCTGGGTGGACATCAAGACATATCTGAAGAACCTCTAGGGGAGAAGAAGAAGAAACATTCCTCTGAAGCAAATGGCTACAAGCAGAAATGTTGAGAGCAACATCTTGTCCAAGGATGAATTTGAAAATCAGATCAAAGATTTCAAGAGAGATATGAGGCAGTTTCTTGCCATGCAACTGGATACCTTGCGGATCCAAAAGAAGCAAGAAGAAGCCAAGAGGGCTTTGGTCATTTTTTGTCCTAGGTGCCTTAAAAAGCATCCTAGGAACGAATGTCCAATGCACTCCCTAGAAGTGTGTTTTGTATGTGAAGAATACCATCCTACAGATCAGTGCCCTTCCTTGCCCAGAATCAAAGCTGCATATCAAAGAGCCAAGGGAGCCACTGAATCACTCTATTATATGAACCAAAGGAGACCACATGGACCTAGATCTTACCAGCAGGAACTGCAAGGGATACCCGAGACCTATTATGACCCTTATCAAGCCACTTTCATGCCTTCTTGGGATCCCCCTGCTCATCCTTCCTGGTCTACACCTCCTCCTTGGTCATATTCTCCTTGTTCCTTCACAGATCCATATTATGCCCAACCAGTTTCTCATTCATTTCACTCTTATGCTCAGCCACAGCCTCAGTGGAATGCACCTTATCAGGAGTGGAGGCCCCAGTACAACTCTCATCTAGCCCATTTTCCTCCACCACCTGCTCATCCACAACCATCGCCTCCTCCTCCACCAAGGCAACCCCAAATGCCTACCCAACCACAATGCCATCCATCTCCATCTCAAACTCACACCTCCACTCATCTACCCATACCTCCATTTCCAAAACCATGCAATGGAGCAGCTCAACCTAATTGCAAAGCTGAGGCACAACATGTGCAAATGACTCCTTTTGAGCTCAATGATGTTCACCAAAGCTCAGGAAGAGTGTTGCAAAACAAAGATTATATTGACAACATTGAAGGACCAAAGGAAAAAGAAGATTCAAAAGAGGAAATCAAAGAACCATGGGCTGCACTTGATCAAGTGAAGAGATCAGAATCAGAGATCAAGAAAGCTTCCTCATGGTTACCATCAAACCCTCCATGTAGTCAAGAGAAAGATCAGCAAAAAGAGGAAGAAGAGAAAGTCATGTTAGAAGGTGACATGAAACATGATTCAGATCAGAAAAAGGACCAAGGATATCAAAGCTATATTGAGACATGGTTCCAGACAGTCACTAAGTTGCAGCAGTACTCTCTTCCTCAGCTATGTTTTGTACTTTCAAAGTCAGATCATTTTGTCTCTGAAATTTGGATAGTTGTCAAAGCATGCATTCCGAGCCTTCACATCATTTTGTCTCTAATCTTGATGTGCACATGGCTCCATTGGAAGTATTCTTATACTTGAAAATGATTTTGTTTTTTTCAAGTAGGGTAGGGTAGAAAAAAAAGAAAAAGAAAAAAAAAAAGAGAAAAAAAAGAAAAAGAAAAAAAATGAAAAAAGAGGAAAATAGAAATCTAAGGTGAAAACCTCCTCGGAGGCGCCTTAGATTGGCTCATTGATTGAAAACCTCCATGAGGCGGTCAATGGGTTGGAAAAAAAAGAGAAAAGAGAAAAAGATCTTTGGGTGAAAACCTCCCTTGGAGGCGCCCAAGGCAAGCAATTAGGGTGAAAACCTCCATGAGGCGCCCTAGTTGTTTTTCAAAAAAAAAAGAAAAAAAAAAGAAAAAATAAAAAGCTAATCTCCATTTCATGTTGCAGCAATGACATTGCAGGTTAAAGGAGGACGTTTCATGATAGGAGGAGCACTCAAATCAAAGACAAAGGAGTTTTTGTGCCTTCTACAGGAAGTTTCGTATCTTCTACAGGAAGCTTACAAAAAAGCCAAATTGATCTCCAAAGAGGACCTGAAGGCTTGGAATATGTCCATGAGGCCTACACTCATCTATGTTTCCACTCCTCACTCCTTTTCCATCATTATGTTCATGTCATTATGCTTCTTTCCTCAAAACTGTGTTTTCTACAGGATGCTCTAAATTTCTACAGGAAACATCCTGTAGAACCTTTGGACGAGCCCAATTCAATCTCAAAAATGAATCTAATGGTGGGAATCTGTTGATTAGTCCTACAAGCACTTGTGTGTCCATCCCTGGCCTTCATCCATCATTTTTTCCACCTCCTTGTGCCTCTCATTGTGCTTCTACAGGATCTTCCTGTAGAAATTGTGGGAAACTAGGCATGCATTTCAAAAAGTGGTTTGGCAAGCATGGTAGCTTCCTCAAAGGTTCAAGAGTCCTCCTACAGTCTTCCAACTCATCCTCCATCATCTCCATACCTGCATCACAAACAAAATTCATTATGTCATCCCATGCAAGCACATGCAAAAAGCCTTGAGGCAAAAATCCATAGAACCAAATTTGTTTTTGCCATAACTTGAAAACCATGCATCCTTTTAACAAACCGTTTTATGGGGGATTGTACAAGGTCGATGACAGCATGCCTGAGCAGTTTCATGCAATTCCGGTGCACGGTTTCCAAGAAATCAGCCTCCATCACCATCAGCCATTTTTGCATTTTCTCTATAACCGTGCATCCGTTTCAAAACTTGTTTCATGGGGAGATGCACATGGGTGATAGTAGCATACCCAAGAAGTTTCAGTCGATTCCGATGCACGGTTTTCGAGAAATCGACCTCTGAAATCTTCAGCCATTTTCCATTTTTCTCGAAATCCATGCATCCATTGATCACGAATTTGCTATGGGAGATGCATAATGGTGATAGAAACATGCTCAGCAAGTTTCAGCTCGATCCGCTTTGGCGTTTGGGAGAAATGTCGAAAACAAGTTCTGGTTTGGTGAAGATGCAGCAACAGCAGCTTGGACGTGCAGATTTGAATGTGGAAACAATTGTCTGGAGCTTGGATCTGGCCAAAGGACACTTGCACATGAAAAACACAATCAAATATTAGCAGCCAAGCCATCATGCAATCATAAAATCAATGCATGCAGCAAGATCAGCCCACAACAGCTCACGACAGCCATTCAACTTCGAGGTACGTGACTTAACCTTCTTCCTCTGTTGCATGAATGTAATTCGAAGCATTGCATGAACAAATGAGATGGTTGCGGTTAAGAGAATCGGTGGCCAGCCAACTGGACACCCTCATCTAGTTCAACAGCGCTTGGTGGGTGGATACGACACGTGTGCTCAGCCAACTCAAGAGGAAATTTGGAAACAGGCAGTGATGACCATTTAACCTTCAGCGTGATCGATGGACGTGATTATAGGCAAGGAACAAATAGTTAAACACTGCAGTGATGACCGACAGTCTGCATGAGGCCAACGTGCACTTCGCCAGCTCACCCTCCATCAGTGGAAGCTTCCATAAGCAGCCAATTGAACGCAACCGTGAAATGCCCTCAATCCGCTGATTAATTTGCACTTGCATTTGAATCCATAATAGTAGTTCTCCTGTGTGTGCACGGAATGTTCAACTGATTCTGCGTCAAATTCTCTTCCATGGGTCCTATTAAGAAATTCCTCTGTTGGAAGCGATAAACCATTGTAACACTCACCTATGCACATGTCCAATCTCTGTTTTAGGTTACATGGTTGGTGTAAAAATCAGCTCTGCACTATGTCTGTGAGAGCTTAATTCTTGTTGATCAGTAAAGTTCTGGGGTAGCAGCAGTATTATGACCCGAGAATTGGTCAAAGGAGAGGTCTACACAATGATGAAACTCTGTCATAAGAACCAAGAAGAAAAATCATAGGAACGCAACTCTACAGGAAGGTGAAGTTTTCACGTAAGAAACGGTGGCAGAAAAGAGGTAACCCTGAAACTCCTTCTGCAATTGGCTTTCAAAGGTGGCAAGGTCATTATTCACAGTCTGGTCATAAAATAAAAAATAAAAATATATATATATATATATATATATATATTGGATTGCCGTGCCTATACTATCGCTTCTACAGGATAGCAGTATAATTAGACTGTGGTCTGTGAATTCATTGCATGCTCTGTCTATAAGACCAAATTTCCTTTGTATCTACCGCCTTTGGTCAAAACCACTGAGTTCATCATGCCTGGTGGGGTTATTAGGCGAGAGCCCACTGATTCAAATACACTAAAGAAGAAATCCGGCAGTGGTAGGGCTCTTCCCCAGAGCACAATGGATGCCTTTTTGTGATAAGCTGCAGGATCATTGAGAAACAGGCTTCTACAGGAAGCCCCAAAAAGGTAAAACCCAGAGAGAAGAAGGTGGACATCCTAGCTAACGATGCAACAGCCATACTTACCACCATTAGCACGCCTCCAAGACCAAAAAGGAAGGGAAAGAGGCAAACCTTCATGTACTTTAAAGTAAAAAAAAAAAGGAGCACACAAATAAAAGTGGGCAAACCCAAACCATTCAAAGAAGCAAATTGCCATTGAGGACATGTTGGATACCTATAGTAATAGGTTTCATATTTCATGATTGGCAAGAGAAAAGCCAAATATGCTCTGCTTTGGTATCCCAAAGATCCCATATTTCTTAGAGAGCAAGAGCTGGGTAAAGTGTTTCTAGTATTGAGGACCTTGTTTCAATTTTTGTGGATGATTCAACAGTTTAATCTGGATCATGCCATGTTTCAATTTTGAGTTGTAGAATAGAGAAAAAAGGTCTGTCCAAACAGCTTAATCTTGGCAGACAAGTAGTTCAGGTAGAGAAACAAAGGTTTCCAAAAGTTTAATCTGGGACCTTGGAAGACATAAGGGTAGAAGTAGATAGAGAGAAAAGAGGAAAAAAGCCAAAGAAAAGAAAAGGCAATTGAGGGTTGCAAGTTCAAGTGCCCCTCCAAGAAGAAACAAAAAATGCTAGGCAAAATAGTTGGGTAGGCAGTTGTGGTTGCAGAAAAAATATGATCACCATTACACAAATATCAATAGGTCTCTTGCCAAGGCAATTGATCTATCAGTAAACAAAGTGGTGAATTCCAGGAAATTACAGCAAAGAGCATCACTAACTTCTTCTCTTTCCCTCTCTAAACCATCACTAACACCCCTTTCTAAATCCCCCTTCTTCATTCATATTAACTCCTAATTCTACTATATAACATCCCTTATCTTACCCCACCCCTAATACTATTAACACTAAAGTGTATAAAACCCCAAATCTTATGTATATTCCCTCCCCTAGGCATAATAGCCGTGTATTTTTCAAAAAAGGGACCAAATGGCATCTGGCCACTTTGGTGAACCTATTCCACCCATTTCCCCTCTACTGCAAGTCGATTTACCTTCAAATCACCCCTGCACTGCTAAAACCCACTCTCTGAAATCCATTTTGCCTGTAAAACCTTTGCAAAGGTCAAATTCCCGCCTCTGGCACATTCCCCGATCCTACCGCATTGTGGTTTAAACAAACATTTGAAAAAACCCACACAAACCCACAAATTTTGATTTTTCCGCCCGTAATATTGAAGGCGCATGTTATCCTTCCGCCAGCCGTCGGATCAAGCCCACCAGATCCGACGGCCTACAGCAATATCGGAGCGCCTCCCGTGACCGCACGTTAACTTCCGGGGAAGTGACGTTGCGCCTTGTCACGCCTCCTCCACGCGTCGGGCGTTAAACTATCTCGGAGCCCGCTCTGACATCCATCGCGCCGTACCTTAACCGCCCCGGGAGACTGCAACGGTTAAGCCCTTAACCGTGACCGCTGCACGTTAACCGCAACTTGCCCGCCGTTAATTCATCGCCACGTCGTTGCCTGCCCGTACCCGCTTATATTATTGGCCCACCTCACTGCTGACTGGGCTGCCACCTCGCCTAAACCGTTGACCAGTCGCCCACCGCCACGTCGCCTGATGACGTCAGCTGACGCCACCTCACCATGACCCACCAATGACGTCATGCTGACGTCAGCAGAAAAAAGCGCCAAATGGTAAAATGAGCCATATTTACCAAATTTTCCCGTATTTTTACCATTTACACTGTGTTTTTACTGTGCGCTTTGCTTGACCGTTTGAGCTCGAATTTTCGCCAGCCAGTTGATTTGCCCGGGCGACCTTCTCAAAAAGCACCTGTGTACCTGTGTTTCAACCTCTGCTCGTCGGATTACAGGTATTTAGACCATTTCGCCCTCCATACGACCTTCATTTAGCTCAAAATTGCTCACAGGGATAATGGGACCATAAAGACTAGATTTACACCGTTCATTCCCTTTCATTCATCCAGCATTGTCACTGTGAGGGCCAAGAAACGCTGGCAGAGCTCTAAAAACCTGCAATTCTCATTAAAAACCTCTGTAATTCTGCGTTTTCCCGGCAGAAATTGCTAATAGACATATTCCACCCTGTTAGAGAGTTCAGTCACACCACAGAGAGATTCTATCACTAGAATCCAGTAGTATTTCAATTGCTACTGAGAGAATTCCCCTTGAATACTCAAAACCTCAACCGTTTCCACAGAAGACTGTCTCCAGACTGTGTTTTCACCATTCCACCTGTCTATTTGCAATTCTAGTAACTTGAACAGCTATGGAGACCCCTATTGCACTGAACATCAAGCCCATCAATGCTCCTCACCAAGAACTGGCATGGAAAGCCCTGGGAGACATGGACTACCAAATGCTGGATTGGTTTCCTATGGGAACCAAGTATAATGTGTTAATGCTGAATGAACTAAGAGCCCAGCACCATAGTGGAGCAGATATCTTGGGGATTTGGGAGTCAAATTTGCCCATATACAACCTTCCCCAAGTCAATCCAATGCCAGAGCTCATTTACAGCTGCCAGGAATGCTATGACCCCAGCCAAAGGGCAGTCATAAGCCCCACAGGCCTAGTCCTGTTCCAGATCACCCCAGAGAGCATAAACCAGATGCTGCACTTCAATACAGCCAAGAAATTGACCCCTCTGTCCATGCAGAATCTAATTAACACAGGGATCAAGCTGTCCAGTGACCAGATTATCAAAATCAACCAACTGTTCGTCATATCAGGCTCTGAAACAGTCAGAACCCCTCCTATTGGGTACCATTGTCTGAATGAGTTGGGCAGAATGCTGGTGGACCTAATTAGCTATGTCCTAGGGTTCAGGGGGCTGGAAGATGTAGATGAAAGTATAATGGCAATGCTGTCCATGTTTGCCCCTGGTAAGCCTCCAGCTGTGCAATATGATTATGCAACTTACATAGCAGAGAAAATCCATGATCAGTTCATGAATTTGAAAAGGGAGAGGCTGTTTAGGTACTCCTCATATATCTATCATTTATTTCTTTTCTATCAGCCAGCTACCTTCTCAGTTCCTTTGAGGCCACTCAATGCCCAAGGAAGCCCAAGATCAGTTGTTTTCTGGACCTCTGTGTTTCATTTTACCTCAGTATCACCCTATACATACTGTGAGTTCATTGATCTATTTGTTCATCCGGCCCTAACAGTTCTGCAAGGTACTCCTCCTCCTAGATTAACCGATGAAATGAGGAGGATTCTACATCTGAACAAATCCTACAACATTGGCAACTGGTACTTCTACCAGAACCACACAGTCATTAGGATATATGGCTGTGAATTGAACCCATTTAGATTGCCAAGGTATGTCCCCATGAGGCTTTTTGCCCTGGAGTATTTCAGGCAGTTTGGGAACTCAGATTACCTTCACTTTCAGAGTAGAAACAAGAAGTCACAATTGAAGGTAAGAAGTCAGCTAGGTTCCTTCCTGTATAACAAGAAAGAGGAAGGATGGAAAGAGGCACACAGCATGCTGGAAGGCCTCAGATTGCAGACCAGTTTTGAGTGGATTCCTTATGACCCCAATCATAGTATTTCCCTCAGGAGAATTAGATACAGACTGGGCAACTATGCACATAAAAGACAACCGGAAATAGAAAAGTATGCCAATGCACTAGATTGGGAAGAGGGTACACTAATAGAACAACTCACTGAGGTAGAACTGCTTGAGAAAGAAGCCAGGAATGTACAAAAGGAAACTGACTTGGAAACTTGTGCACAGGTGCCCTACTCCTACAGAAAGCAAAGTGGAACAGCTGCTGGATCTTCAGCAGCACAGCAGCAAACCACTGAGAAGACATCCCAGGCAGCAAGCAAAGACAAAGGTAAACAGGTGGAACAGCCACCTGTATTGACAGAGGAACAAGTGGACACCTTGCTACAGCAGCAAGAGGAAATGGAACAGCAAGAGCTGGGACAGCAACAAGAAAAAGCACAGTCCAGTGAGCAGCCCTTACAGCAGGAAAAGGGGACAGATCAACCTGGCAGTACCGAGCAGCAGCCTCAAACAAATGTGCCTCCCAGGACAGACACCAATGTTGACACATCAGTCCTCCAAACACCACAAAAGGAGGATGTGACAAGGAAAAGGGAGAGAGAGACCCCCCACACCTCATCTTTCATCAGGGGAGAGAAGAGACAAAGACTGAATGACTCCCAAGAGGAGGACATTGCAGTAAGGCAAGCCATGGGTATGGGCCCACCCAGTGGAGAACTTTCGGCCAGCTCATCCCAGCGAGGACATGACATGACAATGGGAGGAGAGGTCAGCTCCTCCAGTGAAACAAGAAAAGGACAGTCAAGTATAAAACAGCAATTCATTGACATAAAAAGGAGGAGTGATCCAATAAAAGTGTAGCTATATGATCACTTGTTGAACCTAGCTCCTAGCAACCAGCAGAGACTCATGTCTGCTTTCGATGTGAGCGAAGGCAAAATGATAATGAGCCACTTCATGCCTACAGCTTTGCAGCCTCAGTCCACCTCGGACTATCTGAGAACCAACATGGAGGTTCTTGCCAAAGACATACACCCCATGGACAAGATTGAACTGCATAAGCAGACTGGTGAAATGGTGTATGCCTCCTTGGCAGATGAGACATTAGAAAATTATAAATTAAAGAGCAGTCTAGACAACACAGCTTCTCAGCTGGAGTTAGAAAGAGCTTCATCACAAGCCAAGGACAATAGGATCAAGTCCTTGGAAGAGGTAATCATAGAGATAGGGCATGACCCTAAAGATGTCAAAGGCATTCAAGAGCTCCTGAAGATAAGGGATGCAGACATGGCAGCCCTAAGAAAGAAGATCAAACTCCCGGCCACCCTCCATCCACAGACGATGAAGTCGCCCAGCAAAGGCAAGAGAAGGATGCTACAGATCTGTTGGTGTCCTTATATAAAGAGCTGGTCAGGACTCAGGACCAGCTAGGACAGACTGAAGCTGCAAAGGCAGCACTACAGGAGACACTGAAGCAAAGAGAAGAGGGCCAACCCTCCCAGCCTCCTCCTATCATAATAAACCTTGAGGAAACCCCTCCCAAGATTACTCCTCCTCTTCAGCAAACAGAAACCACGGCACCATCCACAGCAGCAACAACTACAAAATCAGAACAGGCTGCTAGCTTAGACATGCAAAAGCTGCAAGCTGAGATCCAAGCCATGGAATCTCAAATGAAAGAGCTGGATGAGCTTAAGAAAACCTTGACTAAGGTAAATGAAAGGTTTGACAGGAGCAAACAGAATGAGGCAACCAAAGACAGAGAGGTGAAAGCTCTTAAAAAGAGGATTGCTGAACTAGAGAAGGAGCTTGCACTAGAAAGGGTGACAGCTGAAATGAAAGCAGTATTATGGAGCAACATTGGAAGGTCCATTGCCAAACAGTGGCAATATATTGAGACCATGGATGAGCAAATGGTGCTCATCACTAAAGCAAATAAAGAAATACAGAGAGCCAGGGCGAGCCTTGGACATATGCCAGAAGCTGCTACAAGGATAATCAACACTCTGAACTATAAGACTAGCTCTCAATTAGCTGTCATGGGAATCACTAACAGGACAGAAGCAATTGCTGTAGCAAAGAGAGTCGTTACATTAAGGAACTTAGTTGGAACATTGGAGAGGAGGACCCAGGATATGCAAACTGAGATCAATAGATTCCTGGAAAAATTCGTGACTCTGCAGAACAGAGGCCTCCCCAGCATCTTAAGCAGTGTAGGAAGACTGCTCACCCTGGACAATTATAACAAGAGGATTGATGCCCATGCAGTGGCAGAAATTGCACAACCACCCAGCACTTCAGCAGAGCCAGGGCCAGCCACAGGGCAAAGTATGTATGACAGAGTGGAAAACCTGTTTTTCCTAATGAATGAAGTGGACCATCTGTTTGACACACCACCTAACTTCTTCAAATTTACAGAAGCAGATGAAACTCTGGGTGCAATCCTAGCACACCAACTGCCCACTCAGGATGCTGGAGAAATTTGACACAAACAGTTCTGTCAGGCCAGAATCAGTAGCGCTGTTCCTACAGGCAAATAAGCATCATGCGCAGTCACAGTTTTGAGGAAAAATATCTACAGGAAAGAGGCAGAGGCTGAGCCAACTCAGCAGGACCATTGAGCTCAACACAAGCAACAGTCACAATCACAGGTGACAAGTCCAAGACACAGCGTACAAAGCATTAAAGACAGATTTTCCAGCATTTACTCAGAAAATCTCGACCGACTTAGCTGTCTCCAAAGGCTAAAATATCTTCTGACAGAGCATTAAAATGCCTGTACTCTGTAATCAATGCTGCATTAAATTGTGCCCATAATATCTTAAATAGTTGGTAAGGAAGTAAAATCTGAGATAACTCAGGACTCAGATATTTTGTAAATGACCACAAGTATATATTCACCCTTCACAGCAGTGAAAGGGGTTGGTTGGTGGTTGTTATTTTCTTTTGAAGAGCTCTAGCTCGTTGTAACATTTTCAGAAAATTAATACAAAGGAAGAATGGAATTTCCAAGGCTCGGTGTTCTTTGATGTATTGTGGTGAAAGATGAATGTTACAGGATTCCAGGGTGTTGCATAAAACAGCAAGTATTCTCAAATCTCTTTGTCATGTGTTTTTGAGTCTTTTGTTCTCTTAGTTGTTCTAATGTTTTACACTTGATAGCAAGGTGAAAGGATAGTACCAGGATTTAACCATGTTTACCCTGGACTCAAACCGAGCTATTATATATGTTTTCCTCATATACAGTGACAGAATTGTAATTCTTAATTGCTACAATTCAAAACTGTGTTTTTATTGTAACAGTCATTCTCAGGGATTCAACTTTTGCCCCTAAGACCTCTGTTTTCTCCTCTTAAAGCTGTCTGTTAGGAACATATAGATAACAAGTGAAAATTCTTAAATGCTTTCACTGTTGTATTACCTGTTTCCAGTAATTTAATCAAAAAACCTGTTCTATTAAGCACTCTAATGGCCCTGTAAGTTCCATCTTTCATCTCAAAGTTTCAAACACTTATAGCCACAGACTCCATTGCCCAATGGTATTCAACCTCTCTGAAAACTACATCAATAGAATCTAAAAGGAGTTTCATCAACCAAACATAAACAAAAAATCAGTACATAAAAGCTAGCCTAAAACCCTATTACAAACAGTTGCAAATCATAAAGAGAGAGCCCTCTCTGATCACTGTTTGGCTAGGAACAGTGATCCAAAGATTGGTTAGTGGTTACCCCGGCCGTATTCCCTTGGGAGTCATAGGGAACAACCTGGGTGTTAACATAAATGGCGACTCCACTGGGGACTTAGAAATTTTCAATTACTATCTATTTCCAAAAGCTACCATCAAGCCTGAAACTAGCCAAGAGGCCTTAGGACTGTTTCTGTAAACACAGGGACAGCTTTAGGGAAGAGCTAACTAGGGAAACTTCATACTAGCTTTGAGAAATATATAGTCATTCCAAAATTCTTACCTAGTCCTTGAACATACAAAACTTTCTGTATAAAGTTCTAAAGAATACTTAGAAGCTGGCTCCCAAAAGAAACCCAAGGCACACTAGGGCAAACCCTGACCCTAATCAACCCATCATCGTCGATAACCCAAATATCATACCAAAGAACATAAGGAGACAGCAAAAGCAGGAGAAGCTTGCTGATTCAGATATAAGTTTACACCAACTATCCTCATTCCAACTCCTTGTAAAGTCCTTTTCCGTTCCACACCTAATTCCCCTAGCTCATCATCAACACCTCACAGCCCTTCTCTCCCATCTTCACCATCTGCACACACTCCCTCAACCAGTTCCCCACTTATTACCCATCCTCTTAACCCGGTTACACCTGTAATCCCTGTTGTCCCATTTGTTCCTATTAACCCTATAAATCCCATAAACATGGCTAACAGATATGCACCGCTGCAGATACCAGCCAATGCTCCAGCTCTACCCCAAGACTACCAAACTAGACTCTCATTTTTTGACTCCCATGGCCCTTTGACAGCCATCCAGCATGCTAAAAAGATGCAAGACCACTTTGAGACCTATGAAATAGATGATGACAGTGTTAGGATGAGAATTTTTGTTCAAAGCTTAACTGGGGATGTTAGAACTTGGTTTAGATCCTTAAATGCAAATTCCATTGCAACCCCTGAAGTTCTATACCAGGAATTCACCAACAGATGGGAGAAAAAGAGAGATCCGCACCATATACTTGGTGAATATAACACTATTAAAAGAGGTCCCCAAGAAACGGTGTTGGAGTATTGTGCTAGGTTTAACAACATATACAATGCTATTCCCCAGAACTTAAGGCCCCCTCCTGATTTGGCCCTTTATAACTTCCCTGATGGTTTTGATTCTGATATGGCCTATCAGTTGAGAGAAAGAGACCCTCCAACCCTTGCAGAAGCCCAAAGAGTTGCAGTCACTGTAGAGGCCAACCTAATTGCCAAAAGAAACAGGGCAAAGCTGGAAAAGAAGGTTGGTTTCAAAGAAGAGCCCTCAGGCTTTGATCAAAAGTTGGATGCAATACTAAACAGCATGAAAAGACTAGGTGAGAGAGTGGAATCAGTAGAAAGAAAGTCATCATGGGAGGCACCACAAAACAATCCTCCTAGAAACCCAAATTTTAGGAGAACACAGAACCCCAATATAGGGAAGAACAGCGCTGACCAAGATATCAGACCCCCTTTTCAAGAAAATTATGCAGAAACTTCCTCAGCTAATCAGCTCAATGAAGATCCTGAGATCAACTTAATAGGTCTGGATGGTAAAAGCCATGTTTTCTTAACACAAGAAGACCATGAGGAGGATGAAAACAAAACATTCCAAACACAATCAGGAGAGTCTTTTGACTTTAAACAAGGGTATGATACTGCTGTCTATGAAGTCCATAAACAATACAAACTAAGAAGTCGGACTGTAAATGCAAATCAGCCTGAGAAGATAAAGGAGAAACAGCAATCTAAAGAAACCTTAGTCACTGAACCTAATGACAAAACAAACTTACCTACAAAAGAAGTAGTGGTTGAGGAGGTCACTGAAATACCGTCCACACCACAACAACCCTTGGCAACCTCATCATCCCACCCAAGTCCGAACATTACCCCTCAAGACATCAACATGAGGGGCAGGCTCCAAAATCAAGATGAAATCCAACAAGAAGATTCAATGAACAGAGAAAGGACTGCTATCCGTGACTCTAAAATTCAGGTGGATAAACCTTTTGACCTAGGAACAGAAATTGGAAAGTTAAAGATAGCAATTCCCCTTTCAGAGCTAGCCAAGCATGACATATATAAGCAACAGATCAAAAAATCCCTTCAGCTCACCAACAACAAAGATGATGTAAATGTGCTAGATGACACTCCAGAATTACTGTTTGGCCCAGAGGTAGATGGAAAAACAGTAGTCACAGGAGTTTTGCCTTTTTATGTCAGCTTGCATGTTCATGATAAAATACTGCATAATGCAATGTTTGACTCAGGTGCATCTCACAACCTTATGCCAAAAGCAGTCATGGAAAGATTAAACTTGGATATAACAAGACCATACAAAGACCTGTTTTCTTTTGATTCTAGTCAAGTCAAATGCTTGGGCCTAATTAAGGATTTATGTGTGTCCCTGGTTCAATTCCCCAACAAAACCATTCTAATGGATGTTGTTGTTGCTGATATCCCACCCAAATATGGAATGCTCCTATCAAGATCATGGGGAGCCAAGCTCCAAGGCTCCCTGCAATTAGACATGTCATATGCAACCATCTCTGTCTTTGGACAACCCAAGAGACTTTATAGGGAAACACTCATGAAATATATGGTCAGCAGTGAAGAAAAGCCTCAAAATTTTCCAATATATGCTGTCCACTCGGACATAGACTCCTTCATCCTTTTCAATGACAGCACAAATTCCTTAAGCAATGACATTAAGACCGAAACACCCATACAAGAACAAAACATCGATCAAACAAGTGGCACCTGCCAAAATTTAATCAGCCCAACAATACCCATTCACCCTCCTTTAGTTGTCAAAAATTGTCAAACAAATGATGAAATTATCCTAGGAGACAAATGGGAAAAGAAACCTCAACTCATGCTCACATGGCCATCCCATGAAAAGAATTTAAAATCTCCTGACCAGCAAGATAGTCTGTGGGTCCTAGAGTTTGATGGCTCAGTTAACAAGTTAGGGGCAGGAGCTGGAGTATGGATACATAACAAAGAGAAAGCCTGTGCACAAGGCCGGGCTTATAGATTGAACTTTAAATGCACTAACAATATGGCAGAATATGAAGCTCTGCTACTAGGCCTCAAGATTGCAAAATCATTACAAGCACATAGCCTCTCAATCATGGGGGACTCTGATCTAGTAATTCAACAAGTAAAAGGGGATTTTGTCACCAATGACAAAAGATTAAGGTCCTATAGGTCTGCTGTAATTGAAATACTAGAAACTTTCTCCGAGTTTGTTCTCACAAAGATTCCTAGGGGCCACAATCTCCATGCTCACAGCTTGGCAACATTTGCCAGCACCTTCAAATTCCCACTACAACCCAACAATTGTTTCACAGCAGAAGTCAAATATAGGCCTTCTATTCCAAACAATGTCAAAGAATGGCAAGTATTTGAGAATGATAGGCAAATAAACAACTTTTTAACTTTGCAACAAGAGTTTACAGGATTAAATATTGACCTTGAGACAGCAAGTCAATCTCAAACAGTTGATGGGGCAAGTCAATCACAATTACAGTTTCAACAGTCTGCCCACCCAATGTCACCTAGGACAGCAAAACAACTACTTAGTCCAACCATTTTCGACAAAGAAAACATTCAGCAAATTCACCAAATTGACTGTGAAGAGCTGAGCAACGCTGAAGATGAAATCATACAACTCAAAGACAATCTTCTTCCAGCAGGCCTTACCCCACTAGAGGACATTTTTGACTCAAATGATGTCCCCAGGAAACCAAAGATGCAGCCATTAGATGCAACAATTGAAGAATGTAACATTGGTACCACTGACAAGCCTAAAATAATAAAGCTGTCTGCTGCTTTGCCCCCTGATCAAAAACCCAAATATGTTGATCTCTTTAAAGAATTCCAAGATGTCTTTGCCTGGGGTTATGAAGACTTGAAGTCTTATGATACCTCTGTTATCCAGCACACCATTCCCCTCAAGCCTGATCAAAAACCATTCAAACAGAAATTGAGAAGAATTAATCCTGTGCTTCTTCCTTCCATTGAAAAGGAATTACAAAAAATGTTCAAAGCTGGGATCATAGCACCAATCAGGTTTTCTGAGTGGATTTCAAATTTGGTCCCTACAAGAAAGAAAACTGGTGAGATTAGACTTTGTGTAGACTTAAGAAATTTGAACCTAGTGTCACTCAAAGACAATTATCCCTTACCCAAAATGGACCACATCCTTCAAAGAGTAGTAGGAGCCTCAAGAATATCATTGTTGGATGGCTTCTCAGGTTTCAATCAAATCCTGGTACACCCTGATGATCAAGACAAGACTGCATTTACTACCCCATGGGGTACTTTCAAGTATGTGATGATGCCCTTTGGATTGAAAAATGCAGGGGCAACATTTCAGAGAGCAATGGACATTGCTTTTGCAAAGGAAATTCATGATTTCTTGGTCATTTACTTAGATGATCTTACACCCTTTTCAAAATCTGACCAAGAACACTTGAAACATCTGAGACAAATCTTCATAACATGCAGGAAATATGGTATTTCCTTAAACCCCAAGAAGTCTTTATTTGGTTTAGAAGAAGGGAAACTTCTAGGACACATCATTTCGAAAGATGGCATAAGAATTGATCCAGATAGGATACAAGCTATCCTACAAATGCCTCACCCAAGGAATGTCAAAGAGCTGCAAGGATTCTTGGGAAAAATCAACTTTTTGAGAAGGTTTATCCCAAATTTAGCAGAGTTAATCAGATTATTAAACAATATGCTAAAGAAAGATTCAAAGGTCAAATGGACTGTTGAAGCAAAACAAGCTTTTGAAAGTATAAAATTGGCCTTGACTCAAACCCCAGTGTTAACTAACCCTCAGTTTGACAGAGACTTCGTCATTTTCTCCTTTGCCTCCCAACACACTATTGCTGCTGTTTTATTGCAGAAAGATGACCAAGGGAATGAAAAGCCCATTGCTTTTTTCAGCAGAGCTCTTAGGGATGCCCCCCTAAAGTACCAAATAATGGAGAAACAAGCCTATGCCTTGATCAAAGCCATCAAAGACTTTAGGATTTACATCCTTTACTCCCATGTTGTAGCTTATGTACCAAGTCCTATTGTCAAAGACATTCTCACACAAGAAAACTTAGAGGGAAGGAGAGGAAAATGGATTGCAAACATACTTGAATTTGACATTGAAATAAAGCCTACAAAGCTGATAAAAGGGCAAGGTTTGGCCAAGTTAATGACAGAAGCAAATTTCCGAGCTTTAGATATCAACCAAATGGACAGTGAAACAGAGCTGGCGACTCCAAAGATCAATGTAGCCTTTGAACAATCTCCCTGGTACTCTGATATCTGTTATGTGTTACAAAACCTGTGTGCTCCCCCAGGACTGTCCAGAACTAAGTCTAGGTTCCTAAAAATGAAAACATCTAAATTTTGTGTGATAGATGAGAATCTACTCTGGAAAAACCACGAAGGTATTTTGCTGCACTGTCTTCTTGAGAATGAAACTGACAATATTATGCAAGAATTCCATGCTGGAGACTGTGGTGGACATTTGTACTGGAAGTCCACTGTGGACAAGATATTAAGGGCTGGTTATTACTGGCCCACTATGTTCTCAGATATGAAGAAATTCACAACATCATGCCACAAGTGCCAACTGTTTGAAGGCAAAAGACAATTGCTGCTGCCCACTCCCTTTGAGGCCCATTGCAACAGAGAGACCTTTTCAACAATGGGGCTTGGATTTCATTCGGAGAAATTCACCCCTCATCTTCAGGACAACACAGATGGATTCTAACAGCAACAGACTACTTCACCAAGTGGATTGAAGCTGCCCCATGCAGACAAGCAAATGATTCAGTAATCATTCAATTTTTGGAGAACAATATACTGGCTAGATTTGGCTGCCCAGACAAGATAATAACAGACAATGCTGCTGCCTTCAGATCCAAGAAGATGGTAAACTTTTGCCATAAATTTCACATTACTTTGGGCCATTCTACAGCTTACTATCCTCAAGGAAATGGTCTCGCTGAATCATCAAACAAAAGCCTGATAAACATCATAAAGAAAGTGCTGGAAGAGAACAAAAAGAACTGGCATAAGAAACTAGTAAATGCTTTATGGGCAGACAGATTAACCACCAAAAGATCAATTGGGACCAGCCCATATGAGTTAGTCTATGGATTAGAGGCCAGATTTCCTTCATCACTAGGAGTGCCAGTTATGAAACTTCTACAAGAAAGCCAAGCAGAGCCTAATGACATGCAAAGAAGGATTAACCAGATAATTTGTCTACAGCAGACCAGAGAACAAGTTTTCAGCAGAGTGCAGATACTACAAGAGAAACTGAAAAAGGCCTTTGACAGAAGAACTAAAGCTGAAGATTTCAATGTGGGGGACAAAGTTTTAAAGTGGGATGCAAGAAGAGAAGAGAAAGGAAAACATGGGAAGTTTGATTCTTTATGGAAAGGACCATTTGCTGTCCAAGCAGTACAAGGTAATAACACCTACTTCCTAAAAAGCTTGACTATAACTGAGCTGGATGAAGGTCCTGTCAATGGCAGGATGCTGAAGCACTATTTTGACTGTTCACTATGATAGAAATTCAGAGGTTCATTGTATATATGCAATTGTACATATTCTCTTGTGATTTAAATTGTATAAAGAGGTTTTCCCAAATGCTGCACCTAGCAGCAACAGGCAGATAGAATCAGAGGTTCTCCAAGAAAGAAGCACACTAATTTTGACAGATTATATGCAGCAGATTTTAAAGACAAAGATGGGCAGTCATGCAACAAGGCAATCTGACCTGCTGTTCTTGGTCTTTCAAAAGAAAAACCATCCCCATGTGGAGCCACTGTTGGATACCTATAGTAATAGGTTTCATATTTCATGATTGGCAAGAGAAAAGCCAAATATGCTCTGCTTTGGTATCCCAAAGATCCCATATTTCTTAGAGAGCAAGAGCTGGGTAAAGTGTTTCTAGTATTGAGGACCTTGTTTCAATTTTTGTGGATGATTCAACAGTTTAATCTGGATCATGCCATGTTTCAATTTTGAGTTGTAGAATAGAGAAAAAGGTCTGTCCAAACAGCTTAATCTTGGCAGACAAGTAGTTCAGGTAGAGAAGCAAAGGTTTCCAAAAGTTTAATCTGGGACCTTGGAAGACATAAGGGTAGAAGTAGATAGAGAAGAAAGAGGAAAAAAGCCAAAGAAAAGAAAAGGCAATTGAGGGTTGCAAGTTCAAGTGCCCCTCCAAGAAGAAACAAAAAATGCTAGGCAAAATAGTTGGGTAGGCAGTTGTGGTTGCAGAAAAAATATGATCACCATTACACAAGTATCAATAGGTCTCTTGCCAAGGCAATTGATCTATCAGCAAACAAAGTGGTGAATTCCAGGAAATTACAGCAAAGAGCATCACTAACTTCTTCTCTTTCCCTCTCTAAACCATCACTAACACCCCTTTCTAAATCCCCCTTCTTCATTCATATTAACTCCTAATTCTACTATATAACATCCCTTATCTTACCCCACCCCTAATACTATTAACACTAAAGTGTATAAAACCCCAAATCTTATGTATATTCCCTCCCCTAGGCATAATAGCCGTGTATTTTTCAAAAAAGGGACCAAATGGCATCTGGCCACTTTGGTGAACCTATTCCACCCATTTCCCCTCTGCTGCAAGTCGATTTGCCTTCAAATCACCCTGCACTGCTAAAACCCACTCTCTGAAATCCATTTTGCCTATAAAACCTTTGCAAAGGTCAAATTCCCGCCTCTGGCACATTCCCCATCCTACCGCATTGTGGTTTAAACAAACATTTGAAAAAACCCACACAAACCCACAAATTTTGATTTTTCCGCCCGTAATATTCAAGGCGCATGTTATCCCTCCGCCAGCCGTCGGATCAAGCCCACCAGATCCGACGGCCTACAGCAATATCGGAGCGCCTCCCGTGACCGCACGTTAACTTCCGGGGAAGTGACGTTGCGCCTTGTCACGCCTCCTCCACGCGTCGGGCGTTAAACTATCTCGGAGCCCGCTCTGACATCCTCGCGCCGTACCTTAACCGCCCCGGGAGACTGCAACGGTTAAGCCTTAACCGTGACCGCTGCACGTTAACCGCAACTTGCCCGCCGTTAATTCACCGCCACGTCGTTGCCTGCCCGTACCCGCTTATATTATTGGCCCACCTCACTGCTGACTGGGCTGCCACCTCGCCTAAACCGTTGACCAGTCGCCCACCGCCACGTCGCCTGATGACGTCAGCTGACGTCACCTCACCATGACCCACCAATGACGTCATGCTGACGTCAGCAGAAAAAAGCGCCAAATGGTAAAATGAGCCATATTTACCAAATTTTCCCGTATTTTTACCATTTACACTGTGTTTTTACTGTGCGCTTTGCTTGACCGTTTGAGCTCGAATTTTCGCCAGCCAGTTGATTTGCCCGGGCGACCTTCTCAAAAAGCACCTGTGTACCTGTGTTTCAACCTCTGCTCGTCGAATTACAGGTATTTAGACCATTTCGCCCTCCATACGACCTTCATTTAGCTCAAAATTGCTCACAGGGATAATAGGACCATAAAGACTAGATTTACACCGTTCATTCCCCTTCATTCATCCGGCATTGTCACTGTGAGGGCCAAGAAACGCTGGCAGAGCTCTAAAAACCTGCAATTCTCATTAAAAACCTCTGTAATTCTGCGTTTTCCCGGCAGAATTGCTGATAGACATACTTCACCTGGTTAGAGAGTTCAGTCACACCACAGAGAGATTCTATCACTAGAATCCAGTAGTATTTCAATTGCTACTGAGAGAATTCCCCTTGAATACTCAAAACCTCAACCGTTTCCACAGAAGACTGTCTCCAGACTGTGTTTTCACCATTCCACCTGTCTATTTGCAATTCTAGTAACTTGAACAGCTATGGAGACCCCTATTGCACTGAACATCAAGCCCATCAATGCTCCTCACCAAGAACTAGCATGGAAAGCCCTGGGAGACATGGACTACCAAATGCTGGATTGGTTTCCTATGGGAACCAAGTATAATGTGTTAATGCTGAATGAACTAAGAGCCCAGCACCATAGTGGAGCAGATATCTTGGGGATTTGGGAGTCAAATTTGCCCATATACAACCTTCCCCAAGTCAATCCAATGCCAGAGCTCATTTACAGCTGCCAGGAATGCTATGACCCCAGCCAAAGGGCAGTCATAAGCCCCACAGGCCTAGTCCTGTTCCAGATCACCCCAGAGAGCATAAACCAGATGCTGCACTTCAATACAGCCAAGAAATTGACCCCTCTGTCCATGCAGAATCTAATTAACACAGGGATCAAGCTGTCCAGTGACCAGATTATCAAAATCAACCAACTGTTCGTCATATCAGGCTCTGAAACAGTCAGAACCCCTCCTATTGGGTACCATTGTCTGAATGAGTTGGGCAGAATGCTGGTGGACCTAATTAGCTATGTCCTAGGGTTCAGGGGGCTGGAAGATGTAGATGAAAGTATAATGGCAATGCTGTCCATGTTTGCCCCTGGTAAGCCTCCAGCTGTGCAATATGATTATGCAACTTACATAGCAGAGAAAATCCATGATCAGTTCATGAATTTGAAAAGGGAGAGGCTGTTTAGGTACTCCTCATATATCTATCATTTATTTCTTTTCTATCAGCCAGCTACCTTCTCAGTTCCTTTGAGGCCACTCAATGCCCAAGGAAGCCCAAGATCAGTTGTTTTCTGGACCTCTGTGTTTCATTTTACCTCAGTATCACCCTATACATACTGTGAGTTCATTGATCTATTTGTTCATCCGGCCCTAACAGTTCTGCAAGGTACTCCTCCTCCTAGATTAACCGATGAAATGAGGAGGATTCTACATCTGAACAAATCCTACAACATTGGCAACTGGTACTTCTACCAGAACCACACAGTCATTAGGATATATGGCTGTGAATTGAACCCATTTAGATTGCCAAGGTATGTCCCCATGAGGCTTTTTGCCCTGGAGTATTTCAGGCAGTTTGGGAACTCAGATTACCTTCACTTTCAGAGTAGAAACAAGAAGTCACAATTGAAGGTAAGAAGTCAGCTAGGTTCCTTCCTGTATAACAAGAAAGAGGAAGGATGGAAAGAGGCACACAGCATGCTGGAAGGCCTCAGATTGCAGACCAGTTTTGAGTGGATTCCTTATGACCCCAATCATAGTATTTCCCTCAGGAGAATTAGATACAGACTGGGCAACTATGCACATAAAAGACAACCGGAAATAGAAAAGTATGCCAATGCACTAGATTGGGAAGAGGGTACACTAATAGAACAACTCACTGAGGTAGAACTGCTTGAGAAAGAAGCCAGGAATGTACAAAAGGAAACTGACTTGGAAACTTGTGCACAGGTGCCCTACTCCTACAGAAAGCAAAGTGGAACAGCTGCTGGATCTTCAGCAGCACAGCAGCAAACCACTGAGAAGACATCCCAGGCAGCAAGCAAAGACAAAGGTAAACAGGTGGAACAGCCACCTGTATTGACAGAGGAACAAGTGGACACCTTGCTACAGCAGCAAGAGGAAATGGAACAGCAAGAGCTGGGACAGCAACAAGAAAAAGCACAGTCCAGTGAGCAGCCCTTACAGCAGGAAAAGGGGACAGATCAACCTGGCAGTACCGAGCAGCAGCCTCAAACAAATGTGCCTCCCAGGACAGACACCAATGTTGACACATCAGTCCTCCAAACACCACAAAAGGAGGATGTGACAAGGAAAAGGGAGAGAGAGACCCCCCACACCTCATCTTTCATCAGGGGAGAGAAGAGACAAAGACTGAATGACTCCCAAGAGGAGGACATTGCAGTAAGGCAAGCCATGGGTATGGGCCCACCCAGTGGAGAACTTTCGGCCAGCTCATCCCAGCGAGGACATGACATGACAATGGGAGGAGAGGTCAGCTCCTCCAGTGAAACAAGAAAAGGACAGTCAAGTATAAAACAGCAATTCATTGACATAAAAAGGAGGAGTGATCCAATAAAAGTGCAGCTATATGATCACTTGTTGAACCTAGCTCCTAGCAACCAGCAGAGACTCATGTCTGCTTTCGATGTGAGCGAAGGCAAAATGATAATGAGCCACTTCATGCCTACAGCTTTGCAGCCTCAGTCCACCTCGGACTATCTGAGAACCAACATGGAGGTTCTTGCCAAAGACATACACCCCATGGACAAGATTGAACTGCATAAGCAGACTGGTGAAATGGTGTATGCCTCCTTGGCAGATGAGACATTAGAAAATTATAAATTAAAGAGCAGCTAGGACAACACAGCTTCTCAGCTGGAGTTAGAAAGAGCTTCATCACAAGCCAAGGACAATAGGATCAAGTCCTTGGAAGAGGTAATCATAGAGATAGGGCATGACCCTAAAGATGTCAAAGGCATTCAAGAGCTCCTGAAGATAAGGGATGCAGACATGGCAGCCCTAAGAAAGAAGATCAAACTCCCGGCCACCCTCCATCCACAGACCGATGAAGTTGCCCAGCAAAGGCAAGAGAAGGATGCTACAGATCTGTTGGTGTCCTTATATAAAGAGCTGGTCAGGACTCAGGACCAGCTAGGACAGACTGAAGCTGCAAAGGCAGCACTACAGGAGACACTGAAGCAAAGAGAAGAGGGCCAACCCTCCCAGCCTCCTCCTATCATAATAAACTTGAGGAAACCCCTCCCAAGATTACTCCTCCTCTTCAGCAAACAGAAACCACGGCACCATCCACAGCAGCAACAACTACAAAATCAGAACAGGCTGCTAGCTTAGACATGCAAAAGCTGCAAGCTGAGATCCAAGCCATGGAATCTCAAATGAAAGAGCTGGATGAGCTTAAGAAAACCTTGACTAAGGTAAATGAAAGGTTTGACAGGAGCAAACAGAATGAGGCAACCAAAGACAGAGAGGTGAAAGCTCTTAAAAAGAGGATTGCTGAACTAGAGAAGGAGCTTGCACTAGAAAGGGTGACAGCTGAAATGAAAGCAGTATTATGGAGCAACATTGGAAGGTCCATTGCCAAACAGTGGCAATATATTGAGACCATGGATGAGCAAATGGTGCTCATCACTAAAGCAAATAAAGAAATACAGAGAGCCAGGGCGAGCCTTGGACACATGCCAGAAGCTGCTACAAGGATAATCAACACTCTGAACTATAAGACTAGCTCTCAATTAGCTGTCATGGGAATCACTAACAGGACAGAAGCAATTGCTGTAGCAAAGAGAGTCGTTACATTAAGGAACTTAGTTGGAACATTGGAGAGGAGGACCCAGGATATGCAAACTGAGATCAATAGATTCCTGGAAAAATTCGTGACTCTGCAGAACAGAGGCCTCCCCAGCATCTTAAGCAGTGTAGGAAGACTGCTCACCCTGGACAATTATAACAAGGATTGATGCCCAATGCAGTGGCAGAAATTGCACAACCACCCAGCACTTCAGCAGAGCCAGGGCCAGCCACAGGGCAAAGTATGTATGACAGAGTGGAAAACCTGTTTTTCCTAATGAATGAAGTGGACCATCTGTTTGACACACCACCTAACTTCTTCAAATTTACAGAAGCAGATGAAACTCTGGGTGCAATCCTAGCACACCAACTGCCCACTCAGGATGCCTGGAGAAATTTGACACAAACAGTTCTGTCAGGCCAGAATCAGTAGCGCTGTTCCTACAGGCAAATAAGCATCATGCGCAGGCACAGTTTTGAGGAAAAATATCTACAGGAAAGAGGCAGAGGCTGAGCCAACTCAGCAGGACCATTGAGCTCAACACAAGCAACAGTCACAATCACAGGTGACAAGTCCAAGACACAGCGTACAAAGCATTAAAGACAGATTTTCCAGCATTTACTCAGAAAATCTCGACCGACTTAGCTGTCTCCAAAGGCTAAAATATCTTCTGACAGAGCATTAAAATGCCTGTACTCTGTAATCAATGCTGCATTAAATTGTGCCCATAATATCTTAAATAGTTGGTAAGGAAGTAAAATCTGAGATAACTCAGGACTCAGATATTTTGTAAATGACCGCAAGTATATATTCACCCTTCACAGCAGTGAAAGGGGTTGGTTGGTGGTTGTTATTTTCTTTTGAAGAGCTCTAGCTCGTTGTAACATTTTCAGAGAATTAATACAAAGGAAGAATGGAATTTCCAAGGCTCGGTGTTCTTTGATGTATTGTGGTGAAAGATGAATGTTACAGGATTCCAGGGTGTTGCATAAAACAGCAAGTATTCTCAAATCTCTTTGTCATGTGTTTTTGAGTCTTTTGTTCTCTTTGTTGTTCTAATGTTTTACACTTGATAGCAAGGTGAAAGGATAGTACCAGGATTTAACCATGTTTACCCTGGACTCAAACTGAGCTATTATATATGTTTTCCTCATATACAGTGACAGAATTGTAATTCTTAATTGCTACAATTCAAAACTGTGTTTTTTTTTGTGACAGTCATTCTCAGGGATTCAACTTTTGCCCCTAAGACCTCTGTTTTCTCCTCTTAAAGCTGTCTGTTGGGAACATATAGATAACAAGTGAAAATTCTTAAATGCTTTCACTGTTGTATTACCTGTTTCCAGTAATTTAATCAAAAAACCTGTTCTATTAAGCACTCTAATGGCCCTGTAAGTTCCATCTTTCATCTCAAAGTTTCAAACACTTATAGCCACAGACTCCATTGCCCAATGGTATTCAACCTCTCTGAAAACTACATCAATAGAATCTAAAAGGAGTTTCATCAACCAAACATAAACAAAAAATCAGTACATAAAAGCTAGCCTAAAACCCTATTACAAACAGTTGCAAATCATAAAGAGAGAGCCCTCTCTGATCACAGTTTGGCTAGGAACAGTGATCCAAAGATTGGTTAGTGGTTACCCCGGCCGTATTCCCTTGGGAGTCATAGGGAACAACCTGGGTGTTAACATAAATGGCGACTCCACTGGGGACTTAGAATTTTTCAATTACTATCTATTTCCAAAAGCTACCATCAAGCCTGAAACTAGCCAAGAGGCCTTAGGACTGTTTCTGTAAACACAGGGACAGCTTTAGGGAAGAGCTAACTAGGGAAACTTCATACTAGCTTTGAGAAATATATAGTCATTCCAGAATTCTTACCTAGTCCTTGAACATACAAAACTTTCTGTATAAAGTTCTAAAGAATACTTAGAAGCTGGCTCCCAAAAGAAACCCAAGGCACACTAGGGCAAACCCTGACCCTAATCAACCCATCATCGTCGATAACCCAAATATCATACCAAAGAACATAAGGAGACAGCAAAAGCAGGAGAAGCTTGCTGATTCAGATATAAGTTTACACCAACCTATCCTCATTCCAACTCCTTGTAAAGTCCTTTTCCGTTCCACACCTAATTCCCCTAGCTCATCATCAACACCTCACAGCCCTTCTCTCCCATCTTCACCATCTGCACACACTCCCTCAACCAGTTCCCCACTTATTACCCATCCTCTTAACCCGGTTACACCTGTAATCCCTGTTGTCCCATTTGTTCCTATTAACCCTATAAATCCCATAAACATGGCTAACAGATATGCACCGCTGCAGATACCAGCCAATGCTCCAGCTCTACCCCAAGACTACCAAACTAGACTCTCATTTTTTGACTCCCATGGCCCTTTGACAGCCATCCAGCATGCTAAAAAGATGCAAGACCACTTTGAGACCTATGAAATAGATGATGACAGTGTTAGGATGAGAATTTTTGTTCAAAGCTTAACTGGGGATGTTAGAACTTGGTTTAGATCCTTAAATGCAAATTCCATTGCAACCCCTGAAGTTCTATACCAGGAATTCACCAACAGATGGGAGAAAAAGAGAGATCCGCACCATATACTTGGTGAATATAACACTATTAAAAGAGGTCCCCAAGAAACGGTGTTGGAGTATTGTGCTAGGTTTAACAACATATACAATGCTATTCCCCAGAACTTAAGGCCCCCTCCTGATTTGGCCCTTTATAACTTCCCTGATGGTTTTGATTCTGATATGGCCTATCAGTTGAGAGAAAGAGACCCTCCAACCCTTGCAGAAGCCCAAAGAGTTGCAGTCACTGTAGAGGCCAACCTAATTGCCAAAAGAAACAGGGCAAAGCTGGAAAAGAAGGTTGGTTTCAAAGAAGAGCCCTCAGGTGTTGATCAAAAGTTGGATGCAATACTAAACAGCATGAAGAGACTAGGTGAAAGAGTGGAATCAGTTGAAAGAAAGTCATCATGGGAGGCACCACAAAACAATCCTCCTAGAAACCCAAATTTTAGGAGAACACAGAACCCCAATATAGGGAAGACAGGTGCTGACCAAGATATCAGACCCCCTTTTCAAGAAAATTATGCAGAAACTTCTTCAGCTAATCAGCTCAATGAAGATCCTGACATCAACTTAATAGGTCTGGATGGTAAAAGCCATGTTTTCTTAACACAAGAAGACCATGAGGAGGATGAAAACAAAACATTCCAAACACAATCAGGAGAGTCTTTTGACTTTAAACAAGGGTATGATACTGCTGTCTATGAAGTCCATAAACAATACAAACTAAGAAGTCGGACTGTAAATGCAAATCAGCCTGAGAAGATAAAGGAGAAACAGCAATCTAAAGAAACCTTAGTCACTGAACCTAATGACAAAACAAACTTACCTACAAAAGAAGTAGTGGTTGAGGAGGTCACTGAAATACCGTCCACACCACAACAACCCTTGGCAACCTCATCATCCCACCCAAGTCCGAACATTACCCCTCAAGACATCAACATGAGGGGCAGGCTCCAAAATCAAGATGAAATCCAACAAGAAGATTCAATGAACAGAGAAAGGACTGCTATCCGTGACTCTAAAATTCAGGTGGATAAACCTTTTGACCTAGGAACAGAAATTGGAAAGTTAAAGATAGCAATTCCCCTTTCAGAGCTAGCCAAGCATGACATATATAAGCAACAGATCAAAAAATCCCTTCAGCTCACCAACAACAAAGATGATGTAAATGTGCTAGATGACACTCCAGAATTACTGTTTGGCCCAGAGGTAGATGGAAAAACAGTAGTCACAGGAGTTTTGCCTTTTTATGTCAGCTTGCATGTTCATGATAAAATACTGCATAATGCAATGTTTGACTCAGGTGCATCTCACAACCTTATGCCAAAAGCAGTCATGGAAAGATTAAACTTGGATATAACAAGACCATACAAAGACCTGTTTTCTTTTGATTCTAGTCAAGTCAAATGCTTGGGCCTAATTAAGGATTTATGTGTGTCCCTGGTTCAATTCCCCAACAAAACCATTCTAATGGATGTTGTTGTTGCTGATATCCCACCCAAATATGGAATGCTCCTATCAAGATCATGGGGAGCCAAGCTCCAAGGCTCCCTGCAATTAGACATGTCATATGCAACCATCTCTGTCTTTGGACAACCCAAGAGACTTTATAGGGAAACACTCATGAAATATATGGTCAGCAGTGAAGAAAAGCCTCAAAATTTTCCAATATATGCTGTCCACTCGGACATAGACTCCTTCATCCTTTTCAATGACAGCACAAATTCCTTAAGCAATGACATTAAGACCGAAACACCCATACAAGAACAAAACATCGATCAAACAAGTGGCACCTGCCAAAATTTAATCAGCCCAACAATACCCATTCACCCTCCTTTAGTTGTCAAAAATTGTCAAACAAATGATGAAATTATCCTAGGAGACAAATGGGAAAAGAAACCTCAACTCATGCTCACATGGCCATCCCATGAAAAGAATTTAAAATCTCCTGACCAGCAAGATAGTCTGTGGGTCCTAGAGTTTGATGGCTCAGTTAACAAGTTAGGGGCAGGAGCTGGAGTATGGATACATAACAAAGAGAAAGCCTGTGCACAAGGCCGGGCTTATAGATTGAACTTTAAATGCACTAACAATATGGCAGAATATGAAGCTCTGCTACTAGGCCTCAAGATTGCAAAATCATTACAAGCACATAGCCTCTCAATCATGGGGGACTCTGATCTAGTAATTCAACAAGTAAAAGGGGATTTTGTCACCAATGACAAAAGATTAAGGTCCTATAGGTCTGCTGTAATTGAAATACTAGAAACTTTCTCCGAGTTTGTTCTCACAAAGATTCCTAGGGGCCACAATCTCCATGCTCACAGCTTGGCAACATTTGCCAGCACCTTCAAATTCCCACTACAACCCAACAATTGTTTCACAGCAGAAGTCAAATATAGGCCTTCTATTCCAAACAATGTCAAAGAATGGCAAGTATTTGAGAATGATAGGCAAATAAACAACTTTTTAACTTTGCAACAAGAGTTTACAGGATTAAATATTGACCTTGAGACAGCAAGTCAATCTCAAACAGTTGATGGGGCAAGTCAATCACAATTACAGTTTCAACAGTCTGCCCACCCAATGTCACCTAGGACAGCAAAACAACTACTTAGTCCAACCATTTTCGACAAAGAAAACATTCAGCAAATTCACCAAATTGACTGTGAAGAGCTGAGCAACGCTGAAGATGAAATCATACAACTCAAAGACAATCTTCTTCCAGCAGGCCTTACCCCACTAGAGGACATTTTTGACTCAAATGATGTCCCCAGGAAACCAAAGATGCAGCCATTAGATGCAACAATTGAAGAATGTAACATTGGTACCACTGACAAGCCTAAAATAATAAAGCTGTCTGCTGCTTTGCCCCCTGATCAAAAACCCAAATATGTTGATCTCTTTAAAGAATTCCAAGATGTCTTTGCCTGGGGTTATGAAGACTTGAAGTCTTATGATACCTCTGTTATCCAGCACACCATTCCCCTCAAGCCTGATCAAAAACCATTCAAACAGAAATTGAGAAGAATTAATCCTGTGCTTCTTCCTTCCATTGAAAAGGAATTACAAAAAATGTTCAAAGCTGGGATCATAGCACCAATCAGGTTTTCTGAGTGGATTTCAAATTTGGTCCCTACAAGAAAGAAAACTGGTGAGATTAGACTTTGTGTAGACTTAAGAAATTTGAACCTAGTGTCACTCAAAGACAATTATCCCTTACCCAAAATGGACCACATCCTTCAAAGAGTAGTAGGAGCCTCAAGAATATCATTGTTGGATGGCTTCTCAGGTTTCAATCAAATCCTGGTACACCCTGATGATCAAGACAAGACTGCATTTACTACCCCATGGGGTACTTTCAAGTATGTGAAGATGCCCTTTGGATTGAAAAATGCAGGGGCAACATTTCAGAGAGCAATGGACATTGCTTTTGCAAAGGAAATTCATGATTTCTTGGTCATTTACTTAGATGATCTTACACCCTTTTCAAAATCTGACCAAGAACACTTGAAACATCTGAGACAAATCTTCATAACATGCAGGAAATATGGTATTTCCTTAAACCCCAAGAAGTCTTTATTTGGTTTAGAAGAAGGGAAACTTCTAGGACACATCATTTCGAAAGATGGCATAAGAATTGATCCAGATAGGATACAAGCTATCCTACAAATGCCTCACCCAAGGAATGTCAAAGAGCTGCAAGGATTCTTGGGAAAAATCAACTTTTTGAGAAGGTTTATCCCAAATTTAGCAGAGTTAATCAGATTATTAAACAATATGCTAAAGAAAGATTCAAAGGTCAAATGGACTGTTGAAGCAAAACAAGCTTTTGAAAGTATAAAATTGGCCTTGACTCAAACCCCAGTGTTAACTAACCCTCAGTTTGACAGAGACTTCGTCATTTTCTCCTTTGCCTCCCAACACACTATTGCTGCTGTTTTATTGCAGAAAGATGACCAAGGGAATGAAAAGCCCATTGCTTTTTTCAGCAGAGCTCTTAGGGATGCCCCCCTAAAGTACCAAATAATGGAGAAACAAGCCTATGCCTTGATCAAAGCCATCAAAGACTTTAGGATTTACATCCTTTACTCCCATGTTGTAGCTTATGTACCAAGTCCTATTGTCAAAGACATTCTCACACAAGAAAACTTAGAGGGAAGGAGAGGAAAATGGATTGCAAACATACTTGAATTTGACATTGAAATAAAGCCTACAAAGCTGATAAAAGGGCAAGGTTTGGCCAAGTTAATGACAGAAGCAAATTTCCGAGCTTTAGATATCAACCAAATGGACAGTGAAACAGAGCTGGCGACTCCAAAGATCAATGTAGCCTTTGAACAATCTCCCTGGTACTCTGATATCTGTTATGTGTTACAAAACCTGTGTGCTCCCCCAGGACTGTCCAGAACTAAGTCTAGGTTCCTAAAAATGAAAACATCTAAATTTTGTGTGATAGATGAGAATCTACTCTGGAAAAACCACGAAGGTATTTTGCTGCACTGTCTTCTTGAGAATGAAACTGACAATATTATGCAAGAATTCCATGCTGGAGACTGTGGTGGACATTTGTACTGGAAGTCCACTGTGGACAAGATATTAAGGGCTGGTTATTACTGGCCCACTATGTTCTCAGATATGAAGAAATTCACAACATCATGCCACAAGTGCCAACTGTTTGAAGGCAAAAGACAATTGCTGCCACTCCCTTTGAGGCCCATTGCAACAGAGAGACCTTTTCAACAATGGGGCTTGGATTTCATTGGAGAAATTCACCCCTCATCTTCAGGACAACACAGATGGATTCTAACAGCAACAGACTACTTCACCAAGTGGATTGAAGCTGCCCCATGCAGACAAGCAAATGATTCAGTAATCATTCAATTTTTGGAGAACAATATACTGGCTAGATTTGGCTGCCCAGACAAGATAATAACAGACAATGCTGCTGCCTTCAGATCCAAGAAGATGGTAAACTTTTGCCATAAATTTCACATTACTTTGGGCCATTCTACAGCTTACTATCCTCAAGGAAATGGTCTCGCTGAATCATCAAACAAAAGCCTGATAAACATCATAAAGAAAGTGCTGGAAGAGAACAAAAAGAACTGGCATAAGAAACTAGTAAATGCTTTATGGGCAGACAGATTAACCACCAAAAGATCAATTGGGACCAGCCCATATGAGTTAGTCTATGGATTAGAGGCCAGATTTCCTTCATCACTAGGAGTGCCAGTTATGAAACTTCTACAAGAAAGCCAAGCAGAGCCTAATGACATGCAAAGAAGGATTAACCAGATAATTTGTCTACAGCAGACCAGAGAACAAGTTTTCAGCAGAGTGCAGATACTACAAGAGAAACTGAAAAAGGCCTTTGACAGAAGAACTAAAGCTGAAGATTTCAATGTGGGGGACAAAGTTTTAAAGTGGGATGCAAGAAGAGAAGAGAAAGGAAAACATGGGAAGTTTGATTCTTTATGGAAAGGACCATTTGCTGTCCAAGCAGTACAAGGTAATAACACCTACTTCCTAAAAAGCTTGACTATAACTGAGCTGGATGAAGGTCCTGTCAATGGCAGGATGCTGAAGCACTATTTTGACTGTTCACTATGATAGAAATTCAGAGGTTCATTGTATATATGCAATTGTACATATTCTCTTGTGATTTAAATTGTATAAAGAGGTTTTCCCAAATGCTGCACCTAGCAGCAACAGGCAGATAGAATCAGAGGCTCTCCAAGAAAGAAGCACACTAATTTTGACAGATTATATGCAGCAGATTTTAAAGACAAAGATGGGCAGTCATGCAACAAGGCAATCTGACCTGCTGTTCTTGGTCTTTCAAAAGAAAAACCATCCCCATGTGGAGCCACTGTTGGATACCTATAGTAATAGGTTTCATATTTCATGATTGGCAAGAGAAAAGCCAAATATGCTCTGCTTTGGTATCCCAAAGATCCCATATTTCTTAGAGAGCAAGAGCTGGGTAAAGTGTTTCTAGTATTGAGGACCTTGTTTCAATTTTTGTGGATGATTCAACAGTTTAATCTGGATCATGCCATGTTTCAATTTTGAGTTGTAGAATAGAGAAAAAAGGTCTGTCCAAACAGCTTAATCTTGGCAGACAAGTAGTTCAGGTAGAGAAACAAAGGTTTCCAAAAGTTTAATCTGGGACCTTGGAAGACATAAGGGTAGAAGTAGATAGAGAGAAAAGAGGAAAAAAGCCAAAGAAAAGAAAAGGCAATTGAGGGTTGCAAGTTCAAGTGCCCCTCCAAGAAGAAACAAAAAATGCTAGGCAAAATAGTTGGGTAGGCAGTTGTGGTTGCAGAAAAAATATGATCACCATTACACAAGTATCAATAGGTCTCTTGCCAAGGCAATTGATCTATCAGCAAACAAAGTGGTGAATTCCAGGAAATTACAGCAAAGAGCATCACTAACTTCTTCTCTTTCCCTCTCTAAACCATCACTAACACCCCTTTCTAAATCCCCCTTCTTCATTCATATTAACTCCTAATTCTACTATATAACATCCCTTATCTTACCCCACCCCTAATACTATTAACACTAAAGTGTATAAAACCCCAAATCTTATGTATATTCCCTCCCCTAGGCATAATAGCCGTGTATTTTTCAAAAAAGGGACCAAATGGCATCTGGCCACTTTGGTGAACCTATTCCACCCATTCCCCTCTACTGCAAGTCGATTTACCTTCAAATCACCCCTGCACTGCTAAAACCCACTCTCTGAAATCCATTTTGCCTGTAAAACCTTTGCAAAGGTCAAATTCCCGCCTCTGGCACATTCCCCGATCCTACCGCATTGTGGTTTAAACAAACATTTGAAAAAACCCACACAAACCCACAAATTTTGATTTTTCCGCCCGTAATATTGAAGGCGCATGTTATCCCTCCGCCAGCCGTCGGATCAAGCCCACCAGATCCGACGGCCTACAGCAATATCGGAGCGCCTCCCGTGACCGCACGTTAACTTCCGGGGAAGTGACGTTGCGCCTTGTCACGCCTCCTCCACGCGTCGGGCGTTAAACTATCTCGGAGCCCGCTCTGACATCCATCGCGCCGTACCTTAACCGCCCCGGGAGACTGCAACGGTTAAGCCCTTAACCGTGACCGCTGCACGTTAACCGCAACTTGCCCGCCGTTAATTCACCGCCACGTCGTTGCCTGCCCGTACCCGCTTATATTATTGGCCCACCTCACTGCTGACTGGGCTGCCACCTCGCCTAAACCGTTGACCAGTCGCCCACCGCCACGTCGCCTGATGACGTCAGCTGACGCCACCTCACCATGACCCACCAATGACGTCATGCTGACGTCAGCAGAAAAAAGCGCCAAATGGTAAAATGAGCCATATTTACCAAATTTTCCCGTATTTTTACCATTTACACTGTGTTTTTACTGTGCGCTTTGCTTGACCGTTTGAGCTCGAATTTTCGCCAGCCAGTTGATTTGCCCGGGCGACCTTCTCAAAAAGCACCTGTGTACCTGTGTTTCAACCTCTGCTCGTCGAATTACAGGTATTTAGACCATTTCGCCCTCCATACGACCTTCATTTAGCTCAAAATTGCTCACAGGGATAATGGGACCATAAAGACTAGATTTACACCGTTCATTCCCTTTCATTCATCCAGCATTGTCACTGTGAGGGCCAAGAAACGCTGGCAGAGCTCTAAAAACCTGCAATTCTCATTAAAAACCTCTGTAATTCTGCGTTTTCCCGGCAGAAATTGCTAATAGACATATTCCACCCTGTTAGAGAGTTCAGTCACACCACAGAGAGATTCTATCACTAGAATCCAGTAGTATTTCAATTGCTACTGAGAGAATTCCCCTTGAATACTCAAAACCTCAACCGTTTCCACAGAAGACTGTCTCCAGACTGTGTTTTCACCATTCCACCTGTCTATTTGCAATTCTAGTAACTTGAACAGCTATGGAGACCCCTATTGCACTGAACATCAAGCCCATCAATGCTCCTCACCAAGAACTGGCATGGAAAGCCCTGGGAGACATGGACTACCAAATGCTGGATTGGTTTCCTATGGGAACCAAGTATAATGTGTTAATGCTGAATGAACTAAGAGCCCAGCACCATAGTGGAGCAGATATCTTGGGGATTTGGGAGTCAAATTTGCCCATATACAACCTTCCCCAAGTCAATCCAATGCCAGAGCTCATTTACAGCTGCCAGGAATGCTATGACCCCAGCCAAAGGGCAGTCATAAGCCCCACAGGCCTAGTCCTGTTCCAGATCACCCCAGAGAGCATAAACCAGATGCTGCACTTCAATACAGCCAAGAAATTGACCCCTCTGTCCATGCAGAATCTAATTAACACAGGGATCAAGCTGTCCAGTGACCAGATTATCAAAATCAACCAACTGTTCGTCATATCAGGCTCTGAAACAGTCAGAACCCCTCCTATTGGGTACCATTGTCTGAATGAGTTGGGCAGAATGCTGGTGGACCTAATTAGCTATGTCCTAGGGTTCAGGGGGCTGGAAGATGTAGATGAAAGTATAATGGCAATGCTGTCCATGTTTGCCCCTGGTAAGCCTCCAGCTGTGCAATATGATTATGCAACTTACATAGCAGAGAAAATCCATGATCAGTTCATGAATTTGAAAAGGGAGAGGCTGTTTAGGTACTCCTCATATATCTATCATTTATTTCTTTTCTATCAGCCAGCTACCTTCTCAGTTCCTTTGAGGCCACTCAATGCCCAAGGAAGCCCAAGATCAGTTGTTTTCTGGACCTCTGTGTTTCATTTTACCTCAGTATCACCCTATACATACTGTGAGTTCATTGATCTATTTGTTCATCCGGCCCTAACAGTTCTGCAAGGTACTCCTCCTCCTAGATTAACCGATGAAATGAGGAGGATTCTACATCTGAACAAATCCTACAACATTGGCAACTGGTACTTCTACCAGAACCACACAGTCATTAGGATATATGGCTGTGAATTGAACCCATTTAGATTGCCAAGGTATGTCCCCATGAGGCTTTTTGCCCTGGAGTATTTCAGGCAGTTTGGGAACTCAGATTACCTTCACTTTCAGAGTAGAAACAAGAAGTCACAATTGAAGGTAAGAAGTCAGCTAGGTTCCTTCCTGTATAACAAGAAAGAGGAAGGATGGAAAGAGGCACACAGCATGCTGGAAGGCCTCAGATTGCAGACCAGTTTTGAGTGGATTCCTTATGACCCCAATCATAGTATTTCCCTCAGGAGAATTAGATACAGACTGGGCAACTATGCACATAAAAGACAACCGGAAATAGAAAAGTATGCCAATGCACTAGATTGGGAAGAGGGTACACTAATAGAACAACTCACTGAGGTAGAACTGCTTGAGAAAGAAGCCAGGAATGTACAAAAGGAAACTGACTTGGAAACTTGTGCACAGGTGCCCTACTCCTACAGAAAGCAAAGTGGAACAGCTGCTGGATCTTCAGCAGCACAGCAGCAAACCACTGAGAAGACATCCCAGGCAGCAAGCAAAGACAAAGGTAAACAGGTGGAACAGCCACCTGTATTGACAGAGGAACAAGTGGACACCTTGCTACAGCAGCAAGAGGAAATGGAACAGCAAGAGCTGGGACAGCAACAAGAAAAAGCACAGTCCAGTGAGCAGCCCTTACAGCAGGAAAAGGGGACAGATCAACCTGGCAGTACCGAGCAGCAGCCTCAAACAAATGTGCCTCCCAGGACAGACACCAATGTTGACACATCAGTCCTCCAAACACCACAAAAGGAGGATGTGACAAGGAAAAGGGAGAGAGAGACCCCCCACACCTCATCTTTCATCAGGGGAGAGAAGAGACAAAGACTGAATGACTCCCAAGAGGAGGACATTGCAGTAAGGCAAGCCATGGGTATGGGCCCACCCAGTGGAGAACTTTCGGCCAGCTCATCCCAGCGAGGACATGACATGACAATGGGAGGAGAGGTCAGCTCCTCCAGTGAAACAAGAAAAGGACAGTCAAGTATAAAACAGCAATTCATTGACATAAAAAGGAGGAGTGATCCAATAAAAGTGCAGCTATATGATCACTTGTTGAACCTAGCTCCTAGCAACCAGCAGAGACTCATGTCTGCTTTCGATGTGAGCGAAGGCAAAATGATAATGAGCCACTTCATGCCTACAGCTTTGCAGCCTCAGTCCACCTCGGACTATCTGAGAACCAACATGGAGGTTCTTGCCAAAGACATACACCCCATGGACAAGATTGAACTGCATAAGCAGACTGGTGAAATGGTGTATGCCTCCTTGGCAGATGAGACATTAGAAAATTATAAATTAAAGAGCAGTCTAGACAACACAGCTTCTCAGCTGGAGTTAGAAAGAGCTTCATCACAAGCCAAAGACAATAGGATCAAGTCCTTGGAAGAGGTAATCATAGAAATAGGGCATGACCCTAAAGATGTCAAAGGCATTCAAGAGCTCCTGAAGATAAGGGATGCAGACATGGCAGCCCTAAGAAAGAAGATCAAACTCCCGGCCACCCTCCATCCACAGACCGATGAAGTCGCCCAGCAAAGGCAAGAGAAGGATGCTACAGATCTGTTGGTGTCCTTATATAAAGAGCTGGTCAGGACTCAGGACCAGCTAGGACAGACTGAAGCTGCAAAGGCAGCACTACAGGAGACACTGAAGCAAAGAGAAGAGGGCCAACCCTCCCAGCCTCCTCCTATCATAATAAACCTTGAGGAAACCCCTCCCAAGATTACTCCTCCTCTTCAGCAAACAGAAACCACGGCACCATCCACAGCAGCAACAACTACAAAATCAGAACAGGCTGCTAGCTTAGACATGCAAAAGCTGCAAGCTGAGATCCAAGCCATGGAATCTCAAATGAAAGAGCTGGATGAGCTTAAGAAAACCTTGACTAAGGTAAATGAAAGGTTTGACAGGAGCAAACAGAATGAGGCAACCAAAGACAGAGAGGTGAAAGCTCTTAAAAAGAGGATTGCTGAACTAGAGAAGGAGCTTGCACTAGAAAGGGTGACAGCTGAAATGAAAGCAGTATTATGGAGCAACATTGGAAGGTCCATTGCCAAACAGTGGCAATATATTGAGACCATGGATGAGCAAATGGTGCTCATCACTAAAGCAA
Organism: Pinus tabuliformis; assembly: GCA_031772625.1. NCBI lineage: Eukaryota > Viridiplantae > Streptophyta > Pinopsida > Pinales > Pinaceae > Pinus > Pinus tabuliformis. The sequence goes on along the minus strand of CM062816.1, from coordinate 637,951,136 downwards.
ATAAAGAAATACAGAGAGCCAGGGCGAGCCTTGGACATATGCCAGAAGCTGCTACAAGGATAATCAACACTCTGAACTATAAGACTAGCTCTCAATTAGCTGTCATGGGAATCACTAACAGGACAGAAGCAATTGCTGTAGCAAAGAGAGTCGTTACATTAAGGAACTTAGTTGGAACATTGGAGAGGAGGACCCAGGATATGCAAACTGAGATCAATAGATTCCTGGAAAAATTCGTGACTCTGCAGAACAGAGGCCTCCCCAGCATCTTAAGCAGTGTAGGAAGACTGCTCACCCTGGACAATTATAACAAGAGGATTGATGCCCATGCAGTGGCAGAAATTGCACAACCACCCAGCACTTCAGCAGAGCCAGGGCCAGCCACAGGGCAAAGTATGTATGACAGAGTGGAAAACCTGTTTTTCCTAATGAATGAAGTGGACCATCTGTTTGACACACCACCTAACTTCTTCAAATTTACAGAAGCAGATGAAACTCTGGGTGCAATCCTAGCACACCAACTGCCCACTCAGGATGCCTGGAGAAATTTGACACAAACAGTTCTGTCAGGCCAGAATCAGTAGCGCTGTTCCTACAGGCAAATAAGCATCATGCGCAGTCACAGTTTTGAGGAAAAATATCTACAGGAAAGAGGCAGAGGCTGAGCCAACTCAGCAGGACCATTGAGCTCAACACAAGCAACAGTCACAATCACAGGTGACAAGTCCAAGACACAGCGTACAAAGCATTAAAGACAGATTTTCCAGCATTTACTCAGAAAATCTCGACCGACTTAGCTGTCTCCAAAGGCTAAAATATCTTCTGACAGAGCATTAAAATGCCTGTACTCTGTAATCAATGCTGCATTAAATTGTGCCCATAATATCTTAAATAGTTGGTAAGGAAGTAAAATCTGAGATAACTTAGGACTCAGATATTTTGTAAATGACCACAAGTATATATTCACCCTTCACAGCAGTGAAAGGGGTTGGTTGGTGGTTGTTATTTTCTTTTGAAGAGCTCTAGCTCGTTGTAACATTTTCAGAAAATTAATACAAAGGAAGAATGGAATTTCCAAGGCTCGGTGTTCTTTGATGTATTGTGGTGAAAGATGAATGTTACAGGATTCCAGGGTGTTGCATAAAACAGCAAGTATTCTCAAATCTCTTTGTCATGTGTTTTTGAGTCTTTTGTTCTCTTAGTTGTTCTAATGTTTTACACTTGATAGCAAGGTGAAAGGATAGTACCAGGATTTAACCATGTTTACCCTGGACTCAAACCGAGCTATTATATATGTTTTCCTCATATACAGTGACAGAATTGTAATTCTTAATTGCTACAATTCAAAACTGTGTTTTTATTGTAACAGTCATTCTCAGGGATTCAACTTTTGCCCCTAAGACCTCTGTTTTCTCCTCTTAAAGCTGTCTGTTAGGAACATATAGATAACAAGTGAAAATTCTTAAATGCTTTCACTGTTGTATTACCTGTTTCCAGTAATTTAATCAAAAAACCTGTTCTATTAAGCACTCTAATGGCCCTGTAAGTTCCATCTTTCATCTCAAAGTTTCAAACACTTATAGCCACAGACTCCATTGCCCAATGGTATTCAACCTCTCTGAAAACTACATCAATAGAATCTAAAAGGAGTTTCATCAACCAAACATAAACAAAAAATCAGTACATAAAAGCTAGCCTAAAACCCTATTACAAACAGTTGCAAATCATAAAGAGAGAGCCCTCTCTGATCACTGTTTGGCTAGGAACAGTGATCCAAAGATTGGTTAGTGGTTACCCCGGCCGTATTCCCTTGGGAGTCATAGGGAACAACCTGGGTGTTAACAGGACACACAAGCTAAACAAAAGAAAGAGTCTCCTTCAAAGAGATCCATCATCTGTGAATGAGGAAGCTAAAAGCCTTCACCTAAAATCAAGATGATGGACTCAAAGACAGTTCTACAGGAAGCTGAGAATTCAATAGGAAAAGCAGCAGGCCGTGAGGGAGAAGAGCAGAAAGGAGTAGAAGATGAAGGCTGCCGCAGCACAGTTCAAGGAGACGGCACCCCCAGCCAAGCAAATCAGAGAAAATTGGTTCTACAGGAAGCTAGTAGACTGTTTCTACAGGAAGACGGAACAGTTTCTACAGGAAAGTTTGAAAAGAGGGAAGCCAAAGGAGAAATCGGCCGAGATGCTAGCCAAGAAAGTCACCAAGGCCATCAAAGACAAGGGGAGAGATTTGGTTTCTCAGAGGATGAGCAACACTTTGAGTAGGGGGGTGATGATGAGCCCCAAAAATGTACAATTATTTGGGCTCATTCAACCTCCTAATTTGACTTAATCCACCATTCTCATTTGTTTATTGCATGTTTTTGATTATTTTTATGTTAATAGAGTGAATTTGGTTAGTCATTATGCCAACAAGTCTAATGGGTGCTTTGTGTAGCCTTGTTGGTCAGCTTGGAGACAAAATTGAAGGTCTTAATGAGCACTTGGCAGCCAAATTCGTGGGAGAACAAGCTAGAGGATTTGTAGGAAGGTGTCCCCCTCATTTATGGACCCTTACCTCGAATTCTCCACCATCAGCTCGGAGTTCAAAGGTCACCAAATTAATGAGCTCAAGGGCAGCCAAGCAAGTCAAGTTGGACTGCTGTTAACTACAAGTCTTGGGCAGCCAAGTCCCTAACTTTTAGGAGGACTGTTGGGTCCTCAAATTGTATAAATAAGAAGGCTTGGGGCCTCATTTTGTTTAGCTAGTGGTTGGTCATTTTTGTTAGCTAGTTGGTAGTCATTTTTTGTAGCTAGTTAGTCATTTTGTTTTAGCCATTAGTTAGCTAGCTTGTAGTTCGATTTCTAGGCCATGGATTAGTTTTGCTTTCAGCTCTTTCTCAAGCTCTCCTTGTGGACAGTTTTGATGTAACTTTTCATTCTTGGTTAATAAAGATAAATCCAGCTTTGCACCAGCTCTAAATCCCTCTTGGGAGGTTGTAGCTCTTGGGGTTGGGCCCATCTCAACCGCCCAATACCTCCCTTGTTTATCTCTATGTGTCTTTGCTGCACTCTCATAATAAAATCTGTTATTTAGATTTAAATGTTGTGTTGTTGTTTAGGTTGCTTTTGATGATTAGAAAAGGTTTTTAATGTTCAGATTTGCTTGATAGGTTAATCATAGGGAAGATCTTCAGAAAAAGGCTGCCAAGCACCCTGGATCTCACCTCCCCCTTTGTGGAATCATGAGCTGGGACCAATGTGACTTTGCTGCCAACAAAAACGTTGTTTTGCTTTGCCATGCAATTCTTAGTGTTGGAATCCTCATTTGTAGATGTTGATATTAGTAGTGTTAAATGCTTCATTTGATGATTTCTTAGTGGCATAAGTTAGTTCATGCATTTCATTTTGAATAAGCTGCTGTCCATTCGTGTCACTGTTAGCTAGGTCATATTAGGGTAGCATAACTAGATCTTTGTTTTCTTGCATGTCTTTGTTTGTTCAAGTTTGAAAGGCCACTTGCAGAGTACCTATTACCCTTCCTTACTTGCACATACTCCATCCAACCTACCTGTTTCATCCTTCACTCAGAACCCTTACCTTACGTTTACCTCATTCATTTACTTTGCCATGATTCTCATCTTCTTGTGCAACCTTGTTTCATCCCTCCTTGAACAAATCTCACCACCTGCGCCACTCCTTGACTCCATCCATCAGTTCCTAGGTCACTTCAGACCCCCATCCTACCTCCATAACCATACATGCATCTTCCATCAACCATCCATCCTCAAAAATCCAATTCGTAAACATCCTGTAGAAGAATTACAGAACATCCTGTAGAAGACCTACAGGACTTTCCTGTAGAAACCCCTGCAGACTTCCTGTAGAAGTTCATAAACACGGTTGCATGTCATCCAAACTTTGTGAAACTCTCAGAGAGAATGTCAGGTATCCCTTAGACCCTCTCTGTACCATCCCAACCTTTCCCAAAGCAATTTGTCCCTTGATCCATCCCTGCACAGTGGAAAACTAGTTAGAAGCACATGCATGATAATTTCAATAACTTAAACAAAAATACAAAAAGATGTTTTCTTCAGATAGTGATAACTTAGAGACATGCATTTTACCTTCCTAGAAGTAATAGCATCTCTTCTCATAGTTTGCATTCTCATTTTTGCATCAGTAGGACTAGTTGGTAGAATTAGGGTTTTCCTAGGGTTTACATGCTTTGGTTTGCTTTCAGTTCATGTTCGCCAAGTAGATTAGTTTTCTCTGAGCTAGCTTTCGTCCATCATTTAGCAAGCTTCTTTTGAGAGCCTATAGAAGTTGGCTTGAGCCCTAGCGGACTTGTGCCAGCTGACCAAGTGACAGCTGCGACAAGAGCTAGTACTTGTGCATATAGCACCGCCGCTTCCAAGTTTGTACGAACTACCGGGTTGATAAAATTAAGAGACAGGAAGCCCCAGGAGTTGTAGCATTATTGCTACAATACTGGAGCTCACCACTCTCCAAGAATTTCATGCAAGAGACTGTGGTGGACACCTTTACTGGAAATCAACTGTAGACAATATCCCAAGGGCTGGATTCTATTGGCCAACCTTGTTCACTGATGTAAAGAAATTTGTTATTGTTTTCCATAAATGTCAAGTTTTTGAAGGCAAGAGAAAATTGTTACCTTTACCCCTCAAACCAATTTCCACTGAAAACCCTTCCAACAATGGGGCCTCGACTTCATTGGATATATCCATCCCCACTCTTCTGGCCAACACAAATGGACTCTCACTACCACATACTATTTCACAAAATGGATAGATCCATCACCTCTAGACAGGCCAATGACATAGTGATCATAGGATTCTTAGAAACCAACATATTATCTAGATTTGGCTGTCCTGATAAAATCATAACTGATAATGTTGCTACCTTCAAATCCAAGAAAATGATAAGTTTTTGTAACAAGTACCACATCAACTTAGGCCATTCCATAGCCCATTACCCCGAAGGGAATGGACTAGATGAGTCTTCCAATAAGAGCCTCATTAATATCATAAAAAAAATTATTGGAGGAGAACAAGAAAAATTGGCACAAGAAACTGACAAATGTACTATGGGTAGATAGACTCACCACCAAAAAATCCATTGGTACTAGTCCTTATGAGTTAGTCTATGGCATGGAGGTTGTATTCCCTACATCATTAGGAGTTCCTATAATTAAATTACTTCAAGAAGTTCAGGTGGAACCTAATGACATTCAAAGGAGGATAAACCAGACCATCAATCTACACCAGACCAGAGAGGAAGTGTATCAAAGATCCCAAGTGTTACAAGAAAAGCTTAAGAAGATATTTGATAAAAGGACCAAGGCAGATGACTTCTACCTTGGAGACAAAGTGTTAAGATTGGATTCCAGGAGAGAGGATAAGGGGAAACATGGGAAGTTTGACTTCCTATGGAAAGGACCTTATATTATCTATGCCTTACAAGGAAACAATACATATTATATGAAAAAATTGGATGGCATAGAAACATAGGAAGGATCAGTTAATGGTCGGATGTTGAAACATTACTTTGATCCTGCTTATTAATGTATCCTGATTGTTAACATGTACATAATATATCCTTCGTATTGTTACAGTTTTGATTGGATACTGACTTATTGAAATTGAAGCCCAAAGAGAAGGCCCTAAGCTTCAGAAGTGTCACTATCATACATACAATAAAGAAATGGGCAAAAGAATATTCCATAGTTTAGTAAAAGTCATTTGGAGGCCATCTGTCCTGCTATTCTTGACTTTCCACTAGGAAAATCGATCCCCAAGTGGAGCCAGTGTTATGCTCCTATACCAATAGGTATCATAAATCATGATTTACTTGATGAGCTATGTAATATGTTCATACCTTTACTTGTTTCAAAGGTTTTCCGTATTTTCAAAAAATCAAAAAATTTAAAAAATGTAAAGAGGATATACCCTAACAGGAAAATCAAAGGGGAAAAGAATAAAAGATGGTCAAAAAAGTGAAGGAAAATGAACCCCATCAAAAGAAAGACCAAGGAAAGTGTGCAAGGCTAAATGCCACTACCTTTTACTCTTGTGCAATAAAAAATTGTGTGCAGCTTGTTAACTTATTCCACAATTGATGAGAAGTCAAACGGCTTAAGCTTCACTAGTTCATATTTGAAGTTTATGTTTTAGAGATAGAGAATAAAATCCGACCAAACTGTTTAATCTTGGCAGATAAGTATATAGGTAGAGTAAAAAGGTATCTCAACAGTTTAATCTGAGCCCTTAGATGTAATAAGTGTAGACTTGGATAGGCATTACAATGTAAAAAAGAAAAGAAAATATTGATAAGGGTTTGCCAGTCTAAGTGCACCCAAATAAAGAAGTAAAAATGCTAGGATAAAGTATGTATGGTAAGTAGATGATAGTTGCAAAATGATATGTGGTGAATGGTGATTCTAAATGCGTAATTTTTTTTCTTTTATCACTTGGACAAAGCATGGATCACAATGAAGATAGCATATCATGAAATCAAAGTAAAAAATAATTAACTTCCCTACTCATTTCCCCTAAAAATTCACTAATTTCCCCTAAGTGCCAAGGTATCTATCAATTTATAGGGGCTCAAAGCATTTCTTTCACTTTTGGAGGGACCAGACCCTCATCCCAATAGTTTATAATGCCTAAGTACTTAAGTCCATTCATAAAAAACCACACCCCTTCATGAAACATTCATTTCCTTGATAAAGATGTTTCTAAGTAAAATTCTATTTTACTTAGGGAAATTAAAACATTCTCCATATAAACCATCATATTCATTTAGTATAAGTTTCAAATATATACATGAGATGTTTTATACTTAGCTCTTTTCCCTTCATTGTGTCATATTAACTGCTACATTATATTATTAAGTAAATCCCCTATAAAAATCTATGCATTCCCGTATTACTATAACTATACAAAATCCCCAAAATTTTATATATCCTGCCCCTTGGTTAAAATATAACCATAATACATCATTAATTGGGATTAATTAGTTAATCTATAACTAATTAAGAGCCCCAACCCCCGCCACATTAGATAAGGATTAATTAACCCCCACGGTTAATTAATAACTTTCCAAACCAATGATGTTGCTCCCAATATGATTAAAAAATATCTAATTGTGTTGGGCCCACCCTCATTAAACTCCCATCACCTCGCCTCCCCGATAGCCATCCAATCAAGCCCCCCACATCCAACGGCTATCATGCATATCGCACGGTCCTCCACGACCAAACGTTAGCGCGTGATCGTGAAGCAGTTTTGCAAAAACTTCTTGTGCTACATGTCAAATGTTGTATGGAATCGCGCGGTCGCGCGCAAATACCACCTCCCCTCCACCAGCAGTGCGATGAAAACCAACACCACTCCCAATTACTACCTCCACTAAACAAAAAAGCTATCCCATCAGTCAATTAAATCCAACTATCATTTTCGTTTACTCACCAGTATCAACCGCTTACCCATTTAAACACAAAAACCCTAGTTTTGCTCGTTTTCACTTGATTGTGCAGTAAAACCCTATGTAACCCATCTGTGCCACCTGAAGCCAATTTTAACTTATTCGATCATGGTTTACTCTAAAAAAAGCATTCTAGACTCACTCCATAGACCTTTCAAGCTCAAATGAAACCTTTTCAACCTCCCCTGCAAACCAATGCTTTCTTAACAGTTTGTTTTGTTGTACAGGTGATAAGAAGACAAAAACCTTGGATAAATAGTCTTAATACTAGTCATATGACTTGTTTACTCCAAGAGTGTTATCAAATCTAATCAAACAGAGATAGAAGATAAAACATACAGTTGAAATAAATCAATGGAAATATGAAATTAAATGATTTACTATTGAAACAAAGAGTAAAAACCTAAACTACACATTGAAGGCAAAAGGACACAATAAACAACAGTCAAAGTGTATCAGGATTAAAGAGTATTAAATTGAAGACCAAGTCAAGTAAATCAGCTAGAATGAAGATAAAAAATAGGGAAGACAGTTACAAAACAAATTATACAAATTCATGTCAAAGTGAGGACAGGTGAAAAAAACAGAGCGGTAAAAGTAAAATGTAAACAGTAAACAGTAAAAGTAAACAGGAGGACATTAAGGGTTAAACAAATATGAAAACACTTTCACCAGCTACAATGAATTTTATCCAAAGTAAAAGTGAAAAATAGTTGAAAGGAATTTAAGGTTAAAAGATGAAATCAGAATAGAAATGGTACATTCTTCAAAAATTTCTTGTTTAAGTCATAGTTTTGCAGAAACTATTGTGGCCAATACAAGAAGTATTTTGAGAAACTAGAGGAGGTTTTTGTTCCCAAAAGGCGCATCTACAAAAATCTCTCTCACTTTTTACACAGGTATTACCAAGAGGGAGATACATGCATGTCTTCACAAATTATTGTTCAGTTTGTGCAAAGTATTGTTTTTGACATCGTTTTGCAAAGAATATTGTGATGAGCGGGAGATGAATGTGTGGAAACTGAGAGACATTTTTCTCAAAAATATTCCTATATACAAAAACCTCTTTCAATTTTGACATATCTATCACGGATTGAGATATAATATCATTTCATTGGACCCTAAGTTTACAGAATTTTTGGGCAAAAATGCACAAAGGAAGGATGTAGTCAGTGACTGGGATGCCTCATCATCAACTAAGAGTTGCTATCAAATTCGAATTTCTCTTCTTTTTCACCATAAATCTGTAGAAATAGTTCCAAATAGATTCATTAGTTTTGAATGCCCTTAATTTAAGTTCTATTAATGTAAACAGTTGGAAACATTTGTAAAACCAATCTCGATATTTTTTCAAGATATTTCAGTTTACAATTAGTATAAATACTTCTTCATTTTAAGTATTTTGTGTGGATTCTTAGACATTACTGTAAAACTGAATAAAGTTCTATTGGACAAGTCTTGCATGGCTAGCTGGATGAAGAATTAATGCAAAGGACTTTTCACATGATTCATGTGTTAGACACTGGATCATTAAGTATTCTATATCTCATGTTTTAAGGTTTTATTGTTTATTATATCAACTGTGTTTCATACCTAAATATTAAAACGAAAAATAATAATTCAGAAAGTGCTTGAGTGCAATCTATTTTCAATTGTTTTTATTCTTAATATTTTCCTCTAAACTAGCATAAGCAATGAATTCTTAATTGCTCTTGTTTCCTAGTTTACTCATTTTGATTATTTAGTAAAGAATTCTTAATTGCTCTTTATTGGTAATCATCCAAGTTCCCTCTCTTAAAATATGTTGAAGGATTCTTAATTTCCCTTCATCCCTTTTGAGTCCATTCCATTTTTTTAAGTCTCTATTTGCTCCCTGTTTAGCTATCTTGCCCTGTGAAACCATCCCTTGTTGAGAAACCAAATCCAGTTGAGCCATCTTCTTTGACTCCATTAGCCCAATGGCCTAAACTATTCAGTCCTACCCCTCTGCTATTGAATTTCACCACCAAACACAACCAAAACCCCCAACCTCTCATAACTAGCCTAAAATCTTTCAAAAAAAAGCAAAGCTTAAAGAGAGAACCCTCTCTGGGTACAGATTGGCTAGATTCTGTACCTAAAAGTTGGTTTGTGGT